>OU744316.1:23792003-24392003 GCA_916610145.1 Eristalis arbustorum | reverse complement strand
GCCACAAGAGAGGAGATCCCTTTGACTGCGCAGACTATCGAGGGATAAGTCTCCTCAACATCGCCCACAATATCTTCTCTGCCGTTCTGTGTAAGCGCCTGAAACCATTCGTCAACATGATAGGCCCCTATCAGTGCGGTTTCAGGCCTGGGAAATCCACTATCCATCAAATCTTCGAGAAAACCCAAGAGATGCAGATCGACATCCACCACCTATTTGTCGACTTTAAGGCCGCATATGACAGTATGCATAGAGACGAGCTATACAACGCCATGTCTAGCTCTGACTTTCCTGCCAAACTCGTCAGGTTGTGCAGGATGACGATGGAGAACTCTCGCAGCTCCATCAAAGTCGGTAACGAACTCACCTAGGCCTTCAATGTCAAAAAAGGTTTTAGACAAGGCGACGCGCTGTCATGTGATTTTTTCAACATTGCACTTGAGAACGTCACAACGCGAACGACATTGACGTGATTGGCCAAACTCAGCGAGCCGTCAATGAAGCATTTGCTTGTAGTGAAACGGTGAGTATTGAAACATGAGTCCAGTCAGGTGTCTACGGATTCAAGGGCTAGACTTGATGAGTCTAGTCACGCGTCTACGGACTCAACGCCTAAGGTGGCTAGGCTATGTTGAGCGCCTGGACAACACTGCTTCAGCCCGAAAAGTCTTCGACTCCGAACCAGTGGGACGACCACGAACCCGATGGCGCACTGTAGTAAAGACCAACTTGGAGTGCGAAATTGAAGGCAGCTGACTAAGGATCGTGCCAGCTGGACAGGATTGTTGACCGAGACCCAGGTTCACCTGGACTGTAGCGCCACAAGAAGACGAAGAAGAAGAAGGACGTTGTTAATAAGATTGAGTGTGAGTGTTCCTTTAGTATTTTGAAGGGAAAATTTCATTCAAATTTCATTTGATGTGAATAGAACTAGAATTGCACAAGTTTGACGAAAACGCTCCTCCACTCAGGTATTTGCACAGTTTAGTGATCCCTCCATTTTAGAGTGAATTAAAATGAAATGGATTGAGTGAAAACTTGAAGAACTTGAGTGTGCATTGGAGGTAACTTAAAGAATATAGATGAGAGTTGGAACAAATCCAAAGTTGAAAACCACTAACTTGACTTTGACACCAAGTTTGGCCCTATTGGACATAGATCTTAGAAGCTCTTTTAATACTGACCCAACTGGGCCAAAACTACAGGCAAACATTTCTATAAGTTACTTCTTTCACTCTTCTTCTTCTTCACAAGTTTAATAAATGCGGAAAAGGCATGAAACAAGCAAGCCTTCCAAGGTTAAACAAAAATAAAACAAAATCCGTGGCGACAATTTGAACATCTCTCAAGTTTAAAAATTGTTTGAAACTTGTAAGCTCTAGTTCAGTGTTCAAGCTTCAATTTCTTACTTCGAGGAAATTTTTTATTCACAGAATATTGCGCGTTCATTTTGTGTGATCCATGCATTTTTATTAACTCCCCCCAATACCATTAATAAATTAATGAAATCCTTTACCACATCATTTAAAGTAATTCCAAGCCATTGCTTGTAAGCTTAAGAAGCACATCTCTGTCGAAAACGAACCCAGAAGGAGGCCACGAATGTTGTCAAATGTTGATAACCTGCCCAGACCTTGAAATGACAGTAGAAAACACCGGTCGTCAATGGACGCTTCAAAGCTAAGACTTCTCTCCACCTTGAACAATTTTATCAACCGATTCTGAGAAAGCTGTTCGAAATGATCCCCTTGAAAGGAAGTCCTGTGGCACTATGACATCGGTCGCTCACCCAGAAGAAATGCATGACCAAACTAATCGATTTGATTTTTCACACCGAACGCAAGCAATGACATCATGGCCAAAAACCCGCGATGTGCAGACAATTAAATACCATTTGAATTTGTAGGCGTCGCGTCGCCCAAAACCATCCGAATTTTATTCAAAAAACGTCAAGAATTCGCTTCCCCATATTTCACTTTCAGCTTTGAAATCTTCCTCTGCGCGAGCAATTACGGCTTCTGTTGAAGACATGTCCGGGTCGTTATATACGAGTACACGGTTTTATTGTCCTTTTCAGCTGGCAAGTATAATATTTCTTTATTTGAAGGAAGTGAAAGGCAAGGCACCGCCAGAGCATTCATCAATGTCACCAGCCACCCTGCTGACTTCATGCTTTTATTTCTGTGTCCGTCGTTGACGCCGCTATGCAGGAGGCAGGGGGTGGAATGCAATAGCAGCACGGTTCGATATTTGGACAACATATCCGGAAAGAATGCTTGCCAATTAATGACAGTGCGGCGAGTGGAGAATAGGCGAGGTTTGCATGCTTAAAGCATCGAAGGTCAGGTAATTACGTGGAAAGCGGCCTGATTGGGTTTCCTTAAAAATATGCATTATTTTAAATTCACACAAGGCTGTGATAAAAGGCTTCGTTCTCGATGGTAGGCAGCGAATTAAAACATGAACTGGAATTGATTGAAAATGAGGAAGGGAAATGTGGAGACGTCATCAAGAACAGATGAATGTGATGACCGTGGCGCAGTGGGTGCTGTGTCGACTTTTGGGATCCATTAAAAGGGTTGTCTTCGATACCGAGCCATTGGGACAACGCAACAGAGGACGTCCTCGAGCGAGATGGCGCACAAGTGGAGAAGGACCTCAACCAACTTGGTGTGCGCAGCTGGCGAAAGATCTTGTGGGCTGGAGAGGCTTGTTGGTTGCTGCCCAGGTCCACCTCGGACTGTAGCACCAATCAAAGGAGAGGAATCAAATTTACTTGAACAAACGCAACTTATTTTAGATTTTTGTTTGGCGCTCACGACATCATCACCATCACCGAGCCTGGTTGTAGAACAGAGCCGATTTTCCGTAAGATCACAGGTTCTCCTCGGACTTATCGCGTCTCGTATTATGGAGATGCTGACAGCCAATTTCAAGGATCTACTCCACTGGCGGTAGTTTACACCATTCAAGCGAATGGTGTAAAAGATTCGAAAGGCGTTAGTCTTGCTCGTGAATGTGGCAATTTTTTGCGATTTTTTCCCTCTTAACAATACACAAGCTTCCTCGTTTAAAATTCCACAAAGTACGAGCCACATTACAGTGCCACCCGCGGTTATCAGGCGAGACCCGACCCGGGCGGCTTATTTATCAGCCCGACAATGACGCCCCTGCTGTGTCCACAGGCCCACATTACTCATATATCTACCTCACCCATTACACAGTATAACGCCCAAAGTAATACATAGTTTATCACTCAAAAACACCTAAAAACACAGCAGCCCACAAAAACTGACTGCAGCCCTGTCCGGCAATCTCCATCCGCGCTCCGCCCAATCGATCAAGTGTCAAAATTTAATTGAATACATCACCGATTCCATGCACGGCACCTCTTCCACCGTCAATCTGCATTTTTCCACACGCTGACAGCAACGAAATCCTTCTCTTTTCAATTAAAAATGCTAAGCCCATCCGTCACCTATCTATGCGGTGCTCTGAAAGAAAATAGACCTCAACTTCGCGCGGGAAAAAAAATCCCATATCCGCTTTGTAGATACTCGTTATTTTTTTCAAATCCCTTCATCGTTTCGCCGTTCGATCGAACATTTCAAACCACGAAATTTCCACCAGCAAATTGGAAAATTCATTAAAAATGGATTGCACTCCGCTTTCATGTCGTCTCGGTTTCGGTCGGCGCATATGGATGAGTGACCCTCCCGATGCCTATGGCGCGCCTCGCCGCCACCCACATTTTAGTTAGTTACCCGAGCCATCACTCCACTGGCGGTAGTTTGATGTTTGCTCGGTTAAATTGATAGTTGCCTCAAATGAGTGAAACGTCACTCAACTCTAAGCGTGAGGCATCCTTTCGGCAGTGAATACACGCAACACCACTCTTGCACAGCCACAGGCACACCCACACCCGCCAGCTCCATGTATCGAGCCGAGGGATACATAGGCCGCCAACGGATCCTAATAAAATATTGAGAATTAAAATCGACCGTTGTTTGCGTCGGGGTCACTGGCAGTTGGTCGGGCAGGCACTAACACACACACGTTCCCTCGGAATCCTGTTGATTGTACAGTTTTGCATCATAAATGGTCAGATAATCCAAATATGGAGCCACCGCCCCTTTCACCATCGTGTGCAATGCGGTGATAATAATAGTTTCGTTAGAAGGATAATTGGAAGGCCAATGTGGCGGAGGTTATTGTTCAAACAACAGATGCGCTGCAATAGGTCAACCCCCTGCACTTAACTAGTGGCGGCCGCGGCTTCTGTTCGCTGTGTAAATGTTTGGTGTGCGTCGGTCTGGCAACCTCTGGCGCACATGAATGGCTTTTGCTGAGTTAATCCGATGATGTCAGCGCTTCGAAATTCTATTTTTGAACTCGATTTAATAAATCTTGATCTCTGGATAGCGATTATCTAATGTGGTCGAAATATGTGGATTAAAAAAGAGCTTTTGCTTCCGATGGTGGGTTGTTTATTCAACCGGAGTGCTGAGATCGCTGAGGTGTCTTGGTGGTGGACGTTTTATCAAATCTAAGCAGATTCTCGAATGAATGATGATCTTAAACAATATGGGTGAGTACAGCTCTGCCTTTAAAAAATCCAATTTGGACTCAGCAGCTGCAACAATATCCACGTCATTGACTTTGTAAATGAAAGCCTATGACAAAGCAGACGTACAAGTGAACGCAAATGAGAGGAGGTGCTGTTAAGCATGCTGTCCAGCATCTCAATGACTGGTCTGTCAGTTAGATGTTGGATGAAGTTATGGATTGGAAACAGCCCTAAAAGGGTTAGTTTTCCTCCATAGCCACCATCATGGAATAGGAGACAACAGTACACAGGCGGGCAGGTACGTAAATGGGTGGGTTTTGGGTCCATTGTGCCCTTTGGGATGGCTTACTACCGAGGTACCTACTATAGGTCCAAAAAAACATTCACAAACACATAAAAATCGTTGTCGGTATGTCAGCTCAACACCGTTTAAGTCTATCTTTCCTATTAATTGCCTCCTTTTCTATTCTATTGCTGGGCAGTCACAAAACAGACGTTAGATCGATCTCCATCACTGCAGTTTGTGCAAGACTCGTTGTGTTGGATGTTCAGACGCATTGCTTGTCTTCCTATGACACAGGCGATTTCTGTGCGACTGCAGGCGATCAATCATGTTGATCTTCTTTTGTACAGCTTCAGCTGCATAACCTTTGACGTTGCCCACCCAGTCATTGAATATTTCTTCTATTCGGAGTTTTGCCTTCTCGCTTTTCGAATATGAACTTGACAACGTATGCAAATCGGTGACCGAAGTGACGGTGACCGAAACTTTAAGATTGGTTACTCCAATTTTCGGTCGTAATTCTCGCCCAGCTCATCTGCAAGATATGGTCTGAGGAAAGCATGCCCGACGAGTGGAATCTCAGTATCGTTTGCCCGATCCACCAGAAAGGAGACTCCTTCAACTGCGCCAACTATCGAGGGATCAGTCTTCTTAACATCGCATATAAGATCTTCTCTGCCGTTTTGTGTACCCGCTTGAAGATATTCATTAATAATCTGATAGGTCCATATCAGTGTGGCTTCAGGTCAGGAAAGTCCACAATAGACCAAATCTTCACACTACGGCAGATCCTGGAAAAGACCCAAGAAATGCAAATCGACACTCACCATCTGTTCGTCGATTTCAAGGCCGCATATGACAGCGTGCATAGAGACGAGCTATACAACGCCATGTCTAGTTTTGACATTCCTGCCAAACTCGTCAGGCTGTGCAGGATGACGATGGAGAACTCTCGCTGCTCCGTCAAGGTGGGTAACGAACTCACCGAGACCTTCAATGTCTAAAAAGGTTTTAGACAAGGCGACGCGCTGTCATATGATTTCTTTAACATCGTCCTGGAGAAGATCGTGCGAAACTCACACGCCAACACTAGAGGCACGATCTTCCAGAAGTCAAGTGCAATTGTTAGCATACACCGATGACATTGACGTGATTGGCAGAACTCAGCGAGCCGTCAGTGAGGCTTTTGCTAACATTGAGACGGAAGCGGCTAAAATGGGTCTGGCGGTGAATGAGGGCAAAACGAAGTATATGCTGTCCTCAAAAAAGAACATACAACATCGACGTCTTGGACAGAGCGTCACAATGGGCAGCTATAACTTCGAGGTAGTCAAGGACTTCACTTACCTCGGCTCCGGAGTAAACTGTACTAATAACATCAGTACCGAGATCAAGCGTAGGATAACTCTTGCCAACCGCTGTTTCTTCGGGCTCAAGAGGCAATTGAGTAATAGAGCCCTCTCTCGACGAACCAAGTTGACTCTATATAAGACTCTGATCATCCCAGTCCTGCTATACGGCGCGGAGGCATGGACAATCTCGAAAGCGGATGAAGAAGTCCTTGGTCTCTTTGAGAGAAAAGTTCTACGCACGATCTTTGGCCCTGTTTGTGTTGACGGGTTCTGGAGAAGAAGATTCAATCACGAACTGTACGGGCTGTACAGCGACATGAGCCTAGTTAGGCGTCTACGGATCCAACGCCTACGGTGGCTAGGTCATGTAGAGCGTATGGACACCACAGCTCCGGCCCGAAGAATCTTCGAATCCGAACCTGTCGGGCAACGCAACAGAGGACGCCCGCGTTAAAGGTGGCGCACCCAAGTGGAGAAGGACCTCAACCAACTTGGTGTGCGAAACTGGAGACAGCTAGCCCGGGATCGCGCTAGTTGGAGAGGCATGTTGGTTGAGGCCCAGGTCCACCCCGGACTGTAGCGCCACACAAAGAAGAAGAAGAAGAAGAATTCTCGCCCTAGTAGACAGACAGACAGCAGAAGTAAACAAATTTGAGTCTACATACATATCTACATAGTTGATTGATCAGGGGACCGCCAGGTATACCATAATAGTTATAATAGTTGTCTTATGTTGCCCGGTCAGTGAGACAACGGGTTTGAGGTGTCGAAAATATCACTGCCGTTCAGGTGTCTGTGGCAAACGATCCAAATCAATCAATTCCCCGGCTTTCTCATTTTTCACATCAAGCTGACTCGAGAATTGATGCCGATGGGCCACTTGCAGTGACGTTCGTTTATTTAACAAAAATGTTTTCAAGTCTTTTTTAGGCCAAAGAAGCAGTGATTTGCAAGAGTCTTTGATTTCAGCGCTGGTGTCATTGGCTGATTCTGACCGAGGTTAACCGTCGGTGAAAGGTTTAGGGTGTCCTGTCTCGTTGCCAGAATTCACTTTGCTTTGCCTTTATTATCGTTAAGTGTGTGTATTTGGTTGCAAATTTCCTATCCAAACAGGAAAGAAACTGCACAATTCCAACTGTTTCAATATTTGGATCATTAATTGAGACAATCTGACGCATGATGCTACTTAAATAGTCTATAATTTATGTTTAGCGCCGAAGACGTGTTCAATCCTAGATTGGCTTGAATTGCTTTAACTCCTATATTCTGGTTTATTCGGATTACCGCACCTCAAAAGGTTGACAACTGAAGTGATGAACCTTTGGAATGACGGACGTACGTTTCTTAAAAAAAGCCCTCTGTACGTGGGTTCTTGGTTCTTGGTGCCTTCGAAAGAAAAATCATATATCTGGTCCCGTCTGCAAGAAAGGCGAATGGAGGGGAAAACACAACCGCGAACTCTACGAGCTGTACATGAATTTGGACGTAGCACAGCTCCTCCTTGCAGTTCCCTGAGCTGTTATCTCTTAAGGAGATGGCTAAGTTGTTCGTATCATTCAACGTATGTGGGTACTGGGCACTGTAGCATTCCAGACAATTGACAAGAGGACGAACTCACCAGTAAGGTCATAATCATCTCCGCGTGGATCACTTTGACCATTTTCGAAGAAGTGTTGATCAAACCAACTGAATCCGACATGCAAGGCAACTAGGTTTATTTTAACCGGAATGCTGCAAAAGGTGTCTATTCCCAAAAAGAGCGCAAATGATTGCTAGAATTTTTTAGGAAAAAGGAACGATTTCTACAGAGTTGAAAGCCTGGTAAAGAATTTGAATGGAACTCACTTCTTCTGTGCCACTGTCCCGCAACGTGTGTGATGTTCCACAAGTAGTGCTTCGACAGTTCCGTGACGTCCTCATGTTCTTCAAAAGTCATTGTGACGTACCCACCGATCGAACAAGGACCCTTATCGCTAACGGCCAAGTGAGTTCAAACATGGTTAACCAAAATGCCAAATCAGCATGTGGCACATATTCACCGGCCAGTTACCAAATAATTCCAAGCTCAAACACAAAACTGACCAAAGTGATATTAATTTCAAAAATATTACTATAATCCCGAGCAAACAGAAACCACTCGGTTGGGATGATTTCTGCAAAATACAGAAGCATTCGTAATTCCCGCCGCAGATACGCAACTTCGATTGCCCACATTGAATGCGTCCCCATTGTTAAACCCCATTGGCGGCGTGCAGAGCCCGTGAACTGCCATCACGTTAAGCAGGCACCACCAAATGCCATGACGTTTTGCAAAATTAATTATCCTCCCTATCGACCAGCAGAGCCGTCCCGCGGTTGAGTGCGACCCGAGGGACAATCGCCAATGCGATTGCAAGCAAATTAGATTCCAATTGAAAGCCATTCTGCTGTGGGAGGTAATAGCCCATTTGCGTGCGTCATTTCTAATACCCGCAGCGGGAATAATAACAATTTCGGTTGCTATGTAAAATGCACGGAAAGTCCACGGGGTCGGCAAGCATCATTCGGTGGGGAGTCAATTTTGCGCTTGACTCATTTTTGACACATGAGCCTGCAACGGTGGCGACTGCCTGACCACCTGCACCTGGACGGTGCAACAAGTAGCGAGATTTATGATGTTATTGAAGTTATTACTATCGGTCACGGCTGCACCAGGTAGACTAGTCGGAGCGGCGTCGGTGGTCAAACTGTCCCTCCCGTGGGCGATTCAATTAAGCAGCCTTTTGTTGGACGACAAGTGGGGTTCAATGAATGCAATTAACTGACGACGGTATGTAATGATGAGGGTCTAGGTTCATGTATGCTCATGTTCATACATGGCTTGAATTCAATGAACATCAGTCACTGCAGTTGATGCCGCGGAGGAGGTCTGCGGCGTCCTACTACCCTCTGTCCGCAAACAATCTATTCGGTCTATCGGAAGTAGCATATTGTATGTTTTCTAGATGAAGTGAACCTTGTTCTCTGAGCCAGAATGTGGAATTGACGGAAATTTTCGGTTTGAATGATGTTTTTACGGTAATGCCGATAATTTGTATTTAATGTAAATCGTTCCGTGTTTTGATTGACTTTCACATGTGCCAACTGTCATGCTGCCATGCTGTTGAACATCGAATCTTTAAGAAAGAAAACGAGAAAGAACACAGTGCAGCTGACTTTATTGACAACAGCTGATGCTTTTGATAAGGTGTTGGAGATGACTCCATTAGCCCCATCTACAAAAAAGACGATCCTACCTCTTGCAACAAATACAGATACATATCCCTACTCAACGTCGTCTACCAAATTCTATCCAGCTTTCTGTGTGAACGTCTGAAGCAGTGTGCACTTCCGTCATCAAATCGTCACACTAAGGCAGATCCTGGAAAAGACCAGCGAGCTTCAAATCGATACTCACCATCTTTTTATCGATTTTAAAGCCGCATACGACAGCGTTCATGGCAAGGAGTTATTGCAAGCGATGGCCAAAAAGGGAAAATTGAACCGGTTGTGTTGCACTACGTTCATTTCGGTTCACAAACCTCTGAGGCGTTCGAAAACCTGCACCGGACTTCGGCAAGGAGATGCACTGTCGTGTGATTTCTTATAATTTGCTACTAGAGAGGATAGTGCGGCGGGCAACACGGAAGGCACTTCTATAAATCAGTCCAACTGTTGGGATATGCGGATGCAATTGAAGAAGACGCGAAACGAGCTGGTTTTAAGGTCAACGAGGACCAAACGAAGTATGTGCTGTCGACAAAGAAACGATTGTTGATGCCTTCGAGAGAAAAATTCTACGTCGGATATTTGCTCCCGTCTGCGAGGAAGGCGAATGGAAGAGAAGACACAACCGCGAACTCTACGAGCTGTTCAAGGATGCGGATGGAGTCCGGAAGGCAAAAATCCGTCGATTACACTGGATCGGCCACATCAAGCCAATGGACACACACACGATCCTCCTGTTTCGAGAAGGAGGGGAAGACCGAACCTTTGGTACAGAGATCAAGTCATCGCGGATGTAAGGCTGCTTGGCCTTGATGACTGCAAGCAGCGTGCCCAGGACCGTCACCGATGGAAGGCAGCAATTGCCCATGCTCGGACACAAAATGGGTCCCCGGCCTGGCAAGTAAGTAAGTATGTTGGAGATTACTGACACTGTAGGCTTCTGTGACTTTTTCTACCTCCATCTGCTTTCAGTCTGATCGCATCTGCCTTAGTGTATGCCAATCTGCAAACTATTAAGGAACATGTTCGAGTTTCAGAACTGCGGAAGCTGATGGAAGAGCTTGCAGTTGATGTTGTTGATGTGCACTGTTTACCAATTCGCCAACTATATAGCCAACAAGACGAGCAAACGTAAGCCATGAATAGTCTGAGCAGACTCACACATTTTTCACAAATGTATTAAGTCGGCTGTGGTGGTGACCCGTGGCGTTGTGGGTCTCGACTTCGTAGGTTCGATTCCTGCTTTGTGCAACAAAAATAATGTTCACGGTCCCACCTCTCTCGAGGCACTGACAATGCTCAAAGAGAATTTGCTGTCTAGAAAAGGCTTCTCAAACCTTGCCGTTCGAGGTCGGCGTAAAACTGTAGGCTCCTTCCACTCGTGAGAGAACAATAGCACGCACAACACGAGTGGTTGCTGAGAAGCTTTGCCCTGGCCCTCTATGGGTTGTAGCGCCACCCATTATTATTATATTGAGTTGGCTGCTGTAAGAGAACACCGTTTCGCTCAGTAGTCTACGCCAAAGCAATATTTGCCGGCCGTAAGCCCAACTCTGCGAGTTAACCATATCTACTGAGTCCCTGCTAGCAGACTGTGAAGCCAAGTTCAATAAGGCAATGAATGAGACACTTTCGCGCGTTTTGAAATCGAAAGAACAGTTGAATCTTGTTGAAGTGGTCCTCCTCGGAACATTAGCGATATGCAGTGACACTGCGAGTGTCTCCATTTCTCAGACCAATGTTCAGGTAAAAGCCATCATTAGATCATGCACCACAATGGTGTACTTCTCCCCAACCCGAGCAACTTATGTGCAATTCCTTCCAACTAATACTGCGTCGAAAGGCCAATCAGACAGGCACCAGAGTCAATTTCTGATCTTATTCTTTTGAATGTCGCACATCATTACTTGGACGTGTAGTGTGTGGTATCTTGCCCTTGGCCTCCATCTGCAGTGCTCGGAGATATGAACTTCAAGGCGTTCCTTCTAAACAGTGGATGACCGAATATGCGCCAGAAAAGACTCACCTATGCCCCTCTCGCCTACAGCACACTGTGCATTACACAGCGTTCACAAAGTCCCTTCAACGACAGCCAATATCAGCTGACCATGACGCATACAAAACCCTGATGTGCTTAGAAGTCAAAATCACTCACGAAGTAAAAGTTATTGACAATTGGACCGGCCATCCGAAGTGTATGCCGTGCATGCTTGCTCGATATATTCCGAGCACTGTTAAACAGTAAGCGCACACCATTTATTGCCTCTCCATTGAAAGTAAAACCCGTAATCACAAAAGTGAAGCTGAATTCACTTGCTGACGTTTGCCTGGAGGGCGACGCCTCGCATAAGCAATGATCGATGTTGGCACTTGGCAGCCGGGCACAATCTCGTCTTGTACGGCTGCAGATCTCGGCACTTAATATTTCATGCGGCTGATCGGTTCGTTGCCACCATTAACCAGCACCGCTGACTGTGTTAACATGTTTGTCGCGATTTTGGGGGGCGCTCCGTGTAGTTTTGGCTTCAAATGAAGTCCTGGTTGGTCATTCGTCACAGTTTGGTGGCGATTGTTCGGCGCACACTGCTTAACGGCGGCGTCCTCAAGGTCGTGGCAGGCCTCGTCTCCTGCCTTGGACGGTCTATTCACACCGCCGCCTAACGTATGTCAGTCACACTTTCCCTCAACGTGACTTGAAATTTCCGCGTGATTCCACATGTGCGCAGTCCTCCCACATCCCGACACTGAATCGACTGAAGTCAGTTTCAATCAGTGCCACCGCCCCGGCGAGGGAAGGGTTTCAAATTCAACCCTTGGGCAATTCATAAGCACCCGCAATCACTTCCCGGTCGCTGCTAATGAATAAATCCGAAAGCACAAGAACACACGCCACCCGCGCTACACGGCCTATATGCGGAATTGATTTGGTAATTCATACGCACAAAAGCCAAACGCGAAGCTCCCCAGCCACTGGCTGCGACATTAGCTCCGGCGAACGGATCGCGTGCGCTGAGTTAATTTCTATATAATCCTGGGAATAATTCAGCGCGACTAAACGAAGCATCAATTATTCAACGAGGAGCTCCGCCGCCGAGTTCCGCCAAGAGTGTAGTTCTTTCGGATTGGCTTTGGCATTCCACTTGGCTCCGGGATTGAGTTGTTTGCGTTCGAGTAGACACATTGACGGTGCCACGCATATGTGAACCGTGTGAACTTGATTGAGAGCCGATTCGTGAACGACGCACATTTGGCCGGGGCACCAAAAACGTGCGGCAAGCAGTGCTTGCCTTAAGGAGTTACGAGGTGTTTTAGTGGCCTCGCGTGGTGCTGGCTGAGAGTGCACTTTGCGCCTCGTTTGTCGGTGCTTTGCCCAGCTGGAGGCATTTTATCGAGTCAATCAATTAGAATGGCGAGAGAGATTCGGCGAGTGGCACCAATGGGACTGATTGTGCTTCGCCGGTTGATGAAGCAGTCTGAGCCATCAAGAGGGCACATAAGCTCATAAGCACCTCGGGTGCGTTTGCTGTTCGTGGGAGGCACACAGGGACTGCAGTAAGTCATGCAACAGCGGTTACGTCACCACGCCACCACGTCAAACTTGCATAACCGAAAAACAGAAACTGCTGTTCAATCTGCATGATGCACGATTATGGCCGACAATGAGCTTGAATCTGTGCCTAAGCACGACCGAATCCGGCGGCCATGTGGAACGCACGCAGTGCTCAGGTCGAGATTTTTACATCACACTTGGCAGTGGAGGCGAATGGACGCAGCTGTGATTGCACTGAGCAGAGCATTTGTTTTCAATTTCACACTCGAATGCTGGTCATGCCTGCCTGGACGGGACGGAAGGCAATGCCTCCTGTCTGTCAAGATGTTTCTGCAATTTGAAGTCGAGGTTAAGTGGAACCGGTCAACTGACTGACGGACGGATGACGGTTGTCGGTTGTCGGCTGTCAGTTGTCGGTTGCCTGCTTGGGATAATTATTAGTTCCGCTGCAGCCTACGATGTACGTGCAGTGCAACTGCGGAGCTTGATAATTGCGAGTGGGATGAGGCGCGTTTGTTATCTCAGTGTTTATTATTTCCCTTCTGCGTGGTGGCGATGCTGAATGGAAGCTAGTCGAGGTGGACGGGGGCCCAGTGGTCTTTGTCATCGGGCCGTATGATTAAAGCGAAGCAATCGCAGGGACTGCAAGTAATCACGAGTTGATTTGTGCGGTAGTTAACAGATGACCGGAATGGCTGTGTGTTATTAGTTGGCCGGGATCACGCTTGAGAAGACGTTTGCGAATCGGGGCGGATGATGTGCCGGTTCATCAAGAACGTAAGAATTCTTTCTATTTTAGACAATTTCTCTTGGATTGTGTGCGGTTTTTGTTTTTCTGAAAATTATTTCATGCGACAATGAAGCCAAGGGTTGGCCTAGTGGGTGGGTGGGTGCAGTGATCCGCTTCGATGGTTTCTAATTCATAGATCATTCGAATTCGATGCAAATTAAATTGCCGACTTGTCAGCCGTTGATGAATATCAAGGAATTTTATGCGCTTCGCTCGAAAGGCTTCGTTTGAGTGGCTTCGTGTTTGTTTGATGAGACCATAAATGGTACTGTGTGCCGATTTATCGGCACTTCTCTGATAATTTAGTTGAGGAGAGTTACTGTGACATCTCTACAACCAACCTGAGGCTCTTAGGAAGGACGTTAATTGGGTTAGGTTAGGTTATTGGGTTGCCAGCGCACTTAGACCACTTCTGGTCCATCGTGATACCCAAATGTAGTGAATTTGATCTCAGCTGACTGGGACAGTTTTAGAAGCCGGATAAATGCACACTAACTTTTGCCTTTACTGGGATTCGAACCGGATACCCCTATAACCAAGTGCAGGAACTCAACGATCCAGCCGTTTAAGGACATTAGTTGATTAAAATTCCTTGCGAAGGAAATTCTACGGAAGAATAAACAGGTTGTAGGGTCATTGCCTACTCGTTGCCAACGCGGCATCTGGGAAGTCTATATACAAGGGATATTTTCAAGAATGCACTTCTATTAGAGACTTACCCCTCTCCACCAGGAAGTAAAGGATTCCTGTTTTCGATCCTCCCACTATATGAGTAGCCTTTTATCAAGTTTTACACAGAAAAATACGTTAGTATCATTTTTGATACGAAATTGATTTTAAAACCCAACATCTAGGAACGCGCCTGGAACTAGAAGGTATGCGCGGCTCTATACTGCTGTAAAGAAGCCATATGGTGCAGATGAGTCCACTGAATTTTTATTCAAAGGACCTGACCATTTATCTGTCACTCCAACTCTCTGCAACGACGCAAAGAGTAGAAAAGGTGTTAGATGGGCCTCGCCACCCTGCCAAGGTGGAGAAATAGGTCCGTGAGCTTATTTCAAAATTTGGAACTTGAGTTTTCTACTGAAGGCGTCCTCCAACGTCGTAAAATGGTCCAAAATTAAATGTCTTCGTTATATAAGGCCTAACGGCAGGAGATCACGTAAAACACTCATCACTGTCATTCCAACTACCAAATCAATGTAGCGTTTTTCCGACAAAAAACTGTTGCGATTGAGGAACAACCGCTCTGCAAGATTGACAGAAGTCGTCAATTGAGTTAATGAAAGCAATGCCACAGTCAAACTGCGATAAAGGTGACACTTTATGTTCGTTTGCTTGCTGGATTGCAGGGAATCGAAATGCGAACTTTTTGATGCGTGAAAGGTTTCTAATACATCCGGCAGATGTCCTATTTTTTTAAGGATATTTCTGTTGTTTTGGATAATGGCTTGACTTTTTTTCTGACAAATGGTTTTTAATTAAAAGCACCAGGAAATTTTCAAAAGTCACTCCGTATCAAAAATTAAGACTTTACACATTTTTTTGTGCAATTCTTCTTAAATGTTTTTATGAATAGTTTCTTGACAATGATCGTACGCGTGGCCCGTGGCGTTGTGGGTATGTGCGTCGATCCCAACCTCGACGTCGTAGGTTCGATCCCTACTTTGCGCGACAAAAATAATTTGCACGGGCCCCACATGTCTTTCGAGTGAAAGACGTGTTTCGAGTGACAATGCTCAAAGAGTACTTCTGCCTGGAAAAAGCTTCTCAAACTTGGCCGTTCGGAGTTGGCCAAAAAAATGTAGGTTCCCCTTCCACTCGTGAGTGAACAAAAGCACGCACAGTACGAGTGGTTACTGAGAAGCAAGGCCCTGGCCCTCTCCGGGCTGTAGCGCAACTCATCTGATATTATTATAAAATATTTGTGCAGGATCAAATGTGTTGCAATTATGAGCTCAACCAAGCTCTGTTCTGACTAAAAAAATATCGTAATATCGAGCAGAGATATCGTCATCACTTTTGACAGCCAGGCAGTGATCAAATCTCTGAGCGCAGTTGCATTTCACTCTAAAACTAAATTGCCGCCCATTTCTTGACGATATGGACAAATATTTAAGTGTTCTACTCATGCTGGTACCAGGACACTGTGTCATTCCAGAGAATTCTGAAGTAAACGAACTCACCAGAATTGGTATCAGCTCCGCAGATTCATCGAATGGAGACATACCATGAATGCCTATTGATACCGCTAGGCATCTATGCGCAATTGATGGTATACTGGCACCAAGTGCCTCATTACCAAACAGCTATGAACTACCATTGTAGACCTTAAATCAGTACCATAATTGCCACCATACTCGAGAATTGTGCCACATGCCCCCAGAATGTGCCTTGCAGAGACAAAGAGGAGCTGGAATCAATTGCACACCTTCTTTGCAAATGTACCGATGTCCACAATCGCAGGAAACGCCACCTAGACACGTACTATCTTAATAACTTGACTGAAAAAAAGTTATAAGCATATTAGTCAACTACTCTGCTTTATCAAAAGTACAAGGTGGTTCGGGGATTCAAATTTGAGATCTGTGTGCTAACACAACGGACTTACTCTGGCCTAAGTATGACTACTGCTTTCAGAAGAACGCCACCCATTGCGAAGATCTCATCAAGTGAGTTGCAGAATGGTCTACCAAGCGATCGCTGCAAAGGAAATGTGGTAAGGTTTCAGTCTCTGTCAGCAGCGTGTCCAGTTTTGCGACATGCGGTCCCCAATATAGCGATATCATATCGGGTTCGCAAGGAGATCGCTTGTTGGCCAACAGAGCCATATAGAGCGTATGAACAATTCGGCTCTCCACCGAACAATCTTCAAATACGATCACACGCAAATGAGGACGCCAGCGTTAAAGGAGTCGCAGCCAAGTGGGAAGGCCTTAAGCAATTTGGTGTGCTAAACTGGAGACAGCTAGCCAGAGATCGCGCTTGTTGGACATGCTTTTGGTTGGGGCCAAGGCTCACTCCAGACTGCAGCGCCATACAAAGAAGAAAGCAGCTTGTCTTTTAACATATATGACCGCCTATCGGCAAGACGACAGGCTTCCTGGATTATACATAGCTCCACTTCCACACACTGCAATTATCCCTCAGTACTCACGCTTTTGAAATGGTTAGGAATTCCGCCAACAAAGCCGTCCAATCTGTATAGAATAACCAGCCCGCACGCTGAGGCCTAAAAGCAGTTTGTTAACTATAGTTTGTGGATGATTCTAATAAGGTCTAAACCATAGGGTCTTGATTGATTGACCAGCACCCAGACTTTCTGAGCCTGATGGGACTGTGCGCTGAAGTGTTTTCAATATACAAGTCCAGGGGTAGAACGTGTAGAGCTAAAGTCCGGTGTCTGTTGGTTTCGACCGTGGAGCGCCTGCCGTGCCAATGCATGCAGTCTTGTTTTGTTGTATTTTTTCCTAAGAGCCGGCCTCTATAGCAGTGAACCACGTTTTAGAATCGGCCGAATTTTCTCCATGTACGACTTTGGTTGGAGGACCCACTTTTGCCGAAGGTTCTACTGTGGGCGTAGAAGGCTATGCACCCCTTAAAGAACCGAGGTTTACTTCTGAAAAAAGTCCCACACTAACCGTGCTGCGGGCCACCTACTAAACGACCCCGTAGACCACCAGCCATTCAAACCGAAGCAATGACCACTAGTGCTCGTTGTCCCATTCTCCTCACTGCTTTTACTTTTGCTCCAGCTCATGCTCAACCCTTTTAAGAGGTCAGCAAGAAGCCAATTACCCCTTTGCAACCATCTGCTACTGATCACCCCAATCACCAACCACTTGCGCGCATCCTCCGTCGATCGTGACGGAGACTGCCCGCCTATTTGATTAGCATCCGCGATTCCCAAGAGAACCGACCGAATACATTCCCTTTCAATAAGGGCCCGGCTCAAACGAAACATCACTTTCGTCACTGCCCCGCCCCCGCTCATCGTTCCCACCGCGTACAGCAATTCTAGGTACAATTTCCTTCTCGTCAGTCACGGAAACTTTCAAATTACCACGTTAACAATTGCACACGGTTTCGCTGGAATTAGCCGGTATCATCATCATCCGCCAGCCAGGTGGATGCATCGTGCACTGTACCCACTACCAGACGCGGTTCACTTTAACATGGTGACTCTTTAATTGAAGAGACAGCGCACACTGCTCATGGAAAGTTTTCGCTTTTTGTAACTTTTCCGAATTTCGATTTTCTTGCTTTCGCTGTGTTCTTTTGTTTCTTTTCTGGTTGTTGTCAGGGAGGTCGTGCCTTGGGAATGCACATGTTCAGCGGAATACTCTGTTGTTTCACGTCGCAGTTGCGCTGCGGTGACGCTGCGAAATAAAAGCCAAAGACGTTTTATTGTGACAACGTGTGAAAGACCCCACTTTGAGGCGGTGACGATGCAACATGTGCAAACTGCTTAACACGAATCGAATGACACCAGCCGGCAGGACGTCTGGTGACCAAATAGACGGCTTTTTCCGATCTCACAATCCATCAACGACGCTCCCTCGAGTAAGGCGACGTTCACATGCCTCTCAAGCACACACCCACACAGGGAGGGGTGGGCGAGAATCAATTTTAAACAGGACACATGTTAGCTCAGTGCCATTAAATGAAATGAAAGGACACTCACCGAAGAGCAGCATCCACCACCCAAAGGAAAATCTCGAGCACACTTCGGCCACGACCGACAAGCCTTGGGATATGATTTAAAGGACGAGGGAGCTTATTGGATCGTCCGCATCAAATATGTACGTACACGTGTACACGTACAGTGCACAAGGACGCGCGACTATCGAGAGCTCATTCAAAGGACGACAGCGGCTGGGTGGAAGGCTGTGCGCCAAATTGGCAGCTGCACTACCGGAAAATAAAGCTTAATACTCCTGACATACGCGCGAATTTATTTTCATTGAACGCAACGTGGAAGGACGAGGACGGGGCTGACTTTATGCGCAAACAAAGTCGCGGAGTTTTGCGCTTTCAGTTTTTTTTTTTATTAAAATCGAATCGTGCGTGCCGCATCTGACTGGCTGGGGTTTAGGAGCCTGTCGACCAGGTGTTTTAATATCGAGGATTTCGGTCTGTTTGCTGTGGGTTAAGTGCTGGCATTTGTGGCCACCGGCTTTGCTTCTAATTTGCCAGCGATCTGGCCGTGCGCCCGTGGGATCACGAAATCGATTCACATTATGTAAAGGGGTGGGTGGGTGCGTGTGTTTGCCGTGTAACTCGCTACACATGCCGCGAATGCACAAGAGGTGAGCCCACATTTTTGAGCATCGCAGAGGGGGGCTGGCTTGAATTTAGTTTTCCCTGAGCTTTGACTGGGGGGAGGCGCAGGCTTAACCAGCATTAGGGCGCTGTCAATGGAAATTACAGTTTCGAAATTTACGCGCTCGGAGGTTGATAGCTTAATTTTATGCAGGCGAACGTGCCACCATTAGAATTGATTACCTTGGCAGTTTCAATTGCGTGCGTCGGGGTGGGACGAGGTGAGGATAGTTTATTTGCAATGTTGTAATGATAAGTGCACCCTTGTGGGTGCGCAGTGCTTTGTTTTCATTTTAACCTTAAACCTTGTTTATCGGCGGAACAGTGGAGGACGTTAAGGACAGTTTAAGTGCGGGGGATTGAGATCTAATTAATGGCTTGTTGTGCGGTGGCGTCTCTTTGATCCCCCGTATGTGTGTGTGCTCGAATCAAGGTATCAGCATGATTTATGTGCGACAGCAAAGGGATGTGTAGCATGCTCGTGAAAGAGAGGTTTGTTAAACATCTTTTTTTTTTGGGTTGATGGGAGGTGGGAGGAAGACAGGTTCTTCAGAGAGAAGAGGTTTTCACAAGGCGACGCACAGTGGGATAGAGTAAGAACTTGAAAATGAACCCAATTAATCTTGCTGTCATTGTACCTTCATTGTCAAAGCTACTTATGGCAACGCCCAATTTTTTGAAAAAAAAAAAAAATTTGGTTATGCCTGCGACATAATGCCTATGGATCAGGCAGGAGTTTCAAAAACTTATTTACACTCGAACTTCCAAAACTCGAACCCTCAATTGTGCCAAAAAAATCGACTTACCAAGACCTCGTGTTATGAAGTAAAAACAATATGGAACTTTCAGTTTAGAAGCCAACCAATTTAATGCGAGTTATCAAGATTTCGGGTAATCGAAGTTTGGCTGTATATGAAATTCAGTTTTCTAAATAAATTGTGGAAGCCTGTGGCTGTCGAGTATGTGCGTCGTTCTAGCGAAGCTACGGTTCGATTTCTGGTGCGACAAAAATAACTTTCATGTCTTCTTTCTTTCAAGCCTTATAGAACGTTCAAAGTCTGCCAAGAAAAAAGCTTCACTTGACCGATGAATTTGAATGGAAAAGCTTCACTTGACCGATGAATTTGAATGGATTGAATGGAAAATGAATTTTAGTTAGTTAAGATTAGTTTGAATGGCTTTTATTTCGATTTCGAAGTCATTACATCATTATATACACCACATCGAAAAATTGCAAATACACCGCATAAGATTGAGTGTAGTAGTAGTTGCAGTAGTAGGGGTGGCGCTACAGCCCCTAGAGTGCCAGGGCCTAGCTTCTCAGCAACCACTCGTGTTGAGGGTGCTATTCTTCTCTCACGAGTGCGAAGGGACCTACAGTTTTACGCCGACTCCGAACGGCCAAATTTGAGAAGCTTTTTCTAGACAGGAGCATTGTCAGTGACTCGAAAGAGGCAGGGCCGTGAACATTATTTTTGTCGCACAAAGCAGGAATCGAACCTACGACGTCGAGGTTGAGGGTCGACGCACATACCAACAACACCACAGGCCACCACAAGATTAAGTGTAGTGTGCAATATTTTATTAGTTGAATGAAATCGGCCATGGTAATATACAGTACACATCAGTTCAAAACGCTAAAATATTCTTGGTGGGCTTGTACGATGTGTTCCCTTAGCCGAATTTTCATCGAAGACACAAACCTTCTAGTGATTTCGGCAGAAGTCTTAACCGACTCTTATGTTAGACTGTTTTTGTATTGTTTTTTGTTAACCAAAAACTGAGAAAATAACACGTAACTTAACGCAGCACCTGAGAGCACACCTGGCTCGTCCTCTTATAAACAGATACAACTTGGCAAACCTTTGGAGTTTTTTTGTGGCAATAGTAGTCACTCTCCATGTGCTTTAATTGTGCATTTGTCAAACATCTGTAACCCACACTTCGGACTTTGGTTATAGTCTTGTCAATTTAAAACCAATTGAAAGCGAGTGGAATCTTGTGCTGGCTTCAAGTCTTGAAGAAAATATCTCTTCCGAAGAACCAAGTTGACTGGATGCAACTCCTTGACCATCCGAGTCCTGCACTGTGGGGACAAAACGTGGATAATTTCAAAAGCGGATGGCGAACAGTACATAAATGTGGCATGAGTCTAGGTGGACATTAAGGGAAGTGACTAAGCGAGCTACAACGCGTGAGCACATCTCTTCGACTCCGTGCTTGTCGGTCGACGCAACAAAGACATTCCGAGTTTAGGGCTACACTCCCAAGTCGTAAAGGATCTCAATGAACTAGTTATGCACAACCTATGTTAGCTAGTCAATAGTCGCCCCAGCTGAACAAATGTTTCTTAGCTGTAGCTGAGTATGTTCGACTTTGACTAATGTGACCAATTAATGCAGTTCAAAATGAGCCATATCAGCCATTTGAGCAACACTCAGTCCACGTTCTTTTAATAACGCCGCCTCGTAGATTAGCTGAAACATCTTCCGAGTTTGAATAGCAAAATGTCCTCCAATTGTGCTCTGCAAACGTCATGTCCCGAATTGCGTAAGTTTCCGGCGCCTAACACACACACGCCACACTAACCCCCTTCCACCTGAGTAACAGCAACTAATTGAACAGACAAAACGGGGACATGCCTCGTCTCCGCCGACAGCCTGACAGCTAAACATCTCCCCCGGACCATCACCACCACTCTTTATGCACACCAGTGTAATTGTCAGATTGTAATTTTTTGATAAAAGGATATCCCTAACCGAAAAAAATAAAATAAAATCAAAACGAATGGGGAGTGCGATGAACGCAGAGACTGCTCCCGAAGATACTGTACGCCACCCTCGGCCGGGACTAGGTGCATGCGAATGGAGTGGCAACTGGCAACCACCCGTCCGCCGCCGCCACGCTCGAAAGCAATTAACTGATAAGGAATTTAAAGCGATCATAAAAGTGTCATTTGATCGGATCATCACTCGGGTTATTTTCATGTTTTGCTGAGCTCTGCGGGAAAACATCGAAAATCGACTGAGTTCGGAGGACGAAGGGTCTGCTGATATTGACCACGCACAGGAGGCGCGCTGTGACGATATTCGTTTTTTTTTCTGTTTTTATAGTTCAACATTTTATGGGAAAGTAAATGGAAAAGTCGTACCGGAGGTCCTGTGATAACAAGCCCATGCGCCACAACGGCTCAACCATTGAAACACAAGAGGCGTCAGGCCTGTGAATGGCAGGCGGCATTACCAATTTCCCCCAGGTGGGATTATGTCTACTGTGTGTGCTTGTGTCCAATCGGGTTTATGTCAATTATCAATATTTCCTTCAACCCCCTGCGGTGCAAGGAGACGGCTTAATTGTTTGATTCCCACGAAGGGCTGCTGAAAGTTTTCCAGTGTTGAAGCGGGTGGTGGCGGTGCAATTTGCATTTATGTTCGGTATTCCCTTTCAATTATGCGAATCGACGGTGACAACGGATGGGATGGCGCTCGACGGGAAAGTGGCCGGCAGTAACACACTCATTCACTTTACGCGGGTGTTAATGTCGCAATGAACTAGACGGAGTTGCTGTTAATTGACACCGATTGGTTAGTTTTTTTACCACTCTTGTTGTTTACGCATAGACAGAGCTGATTTCAAGTTTAATGCGCGCATTGGGAATCACTTGACGCCCTTTGTGAAAGCGCGTTAGTTTAATGGTGGCAATGTTGGCGACGAATAGCAGGCGAGTGATGTAATGTGTGGCAATGAACACATGCGGGCTTTGGTGGTTGATTATGTCAAGTTGCTGAGAAGTGAGGTCGATTGTGCAACTCTACTCGGCTTGGACAGACTGAAGATGCAGGTGATGACTTTAAACGAATGTATTGGGTCTATAACTTTCGTTCGGTTTGCCAAGAGATGGCGTAACTTGTATTATTCCATTGGCACATGCATTGGAAAGCTTTTAAACGTTTTTTCCGCAAATATGTTGAAGTTTGTGCATGAAAAAGTATTTTTGCGGGGCGTTCTTCTTCGTTCCTCTAATATGAAGAAACTATGCTAGCTGAGTAATAATAATATAATATATGGGTGGCGCTACAGCCCGTGAGGGGCCAGGGCCTAGCTTCTCAGCAACCACTCGTGCTGTGCGTGCTATTGTTCACTCACGAGTGGAAGGGACCTACAGTTTAATGCCGAATCCGAACGGCTTTGTTTGAGAAGCTTTTTCTAGACAGAAAATAATCTTTGAGCATTGTCAGTAACTCGAAAGAGGTGGGGCCGTGAAAATTCTTTCTGTCGCTCAGAGCTGGATTCGAACCTACGACATCGAGGTTGGGGTCGACGCACATACCCACAAAGCCAGGGGCCTCATGCTAGCTGAGTAAACGTGCCAAAAGAGGTTTGCACGACTTAAAAGTGGTGATTTTGGCTTGGAAGACGATGAACGTCCTGCGGCCAAAAAAGTTTAAAATAAAGAACTGGAAGCATCACTCTATGAAGATTGCTAAATTGTGCCAAACACAAAAAGAGTTCGCAGAATCTTTGGAGGTCACTCAAGCAGCCATTTCAAAGCGTTTTAAGGCAGCTGGTTACTCCACATGAACTCAAGCTGAGGGACATCGGACAGCGGTTTTGCCAGTCCGAAATGCTGCTGGAACGCCACAAAAAGAAGTCATTTTTGCATCTGATTGTTACTGGTGAATGAAGAATAAAATCCAATGTGAAACCATGGCTCGATGGATATGCTCTGTCTGATCTCTCACTAGAAGAATGTGTTTCTGTATTATGATCTGCTAAGACTGGGTGAAACCATCAATGGACAACGCTACCGAACACAATTAGTCCGTTTGAAAAGAGCAGTAGCCGAAAACTGCCCGGAATATGCGACCAGACACGAGGCAATAATTTTCCATCCAGGTTAAGAACCAGGTTAAGAACTATTTTGAAAATAGTGGATGGAAAGTTTTACCCCATCCGCCTTATACCCCAAGCCTTTCCCCGCACGAATTAAGTTGTATTCCCAAAAGATGTTACGTCGATGTTTCAGATGCCAATTCCATGTTAACGTTAAGGTGGAGCAGCACACTTACACTTCAAGGGATGTTTATTGAAGAATAAGAAATGAATTATGAGAACTGAACGCCATTGTTCCATTCCCTGTACGTAGACGTAGATCAACATTCCTTTAAGCAGGAGCATTCATTGCAAGAATGATTCGAAAACGCAACCAGCCTTGTTGCTATAAACAATGAAGTTCGGTTCCAGGCCTGCCGATCTCTTTCAAACCACTGTATTATTTCGGCAAAGGAGATGTGCTGTCGTGTGCTTTTTTTTCTCTGTTATTGCAAAAGACCGCCCAATACTACCCACTCTATAAAATAACCTGTTGTAAAGTCAATCATATTAATAATATGGGTGACGCTAAAGCCCGTATAGGGCCAGGGCCAGGGCTTTTCAGAAACCACTAATGTTGCACGAGCAATTGTTCTCTCACGAGTGGAAGGGGGGACCTACAGTTTTATGCGCACTCCGAACGGACAAGCTTTTCTAGACAGACTCTTTGAGCATTGTCAGTGACTCGAAAGAGATGACGCTGTGGCAATAATTTTTGTCGTACAGACGAGGAATCCAACGTTAGACGTCACGGTCGAGGCCACGGACTACCAAGGTCGATCAGGAAATCAAGAAGAATCCATAACTCGCAACCTAAGACTGATCTTCACGAACGACAAGTTTAGGGGGAAGGAGTTTTACTGTGTGCCTGAATAGATGATGTCTCAGTGGAGATCAGAAGCAAAATTGAACTTAGGAATCGTCCATACTTCGGTTTCTCGAAAGCACTTTGATAAGAATTCGTGACTCGAAGGACCACCATCGTGGCCTTATCTGGCCAGTCCAGCTATATGTAGTTTAATGCTGAACAATAAGCAGCAAAATCACAGCCAATTCTTGCTTTTGCCTTCGAAAGAGTACATCTACATCAAGTATTGACAGGCGGAATTGCTATAACCGTGAACTCAACTAGTTGAAGTGTGGATGTACCTCGTATTCGGCCCAAATCATAGCACCATGGTTTTATTGTGGAAGAACCTGTGTAGTCAACGGATTTCGTTTGTTTAGAAGCCGTGTGTGGTTTAAAAGGGAAGGAAGCCCGAATCTCTGGTGTAAGGCCCAAATGACTGTCGATATAAGACTGATGGCCCTTGATGAATGGAAGCTGCCTGCCCAGGCTTGTGGCTGCAAGGATGAAGTGGAATAAGAGATCATACATAATCACCTCTGCTCGGAGAGCTCTGAAAGATAATAGGAACCGACATATACGTGCTAAGTGGGCCTGCAATCGAGCAAACAGAGCGACATCAACTGATCCCAGGTTGCAAGCCTTAGCAGATCTAGGTGATATCACAATGAGCAAGTGATTATATTTGCCAGCCACTTGAAGCAAATATTAAATTGCAACATTGTCTTCTGATATAATTCACAGACCAGTTGCACTCCTAATTAACACGATCGCAAGTTGGCGACGATGACTTTCATTGCAACAAACGAAAACAAAAACATCTTCCAAAACTGAAACGTAGTCAAATGTACCTCAGCCAAAGTTGTGGAGTCTTTTGCCTTAATTGCCAGTTAACCTAGCCAAGCGAAGGTAAAAAAAAAAACCCAAACACGACATTGCCTTCTTCCTTGACTCCATGCTCAGCTGCAAATGAGTTCCTTTAAAAAAGAAAATAATCTTAAACTTCTCCCCAGCGAAAAGGGAAACAATTAAGAAATGCGCGAAAAAAAATTGAGCAGTGACAAGGAAGCTGTGAAGGCAGCAGAACAAGGAAGACAGAACACAAAAGCAAGAAAAAAAAAACACCAAATTGGATACCACCTCCACGACAGGCCAATAAAAAATACATAAAAACAATTTACTGAAGCTAGGAGCGCCTTCACATGCCCTAGAGGAGAGTTTTTTTTCGCCGACGCAGCATAGTGACAGGTAAGGATATCACTGGGAAGCGCTAATCATCAGGAAAGTATTCTCATTTAAGTCATTCAAATGAAATTGAAAGAAATTTCCTGACAAAGGTATTAAAAAAATGTCCAGGAAGGACACAATTTGATCGTAAGTCGTCAACTTTCCTTCTCTGACTGTCGTATGAATTGGACACCATTACCTGAAGCTATTCTCAGACTTATCAGGTGTTGACAGTCGTCATTGGTGTGCATTGCTGAACGAAACTTATTTAGAATGGCAATTTTTTGGAGGGTTCTTCGATGATGAATGAAATGGAATTTGTTGACGAGGTGATTTCAGTCAGGAAGTTGTGATAGAAACGAGAGCTTCAAATCACTTCAATTGCAGTTTAAATAGTTGGTGGTAGGAAGTGACACCGATCACGGCGCGGCGCTTGCTTGTAAGCAGACAAGTGTTGTTTTGCAAACCAACAATTTTTCATATCATCTTTCTTCCATCTGTGGGATTATTTTCCGAAATAGTATAGGAAATATTTTTATTTCAAAAATAACTGGAGGCAACTATGTTTACCCAGCTCTTACTCTCTCCACGCAATTCAACTTCTGTAATCCCACTAATAAATTTCTGGTAGCTTGCGGAGTCCAATGTTTGTCTATCATTTAAAAACGATGTGATGTTCCTCAAGGTTCCATTCTTGGTCCGTTATAAGTTCCAATCTTTTTAAGTGACCTTCTAATAGTGTAGAAAATGCAGTTGATGTTCAAAAATGCTTCAGTTTCAATCTCGGTATGCTTTAAGACTCAGTTGCTAAAACAAATGAGGATTTTTGCTCTAAGCTCTAAGGGCTACCAAAAATTGCCTAATGCTGCATCCTGAGACAGTTCCGTGGAACTAAGTTGTAAGTTTTTCCGCACTGAAGTGGACAGGGATAGAAAGCGTGTAGACCTCATCCCGTTGACCTCACAGACGGGTCGGAGGCGGAAGAGTTATGGAGTCGCTTATTTACTCAGGTATTCTTACAATCCCCGCAGCCTACAAACTCAAAAGTTACGTCAGCTTCTTCCAAGAGGAATTGCGCTCTTCTTCTTCTTCTTTTTCTTCTTCTGCTTTGTGTGGCGCTATAGTCCATGGTGGACCTGGACCTCAACCAACATGCCTCTCCATCTTTCGCGATCTCTGGCTAGCTGTCTCAAGTTTCGCACGCCAAGTTGGTTGAGGTCCTTCTACACTTGGGTGCGCCACCTTAAACGCTTGCGTCCTCTGTTGCGTCGAGAGATTCTTCGGGCCGGAGCTGTGGTGTCCATCGGCTCTACATGACCTAGTCTAGGAATTGGGCTCCAATATCTTATATCTCATACGACGATAGCCATTTGCCTTGACAGTCATGCTGACATCAAGGCAATCGCATTGAGCTTGTGCCAATTGACAAGGATGGCGCTGAACTTGGGTAGGATTGCCTCTGTGTTCTCATCTCGTCCATTGTGTAATCCTCACTCCAATGGCACGTGTGGTCTTATGTGCCGTCGGACTGGCCAAGCAAGGAGCTGCCCTCCATAGCTCGTCAGCTATAGAAGTACACATTGGCTAGTAAAAGCACGACTTGGAAATGCCTGCCTTTAGATGATTTCCAGATTACAATGTGACATGAACTTGAGACCTTCTAAAGAGGTCCTGTACTGTCCTGGTACTGATCGATGTTATCGCGCTGTGGCGTACAAATTCCTCACAACATTCAGAATGTTTCCCAATTTCTTGTGATCTTGTCCAGCGATTACTAACGAAACGTACACTAGGCAAACCCTTTTTCGATCATCTCGGCGGGACATTCAAAATGAATATCAAGGAAATGAAAATGTTCCTGAATGCAAATTTATAGATCTATGTGCACATTAACATTCAACTTTCAGAACTGCTATTCAAAACGGCACTCAGTGCTAATTGTGTTCTCAAAGAACCACCACTCACTTGCCTTGATACCAATGAACAGCTCCAGTAGACGACCCAAAGTTTCATCCAGTGACAAAGTTGTGCGTACAGATAGTAGATCATCTCCAAGTAGCGTAATGTTTTGAGAGCAAGGCTTGAGTGCGCGGCAAGTGGTGTTAGTTAGTTGCAATCGCAAATCAGTTTAACATCCCCTTCAACGCAAAGCACAATTAGAACCGCTTTAAAGTCGTGGCACGCGCACTCTTTAACTTAACTCTAACGTTCACAAGCAACGATGACATTGCCAGCCACCAGGATGGGCGAATTCAATTTCCACGCCGCGGTTCTTATGAAATATTAAAAAAAATAAGCGTAATAGGATATCACTCTCCGCCATTATTCTTCAATAATGCAAATCGAGTGGCTTCCGTACTAAATGCAATCATAGAAAATCCCCATCACCCCTCCACCATCCGAGGACGTGCGCAAGTTACGATTATTCCAGTCTGAATAGACCGCCCACCTCCCACACACCCAGATGCATACAGTGGCATTTTGGGATACCCCATGCGAGACGTGACAGGATAACGATCCCATCACGAACATGGATGCCACAGCCTGAGCCAACACAGACTGTGTGTGCTAAAAGGCATTTAATCAATGTTAATTAGGTGATACATAGCTAATGGTTTGGGGGATCCTCTTATTTCATGACAAGGGCTGAAGCACATTGTTTGATCGCACACACGCTAATGCACATGCACGCCACTCGCCCAGGATAACATAAACACTGCAACTCTGAATTTGGGAGCTTGATTAAGTGGATGCCGAGTGGGAGGGCATCCAGCATCGAGCATTGAGCACCGAATACAGACGCAACCCCGTCCCCGAAATGCAAACACTCACAGAGTGAGGCCAATTGAAGAGGTCGACGATAACCATAATAACGTTGTTTGCCATGTTTGAACGTCTCGAAATGCATAAATTCCGAGATGGTCAACCGTACGCCGGAACGTTCTCGTATTAATCGCATCATTAAATACCGAGTGCAGGGGCCTCTTCAAACACACTCAACACGGATGACAAACACACTCGACACGAGGTGCTCGCAGCATCGCATCGACAGGGCCTGACGAAAGGATGTGAAGGACGCCTTGGCACATAATGAAGATGTCGTCATAGACAACACGCAGTGACAATGCCAACGTCAATATGTGCTCACGTAGCTGCTCCTCAGGTCGCCCCCGGAGGGTGAGGACTGCACAGAGGCAGCCCTTCGCATGCTCCGCTCCGCCATCCTTGTCAATTGACACAAGGAAGAACCAAACACACAAGAACAAAAAACGAGATTCAATAAACTCCATCACCGACGCACAGTCACACAGTCGATTGCTGGAAATGGTGCTCCTCGTGCTATTTGGACACGTGCCAAAGTGCCACCTGAAGGGAGAAAGATGGCAAATTAAGATTGATACCGCAGGCAGCACCGAAGTGCCCGACGATGGAGCACGAAAAAACGGTTTACCGCTTGCGATTTTGTCTTTAAAATCAATTAGGACGCCGCCGACAGAGCATCCAAATCAAGGCGTCCCGTGCGATCTGTGCCCTGGCTTGTGGCTCACTTTGAGGGATTTTCTGCGTTAGTGCGTCGCAAATTGGCACGTCCTCTGCTGTGACGTGAATGAAGACGAGCACCTTGGATTGGGATGACACTCACAACTGAGCGTAAGTGGGTGGTTCGAACGTGTTCGGTGTTTTCCCTCGCCCTCGTGTGGGCCAGAACTTAGACATTAAGGTGATTAGTTCGTGTAATTTATATTGTGATGGCCCGACGTGCATGCTTGAATGCCTCTCCTGGCTGTGTGCCAGGCGAGCGAGAGGAAATGTTTTGTGTTTGGGTTGGGGTACCACAAAATGAGACGAGATCAGCCGCAACGTGGCGGGCTGGCAAAATAGAATCATTTCTTCCACGATGTTAGTCAGAAGTCAGTAGCTGATGGACGGCGATGTGTTGGATTACATGACGTGGCGGTCAGATTGGGCATGACATCATTTTCGAAGATGATTCGTAAGCATTTGAGGATCTGGTGAGCGTTGCCGTATGCCCACTGAGAACTGGAGAGGTGGTATATCGAGGGACATTTCATGATCAGTTGGGAGGCCAGTGTGGAATACTTGAAGAAGGATCTTTCAAAAACGTTTAGGACTAACAGGAAGTGATGCTAAAATGTTGTTGTATACAGCCTTCAGTGCCGAACTGAATGTTGGTTGGTTTTTATACACAACAGTGGAGCCATCAGACTCAAAAACTGGTCTACTGTACTAGCAGGCAACAACCTAAATTTCCTGCAAATTCGTAGGCTTCTGGAGGAATGCCAGCGGGCGCTCCTGGGCTCTTCCTCATTAGTTTTCAACGCATAAGCACCACACATCTGCCACCTGATCCCAGAAGGGGGCGTGAAAGTGGACAGAGGGAGTGCTCTAAAGTGTCGTCGTCCTCTCCACAGGCGTCGTAGAGGTTTTCATTGCTCAGCTCTAGCACACTTAGATCTTTGGCGAGAGTGCGGTGGTCAGTAAGCACGTTGGTAAGTCATCTGCTCTCTTTTCTGTCAAGACATAAAAATAATTCCGTAGATTTCTTACTAAGTTAATAGTTTGCCTGCGTGTTGAAGGTTCATGCCACCTCCGGCTGGGCTCTCGAGAAGCCCAACCATCGATGGAAGCCCTAACCAAGGACGCGTGTAGTCTCAACATGGATTCGAGTCCTTAGTCCTGACCTCCTCTATCCTTGTGTGGCAAGTTCACCGGTAATATCATTTCCCCTGTCGTAACCCGGGACCCAGACAAGGCCTTGGAAAACCGACGCAAATTAACCGAACGAGGTGTGTACTCTGACTTCAACGATATAGGCCTTAGCTGGGCTCGGAGTCATACATAAAGATTCGACTACAGTTCTTCTCTGGCTCAGGTGGACGAAATCCCGAGTGTCGACTTTATGTGTACGTAGTAGCTGGACTACTCGCATGCACACCCCAGGATGGTGCCACATTTTGGTCCAAGTTGAGTCAGAGCGATCATATTCGAACAACCTCGGTTTTAAGAAGTTTAACTGAAATGCGACGCCGACGAAGACACTGAATGGTGGAAGCTGATCAAATCGGTTTGGCGGTGAACATGGGCACAGCATTGTGTATACCAATTAAGCCAAGACATTGCAAAAAGTATCACCTGTCCATCAAGGTAGTCAAGCCTGCAATGAGGTGCATGCTGAGAGATCAAAAACGAAAACCAATCGAAGTGTATACTGTCCACTAGAACGGACACACAACATTATCGACTAAGTGAGAACGTCACAATTGAAATTTCAAGTCAATCAGGCCTTTCGACGATCACGGCAACGCGGTAAGCAGTTCCATGCAACGGAAAGCGAAAGCAAAAATAAAAAAGAAGTTTCTCGGAACGTATTTTAGCAATAGAGTCCAATGACCAATTGACTTTATACAACAACCTCATTTTCCAAGTTATGTTCTACTGACAGAGACAATATCAACAGTAGATGAAGAAGCCATGGCGTGTTGTTTAGAAAACATTGATGGCTTGATGGCTATTAGAATAGAAGTTTCAACCACAAGGTGTACGGCGATTTCCACTAGTGAATGTGTTAACCACACTTCTAAGGTGGATCCCAAAGCTGAGATGCAGTTAATAGAGGTATGCTGATGATTAATAAACCAAAGTAATGTACAAGCTCCAAGTGAGTAGAAAATGGCATTTTATTACTCTGCTGATAGTCATTGCGGCCAAAGGACTTAGTTCGGAATGAAGGGGAGATGAAGTTCTCGTGACTGGCGGTGGTTCGAGGAATCACATTGGAGACCATTAATCTCTTGTGCTGCTCCGCGGATTGTGTGGAAATAATTCCTTAACCATATGATATGTAGCTTAGGACGAGGCAACCACTTAAGTCGGTTAAGCAATCGAGACAATTTGCTTCGAGAAAGAGTTTGGTCAAGCTGGGTCAATTTTAAAAACGGCTTGAAAGATTTCTTCGTGTTATCGTGATGGCGTGAGAAGCACAGTAGTTCGCAAGGAATATATCACGTGGTCAGAATGTCGCTTTTATCGCGACTTTGATGGGTTGCCTTAAATGGGACTCCACCAAAGAATTCACACCACCAAACAATTTGGTAGGACCAAGTCCAAAAACTTTTCATTTTAGGCATAGCTCCCGACGAGATGTAGTCGATAGCAGAGAATCGAATGACCCGGAAATCTTACGCGAGTAAGATTCAGTTTAGCATAGAAGTCACTGAAGATGATGATTAAGAGACATCAGAGCCGCCATCTTATCCCTTCAGCTTCTTGACACAGCATTACAAATCTGAATAAAGCGAAACACCCCTCAACATGGCACCTCTTTAAACAATGAAAAGACGCACTCAGTGAGGCTATGGCAACGATTATCAAACCATTTAAAAACAAAACAGAAAATAACTTTGAACGTATGATGACTAAGATTGTGGCGGTGTTCACTATCATGGAAGGTTTGTCGTAGATATAGTCTCCAGACCCAACTTGATCTATGTGAGTTTCAGGTGTGGACAGCTAGGGCCATTCATACCCAAGTATCATGATCTCTGGATTCTGTACCATTCTAACCAAAACCATTCCACGATCTTCAGCTGCTATGAAGAGGACTGGAGCAGAATGCTGTTTAAAGGAAATGACGTCAGGAGACGACGGAGACCATGTTATCACTCACTTTCTCTGTGCATTCTATGTCCCTAATCGTCATCATCGGCAGTAAAAGCGGGAATCGGTAGTTGCCTCCTTCAACAAGTCTCCACGCCGATCCCACCCAGTTTGGAATACCCAGGCTGCTTGCGTCCAAGTCTACGCTATCCTTCCAGTACAAGCAGGTCTACCATGCTGCCTACTTCCTTAAAATCTGCGAGGAATGATTTTCCGATCGGTGCTCCTCTGCGCACTTGCGTGTTAGAAGCCCAGCCCACCGGAGTCTACCGATGTTTATCTTCTTTTTCATATCTGCTTCTAAATAGAAAGCGAACAACTCACAAATAATGTTAGCGTCTTCCTCAGCCAACAATTCTCGGTAAGACTTTCCTCTCGACGCATAGTTTCGAGTGCCTTTTAATGTGTGTTGAATGGAAACATGAGTACCGGCAGGACTATAGTCTTGTACAGCTGCAGTTTTTATGTTGCGCTTTGGTTTCTTGATTGAAAGAGCCTTGACTTTGAGCATCTATGTCCCGAATACTTGGAGGAATAAGAGATCAAGTATCAGCCAACTGGCCCACTGAAGCGCTTCAACACAAGGTCAGTATCCATCGGGGGGCTGTCTTGTTGCGACGAGGAGGGGAATGCAATTAGCACTTCCTGCCAACTACAGTGATAATGTCATGTCATTCATGCAAAATTGATTCCATTGATGTCAAGATGGATGTGCTTTCGTGTTCCACTAAAAATCGGTGTGAAATGTGGAAAAACTAAGGATTCATTTCATAATTCCCAGTTAATATTGAAAGTTGTCAGAGCTCACGTCTACTTCGGATTCCTGGTTAGCAGTTCCATCATAAATTAGTTCTCAAAACGTCAGGAAGACGCACTCTCCCCACAAGCAACAGTTTGCAGAAGAACTTCACCCATTTCCGCCTGCATAGAGGACAACTTTACAACTTTCACCTGATGAACGCTCTAGCAAAAAAGTCAACTCTGCACGCAATGTACACCCCACAGCCCACAAGTCCCACGACCATCAGAGATAATGCAAATGCATCTAATCTCGCGCACGACACTGAGACGCGTTCATTTAGTCCACCTGATGTCAGCTGTCAACCGCAGGCAGAGAGTAGTTTCATTCCACACCGCAAAGCGTTGGCACTCAATGGCAGCAGTAAACCGTAAGGAAGTTGACTTTCAATCCAATCATATCTTCACATTTCTTCGAAGTACATTATCCTCAGCGAAGGGATACCCAGGCCACCCGGAGAAAACAGTTTTATGTTACAAATTGAATTAACCCCCCGCACAAGCGTGCTACAGCGTGCTGCGGTTGCTGTGCTGGAGAAAGGTGCCACAGATCACAAATTCAATTTCATCTTCATTTTTCTTCACTTAACCACAACTGGCACCCGGACTTTGTCATTGAGCTCCAAGAAACCCAAGACCGCTGCGGAAGGTATGTACACCCCCCCGGACGGCGGCGAATGTCACAGATGACATATGGCGAGATGATATCTTCAACGTTTCTTGTGCGCTCTCGTTCGTCGCTGGCGTCCGTGACACAATCTCGCTGAATGGCTGTGCGTGTGTGTGGGTAAACGGAATGAATTGCATCTGATATCGAGTTCGAATTACAGTCAATCATAGCCGTCACCGCCTCTCAAGCCATTGGATAGCTTTCCAATCCATAAGCGCTCAAGTCAAAGGCACTGCAGTGACACCACGTCACGTCACCGCCCCCTGCCAACCAAAAGGAAGCCAAGACTGAAACAATGGAGAGACCAAATGTCAACACGAGGCAACTGGACTGGGGCCTGCCCCCTGCTGCCTTGCTAATTAATGACTTCGCATGGACAGTGGAAGTAAGAAGTGCCTGGCACAGGAAAAGAAAACGGAACTCACCCCCACACGCTCCTACTGCTGATGATACTGCGGCTGCTGCTGCTGCTGTTGCTGCTCCCGGTCTTGATGATGATGGCGACGACCACGATGATGGCGATGACGGCTAGACATGAACTCACTCAAACTAAGATCTTTGGCACAAGTGAACTCTAATTGGCTGCATTTGTATCTATAATGAGAAAATGAGACAATAAAAGATATTATTTGAAATCTCTCCACTCTTTCGTTCGTTATTATTGTTTCAAGTGCACTTTGGCTTGAGTGGGTGGCATGGCATGGCTGTTGGTCATGCCCTTGGGGCTGGACTAATAATAATCGGTTTGGCTTGCCGTCGCATTAAGATGTGCGGAGCGGGCGGGGGTGGCGGGAAGAAAAAAGCCAATTAAATAAATTGCTACGAGAATGGAAGTCTGTCTCCTCTCTCTCCCTCACCAACGGACAGGAGTGCTTCGATGCCAGCGATTTCATTGTCTGATGATGCGAAACATGGAGTTTCTGCTGTGAAATGAGTTTCGGTGGCTGTCTTACAAAGGGAAAGAAGCCCTTGCTATTGATTCACTTTCTTCTGTTCACTTATTCGGAGCTTACAATTATAAGAACATATTAAGCTTACAATGGCCCGTGGCGTTGTGGGTATATGCGTCGAACTCAACCACGACGTCGTAGGTTCGATCAATGCTCTGTGCGACGAAAAAGATTTTCACGATTCAACCTTTTTCGAGTCACTGACAATGATCAATGAGTATTTCCTGTCTAGTAAAAGCTTCTCAAACTTGGCCGTTTGGAGTCGGCATGAACCCCCTTCCACTCGTAAGAGAATAATTGTACGCGCAATATTAGTGGTTGCTGAGAAGCTAAGTCCTGGCCCTCTACCGGTCACCCATATATACATATATGTTAAGTTTAAAATTGGAACCTTAAAAACATGGTCCTCGACCTAGGACATCTATCTTCGAATAGACTACCGTCAGAGTTCCTATCCCGGTCACAGAAAATAGTTTTGACTGAAAATAAAATACGCACCGAACCCTAACAACTCTATTTGTTGTTAAAATGAGACTTTGACTCAGTCATCCTTGGGTCCACTCCACAGTCCACACCGATCTTGTTGAAGCTCTCTTTGGGATTTGGGAGCGCACAGGAGAAGGAATTATTCGCTTAATCCCAACCGTTTGAAGAAATCTCCTTTCCATATTTAGTTAGCAAAATTACAGGAGTTCCTAAAACAGTTGTCGAGTTTGAGCTTCCAGTTCGCAAGCAAGGGTCACATGTACCGGCTTCCGACAACCTAGAAATGCTCAAGGTGACAGCATCAGTCATGGATCCGATCCCGTATCCGATCCTCCGCCCAGACTGAACTGAACGCCGAATCGCCGACGGGTGGGCAGAAGCATTGTTAGTATCCACAGAAAACATGAGCAAATGCAAAAACTGGAGAGGATCTCACTCCTAAATGGTGTCCAGCTGCTACTCGAATCACTGATCCTAGACCGGATGTCTTCAAATCCGGAAGAACAGCGCCCTGATCAAGACGGATTTCGAACGAACTGGTCTGTGCTCATCAAGTCAAGGCGATTCGGATGGTGATCGGGGAATCGGTTGGATGGAAATCCTCCATCTTTCTGATATTCGTTTACTTCGGGAGAGCTTTAGAATGTTAAAATACCGACCCCTGGAGATCGCCGTCCATCATTGAATTTATTAGGAACTCCAGCGCACTTCAAGTGTAAGCAGAGCACACCCTTCACCAACACCAGAGGAGTAAGGCAAGTGTTTATATTATCACTCCTGCTTTTCGTTACTAGACCTAGACTATACAAAAAATGCCGCTTGCACTTAAATCCAAAGGTGCCTGACTCTACGACCTCTGCCTTCAATCTAACACCTTAGGCGCTGCCTAGGAAAAACTTCACAGGGTCAGACCCCAATGAGAGGACTGGACTGAAAATCTACGTCGCCATGAGAAACTGATGATAATCGGCTAAAGATGCGAGGCAACTCTCCTGCTGGATGGGAAACTAATCGAGGACGACAACAAAGTCGTCTACCTCGGCAGCACGTTGTGCAAAGGCGTAGGTGCAGAAGCAAGTCTGTGGGAAATATTCATGCAGTGCAACTAAAAAATTAGTCTCGAAATTTAAGGGGACCCCCTTAGTTCTCGATTCAAAATGTTGACGATAAAATGTACAGAAAGTATTCCGTTTAGCCTCGTAACTGCACACATTTATTGTAAGACTTAAAAAGGAAAAAGAAAAAATGTACATAATTGTTTGTTGTTGTTTTTTGTAATCAAACGAAAGCCCTTCTTTTCGATGGCGCATGTGATTTATGATCACTGGAAAATCTGAAACCAAAAATTTAAACAGTATTAGAAAGACTACATGTTTGGCACCGGTGTGAACTGGGATTATTAATTTCGCACAAATTATCAAAAAAGCAAGCCTTTGATTTTTTTTAATCGCCTCTTTTCAGCCACAAATCAAGTTAAAAAGTAAAGAAGATCTTCACCGATTTGATTTATCCCAGCTCATACCATGGCTACGTACGTATTAAAATTTAGAACCGATTGGATTAATAGTTTTTGACTAACTTCATGCGCCAGTAGGAAAAACATAGTTTCGAGAAAAACGCGTTTTAGAAGCAAATTCGTGGGCATAAATCGCCTGACGCTTCTATAATGAATATACTGTCTTCAAGAGTTTTGTAATTTTCACTTGAAATTTTAAAGGAACGTTCGTGAATAGTTATAGGTTTGAAATAAATAAAAAAAATTAATTTTTTGAAACCGTATATGGGGGGTCCCCTTAACGGAGCGTCGAAAAGCAGTTTTCGAAAAATGATGGCCATTGCTGGCGGGACGAAGGATGAATGCAATTTGTAAGCTTACTGGTGCTTCCTTTGTTAATGAACTATAAAACAGGTACATCAGGTGTTTTATGACTTGGCATTGATGGTTTAATCACTCTATTTTGGATTCTATCTAGTCGCTGCACAGTGGTCTTAGAGTACCAGACCTGAGATATGAGCGCTTTACTCAAGCTTAGGGATTATAAAAATCATCAAGGGAGGAGCTTAAGGAGGTTACAAATCTTCAGCATTCAAGCCAAATCAGAGTGGGAGAAATATGTTTTGCAGGGCTTAAAGAAACCTTGGCATCGTTTAAACTCGACCATTAAGTGGCAGCAACATTCCGCCTTAGAGGCACTCAATTCCACACTCTTGTTCTTAGTCCAGTTAATTATTCTGTCAATCGGATCAGAATCCGATGGCTTACATACGCTGTCATTCCAATTCTACGTCCAATGGTCGGGTATTGAAATGGAAAGCTAAGACTATAGTCATCAGCGAAGGAGCTAATTAGATTATACAAAGCAGACAAGAGTGACGGGCAGTGCAAAGCCTTGGGGAACACCAGTCGATATCAGACTTGAATCTATCCGAAACAACTTCAATTGAACGGTTGTATGTAATCCATAGGAGAAAGGTTTCGTCGACGTCACAGGCACGTATTTTCGAGAACAAGGAGCTTACGGGCAAAATCTGAGACAAACGCCTTAGAAATATCAAGCGCAACGATCTTGGTCTGAGTTGTTAGTTTAAGAAGCTGACAACATATTACATAAACTGATGATTTAGTGCAATTGTCATGGCTTTAGAAAGGACTACTCGGCCTTTTTAGGGACAGGCTGGACAAATGTGGTTTCTCACCCACTCCGAAAGATGACTAAAGAGTTAATAGATGAGCCACACCACTTAGGCAGTGGTGCTGTCGGGATTGAAGAACACCTCTTCAGGAGTATCTGCGCTATTTTGTGGACGTGGATTTGCTCACGCTTAAGGACTTGTGCAATATTACACATGCGAAAGTGGATTGGTCCCGTGGTGGAAAAATCAACGTTCTCCAGTGCAATTTTAGACAAAATAGAAACTGTGAAACATATCATGTCGATTGGCTTCCTTTAAAGAGCTGACAGCAAGGATGTCATTCTAGGTAACGACGAGAATTTTGTATCCTTTTCCACAAATGACCAAGCGTTTTTGCTACTCTTAGCCGTCTTTCAGTCAACTTTTGGTCCCAATAAAATTCCACTTGTCTGACTATTGCATTGCTGTAGACGCTCGATTTTGGATTTGTATATCCTAAAAAAATCTATATGATCTTGATATGCTCGTAACAGCCCGAGGCACATTGTATTCTGGGCTTGGTACTCATCACTCTATGAGAACTGGAGGACATCTTGCCGAGCTTCCTTTTGAGTAAGCGCAGTGACCAGCTAAAATTCCAAAAAAATAATATTAGTTCGCTTCCGCTTCTATGGGGTTTCGCGTACATCTTTGTTAGCACCAACACGGTTCTTGTGCTGTCCGAAAGGACAACAGAGAGAACTAGCCCGGAGCTATATTGTCCACGGACTCTACAAGTAAGTTTCCAGCGATTAATAGGAGTTTCTTCTGCTCTTCCTAATGAAAACGTGAGCAGCACATTTCGTCAGCCTATCCCAATCGTAAAATTCCTTAAAGAAGTGCACTGACACTCTCAACCCTACTCTCAACCCCCAAAGGACTGAGCATTTTAAAGCCGCTTACTCAAAAACCCGTCTAGACAATCGAATTGAGCACATAAATTATTCGCTTCTTGCCTGTGCAACTAAAGTGCTCCTAATTTGATTCGAGCAGCGTGCCCTTGAACCAGTGCCCCCCGAGACGCCAGAGATTCATAACATAAACGTGAGTTTCATTTCGAAGATGTGTCGGCAGTCTGCACCCAAAGTGTGTGCGTTCGATTGTCATAAATCAAATAAATCAAAATTTTCGGCTGATCCATGCACCGTCTGCCCCGAAAAGCACTCCACTCAGAGTCTCACATTCAAACACCATCGCCAAGTGATTTACACTGTCTACCGCTCGCTATCGCTTTACGGCTCCACTATCAGTCACGTAACGCGACTGTAACTGGGGGAATTAGTTGCCGCACCTAACCCCATCTGGCCTGGCAAGGTGTGCAGTTACCGGTAATGTGCTAATCCATCCATGCCGGCGCTCTTATTACCATAATACGTACCGCAACTGTGCTAGGTGTTCCAGGGAAATGCTTTATTGCCGTCACTTGTTGATGTACTTAAGCCGAAGTCATTGACAGATAAATTCTTCGTTTAGGCACGGTGCTTCATTTCGCACAACGACTACGTGTACGAGTATGTGGCATAAGGCCCACAAAAAAAAAGCAGAAAATAAAAAAAGTATCGCAGCAAGTTAAGCGGCTAATAGCACCCGTGGTTACTGCGGCGGCCGCGGGGAGGCACCAACACCTTGAGCCAATTAAACAACAAAAAATGATGGGCTAAATGGAAGAGAGAACCGTATGGCGGTAATCACTTGCCGGTTCTAACGAGCCACACAGAGCGGTTGTAGTGCCATTGCCGGCAAGAACATCTTTTAGACCATGGTTTACGATCACTTTGTTCCACATTTACGAGAGACGATTCTCTTTCATTGGTCGTTGGACGGGCGCTCACAGAGCCACGGCGAAGACACACATGCTGAGTGGCTTTGTTCAATTGCGCCACACCGAGTCAAACTTTCACCTGGGCTGCGGCGAGCGGCGCGTCGTGAAGCGACCACACAATGCTCTGTTTCCAATTTTCAGGTTAAAAGTTTGTCGGATATTGATGATGCCTAATGGGTTCGGCTCGGATGAATGGTGCGGAAGATAAATTGAATGCGGCTTGTAATTTTGTGGAATGAAATTGGACGATGAGTGATGAATGAGAGGTCTGCGGAAGTTATTCGAAGCTTTGGATGTCATTCACTTGGGGAAATGTGTCGGCGGCCTATATGCTTATCGGGCTTTGAAATTGGAAGTGTTTTCTCTCCTTGAACTATTTCATAGCCCGTGCTTAGGTTAGACGCTAATCATTGGGCTCTCTCCGGCGGAATATGACATGGAATCTGCTCTATTTGCCTTGAGACGTTGAACAATTATTGACGCACTCGGTCTCTAAGCTTCTAATTAACGAACGTGAAACGACCGACAGAGCTAAGTATGGCGCCATAATCCGGATCTTCGCGCTCTTTCATTCATCTCCACTAACGAGGCCTTACAGGTAGTGCGATGGCCTTTTAGCAGTTTCCTGTCCAGATTGGGTCCAATACGTAGAACGATATTTGCGTAATTGGCGTAGTGGCTTTTCCAACATAAGTATAGTCCACTTGACATGCAACTTATGTATTTCTGATAATTCGGTGTTTGTGGAACCCAATCTCATAAGAAATTGATTAAATTTGGGTCCTTTCCAAAATCTGCCATAATGTGAATATTTGGTCAATAGTGCATTTCGCCGGCCTGAACCCGCACTGATAGTGACCAATCAGACTGTTGGCATATGGTTCTAGGTGTTTACACAAAAGGTTTTATAATCTATGTTCAGGTGACTTATACGTCTAAAAAAGGTTAGAGGATCGGGCAAACGATGCTGAGATAACATCCGTCGGGTACACATTCTTACTCAATTACTTATCAGGCAGACGAACCCTGAAGGGCCTGAGCCTGAGCAATTGCTGCCTTCCATCGATGACGGTCCTGGGCACGCTGCTTCCAGTCATCAAGGCCAAGCTGTTTTACATCCGCGATGACTTGGTCTTTGTACCGGAGGTTCGGTCTTCCTCTCCTTCTCGAACCAGGAGGGTCGGATTCGAAGACCGTCTTTGCTGGAGCGTTGCTGTCCATTCGCTCGATGTGGCCGTGCCAGTGTAGTCGACAGATCCCTGCCTTCCGGACTACATCCACATCCTTGAACAGCTCGTAGAGTTCGCGGTTGTGTCTTCTCCTCCATTCGTCTTCCTCGCAGACGGGACCATATATCCGACGTAGAATTTTTCTTTCGAAGGCACCAAGAATCCGCTCTGCAGCCTAACTTAATGTCCAGCTTTCGGCTCCATAAAGTAGGACTGGCAGAATAAGGGTTTTGTAAAGCATGACTTTGGTCCTTCGAGTCAGGAGTTTCGAGCCCAGTTGTTTTGACAGACCGAAGTAGCATAGCCCAAAAATTGGATTAAGCGGGTGGGCGATTTGAGGCGCAGTCAAGGTCAACATTTGCATGAAATAATCTTCAAACATTAAATTATATGGACCGTACTATCGATCCAAAGAAGGATTTCATGCATTTTTCTGCATTTATATGTTTTCTTTTTTTGGAAAAACTTTCCTATAGCTTTTAAAAAATCACCCTTTATATGCACTATGAGCGAGTGCGCCTTACCGGCTTTATTCTTTCTGACTAGTTCCTTTACCTTGACACAATTGGCCGAATACAAGATCCACACACATGTCCTGTAATTTTTTATATCGTACGCCGTACAGTAGACAGGGGACTGCGATATGAACGGGATGTTGCTCGCATTCACGAGGTTGTTTTACTGGTGGTTACACCAAAACCATTCCCCGCCGCCCTTGGCTTCTCTCTCTCTCGGTAGTTGACCATGGTAATCAACTTACATAAGTTTTTAAGGCAGGTTTAAGAAAAAAAATATCAGAAAGACCTAAAAAACCAAAAAAACATACTTAAGCCGAAAGGCATATTCAATAAATACATTGTATTGGCTTAGAGTACCCGCACGGGGCCAGTAGGTTAGAATTAATAACATATGTTAGATATTTAAGCTAGTTTTGATAAGAGATTGAATTACAAATAAAAATAAAAATGCATAAAAAATAGGCATTTAGGAAATAGAGCTCGGCTACTGTCCGCACTCTAATTTATAGATTAAGTGGGATGATACAAATCGGAGTTCTGTTCGTTCAATCGTTCCTCAGAACAACCATTGCGGTGATTCGAGTGGTTCATGACAACTTCATCAATGAGGTTGTACGGGAGAGAACAATCGTCGAACAATCCTCGATTGCAGATCTTGGATCTGTACCTAAATAAAAGCACGAACTGAAAATAACCGACGTCGTTGGTTGTGCTCTCTCATCTCTATTCTGTTTAAAATTTAAATTAAATCCGCTGATTCGAACAACATGTCGTGTTCTATCCATGCCCTAGTACTCCTTTTGATATATCAGCCGAAAGCAGAACGAAAATCCATCAACACCCCTGATTCCTGATGCATTGACAAACACATTTTGTCCAGCTTGCGAGGAAGACGTAACCGTCATTGTTTTCTATGTGCTGCACAAGGACATGCGTGTATTTGAGTTTTGGAGGCAAACACTGGCTACAGCACAGATTGTCTTAGCATCCGAAGTGCCTGGACCTAGAGGCAATGTATGATTGAATATTCGCTAAAAAAAAACCAAGTGATCAATGGCGCAAGACAGCTTTTGCATAACTGGGACCATCAGCGATGGAAGGCTAGGCTGACACCCTCCAAGAGTAGGAAGTTTGATAAGTATGTCAATAGAAATTAGTTTATAACTTCTACTCAACCACTTACAACTCCTCCAAGCTCCCTTTTTCTGTTAGCTTTCATTGAGTGACACTGCAGGTCGATGAATACTTGGTTTGCCCTCTTTAAACTAAGACAATGCTTGGATCGTTACCTTTGTTCTGCGTTCTGTCAGTAGCCTTGACTGCCAAAATCGCACGAAAGCTGTACCTCAGCATATTGGCAAAATCAAGAAAATAAATGGAAATGGCATGATTCGACGGACCGACGGACATTGCAGAAGACGCGACCCTTTCCATTCCGACTAAAGCAAGCGGCTCAGTTCACGTCCCACCCAATTGTCCCCCGGTTCATCAGACCTTTACGGTCATCAAACGCAGCCTGAACAAAGGGTAAAACGAACAACAGAGAAGAAAAAAAAATCCAATTAGTCCATCCATGCCGATGGATAGCAATTGTTGCCTTACGCGAGTACTCCATCGCAAAAGGGACTTGTCAGAGAGGAGAAACAAAAATAACAAAGGCCTTGAAATCGAAACAAATATCCTTTGATATGCAAATAAGACAAGTCCTAACCGATTGGCACCGCCAACGACCCACAAGCCAACGTCCGCGTCAGCAAGTGCTCACTGGGCGTACCCGACATCCCTCTCAGCGGCGCACGGTTAACAGTTTGTTATTATTTAGTTTCCATTTTCGATATCAATGGTTTTAATTCACTTTAATTAACGTTGAATAAATAAACACCGTCTTTGACGCATCGAAGAGGGTAGCGCGATATAATTTACCCGGGCACGCACACCGCGACCGGCGCGCTTGCAGACACGCGCACACTCCTTCACTTTGGTGGTATCTTTGGAGGCAGCAACCCGCATTATTGTCCCACAGGACCGCAGGATGGAACCACTGAATAAATGAGTAACCAAACGGGCGTTGGACAAATTTTCCGCTTAAAAAATCTAACAAGCGCCTCGCTCATCCAGCGGCATGACAGTGACGGCAACCGAACGGAACAGGGTCCTTTATCATTGAAACAGAGACAAATAACCCAGTCTGGGGGTATCTTAGTCATGCCATAAAGGGATGACACTCATATCTCCGCTGCGGATAATGAGCAGCAGCATGAGGCGCTCCGCAGGAAATTGCGAGAGTAATGATAACTCAACGGCCTTAATCCTGCCTGTCCGACGTCGTTATGTGTTTTTGACGCGCTTGGCAAACTTGAGGGGTGGGATGCCTGAATTCACTCAGCCGCCACTGCTGGCTTTAAGCACTTAACAGTTGAATGGCTCGCTTGATGTTAATGCGCTGAAGTTTCGGACCAGCCGAAACGAACGGATCCGCCATGTTCAATGAGATAAAACGAAGGATATAATGATAAATAATAATTATTTCGCAGATAGACACGAGTGGTGGGATAATGAGAGTCGAGGCGGGTTCGCTTCGCACACGCTGCTGTCGGTCCGCTCTGTGGCTCCGACTGAAGTTTATTTCGATTCAAAGTTGATGGCGTTCTGGATGTGCCTGTAGGGACGTCTTAGGGTGGTTTCCCCGCTAGTGTGCGGCACGAGGGTGCAACCGGGTATCTGTCACAGCTGTTGCTGCGGCAGTTAGTGTTGTCATTAAAACGAAATATTGGCAGTTTCAAATTGATGCTCAGTAGTTGGCGGCGGTCTGGCATTGTACGTGTGCCCGTCTGTATGTAGATGGGCGCGTGGTATGCGCGGGTGCCATACTACAAGTTGGGCTATTCCTTTTCTCATTACAGCTAACTAATGTAGACTATAGTGGTCAGTTATGGTTTGAATGATGCATGGCTTGGGGCTTATGAATGCCATTAGTTCAGTCGGTTAGTCTCGAGTGGGAGATGCTTCTGCAGTTTTTCATAAATTTTGTTTAGATTGGACTCAAATTTGTTTGGATCGTCAGTGGTTATGGTCTATGAGACAGCTACGCCTTGGGAAAGTGAACTAAATTGCTTAGCAGATCGACAGCTTATTGGGTTTGCTTAGTGGTCATGATTGAACACTCTTATTGCAGACCTCAGACTATTTTGTCTTGTCTAAGGGCACTGGAAGGTTAATGTTCTGGTAGTCTCTAGACACCCTCATGCATGCAACGCAGATCTGATAATTAAGTCCCATAGAAGGTCATAGTTTCAGCTGCATTTTTCACGCACTGCTTCCAGTCATCAAGGCCGACCGGGCTTGCACCCGTGAGTGTTTTGTCTTCGTACAGCAGATTCTCCTCCTTCTCGTACCAGAGGGTTTGCCTCAAGCACCCTCTTAGCTGGAGCAAAGGTGCCCTATGTAACCGAGTGCAGTCGATTCGTTTTTGACTGCCGTCAATAGTCAATAGTTGTCAATAGTTAGGCCCGATGCACACATGCGTCTCCAAGTAAGATACGCGGCCCAAATAAGGCACAGTGCCCAAAAAGTGGACAAATCCCGACACGCAACCGGGATTATATTTGTAATCGTGGCCTCCTAAGCTTACACTAAAATCGATGGAAAATTTCTGGAGCAATCGTAGCCAATGTGCACACTCGCTCCTTTAAGGAACGCGCCTACGGCATGCAATGGGAACTGAAATCCATACAACAATGTATTTTTATCACAACACGAGATGCTACACAATTCCAAGACGAACTTGGAGAAACCATATAATGAGCAGTTCAGCTACAAGGAAACAAGGAAGGTCCACAACTTTCACACCCTAAAAGATGATCTCTCTAGAAGAACCCGTAGGACTCGCTGTAGTGGGTATGCCACTCATGCCAAAAATTTCGCAACTCCAAGCCTCAATATTTTGTAGCGTCACCAATATTACCCGGAACCTTAATAATACTAAATCTGTATCGGATAGCAAGTGACTACGTTTCTTTTTGAAGGGACACCCAGAAATTGCTATTAGATGACAAATGATGAATCCAAGAAGAGCCCAAAAGCTTAACAATCACATTGTCGGTGATCACTTTGAAAAAAACTGAGAACTAACACTGGATTACATGTGTAACACGGATGAAAAGGTTTTTCGAATTAAGTTGCACCATCGACAAACTGTCTAAGCCTGTTTTCTTTGTCTCTTGACTGCGCTTTGTTTCAGCAGGATAACCATTATTATGATTAAACCCAATTATGTACGGGCCTTATTCGGAGTAAGTGTTCATAATAAGACCCAAGGTTTTTAAAAATGTTAAAAAATATTTTTTAAATTAGTTTTTAACAGAAATAACTTGTGTCGTTTTATAGACAACACAACTAAGGCTTATGCTAATGTCACTTTATTTAATTTCGTTTAGGCATTTCCAGTTATTAACGAGAAACGCCAAGGTGGGCCTTATTTCAGATCGACGTCTGTGCTCACTGATCACCTCGTTTTGATTATTTATTAAATTTCTTCGATATCATTCGAGTTTACAGACTCATGCCAACAGGTCTGAGAGAAGTTATTCCTAGCTTTAACTGCCGAACTTTAATTCCTGGTACAGTTAAAATGGCGACCATATCGACTTCAGTGTGAACGTGTCTTTGTGGACTTTTCATTAATTTCGCAACTAAATATTGCTTGAATGTACCTTAATATGGAGGTGTCCTGTAAGACAGTGTTTGGAGTGAGGCAAAAATTTCAAAGCGGTTCTTTTCTAGAAAGTGGGTACAGCAGGGATACACACTTAGTCCCAACCTACTCACTTTTTTTATTAACGATATTATTGAGTTTTTGCCTAGTGGAAATGAGCTATGCATACTTGTTATCAAAGCACTTATGTTTGCAGATGACGTGGTGTTATTTGCTTAGTCGCCTCAAACGCTGATACTAACGATTAATCGCACACTTGTGGAATTGGAGAGTGAACTAGAAAAGATGTGTTTTTCGAAGAGGTTTTGGGCGAAATTCGAGAGATGAAAGTTAAAATAGTGAGATCCTATAAATAGCTGGAAGTGCATCTAAAGGATAAGGTAAAGCAAGTGCTTAGACGGAGAGTAAGTCACGTCTCATCTACGTCCAGTTGGACCCCTTGTGATGACCGATGGGGAAATGCTGCTTACTTCGTTCCACCTCATATTGATGTTAATGTGTTGCTCAGCTCAGAGATCTTGAATGTTCTGACTGAATAGGGGAATAACAGAAGTAGTGAGGAGTTGTCTCCTACTCCCGAAAGAGAAAGTCTTTCACTATTCCAAATTCCATTCCATGGTACTTCAGATGAGTATGGCCAATACGTTAAATAAATACCATCTATACCAACTTTTTGTCGCATTTTTCAGTCTACACTATTGAGCTAAGACAAGAGCATCAAAAGGGACTTAAATTTGGCTATAGAGTTCCATAATTAAGAAGTGGTTGAAGTGCAATAACAAATAACCATTGCTTTTCAAATAAATCAAACTCATAAATAATCTTACTTGTGGCAACACACTGACAATGATCAGAGACTATTTCTGTCTAGAAAATTACGTTGGGAGTAGGTCTTGAAAATTACTGCAAACGATTTGAAAAGTAAGCCTTCAGATTTCTGAGTGTAAATAGAATTGGCTTAGAAATAATATTTTTGAATTGCGAAGGTCGATGAACACTGAAGCGCGCACTTCATAGCTTCATCTTTTGTTCATAGAGCAATACAGGGCATTCTCAACCACAGTCAATGTAAGCTTAACAAAATCCTTATCGAAAATGAAGTCGGCCTGATTTCGGGTATTTTTGATGATATTTTAATGGAAGCAGGATAATACGACTAGTGGTGGCCCGTGGCATTGTGGGTATGTGCGACGACCCCAACCTCCACGGCGTAGGTTCGATTCCTGCTCTGTGCCACAAAAATAACATTCACGGCCCCACCTCTTTCGAGTCACTGACAATGCTCAAAGAGTATATTCTGTCTAGAGAAAGCTTCTCAAACTTGGCCGTTCGGAGTCGTCATGAAACTGTAGTCCCCCTTCCACTCGTGAGAGAACAATAACACACACAACACGAGTGGTTGCTGAGAAGCTAGGCCCTGGCCCTCTATGGGCTGTAGCGCCACCCATTATTATTATTATTATTATTATTATTAGGATAGTAAAACTGCACTTCAGATCATACCGAGACTATCTGCCTATCTACTGCTAGTCTATGTGACTTCAACGTCTTGCATCTTCTCGAAAACTGCCTTATAAATAAGCCTTACGTCTCTCAGCGATAGCTGATTAGTAGTCGCGTTGTTCTTCAGTCAACCAGTTAGTTACACTAAGTGCGGTCTGTTTGATGAAATAGTTGGTGTCGTTTTCTACTTGAGGATAGAGTGACATTAGGTGCCTCTAAGTTTTCGGTGCTCAAATACACAGGGCTCCTATTACCATTGCGCCTACTTATGCTCTGATAGTCCGCCAAGGTGCGTCCAGAAATGAGCTTAAGGTCTATGGGAAACCCTTATAACCGTATTCCTGCTTAGCTTGTCAGACGGCAGCTTGAGACGTTAAAAGTTCAAAACAATTCGCTGGACAGTAATCCATCAACAAGTGCTAGTGCCCAGAAAGTATGGCTGCGAAGGACTCTCTAGAACTTCTTCATTTCTTTCAAGATGTTGGGTCGTCCTCATTTAGATGGATACGGTTCATCTACCAGAAGACGAACCTGATCACGTCCTCTCAAATACTTCAGATGCTCTGCTTCATGATGCCTACCAGAACTTTGGTATCGGTCTCAAGGAACTAAAGCCTTTTTTGTTTCTCAGCTTTCTGGTGGCTGTGCCGACTGCTTTGAAGTCAGGTGGGACTGTTGCTTCGTCGTCTAGAGCCGAGATATATTTTATTTCCTTTCCTTCCGTCAAACATCTAAACTTTTGGTGTCTCTTAGCAAAAGTCGAATGTTGAGGTACCAATTGCATCGGATTCAATTAGCTGCTCATTTCACAGTCACGACACCTTACAGCATCTCGATGAAATGTTGCGGATGTCTGAGACCAACGATGAACTGTGTAATGTTCAAGTCTTCATGGAACTCGCCATGTTACTAAAAAGGAACTAACCCCCGCCTGAGCTCATCGCCGTGAACATTGCGCCACCACTTGCCAACATTCCTGATCAAGAGTCATGCAAAGAGGATCACACCTGCGCCTTAAGCAAGCCGCAGACCAACATGTCATCACCGACCGACTCGTGCAGTACCTTCTCTCACAAATTAAGCGGTTCCATTTGAAAGTGCTTCTGCCGTTCACGCCGACCGCGATTGCAACGATTATCCCCGTTTGTGCGGCATTCACTTAAGACGCAAATTCGTACGGCCTCGTCTGCCGTGCCCGAGTGCAGACTGATGATTTATAAAAATCGCAAATGTAACACGTGCGCAAATGCGAAACACTCTCCGCCTGCAAGACAAACTCAGTCTCAGCGCTGTCCCACGTGAGATACATCATATTGACGCTACAGCCATCCTCATGTGGAAACAACCATCCAGCCGCACTGTCACGAGAAAATATTGCCGGCTTACGAAATTTCAAATTAAACCAGCATGCAACAGTTTAGATTGCCGGTGGGCATGCAACAGTCGTGAGTGCGGGCGGGCTTGTGTAACCGTCGTTGCATAAGCGAGGTTGAGGGTGCTAGTCCCTTTCTCTCGATGAGCAATAAATTTCAAATGCATTGAATGCAAATTTGGCCCCAAACCGGACTCGGTAGCTGCTCCAGCAAATATTTGCTCACGGGCTCGTCCTTGAGCTGCACACATACTCGTGTGTACTCATCCGTACCGTGTACAGAGTACAGTATCGATTCACCATTCGCCTGACCTAGTCCCCACATTCTGAGAGCAATGAAGCATTTTTCACTTATTTACTCAAACGACATAATGCCGATCTAATAGTGGCCAAGCACACATTCCCAGATGTCCCTGGCCATTCGACCCCGATGGGAGTGTGTCCTTGACAGCACCCTCCCCATGGTGCGAGTATCTGGGCGAGCATCTCGCCCATTTGTCCGCACATATTTTCATAAATTGTTGATTTACCATTTTGTTCACACATCCTTATTATTCGGGATAACATACTCTTTCGTTCCCCCATTCATATGGAACTTGGATGTGTCCTCAAATCGGAGGCGTTTGCCCGCACACAATGCGTGTGCACACAGATGGGCTTTTCGTGGGCAGAGACGTCTGGCGTTCGTGGCAAATCGAAATTCAAAGCGCTTGAGGGCAAGTTTTATGGGCATTCTTATTCTCATCGAGTGTCCTTTTTGGCCTCATCTCCCCCGCCCGCCAAGCAAAAAAAGAAAAGGGTTCCGCATCGAATTGCAGAGGTGCTCCCGTCGCCGTTGGTTTAGGACGACGACAACGATGGACCCTCTTGTAACGTAGGTCAGATTGAAAATTGAATTTGTTTTCATTTCTTTGTCATCCGGTGCGAAGGACCACACATCGCACATGGGCAGGTCCTGAGCGAGTGGATTAAGATGACTAATGGTCGAGATGGCAAAGGTCATCTTATTGCTATTCATTATTTTGATAAGCAGTCCGCAAATAATTTATAATTCAATAGAATTTTCATTCCTTTCCACGTCCCTCTGGCGAGTGGGGCGACCGAATGTTTGCAGACCTTGGGCGATGAAGATTATTCGCCGAGCGATGCGTGTGAGACTGGTAATAGGATTGTGGGCGACACAATATGCCTCGACTTAGCAATGATTGAATACATTATTCTAATTTTTCTTGCAGTTTTGGAATGATTTAGTCATGTCATGTGTCGGGCGCCAATTCGCGAAATTTATGACAAGATGTGTTTGCTTGACATGCAGAATGCGTTCCTTTTATGCTGCTCTCCCTAAAATTGTAATAAGTACCGACGTGCATTAAATTCAAGGAAGAACGCTCCTTTGACTGCGACACATATCGAGGGATCACCGAACTCTACATGGCATCGTGGATGCTTGCAGGGGCTTACCAGCAATCTCAGGAAGTTCTAGTTCGGAGAAGACAATAACCACGAAGACGGTACTCCCCATCATTTACTCGACTTCAAGGCTACAGGGACAGGGTGCAGAGAGACTAACTAACACCACTATCCGCAATTTTGACATCCCCCAAAACTCGTCGTGGACTACGATAGAGATCAGTAGTGATCATGTCGATAATGCCAAAAATGGTTTCAGAAAAACGTGACTTGCTCCCAAGCGACTTCATATCATATTCAACATATAATAATAATATGGGTGGCGCTACAGCCCGTAGGGGGCCAGGGCCTAGCTTCTCAGCAACCACTCGTGTTGTGCGTGCTATTGTTCTCTCACGAGTGGAAGGGACCTACAGTTTAATGCCGAATCGGAACGGCTTTGTTTGAGAAGCTTTTTCTAGACAGGAAATACTCCTTGAGCATTGTCAGTGACTCGAAAGAGGTGGGGTCGTAAAAATTGTTTTCGTTGCACAGAGCAGGGTTCGAACCTACGACGTCGAGGTTGGGGTCGACGCACTTACCCACAACGCCACGGGCCACCACCAACATACTTCTTGAGAAAATCATGCAAAACTTACAGGCCAACACAAGAGGCAGGATTCATCAGAAGTCTGTACTGACTGGTAGTATAAGCGGTCTTCTCTGGCTGAACATAATAAGCACTCGTTTTGATGTTTGCTAGTAACGAAATGGACGCAAATGGCGCTTTCATTCAGGTTGTCGACTTGGTGCTGTATACATGCCGAGGTATTCAGGTGAACAAGACACGAGATTTTGAAAAAAACGAAACAAAGTGATTTGCCTACAGAACTGAGGTTTAAACGGCAGTGTACTCTCCTTTAACTTAAACTATAAGTTGTACTGTTAGGCTGGCTGTTCCAGTCGTTCAATGTGCACCTTAAGACTAAAATGTCCATCATCCGCAATATCGCACGTGGATCATTTCATTCTTCCCGAGTCCGAAACTAGCAGACCACTTGTTGGAAAAGGAGTAAATATGTCTTCTGACAGTGACAGTAGTGGCGAATAGGATTGGAACAATAGCAAACGAATTGATGATACATGGATAAGATGCCAAGTGTGTACTACAAAGGCTGTAACTTGTTCAGCAGGCATCATCCCACAGATCCCTGAAAACGTTGGTGTACAAACCTGAAAACCACGAGGGAAACGAAAACACTGACGCAGTGTATTCCATGTCCGTCTTTCCTCATTCAATTAGCGATCTCTCCGCTGGCCCGGATGGTATTCCTCCAACACTTCTGAAGAGGTGTTCTTCTTCGCTGGCGAAACCACAGCGTAAGCTTTCTCGTCCATCCTACTCTTCAGGTCACTTTTGGAGTAGATGAAAAACAGTCCGTCTCTAAAATGGGTGAATCTTCGTCAACCACCTCATACCGACCCATAGCACCTACGTCCCTTCTTTCTAAGGTTATGGAAACCCTGATAAATCGTCAGCTTATAAAATATCTTGAATCACGGAAGCTTCTTAATGACCGACAGTATGGCTTCCGCAGCAACAGGTCCTCTGGTGACTTGATAGCTTATCTCACCGAAAAGTGTGAATCCTTGCACAATACAGGCGAAAGCAAGATAGTTGCGCTTGATATTTCTAAAGCATTTGACAGAGTTTGGCATTAAGCTCTTTTGTCGAAAAAGCATGCTTATGATGTTGATGAATCTCTGCTTCTATGGATTAGAAACTACCTTTCGAACCATTCAATCCAAGTTGTTTTGGATGGGTTCAAATCTGATATTCACAAAATAAATGCTGGTGCCCCCCAGGGCTCTGTTCTGTCTCCGACACTCTTTCTCATTTTTATAAATCATCTAGTGTCTGCCACTTCTAATCCAATCCACTCCTTTGCCGACGACAGCACCCACAGCTTTTTATATTCGTTCCAAAATTCACTACCCTGCTCTTCGGACATAGTATTGGAACGGCAGCGTATGTCAAGCACGATCTTGACTGCATAATTAACTGAGTCGAATTCAATGCTTCCAAAACTCAATTCTGTCTTCTGTCTCTTAAGCGAACCGCTGATAACCAGCAATTATCCACGAATGGCGCTTGTATCGACGAAGCCGGAAAACTTTCCATCCTCGGTATGTACATAAACACAACACTCAGTAGGAACGATCACATATTCGAGGTCGCCGAAAATGCTGCGAAATGTCTAGGTTCCCTTAATCGATGCAAGAAATATTTCACCCCCTTTGATTTGGCTTAAGTCTATAAGGCGTATAATCGCCCTAAGCTTGAGGACAACGCTTATATCTGGTCTGGTGCCCCCAAGACCACCTTGCACCTACTAGAAAGAATCCAAAAGCGAGCGATAAAAATTATAGGAGACAACTTTCATTAGACTCGCTCGAACATCGACGTATAGTGCCTTCTTTGTCCGTGTCTTATCGTTATTTCAACAAACGATGGTCAAGTGAGCTAGCCAGTTGCATTCGTACTCTCCTTGAATTCACGTCTCACTGGGAATGCACATCAGTTTACCCTTAAGCCTGCTTTCGGACGCACAGTGAAATGTTGAGTCTCGTTTTTTAGCCGCACCATACGAATATGGAATGCTCTTCCCAGCTCAATATTTCCCACAGACTACAATCCGCAGATATTTAAGGCCAATGTGCACAGGTACCTCCTCTCTTTCTCTTTCCCTCCCTCTATACGGTCGGCTCATGCTGTGTCTTCATCCCAGACAATTAAGGGTATTAATAACTCCTTGAGCACGCGCAAATTATAAAAAAAATGCACAGAGTATTTCGGCGTAGAAAAAGCTATTGGCGGATTGGAATGTCCAAAGAGTTCACTAACCCCTGCATAAGCCTGCACTTAGACAGTAGGTCCATCACCACCCGGCTTTGCAAGCCTGGTTCTTCCGTTGACCTTACCGAGTTTCGTTTCTCTGGATCACTTGGTTATTTTTGATTTCTGTTAAGGCCATGTTATAGCGATTTGGTGGCTTTTATATGTTTTGGAATATGGCTTAAATTTATACTAAACAAATATTCCAAGTAGATTGGCCACCTAGCAGTCTTCCTTTTGTTTTTGTAGCTTTATGGAGTTCATTCATAGTTGTGATCTTATTGCCTTCAGAGAAGTGGGGCGTTTCTTTTGTGCTTGTGGCAAACTCCCCAACCCAGGTGTGGATCTTCTTGTGTAACTCTACAGTCCCCAATAGACACAACTAACAAACATAAGCCCCTGTCGTGATCTCTGACTGACTGACATCAAGTTGATCCACTTGTGTAATCATAGATGCGAACGTTAACTTGTGCGCCAGATACAAGTTCTCCACGAGCACTATGGGCCAAGCAACCCAAGCGAATTGATCGTTAGGCCCTGGGTAAAACCATGTCGCTGTACAGACCTTAAAGTTCGTTGAATCTTCTCCTCCAGATTCCATTGAAGAAAGGAGCAATGCATGCAGACATAATAAGATTGTTCATTGCACTCTATGCGGCTATATTACACAATTGGTCTCTATGCAGAAGTCATACAGTCGAATACCTGCTTAAGGTTCTATCACCCTTTCAACATCTAGTCCTGCATTTCAGTTCCGAATATTAGCAGCAAAAACCAGTCTTAATGTCAGCAAAAACCTCAATTACGGCTTGCTGTGTTCGATCAACCCCTAGACATGGCGGTGATCGCACACATATACACGCGCCCTTGAAATTGAGACTTGTAGGACCAACCGTGGATCGAGGAACTGTTTTGAACTCCCTTCCTTCGTTTAATCCTTCCAAAGCATGTGCCATCATTGACACAACGCAACACTCTTCCCGACCCACCACTTCGCTCAGCCACTACTTGCAACTGTTGAGTGAATCCCGAAAGTGGATGGCTTTAATTACTTCTTTCAAGTTTGCCAGATGGTTTAATCAAATTGCTCAGCCGAGCAAACACCGAATCTTATTGAAACGAGGCCTAAACACAATATTGACTCGCCAGCCTATGGTTCCCAATTACTTAAAACGGAACACACGCCGGCATTCTGGCCGCCTCGTCGGTTTCCCCCCACGTTCCTGCAAATGTCTGTATTAACGTTGTCCGCTTCCTTGAGCAAATCCAAAATGTTCCCAAACGAAATCGATCTCCCTACTGCACGGAACGATGAAAAGGTTCCGAGCACCGTAAGTAAATAAAATTAAGATAACATTTCAAAGAGACACTCTGGCCACTGAAAGATGAGCTCCTGGGCCCGGACAATACAGCCAGCGTGTGCCTCTCACATTTAGCTTTGATTAAACCAAAATTGTAATTTAATTTATAAAGGCTCCCCTGCTCCTCCGGCGGCCCCAGCTGCACCTGAATGCGTATCTGTGCGCCTCTCTGGGGTGAGAGATTGATTGTGTGCCCGGCCCGGGCATACGTTGCAGTTGCTAACTCAAGTATTTGCTTTTGACAAGCGCAAACGTATGCGATGTGTAATTTGGTATGGATATGGGCGGAGTTGGCCGCAAGTGTTTGGGTTAGGGACTGGCCTGTGGATGCTCGGTGCGGTAGCAATGATTCTGTTATCCCACATGAATTGCAACCTATGTGTATTCATTTGAGGATAAATACGAACAACTGATTCCACAAATCAAATGGAATCAGGTCCGTTCACAACGCAGGCGGCAACTGAAACTCCGATTCCAATTGACTTGATTCATGAAATGTAATTTCGGTCTCCGGAGAGGTTCAATGGCTGCCTTTGAATTCATCTGCAGTGTCTTTTTGTGTGCTGCTCAGTGAAGATGAGTGCGATGCGCAATTGTTTTTCGCTTGATTTGCTGGAAAAAGTGAATGTTGGTCTGGTTTGGAAAATTCTTGGGTGACATTTAATGTCAAGTAGTTTCGTTTTTTTTTTTTCGAATTCGGACAAGGTCAAGTATTGTGATGTTCTGTACTCAACAAGGGTTGTCCGAAAGTTTCTCTTCTCTTGGACGTCGACGCCAGCAACGTCTAATTGGTATTCCGCAGGCCTAATGTCTACTCGTAGCTCTAGTCGTATCAACAGCTGCACCATTTCTTCCTTGCTTTTGCATGGGAGTGGTATTTTGGAGCTCTATGGCGCAGAGACATGGACGCTTTTGAAAGCGGATGAAGAAGCTCTTGGTTGTTTTGAGAGAAAAGTTCTGCGTACGATCTTTGGTCCTGTTTGCGTTGATGGCGTTTGGAGGAGAAAGTTAAACCACGAACTATACGGGCTGTACAGCGACATGCACCTAGTTAAGTGTCTTCGGTCTTCGACACCGAGCCATTGGGACAGCGCAACAGAGGACGTCCTCGCACTAGATGGCGCACACAAGTGGAAAAGGACCTCAACCAACTTGGTGTGCGAAACTGGAGGCAGCTGGCGAAGGATCGTGCTGGCTGGAGAGGCACTTTGGTTGAGGCCCAGGTCCACCCCGGACTGTAGCGCCAATCAAGGAAGAAGAAGGTATTTTGGAGCCGATTCAGAACGCACACTGGTGTCGCTTGCAAGGCTCGAACTGCAGTTAATCGCAGCAATGCAGTATTATTCGCGTAGAAAGCTGTGTGATTCGATTAATATGTGACTTTTCTTAAAATGAAAAGGACCTCGAACAAAAACTGACACTTACTTACTTATCATGCCGACGACTCGTGATGGGTCCGAGCCTGAGCAATTGCTGCCTTCTATCGTTGACTGGGCATGCTGCTTTCAGTCATCAAGGCCAAGCTGTCTTACATCAATGACTTGGTCTTTGTACCGGAGGTTCGGTCTTCCTCTCCTTCTCGAACCAGGAGGCTCGAATTCGAACATCCTCTCAGGTGGACCGTTGGTATCCATGCGCTCGATGTGGCCGTGCCAGTGTAGTCGACAGATCCCTGCCTTCCGGACTACATCCACATCCTTGAACAGCTCGTAGAGTTCGCGGTTGTGTCTTCTTCTCCATTCACCTTCCTCGCAGACGGGACCATGTATCCAACGTAGAATTTTTCTTTCGAAGGCACCAAGAATCAGCTCAGCAGTCTTAGTTAATGTCCAGCTTTCGGCTCCATAAAGTAGGACTGGCAGAATAAGGGTTTTGTAGAGCATGACTTTGGTTCTTCGAACCTTCGGACCGAGGTAGCATCGGTTGCCGAGGGCGATTCTTCGTCGGCTCTCCACTACGATGTCATTCGTGGAGTTTACATTTGCCCCGAGATAGACAAACTCCTTTACTACCTCCAAATTGTGGCTGTCGATTGTGACGTTATGGCCTAGGTGGTGTGCGGTTTTTGCTCGACAGCATATACTTTGTCTTGTCCTCGTTGACCTTAAGACCAGCTTGTTTCGCCTGTTCCTCAATTGCAGTGAAAGCTTCCACTATGGCACGTTGGGACCGCACGATGATGTCGATGTCATCAGCATATCCCAACAGCTGGACTGACTTGTAGAAGATAGTGTCTTCCGTGTTGACTTTTGCCCGCCGCACTATCTTCTCCAGTACCAAATTGAAGAAATCACACGACAGCGCATCTCCTTGCCGGAGTCCGGTCCAGGTTTCGAACGGTTCAGAGGTTTTTGAACCAAACTGCGCTGTGCATAGCGTATGTGTTAGCGAAATGCGACACAACCGGTTTAATTTTCCCGGGATCCCGAATTCGGCCCTCGCTTCGAAAGGCTCATTGCGATTAATGCTGTCGTATGCAGCCTTAAAATCGATAAAAAGATGGTGAGTATCGATTTGAAAATCGCTGGTCTTCTCCAGGGTATGCCTTAGTGTGAAGATTTGGTCTATAGTGGATTTGCCGGGCCGGAAACCGACTGGTATGTGCCCATTTGTGCTGTGCAAAACAGTCCTAGACGTTGAGCAGGGATATACCTTTATAGTTCTTGCAGGAGGTAGGATCGCCTTTTTTGTGGATGGGGCATATGGAACTGATATTTCAGTCGTCGGGCATGCTTTCATCTTGCCAAATTCAGCAAATGATCTGGCCTTGCGTGATGTCATCGTTGGTGTGTTTAAAGTCGAAAAACAAAGCTGGAAACCAATAAATTTCATTGATTTGTGATGTAAGCTTATGCGAACATCTGGACACAAAAACGGCTCAGTGACGTGACAAAATAAAAAGATGGCGGTTTTAACAAGCATACCAGCACGGCTTTTTTGCTTAAGCCATGAGGTTAACGTTCAGTCAATCATTGAGCATGTTGCCAGTTGATAACTAACATTAGCCGATGACAGGATGGTGGCTTGTAGACAATTTTCCTGTTAGAGGATGGCTGCAGAGTCCGCGTAAGCGTCCGTGACTGTAAGCCCGTGGCTTGCCAAGGCTTCTATGATAGTGTCAACTACTAGGATCCATAGGAGAAGCAAAGTACAGTCAACAATGTTTTGTGCGGAACTCAAAACTGTGCAGTGGGTCGGTGTGTCAGGTCCTATTTGGGGTTCAGTCATTAACGAGAGCAGCAGAAATTGCTCGAGAAACACGAGTGGTTGGTAATCCCTTTTTGCTTCATACTTCTGAACCTGTTGTTGTTTATTTATTGTGACAGCATTTTTACAATGCTTACAGAGATCCGGTGTTATTACCTTACTACTAAAATATTTATGAAAAAGAAATACTTCTGAACTTATATTGCCATAAACCATGCGTACATAATAGTCAGATATTCTCATGAAAGCAGATACAAAATTCAGTTCAATTCAAGGAGCATTATTCGGTCAAGAAATTCACACACGGTGAATTGTTCCGGAGTAGGAGAAAGATGCGAAGGAGTATGAGAAAAGTTGTCCCTGGAAGATATTTCTTCGTTTACTCCTTTCATGTTGCTCTGAGTTTAATATTGCAGTGAATTGAACGAAAATAGTTTGCCCTTTATATTGAGAATTGCTTCTTTCAAAATGGTTTCCTCGTTTGAGAACTACCCGCACTAGTCGCTACACCCTGGGTTCATCTGTGTTCAACGATTGAATTTTTCAAACCAGGTAAGGGTCCCAGTTTTCCTTGGCTCTCTGACTTCCTTTCGCCTCCACGAGACGCTATGAATTGAGGCCTTATGACTCTTATTAGTTCTTGTTGCTATGCAACTGGGAGCAGGTCAGGTGCTTGCTTCTTTGATGTCAAACTATCGGCAATATTGGGTCGAGGATGGGTCGCTGTGTGAAGGGGATTCGGGTTCTTCTTCAGGTGGAGTTAGGTGATACATGTCTTCATTAAATCGGTTTAGTTTCGCTCCTATTTTCATTTTAGGATGAGTTTGAGGAATGTATGCATGCGTGTGTGTATTTAAATGTATCCACAAGGGTTGACTGCCATCTATCAAATGACATCATAACTTTGTCCGTCTGTCATCTAGGGAGAAGTGGTTCGACGTGTGTAGTAACTAACTTTTATTGAAGTGTTCAAATTCAGTGTTTTCGCGTCGCAATACCCCCTTAATATCCGCTTATTCTTCACCTGCAAATAACCCACATATGACCATGGAATGGTCTGATTAGTCACTCATTTCACAGAGACCTGACTCACTTGCAGGAAACTACTTGTTCACCAGACGTGCGTGTTATCGACAAAATTGAATATTTTGTCGCTTGTTATCAACCCATTAGCACATGCATTTGCGCACGTCCATGAGGGGCTGGCGACCGGTCTTCTAACAGCTCCGCTGGAAATCCCTTTGTCCAATTAGGAGAAATGAAACAAATTACTGATAGCCGACAGCTGAATGTGAATAATTTATTGCAGTCTCCTTTGATAGGGTTTATGGCGTCATATCAAAGAAACGCAGCGCAGTTACGGTTCGAAATTGAAATTGATATCACAGCCGCACCGCTCTGGTCGTAATTGCTTTATGAATTTGTAATGTGGGCTTACAGATTGTTGAACAAACAAGGCAAATCATTCAGACATCGATGTGTCCATTTAGCTGTCGAGACAGACTCGATGGTGCAGTCAAGAGGAGGTGAGAATAGGAGTTCGTTGGCATATACTTGCAGAGCCTTAGGACTGTATCAACTAATTGAAACCCTCGATCTCGGTTGAGATAACAAGAATGTCGCTGATCCCTCACAAACTTTAGGAAGCATGCGCTTGGCTGTGCCACGTCCTGAAGAGGCGTGCCACTTTTGGTTCTGAAGAAGAACGCGGGAATCTTGGCTTCTCGAGATCAGAAGCAACGCAGCTTCGGGTTCCACGGCGTACAGTTCCATACAGCGTTCGCTCAGGTCAACTAGCCCTGTGTCCAGTGTCCGTGATCACTTGCTGGTTACCCCGAAATTTCGGCAAGGTCTCGACTATGTAGCGTACTACACGCGCTATATGTCTATTTTAGATGCATCCACAAGTATTCATTAATTCATTTCGAAGTGTGATGTAACTCGATAGTCAATCGTTTGGATTGTAAATGCATATAATAACAACAAATAATAACTTTTCTTTAAACGTGTAATATGAAAAGAGGTTGTAGTTGGATCACGATTCAATTAATTACAGATCGTCTCTCAGACAGGTCATTATCATGTAACTGAATAAATATTAAATTTTCAGGGAGACACTTTGAATGTGCATTTCGTATTTGTTGGTCATACTTTATCGCAGACAATGGTAACAGAGTTTGCGTAAGGGCTGGGAATCACCCCACACCCCTAACGGAATTCAGCGCTGGTTCCCAACATTGTTCTGCATTTGTTTTCTAAACCTTCAATCAAGTATGCGACTGATTGCCTGAAATGCCATCGTAAGCTTAACTTTAAGAATGATAGTACTATAGACTGGAGTTCACCTCGTCGAGACCATAGACCTACCCAAGGAAGTATTGCGCGTCATCCAGATCAACCAGATTGATCATATTCCGATTGATGCAATATATTCCACCAGCATTCTGGATGTCCGGACGTTCCGAGGCACCGATATAGATTCGGACCACTACCAAGTGGTGGCCGAATTCCGAACGAGAATTTCCCTAACGAAGCGAAACCAACCCAGTGCTGTAAGGAATCGCAGGAGATCCCCAGACAAGATCATCAGATCGAGCATCCCTTTGCCTCTCAGAGAGCCCTTTGCCGCCGACGACAAATGTAGAAGACCAATAACAATAAAGTCAAGACGCCATCACAAAAACCACAACTGATGTGTTCCGTTTCACCCCGCCCACAAGAAGAATGCCATGGTTTGATGCCGAATGTCAGCAAGCACATGCAGCGAAACAGGTTGCATACAAAGCGGCGCTGCAGAGAAGGACGAGGGCTGAAAAGAAGGAAAGAACACCGGCTTCTCTGTAAGAAAAAATTGGAGCATGAGAGGCGCGAGATCGAGGAGATGGAGAGGTGTTATGGCAGGAATGACGTCCGAAAGTTTTATCAAAGTGTAAAACAATTATCCAATGGATATAAAACTCGGACAGAAGCCTGTCGGGATGGAAATGGACATCTGGTAGTAGAGTCGCAGTCGATACTGAGAATCTGGAAAGATCATTTCTGCAGACTGTTAAACGGCGAAGAGGACACCAATACCGCTGTCAGGCAGAATGTTCCACTCAATCTGGACGATGTCAGACGCGAATACCGTCCCCCAGACTTAGACGAGGTCAAGTTAGCAATATCAAGACTGAAGTCTAACAAAGCTGCTGGAGCGGACGGTCTGCCCGCTGAAATATTTAAGGCAGCTGGAGATGATCTGGTTGGGCGTATGCACCAGCTCATCTGCAAGACATGGTCTGAGGAAAGCATGCCCGACGAGTGGAATCTCAGTATATAAACTTGGTCGACAAGTTTATCAACAGATAAGACAAACGAGTCAAACTCGTAAGAACCGATCAGAAGCCTGCAAGGATGAGGATGGAAATCTAGTAGTAGTCACAGTCGGTGCTGAGAATATGGAAAGACGACTTCTGCTGTGGAAGACTGAACGACGAAATCTAGGAGCTGTACAAATACAAGCTGCTCATTGGCCTAGTCAAACGAATTCGATGGTCTCGACTCAGATTTCTAGGAAATGTAGAGATCCGGACACTAAGGCACTGACTCGGAAAGTCCTCGAGACCAACTCTGATCGACAATATGGTAGAGGAAGACCTCACCTCCGATGTCGTAACCAACTGGAAAGAGAGGTGGAGGCGTTAGCCCATGATCGCGCGAATTGCTGACTGAGGCCCAGCTCCACACCGGACTGTAGCGCCACTCAAAGAAAGAGAAGAAGAGACTGTAAACGTGCATTTATCAACTAGCAATACAGGGTGTCGCACATTCAAGTTTTGAATTAAATATAAAACACTTAGTTCTTAGTTTTTAGATCGTTTTTTTTTTTAATTTAAGGTATACGGTAGTTAATTTTGCAACAGCCCATTTGACAAATAGCCTCTCTTCACACTTTTGTCAAAAGTTCATATGACCATGTGCATGAAAGTGGCTGATCGTCGTCGACGCACAACTTCCTCCTGGCTTGGATGGCTGTGGGCCTGACCCTGAATACAACCGCACGATCTATGGAACCTATTCTGATCATCGAAAAAAGAGGCTTTCAATTTTTTTCAATGGCTGCGTGTCATTTAGCTCCGTCTTATGGGCAACTCTGGCGTCTCCAACAGATCCAGTCTCCCCGAATTATATTAATTAAATTTGGAGAAGTTAGAACACCGAGTGCACCGAGAAACTATGCTGCAGTGGATGGCTCTGTCGATATCCTTTCTGGAGTTCTGATAAGCTGAAGGAGGGCTACCTCCTCCGAGCTCCGAGCTACTTACAATTTCACCGATTTTTGTTGCAAACAGTGGCTTTTAAACGGTCATTGTGTTGAGACATTGATTAACAATTAAGATCTCGTGCTCGTTACGAACTTTGTACTCTTTTTGGATGGCGATCCACCAACCAAGAGACAAATACCGACTTCTGGAAGACTCCCACTTTGATAATTGGACCGCACTCAGTTGACTACTGTTATAAACGGTTAAAGTGGACCACCTTATGCGTGGCAGAACAAGGCTTATGCTGGCCTATGTATCAATTAATCAATCAGTCACTTAAGCCTAACCTAACCATCTCGTGACGCTCTATTTTTATTGAGCTCAAACCCTCAGTTCCTCGATGATCCTTCGCGCCGGAGCTGTGATGTCCATACGCTCTACATGATCTATCCACCGTGGGCGTTGGATCCGTAGACGCCTAACTAGGCTCATGTCACTGTACAGCCCGTACAGTTCGTGATTGAATCTTCTCCTCCAGCACCCGTGAACACAAACAGGACCAACGATCGCACGTAGAACTTTTCTCTCAAAGAGACCGGGGACTTCTTCATGCGCTTTCGAGATTGTCCATGCCTCCGCGCCTTATAGCAGCACTGGGATGATCAGTGTCTTGTATAGAGTCAACTTGGTTCTTCGAGAGAGGGTTCTATTACTCAATTGCCTCTTGAGCCCAAACAAACAGCGGTTGGCAAGAGTTATCCTACACTTGGTCTCGGTACTGATGTTATTAGTACAGTTTACTTTAGAGCCGAGGTACGTGAAGTCCTTGACTACCTCGAAGTTATAGCTGGCGATTGTGACGCTCTGTCCAAGACGTCGATGTTGTATGTCCTTTTTTGAGGATAGCATATACTTCGTTTTGCCGTCATTCATCTTCGAATTCGAAGCTGTTGGCAAGGCAACAGAGGACGCCTACGTTTAAGGTGGCGACCCCAAGTGGAGAAGGACCTCAACCAGCTTGTTGTGCGAAACTGGAGACAGCTAGCCAGAGATCGCGCTTGTTGGAGAGGCTTGTTGGTTGAAGCCCAGGTCCACCCCGGACTGTAGCGCCACACAAAGAAGAAGAAAGTCTCAGTTGTCGAATTTTCCTTTTTTCAGTGCAGCCAACTACTTATTGCCAACATCTTGGGTTAATTTTGGGATACCCTCTGTATCCGCCGGCTCGTCCAACTTACTACCCAAACATTACCTAATTTTCTTGTCGACAGCGACCACAATATCGTTTGCACCCGTCACGGCTGTCATCATTTCCAAACCAAATTTGCTGCAATAACAAGCAACCCACCGGCCCACTTGCCCCGTCAGCTGCTCAAAGCCTCGCTAGCACCTATTTTCTTCCAAAAAATTCACTTAATTTTCTCAAAACCGAGTGCCCGCGGCCCAAGGCAGAGCATATATCTCCCAACTTTTACAGCGGCACTGTGGCTCGTCAGCGCCTTCAACCTCATTGCTTTGGGTTCTTTTAATTGCGAAAGTATTTTTGCAATTGTAATTTATTAGCGCTGCTCGCAAAATGTTTCTGCATACCCACCTTGCAGCATGCATCGCCACGAGCATAAGCGTCGTCGACGGCGGCTGCGTTCGCTGTAAATGCATATTTCTCCATCCCATAAATTGAAGCAAATAAAATTAGGTGGTGCAGGAATGAAAAAAAAAATACACGGAAAAACGGGACAAGTTTAAAATCCTTGAACAGAATTCTATCGTAACACTCACTCACACAGCGACGAAGTGCGCGGGCAAAGGAAAGTTTTTTTCCACTGGAATTTCATATCCTTGGAGTGTAATACAATTAAAATCTCTAACTTGCCGATGCTGGTGCCGATGCGGGTGGGGTGGGATGTGCTGAGCTACGTTACAGCGAAAAAAAAAATTAGGGAAAAACTTTCGTGAGAATTTTGCATTACAATGCAGATTACACCACAGCGATAGGGGCAGGGAGGGAGAGTGGAGTGTGGCATGGGGGCGAGGGAAAATGTATGCGTTCCATTCCAAATGCGCCACCCGCCTCCTCGCCAGCCCAGGCAGCAGGGTTGATCTGGCGAATGCAGATGGATGCAAATGTACGACTAACAAACATAATTTATGGGATCTTGTATCTCTTTGTTTGTATCCACGCTGTGTGAGTTTATTTAATGAAAAAGATTTAAGCAACTCTTTGAGAAATTATGCTCAAAGCTGCGGTGGCTGAGCGGGGGTGGTTGTGGTTTGCGGAGGTTTTCCAGAGACACTGTCTGTCTGTCCTTGTCCTGATGCATTCATCCGGAGATGGGTTGGGTTTTTTGTTCTTTCTCTGCATGAGACCGCGGGGCGACATTTAAGAGCGAGGGGATTTATGTTCCATGACAACTTGCACATGTAGGATTTCTCTGTTACACCTTTCAGTGGTTTTTGTTTTCGTTACATTTTCATATTGAGTGGAGTGGAGGGAAGTAAATCACCCGTTTTGGAGGAAAGTTTGACGAGATGAATCCACCCGTTTAGGTATTTATTTCGTCTTACAAACTGATTAAGACTAGCTAAGCTAAGGTTTTTCAACATATTCGGGTTAAATTAAAATCAACCTCTTGTGATTATAAATTGTAGTTTGAGCAGACCCTAGTTATACGATCATTTCGTACATAATTCGTTCTGTATCCAAAGATAAAAAAGAATAGCTGATCTCTAGGCCGAAGAATGCGAGGCGGTGATACTACTTGAGAACAATCGAGGTGACCTAACTGGTCACAATCATGAGCGAAGAGAACAGAGTAACAAATTGTTCTGTGCGAAAGCGATTTTACATCTATCAGCGCTCATCTTGCCTCGTATGAGGGCATGTTATTGTTCCAGTTCTTACTTACTTACTTTACAACCAACAAGCGTCTCCAGCCAACTCGATCTTTAGCTAACTGTGTCCAGTTTCGCACGCATAATTGATTGAGGTATCTTGCCACTTGCGTGCGCCACCTGAGTCGCGGTCTTCCTCTACTGCGTCGTCCCTCGAGAGTGGATTTGAAGACCGGAGCATTGGTTTCCATCAGCTCTACATGACCTAGCCATCACAATCGTTCGATCTTCACTCTTCTGGCTAAGTCGATGTCGCTGAACAGCCCGTATAGTTCGTCGTTGTATCTCCTCCTCCACTCACCATCTATGCAGACGGGACCGAAAATCACTCGAAGAATTTTCCTCTCGAAGCAACCAAGAGCAGCTTCATCCGCTTTTGACAGAGTCCATGCCGCCGCGCCACATAGCAGGACTGGGAAGATTAGGGTCTTGTAAAGCGTTACCATGGTTGTTCGAGAGAGGGCTTTGTTTAGCAATTGATTTCTTAGCCCATATTCTTCGTTTGATTTCAGCGCTGGTGTCATTGTCTGAGTTGATATCGGTTCCTAGGTAGACAAAGTTTTTGACTACCTCAAAGTGATATCTGTCTGCTGTGACGTTCTCACCGAGACGTCGGTGTTAGGTGTCTTTTCTCGTTGACAGCATATATATTTGGTCTTACCCTCGTTTACCGCTAAATCATTCATAAAACGTTTTTGAATTGTCTGACTACGTAATTCAGGTAATAAGGGCTCCAAACGACGCAGCCATGCTCCAAAAAGGATCGAATAAGTGACGTGTATAGTGACTTAAGCGTGTAGGGATCGTGAAATTCTTTGGAGTTACGAAATAAAAACCCAAGCAAGAAAATGGTTTTGCCAATTATATAATCAATATGCAATGAGGAATTTCGGTCAAAATCAAATTACTCGCAAGCCTTTTTGATTCTTTACTTGACACATCCGTGTAGGCAAAGGCAATTAAAATTCGTTTTCTACTGAAAGTTTGAACAGAGCATGTATTTATGTTGAAATGCAAGTGGTTCAAAGTGCACCAGTCATTAGCTTTATAGAGATTATACTGCAGTCGTAGCGCGTCATCAACAGAGCTAAAGGAGTTGTACATTTTTAAGTCGTCCACATATGAAAGACAGTTGGTTGTAGATAAAGACAATGGCAGATCGTTGATGAACACAAGGAATAGGATCGGGCCAATATGGCTGCCTTGAGGGACGCCCGAGAAATCAACCTCTTTAGAGAGAACTGGTCCAGTCATGACAAGCTGTCTAAGGATCTTCAGGTACCGTCTAATACAGCTTATCGAATGAAATCCGAGCATTTCAAGTTGTTTTTAAAAGAACCGGTCGAAGAATTCGTCTAATCACAGTCAACTTGCAAATGGTCTTCAATACAACGAAGACAATAATTAGTGAGGATAACTTAGTTGGTCGTAGCAGACCTAATATAATAATAATAATAATAATAATAATATGGGTAGCGCTACAGCCCATAGAGGGCCTAGCTTCTCACCAACCACTCGTGTTGTGCGTGCTATTGTTCTCTCACGAGTGGAAGGGACCTACAGTTTAATGCCGAATCCGAACGGCTTTGTTTGAGAAGCTTTATCTAGACAGGAAGTACTCTTTGAGCATTGTCAGTGACTCGAAAGTGGTGGGGAACCTACGAGGTCGAGGTTGGGGTCGACGCACATACTCACAACGCCACGGGCCACCACCGTGACAGTAGACCTACCGCTTATAAAACCATGTTGCTGATGCCAAATATGCTTGCGCACCGGTCGACACATAAGTTCTGAGGGTGAGTGAAGTATTTGTTTTATTGATTAGGTGGTCAACATAACTTCTTTCGAGTCGCTGCAAGGTCTTCACTTAAGGGATTCAGACTTCAGACAAAAATTTGTTGATTGAGCGGACCGATGATTATTATAATTCGAGTAGCAGGCTCCGAGCTGAATTGTATACTTGACCTTAACTCTTGTTTAATATAAGCCATGAATCACGGCTCTAGAACTGGCGTAGGTACCCTTGAAAGAGATCATTTAGGAAGGAAGTGGAATTCCTTGAGAATGGTTGAGTGGCCGATGTTGAGTTCTAACCACAGTCGGAGTGTCTTGAGTCTCCAGGCTGTGCTGGCTGCTCTTTGTTTTCCGAATATTTCCAGTGGTGGAAGATGGAGGAGTCAGTGCGTCTGACGGAGTACTTCTCAGTGCAATGCTAATACACACGCAGGCCAGTCTTTGTACTCGGTTGAGTGCCTTGCAGTTGATAGCTTTGTTTAGTGCTGTCCAACAAACTGAGACTCTATACAGAAGTGTCGATCAGACAATCGAGATGATAATCCAGTGAGCGGTGCGTGGTTGTAAGCCCCATTTGCATCCTATACGGAAAGCAGTCATACAAAATGATTTCAATCTTTAGCAGGAGAGAAGTAGAACAATTTTTAAAGCAAACAACAGGGACACCACGTGGTCCCAGGGAAAATCCATACCTTTTCTCGGTTCAAACGGTTCTGTTCTTTCATCTGACGTCCGAAAATCGTACCCACTACCCGGCTGAAGACCGGACTTAACTATCCGCTGCGGCACCATCCACCCCAGTCGAACAATAGAAAATAACAACGCAGCAATAATACTGACAAGTTGCCAGCAACTCTCATAAAACAAAAACAGCCACCCATCACGATGCATTTAATCACAAGCGGCTTTGCATAGTAAATCATTTTGTAAAACGAATCTATTGAAATTATTCAGCGCCCCTCGATACACGAATGAAATTAATGCGAATTCACCCGTCCGTCCATCAGTTCGGCGAAAACCTGTTCTAGGGGAGGCGCAAAAAACCCCACATGTTGCGCAAAAACCACCCCACGGACACCGTGATTGACTAGCAACACGAGGAAATACCCAGAGGCCCTCACCGATTATTAGCTCCAACTAATCAGATACATCAGTTATGTGATTACAAAGAATTGTTTGACCAGTAATTAGCTACCGGCGACGAATAATGAAGTTGCAGCATGTTCGAAAATTATTTGTTCGCAGCTACAACGCTTCACAGTGGCGTATCTGCGTTTTGTTTTGCCGGACAGCAAACACGACTGCATGATGAATAGAATATCTGATGTGATACGAGGCCCCATGCGCCAACCGTGCTCCCGCGCATGAAGAGGACGAGACGGGACGGGACGGGACACCAGCACTAAATTGAAACGCATACCAGACCCGGAGCCATTTCAATTAGACTACATGAATAAATTCCACAAAATATACACAAGAACATTTGTCCTAATTTTTCAGATCCAAAAAAAGGAGAAAAAAAATCAACCCAAACAGATACAGCCACCGAGTGAGAGAGTGATTGTGCGGGGGGAGGGAGGGATGTGATTGCCAGCGGTCACCGACAGTGGGAGGAAAAAATTCTAAAACAAGGGATATCACAATGCCAGTCGCATGTACCATGAATTTTTGACCCAATTCTACACGCCCACCCCACAATGTGGGCTAAACTTTCGCTCGGTTTTGCGGGGAAGCGAGAGGAAAAAGTGGAAAATTCACTTCTAACCCACAATCCCTTCCGCTACATTGGTTCTGCATTTCGATTTTCTTTTTTCGTTCACTTTTTGTTGGGAGCGCACTCCCTAGGCAATCCATGCGGCGGGGCGGGGGTGGATGTGAGTCTTGCTCTTGGAAAATCTATAGCGTTGCCAAGTACTCATTAAACTCGCACACAGCGCAAGAGGAAGGACACGCTGAGAGAAGGATTTTGGAGACAGCAAACTATTCCTTGCCTGCACATGGGTTTGGACTTGGAAGTTTCAATAAATTTTCCTCGGTTTTTGGAGGTATTCGAGTTTTTTTTTTTTGTTTTTCTCACCCTCTCCCCGGGTCGGTGGGGATATCCTATAAATCGCCGTCCTCGATGGTGTTCGATGGTATGTGGATTGCGAATTCCCGTGGATAGCGAATGTTTTGTTGGGCGCCATTTTGTTGGTTTGCCACTGCTTCTGACTGAAATTCTATTCGCGGACAACGACGGTAGTGTTTTGCACGAAATTGCTTTTGAATGGATACGCTGCGGTGTGCGGAAAGCATACACTACTCACAGTGTTTGCACGTGATAGGGGGTGGGTTTGATGAACGCCTCACTTGAAAAGGGCACCCAGTGAGGCGGAACAGCCGCTGAGTTTCATTACAAAAAAAAATTTACCAGTGGTTGTTTGACCGGAGCAGTGCATTCGAGTTCCGTAAATGGTGCATAGTTGGGAGAATTGTGACAATGGTAGTGTGGACAAGAAGTGGGATATGAAATAAGTTCATCTCTGGTGAAAGCTTGTTCTGCCATTAAAGCAACCAAAATTAATTTGAAGAATCTTCATTTTTCCTTCAAAGCGTGAGAATTAAAACAAATCCCATCACAAGTAAACCCAAAGCTTGGAGTGATTAACGTGCCTAAGACCACCTTCCCCCTAGAGCTCCCTGCTTCATATTTACAAAAAAGTTGGTTCTTTTTTTAAAGTTTAAAATATTTGCTTCGCTTTTTAGATACTTATATAAATGTTATGTTTTTTCAGACTTTTTTTTACTTATTAGGGCTTATCACTCAATACATGCCTTAACTAATAAAAGAAAGACCAAGTGAGCGAATGGCACACTGATTGTTTTATTTACAAAAACGTCTCCAGTGTGTCAAATTTGGAATGACACAGTAATATGGGAGGCAATACAGCCCGTAGAGGGCCAGGGCATAGCTTATACAGCAACCACTCGTGTGGACCTAGAGTCTTATGCCAACTCCCTACGGCGAAGTTTGACAAGATTTTTCTAGACAGCATTGAGCATAGTCTTCTTCTTTCAGTCGGGATGAACTTGGGCTTCAGCCAACAAGCCTCTCCAGATGGCACGATTCTTAGCCAGCTGCCTCCAGTTTCGCCCACCAAGTTGGATGAGGTCCTTCTCCACTTGTGCCATCGGCTTCGAGGTAGTCCTCTATTACGTTGTCCCATTGGTTCGAAGACGGGCTGAAGCAGTGTTTTCCAAGCGCTCCACGTGGCCTGGCCATTTTAGGCGTTAATCCGTAGACGCCTCGCCAGCCTGATGTCGCTGTACAGTGTCCAGTGGTTAAAATCTTCTTCTACAGAAACCATCAACGCAAAAAGGACCAATGATTGAAAGCAGAACTTTTCTCTAGAAGAGACCAAGCGCGTCTTCATCCCCTCTCGAGATAGTCCATGCCTCCGCACCATATAGCAGGACAGGGATGATCAGTCTCTTATATAGAGTCATCTTGGTCCTTCGAGAGAGGGATCTACTACTCAATTGCCGCTTGAGCCTAAAGAAACAGCGGTCGACAAGAGTTATTCAGCGGTTAATGTCAGTACTGATGTTGTTCGTACTACTAACTTAGGTGCCAGGGTTCTTTACCACCTCATAGTTGTAGGTGCCTACGTTGACGTTCTGCTCGAGTCGTCGATGTTGTGTGTTGTTTCTTCATGACAGCATATACTTCGTTTTGCCGTCATTAACAGCTAAAGCTATTCCTTCGCCAACGCTTCATTAACGGCTCGATGAGTTCGGCCAATCACATCAATGTCGTTCGCGTATGCTAGCAGTTGAGCGGACTTTTGAAAGATCGTGCCTCTAGTATTGGCGTGTGAGTTTTGCACAACCTTCTCAAGTACAATGTTGAAAAAATCACATGACAGCGCCTTGCCTCAAACCTTTTTAGACATTGAAGGTCTCGGTGAGTTCGTAACCGACCATGATGGAGCAGCGAGAGTTCTCCGTCGTCATCCTGCACAATTTGACGAGCAAAACTCGATATCGCGTTTTATAGCTGGCCTCTATGCACGCTGTCATATGCGCGTTAATGTCGGCAAATAGGTAGTGGGTGTCTTTCGTTTTTTTCGAGGATCTGACGCCGATATGTGAAGATTTGATCGATGGTTGCGTGGAGCATTCTGTAGGAAAGCGATTTTGGTGTCCTCTTCGCCGTTAAACAGTCTACAGAAGTGATCCTTCCAGATTCTCAGTATCGACTGCGACTTTGTTACGAGTTGTCCCTCTGCGTTCCGACAAACGTCCGATGTTTGTGCCCTTTGGATAGTTGTTTTATCAGTTGGTAGAACTTTCGGACATCATTTCTGTCGTACCAACTCTCCATTTCCTCGATAGCGCGCTTCTCATGCTCTTTCTTTTTCTTTTGGAGAAGCAAGTGCTCTTCTCCACTTTTAGATTCGTAGAGCTCATAGGCCGCTGCTGCTTGCTTCACTGAATGCGCCTGCCGGCACTTGTAGTCAAACCGGAATTTTTTTCTTTGTCGCAATACATCAGAGGCAGCTTCATTGCGTTTTGACAACGGTTGCATTGTTCGTTGTCGGCAGGATTGGACTCTCTGAGAGCTTCAGGGAGACTCAGCATTGTGGTTCGAAAGAGGTAGGCCCTTAGTTGTACCACGAATCGAACCTAGACACGTAGTTCCAAGTGACATATTTGGAATATAAACTGCAATTAAACTGCACTGTACCAGGCGAACGTTTATTTGGCAATACTGTTTCCCCTGTCTTTTGATTGAACTTGCAGTGACATTTGTTTGCTTTGGTATTTCGTCATGGCGTGCACATCACACACTCATGCTGGAAAGTGTATAAGTTTACTTCGAGAAACATCACGAAACAAAATCGAATCACCGTTTTATGGTCCTCTGGGATTCAAAACACAGCCTGTCTTCATGACATGCAGTTGAACTTCGCCTAGCTCGGCTCAAATGGACACACAGAATAACTCTTCCCAATCGCTGAATCTTTGGGCTAAAGAAGCAGTAGAGTAACAGAGCCATATCCCGAGAGGCCAAGCTGACTTTATACAACACTCTGATCATCGCTGTCGTTCTCTATGGCGCTGCAACATGGAGAATATCAAAAGCACAACAAGATGTCTGTCCTATTTGCGTTGATGGCATTTTGAAAAAAAGATTCAACCACCGACTTTATGGGCTACTGTACGCGTAAAAAGAGTTGAGGCTATCCAAGCACCTATGGTGGCTAAGCCAAGTATAGAGCATGGACAACACCGCTCCAGCGCGAAGAGTCTTCGACCCCCAAAACGAAATGGAGGATGACCACGAAACCAATAGGCAATGGTGTCCACCTGATCTACCACTAAGGTAGATGTGCGTGGTTGCTAGGTGAAACAGCCTCTACAACGTTTCAATCTGCTTTCTTCTTCACAGAAGATGATACGAGAGGGAGTGTTGGGAATTTCTTCTTTAGTCACCACAAGGTGGCTTTTGTTTGAACAAAGGTTATGTGTGGTGAACAACATTGCTCTTTAATGGAGGAACTGCATATTTCACGCAATTATTGGGTCGATGATAACGCGGGTGATTTAGGCTTAAAGTTTATCGGCATAGAGGAAAAATACTGCGTCTACTGGGTCAATCCAAACGATCTGGTCCAAAGTGAGAATCAAATAGGTCACCACACTCACTTCTCAAATGGTTCATCGCATCCCCAACAGACTTCTGTGTGGCATATGATCCCGTCAAACTAGAACCACATGCCGAACAGCTTCTACACTCTCCAAATAATTGAACGTCGTTCACACAATCATCTTTGAATCATCAATCATCGTCGACACATGTCACGCAGCACACGTGAGCGTTCAAAAGTGGATCACTGAGCGCACAAAACAGCAACAAAATCTACCTTTACGAGCACATGGCGCAGTTAGCCACGAAAATAAACACAAGGAGCCACAACGTCTGCTTCAATCGCCCAGTGAAGGAGCTCGCCAGACGTTCCGGTCTAGTGTGAATGTAAACAAACTAGTTGAGCACCCGTTTTACGGACTAAATGTCCGAAGCGTGTTGATGTACCTGCCATGAATGAGGCAGCGGATTCTTGAGTGGAGCGTGCTCTCAATCTCGAGACTGAACAGGTTTCCGCGTGACTCAGCACTTGATGAGGAGAACATGTGAACGTTTACATTGTTGCTGCAAACTAGCTGATAATGACTCACCACTTCAAATAAACTGCAATCGCACTTATCGTGTTGCCGAAATTGTTCACGTCACCACCTACTTCCAACTGATTGTGATCTCGGCAATCACTTCAATTGGCCCAATCTTGCTCATTTCCCACTGAAGAACCGCACTGACACAAGTACCCGTCGAACTGAGCCAGTAATTGCCAAAACTAAGCCGCGTCACCCAAAGGATATGGCATAGGTTCCACATGCCCGCTCTGGGGCCAGGGCACACACACCGCTAATGACAGGACCGTATTTCATCGAGCACTATGCAATGACCACTTAATCGAATCGAAGTCGAATGATGGCCACGGAATATCAGCAATTATTAGATAATTAACGCGTCACACCCGATGTAATCAGTGAAGCCTAAAAGTGCAAATAATATCCACTGATAGGAGCGCTGAGTGTCCTCCGGATGGTGGGACGCTAATTGAGAGCGTAATGAATCTAAGTCCCCGGGACCGTGGGGACCCGTCCGTGCTGATGGCATAGGAAATGGCTTTAATTTCATTGATGGCTTTTTCATGGTACTAATAAAAGTGTCATCCCTTAGATTGGGAATAACCTAACCGCGCCGTGGACGGGGGGTGAGAGTAATTAGTTGGAATTTATAAGGGACTGCGCACCCCAGTCCGTGTGGGAGGGTTAATCTTTGGCGCGGGGAATCAAAGTTTGACGAGTGACTAATCGGACATAAAGGTTGATCCGTCCGGGGTTTAATTAAGCAGAGTGAAGTTGTCGTGGTACAGTTGGGGAGGGGGGTGTGTGGTCTTCCATGACACATGATCTTTGATGTGATTGAAGCCCTCATTAATTGTTTGCATTGTTTTGAACTTTGACCTAGTAACAACTGTCATCATCGGAATGGAGCAACTTTTGAAATGAGCCTCAGTGTAAGTGTTTAGTCACGATCTTGACGAGACTGTCAAGTTGCTAGAGGTTAATAGACGCAATCAATACAAGATAATAGTTCTGCGGCGCACGTTAACATCTGGCATCCAGTTTTCAAATTTCAACTCATTCGACTGACACTATAAACACGCAGATGGTGGTCGCCTTAGGAAGGAATCGGGATGATTCGGTGAAACCTTGATTCCACAGACTCGCCCATGTTGAGCCCATGGACCGATGCTTGAGCTAGGAAAGTAATTGAAGCTCAAAAAGAAGAGGCAGACCGAATTAAGGCCAAGAGATGGCGGAAATAAGACACACAACTAAAGCAACTGCAGCTTAGGGTTCGACCCTTCAACATGCATTTAACATGAGAAGTAAGCAAGTAAATATTATCACGTGGAACTGGTCCACTAATGATGTACATGAGTTTATGAGAGCAATTCTGCATACTCGCGATCTGAGTGAAGCACCATCTTCTCGAGAAGGAAATTAAAATAAACTCGCACTACTGCGTCGACTACTCTGCATGAATTTTTTGTTTTCAAGCTCGGATTGACGTTGGCATTCTGCTTGGAGAGTTAAGTTTTTGACAACAAACCTAGAGAATGCGCCCCATCTAGATGGAGACCACGTTCTACAGCAACCACTCGTATTGCACGTGTTATTGTTCTATCACTATTGGATATAAGAACCAAGTCAAAAGGGATCCTTGGCTTTCCCAAGATCTGCCGCAATGTGTATGCCTGATCAATAGTGTAATTGGCCTGAACTTGCACTGATCTTGGCCAATCAGGCTGCTTGCAGATTTATCCATTACATCCGCGCTTGTCTGTAGCCAAATAACCACTCACCTGATACAATATTAGAAATACACAACATAAGAAAGGTAAGACACAAGACGCATGTCATGACTCATTAGACGTATTAAGAGCACCTCCCAGCTCTATCGTAGTGTTGTTATCTTGTTGACGATTTGTTTTCAGTGCGTACACGGAACGGTGGAACATACTCAATGGTCATTCCTTGTACACTTAAGAGGATTCGTTCGTCTAAATTGTGCCAGAAAAATCCACCTAGCGACAGGGCGCCACCCACTAGCTTTTCATCAATAAATAATTGAAAGCCATAGAGTCGAGCTTTGTAAATGATTTTCCAATAAGAACTTGAAAACTGTATTTTATATTCGTCCATTGGCTCCAATTATTGAGTCAGCTGGATCTTGTAAGTGTGTAAGCCATGGCCTTACGCAAAATACGCCCTCATGTGGTCCGATCGATGCCCAATTCTCGTGTGGATATTTGGATCGTTTGCTGCGGACCTGAACGGCAGCGATATTTTCGACACTTCGACCAACCCGGTGTCCCACTGACACGGCAACATCACACAGCGAATATACACTTAATTTGTTTTGCCTGCCTACTAGGGCGAGAATTACGACAGAAAATTTGAGTTAACACTCTTAAAGCAGCGGTCAACGACTCCGAATTTCGGCAGAAAATGTCCAGACTATGCTCGTTCGTGTACGTTCCTATCATGAAAATGTTGAGTTTACTGAATAAATTGACAGTGACAGCTTGATGATTAGCTGTCAAGTCACTGTTCGATTAGCTTATATTTAGACTTTTGGCATCTGTTCCGTTTGATCGAGATTGGTGAGGACTTAACCGAGAACACTGACGTCCAGAAAACACGCAGATACGGGGAGTAGGGTGTCACATTCGAGAGTATTAGGAAGTTGCGTGTAGCGTAAATTAGCACTTCACCAAGTGTATGGTTTTAACGAGAAAGGACATCCAACACCGACGAGAAGTCACGGACAAGGACTAACGCGATGAAATCAAGTATAGAGTAACTCCTGCCAATCACTGCTTCTTTGGGCTAAAAAGGTTTGATATACAATGCGCTGACTCGAAAACCAAGATGTCCCTCTATAAGACCAAAAGACTTCCCAAATTTACTTTAAAGAGCAGATGCATGGGGTTTGGCCAAAGCGGATGAGGTTGCTCGTGACTGCTTTGAGAGGAAAATTCTCAAACTGTTCGAGTCGTTCAGCGACATCGACTTAGTTGGAAGAGTGAGGAGGCAACAATTGAGATGGCTAAATCAAAAAGAGCGAAAGAAAACCAATGATTGGGCCTCATAATTAAAATCCTGTATTACTGAAGAACGCGACTTATGTGGCGCACGCATATGGAATGGGACCCCAACCAGCTGTGCTTTCGAAACTGGACGCAGCTAGCTGCAGCTTGAGACACTTATTGGTTGAGAGGCACGTCCACCCCGGTCTGCAACGCCATCTGAAGTAAGTAACTACTCAACTTTAATGAAAAATTAAATGAAAACAAAATGTTCCGCGTAAAATGAAAATGTCTACATAAAATATTTTTTATTTTTTTACCATTTTAAAATAAATAGTAATGCTTCATGTAAAAATGAACAATTACTTAAATACTTAAGAGCGTACACAGACGTGTTCCACAAATCGCATACCATTCACAAAATTTATATTCACAGGCCATTGAAAAGTGTATTGAATTTCATTTTTCCTCACCCACCACAGCATTGGCACTTCAAAGCACACAGTTCGGCTCTCACCTGAAACGGAACAAAAAACGAAAATTACATAAATTATACAAAATTCACATTAAAATATTATGCACTCGACACAAACAGGTAATAGCGCCCCCAGTGCATGAAATGCAATGCCAACACAACCTAATATCCCGCCGCCGTGTGGAAAACATTGCTTTGAAACCTGTTTTTAGGATCCTCTCGGTTTGTAGTTTCCGCAAAAAAGGGACCACCGCAAAATGTTTTGTAATTGCCGTTGAATTGTGGGAATTTTCTCAAAAATTAAATTCGAAACCGTAAATATTATAATGTTTTGATGGTTCAATGCGGAGTATTTACCCTCCATTAGTGGTTTCAATTGAGGCAGGAAAATATTAAAAAGGTGGTTATTTTGATATGTTCAGAGGGGATGCTGTCAATTGCTGGGCAGGCGGATTATTCAACACGGTGGGTGGAGGACGTGTGCAATGCAATACAATGCGTTGAGGTCCGGCAATCAAACGAGGTCCACCACAGCTAGTTGCTTTAAGTCTTTTCGTGGGTGATGCGAACAAAATTTTTCCCATTGTATATGCAGAAGGGGTTTGGGAAAATCGGCTGATGAAACTGAACGGGGGAGGAGCTTTTGTTTTTAATTAAAGACTTTATTGGACCTATTTCTTTCGAAATAAAACGTGTGATTGGAGTAAGAAAACTTGGTTTTTATGATTGGAAGCAGCTTGACCAAAACCAGGAAACATTGATGTCCTAAGTTCACACCGTGCATGAGTCGCTGGTCTAGAAAGCACTTACTTGCGTATAAAAGAAGCTTTAAAATATGTCAGCTTTGTCAGAAAAGGCGCCTCAGATTGCACCAGTCATTCACAAAGTAGGAAAGCAGACTACATCTCGGCATAAGTGAGTGCCATCGAAAAGTTTCCTTTGATTAAGGATGAATCAAGCTGATATGGAACATAAGGCGTGTTTTTTTGACTGGTCAGTACTCAGCTTAGCAATATTTCACACGGGATGCAACAACAAAACAACTTAGTGAGTTAAAACTCCTTAGTAAAATAACACTGTCATGACCGACTAGGACGAGTGAAACATAGAAATCATAGATGCCAGATGAAACTATGTGTTTACTTAAGGTAAACTAGGTTATTTGACACTTGTAAATTTTTTTTTACTTGTACAAATACATATATCAAATCATTCATATTATTTAATTTAAAACATATCTTGTTTGACTTTGTGAATAAAATTTTACTTATTTTTGATTTATTGACATCACATCTAATGCAATGGACGTAAATACACGTATCAACTTTCGGAAGAAAATATTAACTCAGCAAAAAAGCGTTTTATTGAGAATCTTTACTGAGTTGACTACTGATTAGTCAAAAAACACGCCTTTATATATAAATGACACAGAAATTACCAAACACTCATTGGAGCTCATGCGATTAGGTCGCACATTAAATAAGGATGAACATGATTTGCACTTTCGGGATCCATTTTGTTTATTGCTTGGCTTTCACTATTGCACCTTTAAATGACACATTTTTCAAACAAAAAAGACCAAACAAATACAATCAAACTTTGTTAAGTCGAACTTCGGTTACTCGATGTCTTGATAACTAGAATGAGATTAGCTGTGGTTATGACTGAATTTTATATTCTCACTTGATAACTCGTTGTCTTGAGAAGTCGAATTTTTTTATGTGTCGAAGTTGGACTGTAACAACTGCCATGTATCAAAACCAACGATTTTTGGGAGCAACAAAAAATCCCCACTTCCTGATCCGCTGGATACCACTAAACGGAAACAAAACTACTGTTTTCTTCAATAAATTATAAAAACTGTATATGTACCATCAAACGCGGACAAAATATGAACTAATTCTTTAGCATTTTTTCTGATTTGCCTCACCGTGTTTGCTTTTTGCTACCAAGCTCATTAGCCAACTGCGGTGTGCAGACCTTCTGCCAACAAATGAATTTTAGAGCTGAATTAAAATGATCCTTCTGGTACTTCGACCATTGAATGGAGACGGCGGCGGATAGGCCCGATTCTTAAGCGCAACAGTGGTGCTCAATAAGGACTTGACAACTTAACTTTTAATAAATGCGGCGTACATTTAGAAGCATGGACACTTACTAGAGCGGAGGACGATATTCTTGGTCTCTTCGAGAGAAAAGTCCTCCGAATTATCCTCGTATGTACGGATGGTGCTTGGAGGAGGAGACTGAACGACGAGCTGTACGGGCTGTACAGTGACATCGACCTGGTCAAACGATTTCGAATCTCTCGTCTACGATGGCTAGGTCACGTCGAGCGAATGGACACCAATGATCCGGCCAGGAAAGTCTTCGACTTCAAACCCAAGTGACAACGCCGTAAAGGAAGACCACGCCTACTGTGGCGCACGCAGCTAGAAGGGGACCTAAATAAGTTGAACGTTCGTGAGTGGAATCAACTAGCACAAGACCTAGCTAGATGGAGAGGCATGTTGGCTGAGGCCCAGGTCCACCCCGGACTGTAGCGTCAGCCAAAGAAAGAAATGGTCCATCGGCTTAAGTTGTTGAGTCAGCTTGATCTTGTATGCGTTTAAACCATAGCCTTACGCAAAATACGCCCTCACGTGGGCTTAGCGATGCCCAATTATGGACAACGCTGTGGAGTGCACTACAGTGGTGCTCATTACTTAAACGAGGATTTCCGAAACCAGATGCATTCGGCCTATCTGCTTGTAGATCAAGGAGAGGAGCATAGCATTCGGTTGAGAGTCAACCTCGAGGAGATAGGCCTTTACAGACCAAGTACAATAGAAGAAATTGCGAAGGGGCTGGGCAACTGCAAAGCAGATATTGCCACAATCTAGAACATGTGGTAGAATGGATTGGTCAAAAGAAGATGCGGCATAACGATATCCACTAGGCGGGTTGCAACAGAGAGAGCCGCTTGCGTGGACGCTATGATGCGATTGTTGGCATTGAAACGGACTCAGCTAAAATAGGTCTCACGAATGAGAGCAAAACGAATGCATACATAAATGTGGTCTTCAGCAACGTCAGCCTGGACAAATCGCCTTAATGGGCAACAACATACAACTTCGAGCTTGTGAGGGAATTAATAGAAGGCACAAATAAAGTGGGTCCATGGCTTTATGGGAGTCTTCAGCTCCGAGTTTATGTGACACCGCAACCGATGCCGACCTTCTTGAAGACAGGGCTTACCTATCGTTTTGCGACCAAGTCTGTTGAAGGACCTTAAGCAGAGACGAAGATCAGTTCAACAGAGACTCCAGTGACTCACACAACAAGAAGAAGAAGCGTTACACGAAATGTGGACTTCAATGGTTGAACTCCTTCCACCACCGTTCGGAATAATTCACTGTTGTGGAGCAAGTCAGGGCATAACAACGAGGCTTTTTATGACCTACGTCCCTTAGTCTAAGACAGACAGACCAAAGTACGTCGGTTTTGCTCAGCAGTGCTTATTCTTACCAACCAAGCGCTGCCGTCGCTGAGACATGAATTCTCTGCTCGTAAGCATTCTTGCCTTTTTTTTAGTTTCAGCGAACATCATGAACATGTCGAAATGAATTCATTTCCCTCCCCGTCGTTTCGTTCAACAACTCAACCAGCCTTGACTGTTTACGTTGCACGCTATGTTTTATGTGTCTTTTATGTCCTCCTGAGCATGTAACTATTCTCCCCCACTGACATACACGCTCATGTGTTACATAATCTATTTTGGTGAGTAACAACTCACTTGACACGACACGTGCGAGTGCCGATAATGTTATGCCCACGAACCGAATCCGTCCCCGGTTGACCTTGTCGCCCGCAGCGGAGATCGCTCTCCACTAGGAACAAGTAACCAGCTTTTATTCCCTGAAACCACCGCGATAATCCCCCTAAAGATCCGCACTCGATAGCGCAGCGGATAATTCATATTTGCTGGACGAACATTCAAACGGGCGTCAGCCATCAACCATCAACCACCCGCCCATGGTGGTCGAACAGCAATACCCCGGATAATTGCAATTATTGTCATGCAGATTTGACTTGAGTTGAAAAGCGCCGACATTAATTATCCATGATTTGTGCGAAGGGTTCACGCATTTGCCCCCAATCGGGGGTGGAGCCATCCCATATTCCCACCACCGCACAGAATGCAGTGTAATTTCGAAATTAAGGATTATTCAATGTGCCCTGCACATTTTTAATTATCGTTCTTTCAGCAAAAAAAAAAGTGTTAAACCAGAATTTGAACATAATTGATTAATGGTTAACGCTTAAACTAGTTTACAGTTCACGGGCTATCCGCTGGTGCTCTCCCGCTGGCTGCTGGTGTGGAAATGAGTTATTTGACGTCGAGTGCTGCGGAGGTGGTTTGCCGGGGCGCCGTTGATGGCGTTAACTGAGATGCAAAAAAGGGTGATGTAAATTACTGAAATAATTTCATTTTCATCTTGCGGGCAGTTTGAGTGCTTCACTAAACGACCGGTTAATTAGATAATTCATTTCACGGGACGTCACCTGGGGGTGCGGTTTTTAACTTCTTTGCTGAAAGGACAGCTGATACATGAACGTAGATAAGACGGCATGTATCGAGGTTGTCTAATTTGGTGACAGTATGCTTGCGTGATGATTCAGAGGTGCTTGTGGTACATTTTGAGCAGAACGCAATTGGTTTTATTATTTGTAAGACATTGGCACATTTGTTTGCCAACAGAGCATCAAGCATCAAGTCCCTGAATGCATCAATCAAATATCTCCACATTGACACACAGTCTTCACTTCGGTTGTCAATTCGCAGTCTCCTCTTGAATACTGTAAAATACACAATTTTTGAAGCACGTTTTCGCCTCTCTCTCTCCTGGTGGCCTACACGTCGAGACAACGTCATGCACGTGTATAAAATCCTGCACGGACTTTTGAAAGATTGTGCTACTGTTGTTGATCAGTGAGCTAAGACAAAATAGGACGACGCGTCACCTTTCCTAAAACTTTATGTGGACATTCAAAGTCTCTGTCAGTTCGTTAGCGACCAGAATGGAGCTGGACCAATTCGCCATCTTCTTTCTGCCCAACTTGACCAGTTTGGCGGGAAAGTCACAAACAGAGACGATGGCACTTGACAAGTCGTCGCCTGGACCTAATCCTTGTTCGACATTGAATGGCCTGTGAGTATCTAGTGTGGAGCATGCGGGCTTGAATAACAAAATTGTGGCAATGGGAATCGATCAGGATCAGCCGCAGACTTAAGATTTGGGCACTGGTGGACTTCCTCGCGCTGACACCGCGTTTACACAAAACGTACACAAGATCGTATAAGCGATGATGGCAGACTTGTCCCTACTACCCTGTTGGTGTATTCAATGAGGACAATCAATCGACTGTCAAAAGTAAAGTGGACAAATGAATCATGGAACTAGCTAATGCAAGGTGGGACTCTCATCCCACATGTAAAACCAGTCCGACATTATGTCCTAGATATAGTAGTGTCTACACAGACAGACTTCTCCAATGTGGCAAAAATCTGCTGCGGATGGAGCTAACTGGCCACAATCGCCTGAGATGAACAGAAAATGGGACTTACCCATGGCACCATATGCAAAGGCTGTGGGGATCAAGAATAGCTTTGGGACACTTTCCACTGCCTTTGTCATTGCCCCTGTCTCTGAATAGTGAGGACAGAGAACACTTGAAGATATCTTCTTCTTAATATCCCCTTAACCTCTATTTATCGGTTTTTTAAGACCACCGGATGGCTGGAAGGGGCAGCAAAACATCTTTTATAAGAAGTGCCTACGACTGTCAACGAGTAGGAAGGATTTCATCCCCCATTAGGACCTAAGTGAGACGTGATTAAAGCGCGTCTACCCAAACACGTAACCTATTCAAAAAGAACCGCATTTCGCTGGTGCAAGCACCCAACATATTCATCGCAAGATGGTTTAAGGAAGCAGGGACTTTGTTTGCCTTCGGTCTCGACATTGCTATTTTGACCTCGTCTAGGTCGAGAAGGGATCTTATCATTCGGATTGAGTTGAGTTGAGTCTGTCTGATGGTCGTTTTAATCTGGTTGGTTTTCCTTAATATTGTTGAAATCGCGATGACTCTTACAGATGTTCACTTTTGTCCTGACAAACTTTAGTTTCTTGTAATTTGCGCGAGCTCAAGGGGTTATAAATACCCTTAATTGTCCGGGATCAAGACACAGCACGGGCCGAGGCAGAGAGAGGAGTTACCTGTGCACATTGGTCCTAAATATCTGCGAATTAGAGTCCATGGGAATTATTGAGCTGAGAAGAGCATTAAATATTCGTGTGGTGCGGTTAAAAAACGAGACTCAAAATTTCACTGTGCGTCCGAAAGCAGGCTTAAGGGTAAACTGATGTGCATTCCCAGTGAGACGTGAATTCAAGGAGAGGACGAATGCAGTTGGCTAGCTCACTTGAGCATCGTTTGTTAAAATAACGATAAAACACGGACAAAGAAGGCACTATACGTCAATGTTCGAGCGAGTCTAATGAACCCGCGATACCGTTGTCTCCTATAGTTTTTATCGCTCGCTTTTGAATTGTTTCTAGTAGGTGCAGGGTGGCCTTGGGGGCACTAGACCAGATATAAGCGTTGTACTCAAGCTTAGGGCGAATATACGCCTTATAGATTAAAGCCAAATCAAAGGGGGTGAAATATTTCTTGCATCGGTTAAGGAAACCGAAACATTTCGCAGCATTTTCGGCGACCTCGAATATGTGATCTTTCCTACTAAGTGTTGTGTTGATGTACATACCGAGGATGGAAATTTTTCCGGTTTCGTCGATACAAGCGCCATTCATGGATAACGGCTGGTTATGAGCGGTTCGCTTTAGAGACAGCAGACAGCATTGAGTTTTGGAAGCATTGAATTCCATTCAGTTAATTATGCTGTCAAGATCGTGCTTGACATACGCTGCCGTTCCAATACTCCGTCCGAAGGGCAGTGTCGTGAATTTTGGAACGAATATGAAAAGCTGAGGGTGCTGTCATCGGCGAAGGAGTGGATTGGATTAGAAGTGGCAGACAGGAGGTCAGTTATAAAAATGAGAAAGAGTGTCGGAGACAGAACAGAGCCCTGAGGGACACCAGCATTTTTTTTGTAGATATCAGACTTGAATCCATCCAAAACAACTTGGATTGAATGGTTCCAAAGGTAGTTTCGAACCCATAGAAGCAGAGACTCATCAACACCATAAGCACGCATTTTCGACAAAATTGATGCCAAACTCTGTCAAGCGCTGTCAAGCGCAAACTCTTTAGAAATATCAAGCGAATCTTGGTTAACCCTTAACGTACTTTACATCAAGGTTTCTACACCTTCGGAAGTCAAATCTGCAGTTTTTTTTTCCTCTTGATATGTAGATTTCGTCACGGACTGTCACATTCAAGAAAGGACCCACCGTTCTACAGATAGATTTCCTACTTTTTAGCGGTTCTGAACTGTATAGGCTGATTGCAGGCAAATTCAATTAAGCTACAGCATCATGAGAAGTCATTCAAAAAACAACATAACTTGTCGCTATGTTGTCAAAATGAAGAAAACCAAATTGATGTGATTGCCTTCCAAACGATAAAATACTCCCCATCGAGCCGACAAACTCCTTTCGAAACCTCCGCACTCGGTGGTGTATTTTATAGGCCACCCAACAACTTTGGGCATTTTGAACAACGACTTATGTTGACCCAAATCCCATCCGATGCATCGTCCTTCCTCCTATTTCACAATCCCATCATTGGCCAGTTTCCAGTTACGTTCGTGTTGGTTAAGAAAAGCTCTCTGGCGGTGACCAAAGCCCTGCAAAAAGGAATCCATTCGCCACACAATTATTGATTGCTTGTGCACGTAACCGGAAAGTTCCAATTTGTAAGGCAATCCCTCTTCTTGAACACCGTACAGCAAGGAAAAAAAACGAACCAACAAACAGCGCAAATAGATGAGAAAATACGATGTATTTCATGGATACGGCACGTTAATTTCTGTGGGAAAAAATTATTTTCGAGATTCCGATTCACGCGAACCGAAATGAGCGAGCATGAGGTTCCGCATTGCAATGCACACACACGAGGTACGCTAGGTACGTGCTTAAGCCGCGAGCGTGCTGAGTCGAAACGAGTCCTACGATACGATTTAGATGTTCTGATGTGCGCTCGTGTCTTATTTTCAGCCGTTTTTTTTCTGTTTTCGAGTTCAAGGCTTACCGTGCATTCGACACGCTATACTGACCTATATTCACTCGGCACCTCACGGCAAGCGGAGTGTTTATAAATAACACACAAAAGAGGAACAAAATCCCCCACTATCCATCGAATCATAATCGGCGACAGTTGTGTGGACCTGCGACACGGCAAGAGTAAATAACACTTCGCGGAAAGCAGCAAAAGTGAAATGATTTCACACGTTTGCCTCTAAATTTAGAAGAAATTCGATACACACCTCAGATGCGGCAAAGGAGGTGGAGGAGGACGATGAGGAGGAACGGAGGGAAAATCGTGCCAGCTAGATGCAGCCATTCAGACTGGGATACGATAAACGTTTCATTAATTAGCTCCCCATTACTGCTTTTAGTTGTTTATCTGGTTGTGTATCTTCTGGCTGTTCAACGCGCTGAGAGATTGTACGTACTTCACAAAGATACTGCGGAGGAGGATATGATTCAGGAAATTTGTCATTTATTCTGAAAGAGACGACACAGCGAGTAGCGCGAGACAGAGAGACAGAGAAGAATGTGTGCGGATGGTGTGGGGAGGGTGGGCGAAAACTTGTTGGAACGATACACGCCGAGATACGATGTCTTATGGCAACGTATGGATGCTTGGTAATAAATCACAGTGACGAGGACGTTGTTTCGCAATGACACTGGGAGCGGAGACGGAGACGCTTCCTCCGACTGAGGTTCGTGTAATTTGTGAAGAGGAAATGAGACGAGTGCAAAACTGTTTCGATGTTGTTAATGTCATTTGAATTTGCATTTTCATTTTAATGAATTTGATTTCGCTGAAATTCATCCAAATGTGATCGTGTGTCACTGGGGAACCTCTATGCACGTGCTTTGTGCATTTTCGATGGCGGGGGGATGCAATTTCAAAGAGAAATGAGGAAGCACCTCTGTCAGGGATGTCAGGTTACTTGTTCTAATCGATTTCGTAGGTGACAGCTTTGTGACAAAAAAAATAGGGAACCGTCTTAAGCATTGTCATCAGAAAAGTGGAGACCCACGCTTTAAAGCCGCCTCCAAAAATTGAGAAGCAGTTTAAGAATACATCTCTATTATTGATTATTATCTTACCCACTATCTTCCACAATTCGACTGGCGTTCTACTGAGGCAAATTCAGAACGCCTGTCCTCCCTTGATTTTATCTTTTTACTTCTCTCTCGTCATCTGAATTGCCAATTGTTTTGTTTTGCGTTACAGGACATTACTTGATTCGCGTGATAAAATAAATATAGTAAATAACACATTCTGTGCATAGAACTGGCTGCCAAATAAATACTAGCGCGTGAGTCAGTCTAAAATGATGCGCGGTGTCACTTGACAGTACACAACGAAAGATGCCAACCACATCGGGCCACAACGAGATCGAGAACGCATTTCTTAGTCGCCGGTATTTGCGTGTGCTAACTTGAGCACGTCGAATCTGATCAAATACAAGACCACCTGAGTAAGCATCCTCTATAGGAGTAAGGGAGCGTCCACAATATGTAAACAGCCAGTACTACTGGTTCACTACTGGCTAACAAAAGGTTTCTTAATTGTGTCTTGACAGTTTGCAGTTTCACTGTGAACGCACCCTTAAACCAGTGTCCAAACTTGTGTTGAGCAAAATATCACTAACTGCGATTATATAACAGTAATAGAAAATTCGCAATCGCAATCTGCTCTTACTTTCTAAACTGCTTTTTTTCGCAGTCACATCTAACTCTAAGTTTACACTCGATAAGTCGAACTTCCATGGCTTGAACAAGATTGGATGTCAATACCGCCAAGACTGAATTTTGTATGTCATTTTTCTTCGATAACTCGAAGGGATAATTGGGCGTCAACTGCGATAAGTTGAATTATTAAGAGGTGATCTTAGATCGTTTTCGCTAGAACTGTGCTTGTACATAGTATTGTCCAATGGCTCCTACGATGAATACGTGTGGAAAATCGCGATATCCTTATGTGTGAGTAGTTACGTTAAGAAACCACATTGATGTTTCGAGTTATTGAATTTTGACTGTATATAAAGTGTGGACGAGAAAAAACTCTCAAGGTTCATTGAGTGTGTTGGCTGGTACGCTGTGTGTTGGCTGGTACGCTGCTCAAGGTTCTTGCATGTTCTATCTTGGAATCCGTTTTGAGCATGTTTTTTTTCTTTCTATATGCAATACTATTTTTATTTATGTAAAATCGCAGTTTAAAATCACTGCGATTAGCAAATCGCAATCACAGTTACACCTGCGATGAAGTTACAACTGTTTATGAAGAATTGTTTCGTTAAATTTGTACCATTGAATGAATTTATAATTGATGCATCTGCCTTATGTCGAAAAACTTAAAATTGTAATAATATAATAGTAACAATTGGTTGATCGAAATAACGAGAATATTGCTACCCTTTAAGGGGAGCAAACGGCAAAGGGAACAAATTATTCAATTCCACTGGGTTACCCGAATATTTCAAAAGGAACTTGGCCTGAATCCTTGTGAACTGGAGAGCTTGAGCTATTCAATCGTATAAAGCGACGTACGACTTCGAATTTGGTTTTCAAAATGTTAGAAAAAGACCAACAAATTAATCGCATATTTTTACAAAACGGCCTTATTTTTTAAGCAGCACCATTGGAGACTGTCGTTGCTTTGGTGTCACTCGTTGTCGTTTTTTTCTTTTTTTTGATGAAAGTGACTAACGTCAATGGGGACCGCTAGAGGAACGCTTTTTGTTTTCTTTATCGATCAGTTGTCTACAACAGTGCAAGTGTCAAAGTGACTGTTTATATTTCGACAATTATCTTAAGCGTTTGCCATTCCTAAATTATATGACCAATGAAGACCGTCAAAGGTAATCACACATCGGACTGGAAATTCCACTCCACTCCAAAAACGAAGACGGTTACTCGCTTAGTATGTTAACAGTATTGAATGAACGAAGATATTCTCAGTCGCCAACAGAGACAATAGAGTTGCCGTACTTGCTTTAAGCTTTGTGGATGAGTTGCCCTAGTCGACAAGGACCAACCTCATGTCGATTTTTTTGACAGTTTAATGGCAGAGACAAAATTAAATGAAAGAAGATATGGCAGGTGGTGTGTGGCAGACTTGGAGTGCGAAATTGGAGGCACCTGGCTAAAGAACATGCCAGCTGGAGAGGATTGTTGTCCGAGGCCCAGGTTCATCCCGGACTGTAGCGCCACAAGAAGAAGAAGAAGATATGGCAGGTGCCCATGTTTTACTATTCGCTGGTTCTTGCCATGTCCAAAATCTGGTACATTTTACACAAGACAGTTGACAGTTGACAGTTGTCGCCACCAGAGTCTCACCATGAATCCCGAATATGGTGTTGTCTAATGTTGAGATCAAAGCAAATTTAATACCTAATTGAACCTGAAATGTAAGCCAATTCGGCAGAGTTAATTGCTGCCGACCCAAGTTTGTATACGTCTGAAAATTTGTGTTTTCAACTAGATTCATTCATTGGCATCGTTAAAGTAACTTAGAGTCACCGTCGCCGCAAAATTAAAACCTGGGTTCACACGTCCTGCAACTTGCAACATGGGGTTGATAGCACGCAAATCAAGAATAGGGCGAAGGCTTCTAAGGTATTCTGTTGTTTATTCTTAGTTTGACGTTGATGCTGAATTTAGTTGGGAACGTCTACAAGAAGCTCCACCACTCCTTTCAGCAACTTTATCTGTTTTTAAACGCCTCACACACTTATTGACATCACGAATCGGAATCGAATATCGGGGAATATAAACAGCTCCAACGAACCTACTTTGCTGTCAGCCAGTCACCCAAAAAAAAACAAGTTCAAGCCAAGCGGCACACGGTCATTGCCTTCTAGACGACTAGGGGAGAAGATGTGTATGTTCCTCCAACCAACAAGTCAATGACATGCGCATGCACCTCGGACACAAAAAAAAACGAGTCCTCAAACTAGTTTCAACCGAAAAAACAATCGCTCTTCAGGCAAAATTGGGAAACTCAAGCGCTATTCATACTCAACTTGACCTTGGCGGCACTTTGAATGAGATCTTGACAAACAAGAAAAACGTCATACCCAACACCGTCAACTGACGTAACTTAAAGATTCCGTACTTTTGCGCAGAACCAACCAACTGGCAGAACCACAGCCAGTCCGAGAAGCAACTTCCCCCTAATTGCCCGGTGCGCAGCCAGCCGTCAAGCAGCTAACCGGAAATACCGCTCCGAATGGGTCTTCACAGAAACGTTCCCAATGAACCCATACGAAACAACACACAAAATAAAACCATTCTTCATTTCCCCCCATTTTTCTTTCCATTTCCCAACAGCAACCAGCACCGGGCTTGGCGCTCAAGCAATCGCCACTCAGTCGATCTTAGGCAATAAAATCTTGAATCTATGCCCTGGTCACGCTACTCTCCTCCGACACCGTTACCATCGCTGTTTTGGATACAAAACAATGCCGGTCTATGGACTCTGACGTCGGCGTCGACACTGCGCTCAGCAAAGAACAAGATACCTATGGTCTCTGACCCTCTTCGAATCGAATTAATTCGCCCCGATGCGTATCTTATCGCGCCGCAGGAGAGGAGGTCAATTGAAACGGGAAAGCCCGCCAACAAAACGAAAAATGCCGCCGCGCCGGGAAGAAGTATCGCGTCAGCGGAAGCTGATATTACCGCTATTGTTCGGATTGTTATTGGTTTAAGTGCGCTGATTAATTTAATTAACTCCCACGGAGTAGGGGGCGCGCTATCTGGTCAGAGTCGGCCAGTGATCTCATAAAGAGTTCTGCCGGCCGGAGAGAGAGAGACAATAGTTGACGTTCGAGTACGTTGCTGAATTGGAAACGAAGCGAGCGAATCTGTCCGCTGCGTGCGCCGGCTGTTGGGATTGCGAGTGCCGGCCGGTGTTTGATTTATGATTGCACTAATGGCTTAATGGAGCTTGGCGTGAATTGATTCCGATTGATTTGCAATTAGCTGTCAACTTTGATTGCCCGTTATGACTCAATTAATGGCGTTCAATTGACATCGCCTATGCTCCGATAAGGGGGTAATTTGTCTCTTTTGCTTGCAAAAAAAAGGGCTAATGACTTTTTTGGTTGCAGTTTGAACATAGACTGATTGATGACGCTGGGACTAATGGATGATTGGCAAAAAGTGACAGCTTTACACATTGAAACGGGAAAGCCCGCCAACAAAACGAAAAATGCCGCCGCGCCGGGAAGAAGTATCGCGTCAGCGGAAGCTGATATTACCGCTATTGTTCGGATTGTTATTGGTTTAAGTGCGCTGATTAATTTAATTAACTCCCACGGAGTAGGGGGCGCGCTATCTGGTCAGAGTCGGCCAGTGATCTCATAAAGAGTTCTGCCGGCCGGAGAGAGAGAGACAATAGTTGACGTTCGAGTACGTTGCTGAATTGGAAACGAAGCGAGCGAATCTGTCCGCTGCGTGCGCCGGCTGTTGGGATTGCGAGTGCCGGCCGGTGTTTGATTTATGATTGCACTAATGGCTTAATGGAGCTTGGCGTGAATTGATTCCGATTGATTTGCAATTAGCTGTCAACTTTGATTGCCCGTTATGACTCAATTAATGGCGTTCAATTGACATCGCCTATGCTCCGATAAGGGGGTAATTTGTCTCTTTTGCTTGCAAAAAAAAGGGCTAATGACTTTTTTGGTTGCAGTTTGAACATAGACTGATTGATGACGCTGGGACTAATGGATGATTGGCAAAAAGTGACAGCTTTACACAAGGGGAAAGGACAAACGTTTGTTGTCACAACAAGTGGCATTGAGTCATTGAAGCGCAACTCTTCGATACGATCGAACAATATCTGCACGCAACGTGAACGGTGGTGTGCGGATCTGTTTCGACTAAGGTCTACATGATCACCCAATGATCATGTGAATATTTGAGAGGCAGTCTGAGTATTTTTTTCATTGAGCATGCTTATATGGTAGGTTACGCCCGCAGTGACTATCATCGTATTCACGTTATTAAAAATGTAAAGAAAAACGAACTAAAAAGCTGGAAAGGATAGCTACGCGTAAAGCCACACACACTTACAGCGGTAGACCGAAATTCATGCAAATTTCGAGGCGTCAAGTCGGCAACCACGGTTGCACTTATATATGTACGAAGACTCGGAATATGTTCGCATCTTTAATCCGATGACGGTTCTTAAAATTACATTTTTCTGTTGCTTGAACGACTCCTTAATTGTTAAGATTTTTACATCAGTAAAGTTGCGCTCTTCCATGGTTCCAGACAAATGTGGTTAAAACTATTTAACCCCATGACATACCACAGGTTTTACTTGTTAAATAGCAGTCAAGAATCAATGAGTACATTTCATACACCAAACAAACAAAAGTCGCCAAGTTGATTGTAGTCCTTCTCCACTTGTCATTGAACCGTGGAGGATTTGAACCTGAAATGAAGCTGCCTTGACTTTGGTGTGCCATCAGTTTCATGGGTATCCTCTGTTCCTCTAATTCCATGTCCCTGTACAACCAAGAAGATAATAAGTGGTGCCCCCTAGTCCTCATCCACGGCCAGCGCCGGCAACCTCTCTGTCCAGAGGTTTAAATGAGGACCTAGGACTTAAGGCTCCAGAGGTTCACTCGGATGTAACTAACACGACCCTACTTCCCTCGCTCAATGTAATAGCTGGTCAAGTGCGAGTAGCGCTTCAGTCGCAGTTTGAACATTTAAATCAACATGAGTTGTTGTTCGCTTAGAGGATGAAATTTTCCTCGACCACACTGAGGCGTGTTAAGAGTTGTCGATTTTAGTCGGACATTCAAATGGTAAGTGGAACTGAAAAATTAAGCGCAGTAGCTCAGGCCAAAGAATTAAATAAATCGCTTCATAAATGTGGGATGAGTCGCCGAACAGAAAACTACTTACACTACAGACATAACGTATAAATCAGGCGACACAACGGAAAACTATTTTATGATCAGGCGACTAGACGACGAACTATACAAAACCACGATTGCGCCACGCAACGGTACGACTGAACGAAGATACCATACAATAAGTTAACGACACATCAGCGAATTATCAAGAACCATGCGCAGCTTGCACTCAGCGTTCTATTGCCCACACCATGCTCCAGAAACATGATGCTTAGGAAGCGTCTGCCGTAATCTCACACTGCACCTGCACCGATGGAAAGGACATTCCAGCTCGTACGCGATTTGTTAAAGAAAATGTTGTTAGTTTGTAAGTTCAGTCTTTTTGATTTTTGAAAGAATAAAGAGGCTTCTCCTTAAAACAACAAAAAAATTATATCAATACTTGATTGAAACATACAGGCACATACAGACGAAGGACAGATCAGTGCAATTTACTGAGAAGTAGGGACGGTTGCAGAAAGAACAGCGACAAGAGTAGTCGCGACAACAACTACCCAAAGAGTATTGCGTCAGAGTTAATTTTTAATAAAGAAGCTTGAAAAACATTAAAATACCCTTGTTTCTTTTTGTGATCCTGGATACATTCCGAATGGATCCGACGGACGAACAAACCGGAAGTAGATTGTAGGATGATGGTGTAAGGTGTCCATCAATGCGATTTCGAATTTCCACATCATTTCCGAGAAGATCGAGCATAAATCAAGGGTCAACACCGGAGGCACGTTTTTCTACAACTCTGTGCAAACAATCGCCTATGCCGACAACATTAACTTAACATCATCGGAGGAACTCAAGCGGCTGTCATTGGGACTTTTGCGAGCAACGATAAGGATGGGGGCTAAGATGGGTTTTGCTATGAATGAGGCTAAGACAAGTGCACCAACTGCCACATCTTGGACACAGTGTTCATACAATTTCACCGCAGTTGAGGACTTTGTCAATCTGGGATCGGCTGTGAACAAAGGATAACTCTGACCAATTGCTTTGTCTTTGGGGTTAGGGGGCATTTGTAGTCAAGTCCCTGTATCGAAGAACCAAGCTATTTTAATTAAAGACCTTAATAACCTCACTCCTGTTAAAGGCGCAGCACCATGAAAAATATCCAATGAAGACGAACTTGGTCGCTTCAAGAGGATCACCCTTCGAATTTTTTAGTCAGTCCTTTTTTCGAAGGATCGACGAACTCTGCGAAGTGTGCAACGACGTTGATCTAGTCAAACGATTTCCACTGTCTCCACTCAGATTGATGCGGTGAGAGTGTACATCAACGCTCCGGCTCGAAAATTCTTCGAGTCCAATCCCAAAGGATAACGTGGTAAAGGAAGATGCCGCTTCCGATGACGAGCCCCTCTGAAAAAAGTGCCTTTTTAAATTGAGACACAAGACCGTGCTAGTTATCGAGTCATGTTGACTGAGACTTAGGTCCACACTGAAGGACGACTTTCTGCACCGAGACTTCAGCGACCTAGAGGGAAAAGAGGACACTCCTCATTACTAATGCAACTACCAGAATCTCATCTAGTTGCGACAAGGAGCAGTGAGATAACATATATCCCTCTTAAATCACTTTTTAGGGTTATGACGATAACAGACTGAGCAACACATAAGCCCCAGCAACTTACGAAGTATATTGGCCATCGCAATGGGTCTAGCTGGACTTGAGTGGGACGTGACTTCCCTTACACATAAGCTAACCTTAGAATCATTCGTCTCTCTATAAGAAGGCCATTATTCGTGGACTATGATATCTCATGTCAGTGAACCGTGGAGGATCTGAACCCGAAACGAAGCTGCCTTGACATACGCGGACGCACGGAATAACTTTGCCCATCAGCCAGACAGGGAAACCTGTTGCTGTCAGACCATAAAATCGATGTTTTGATACATCAAGCCATGGATGGTGATCTACCAGCGGACCAAAAACCAATCAAGGACAATGACCCGATTTGCACGTGATAAGCTATGCACGAGATGGCCCCAAACGTCTTAACAGATTGCTCTTCCCCCTACTTCAACCCTGTCCGATTAGCAACAACAAATACGCTCACACTTTCCTTACGTCAACGTCCAATGAATTAGAATTTGTATTTCATTTAACACAATTAATTTAAGCAGCTGGTGCCGTATGCAAATGCCTACGATGGCCATTCTGCATCTGAATGATTGGCCGATGATTTGTTGGCGAACCCGCAATGCGCGGACTGATGTCTAGCCCACCAGTTGGAGGAGCGAAGAAAACAAAACTTTTACAATCGAACGATTTACCGAATCGAAGCGATTTGATTTTATCGCCCTCCCAGCTCGCAGATCGATACCCGAAGCGTGTCGTTCACCTTTCCATTCGTTGAATATGCAACTTGAGAATACATTTCGCCCGCCGGGCGCGGGACGACACCCTTTGAAGTGGCGTGCCTGAGATAATTCTGCGACGGCTACAAATACACCTAGTATCTAGAGCAGACGATCATCCAAGTCCGCGGTGATGATATAAGAGAATAATAATTCCCCAACACCAGCACGTCCAATTATTATCACATCCGAACTTGTTTTCGCTCGAATTCAACAAGAGACTCACGAACGAACGACGCGGCCGCGTCGAAGAGGTCTTGGCTAAATAGTCACTAATCTGCGATGACGACGATTAGTTTAACGTGTTTTTCTGGGTGGGCAATACACCTATGAACAGTGTGCACATGTGTCTCCATTGGCTTTTGGAAATCCACGCGTAACTTCGGTGCGGTCGTTTGAGAAGAGATACACATTCGTGTGAAAGTCACAACCGGCACGACCGACGCGGCGAGATGAGGGAAAGTCTCGTTGACTAGGCGATTCGTGTAATTCTAGAAAATAAGTGAAGAAGAAGACTTTCGCTTTTTTTCTGTTTTCGTCGACTGTGTGTTCCCCGAAAACATTCGGTGCTATGGCGATGGCGGGGAGGGGCATGAGATCAGGTTGACAATAAAAATTACCGAGTGTGAACACGATACCCATGGCTTTAGGTATTGGGGGCTCATTTTACGATGACTCGACGGAGATGGAATATGAGCTGTTGCCAACCACACAGGCTGAAGTAAATCAATCGGAATTGCCTTGAACTTAGGGCCACGGCTAACGAGGTCGACTTCTTTATGTTCACTTATGGTTGCTCACGGCTTTACTATGTGGAATGTGGCTGTCAATTGTCGACTGTGTGGTATTTTTATTAGCGTCGTCTGAAAATGTGCACAAGAGCATGGTACTGGTGTTTGGTCGGTATGCTGGGTCGGAGTTGATTGGTTTATATTCGTCAATGGCACGGCAATTAGACAGTTCTTGCGTGGGCAGATGGGGACCTGTCTTGTCCAGAGAAATTTACAGGCAGACGATTCACAGAAGAAAGCAGGAGGAGGTCACTTTAAAATGAAAATCTTACGAAAACTGTTCACACTCATGTCGGACAAGCCTTTCGTAAAGCGAACTTTGAGATAATCACGGGAATACAAGGTGTATGCATTAGGACCTCCTAACCCAGCACACACAGTTTCGCTGTCTATGTACGTGTCATGGCGTTATCCTGATGGCACACCGTGCCTTTCCTATGAGCTGCTTGTGTGGCTGATTCTGAGCGATTGCATCCTTTAGATGGTCCAGCTGTTGACAATGTCAAAATTAAGAGTCCTAGCGTAGGAGATCCACTCATAGTAGTTCATTGACAATCTCAAACAAACTGGAAGACCTTCCTGGCCGTCAATCCTGAGCACCATTTGCGTCCCCTGATTTAACTGTTACTGTCACAACATCATTTTAAACATGTGTGGAGATTGCAGTGATTAGCAGAAGGGGTTCCAGGCCATGAGGTTCTTTGATGTTGTCTCGTGTGGTACCCGCACTTCGAGCTTCTCTTTGTATCCCGCCTTGCTGAAGCACTTCCAAACGGTTATATCTGTGCAATGTTCACCTCCTCGACCATCGAAACAGTGCTTACATACATGATGCTCTGGCCAGACAATTTCTATGATTTCACCGACATTTTAACAATTCGAGTTCCACAAGGTGATGCGTCTTTGACATCGAAATTATTGGATTCGACTGAACCAACGCTGCACAGCTCTGAATTTGTGCCCAATTATGATAAAAGGCAAAATGTCACGCCTTAAACAAGGGCAAGCTGTCTGAGGAATTCGAAGTCCAAAGTGGGACTCAGCAGGGCTGCATACTTTCACCAGTACTGTTTCTATTGTTGATTAGCGATGCGCTGTTGGTGCGGCCAACAGAACATTCAGGAATTCAATAGACTCTTACATCTTGACTACACCAACGATGCATGTCTTCTGTCTTACAGCCGCATCGACCTTCACTAGGTTAGGTTAGGTTGTAGTGGCTGACTGCTGCAGAGCAGTCACACTTAGGCCAGAGTAGGCCCATTGTGATACCACGCGGATTGACTTCTCCTAACGCTGGAACCAGTTGGTGCTGCCAATGAAACGATTTAGTTGGCCAATGCTGGCACTTTTTAGCTCGTTACGGCTGCTGAAGTAGTAGGCTCCTAGGTGCAGGAACCGACGACTGGCAAGAGCGCTGCAGGAGCAGAGAAGGTGATGAGTGTTCTCTTCCTCCTATTCATCCATGCAGCTTCTGCAAAAATCATTATATGGAGCACCCATCCTGCGAACATGAGTGCCAATTACACAGTGCCCGGTTATGACTCCTATGAGGGTCCTTAATGAGGGCTTGCTGAGTCCAAGTAAGCTGAGTGACCGTTTTAGGTTGAGTGATGGCCAGATTTCTTATGTTTTAAGGTAGGTGGTGCCTTCTATCCATTTGTCATTGGTGGTTTTAATTGTATGAATCTTTAAAAGATGATAGGCTGTAGCGATTGGCATGGAAGGTGGTACCCCTTCTATCGATAGGGATGAGGTTGTACCACACCTAGCGTGCAGTTACCTGGTATGTCACAGTGTCCCGGAACCCACATGAGGTGAATGTGGGATGAGGAGACAGCCTGCAATTATGGGATGTTTTAGAGTAGAACATGACATTGTCCAGGGATCTTATGGCGGCCTGGCTATCGGAACAGATGGTTATATCCCTTCACTAAATAACCTTCACTAAATAACAGCAAATGTGGAAAATGAAGCAGACTTCGTTGGACTGAAAATTAACTCAGCAAATGTTCAGCCTAACACCAAACTGGACAGAAGAGAGTAGAGAATTTCCAATACCTTGGCTGCATTGTTTCAACCGATGGCAGAACCGAACAAGGGTATAGCACAGGCAAAGCAAAGCAAAGTTTGGCGAAGTATTGCAATTAGCTTACACACCAAGCCACGACTCGAAAGTTGTGTCCGTGCTGCTGTATGAATGCGGTGGTATGTGGAGGATAACTATCACGGGGAAGCTCCAAGTGTAGCTGCATCTTAACGATATTCTGGACAAGCCTTGTGTCTCTTACTAACACCTTTATCAGAGAACGGACAGTAGGCACATCCAAATGACAACGAAAGTAGCAGTGGAATGGTCACACTCACCGAAAGTGTGACAGGTCCACAGTTAACCAAGCGATGCAATGGCACCTGCTTACTCAGCATGACAGGATGTAAGGCGAACCTAGGAGTACGTTGCGCAGATCAGTTGAGAAGGAAGACGGCCACGGGGAAAAAGTTGTGAAGGGCAGAGACACATTTAAGAAAATTGTGTTCGATGGCGCTGAGGCATTGTAGAGACCCTACAACCCACAGGGGGATATACGACATATAGAGAAAAACTGGAGCATAAAATAAATTCAAAGTCTTAATCACCCGGCTCACATGCTCACCTTAAGTGAAGAAGTAATCAAGTGCGGGTTGTCGACGCGACCTCAAACTGAGTCAATCAGTCAAAAAAATGTCAATTAAATGTTTTTTAGAAGAATGTGATCTGTCTAACGTAATTCAGTGTGACTCAATGAGACAACAACATACACAACGTGAGGTATAGACCAGTGAAGTCGTCTGTTGAAGGAATGCAGAGTTTCTTTGACCTATTATTAAAAATTGGCTTGTTTGTGAAACTCTAGATGTCGAAAGGTTCTTTGAATTTACCATAATTGTAATTTGGGACACTGACTATTTATAGCCTGCATTATGACGTGAGGGGATGTGGTCAGCCACGAATGGGCTGTACAGCGATATAAGTATGGTCAGGCGTTTGTGGATCCATCACTTAAGCTGGTCAGTCCATGTCGAGCGTATGGGCAACTTAGCTCCAGGCCAAAGAATCTTCAACTTAGAGCTTGTGTGACATCGCACGAGGGACGCACAAGGTGACGCAGGGAAATAGTCGAGGATAACTGCACCCGGCCAAGTGTGCGAAACTATAGACAGCTGGCATAGATCGTTCTGACTAGAGATACATTTTGGGTGAGGTCCAAGGTTATTAGGGCTGCGCATTCGCAAAGCAGATGGATGGATTCTATTCCTTTCATAACCGCAGCTTCTGAAAAACAGTCTTAAGGCGAGCGTTCGTACATCCTTATGACTGAAGCCCTTCAATGATGTTGATCTGTTCTTGCTCAGCATCGGCCTTAGAGCCTTTGCTGCAGCTCCAATACTCAAACCGAGCCACTAGCCAGCCAGTTCTGATTTTGTCCATGGATTCGTCTTCCATGGAGCGTATACGAGACTATTACACATTCCCTCAGCCCTGAAGCTATTTTCGCTTGACAGACCGCATATTCTTTGCCATGGATTCCAGAATGCCCCGATGCCCACAAGAGGGTCACTGGATTTACCAAGGACAACCAGCTTTGATGTCAGAACGTCTGATGCTATGGCCTTTGGTTTTCTCTCAAAGAAGACGGTGGTCGATACGCCGGTTGTGTGTTGATTCTTCAAACCCGGTACCACGTCTTGTATTCCAGCCACTTCGGCTTAAAAAACTCTGCAGTCGTCTCTTAGTGGCGCCTTAATCTTCGAAGAGGTCACAGTGGATTTTTGGCCAGCAGTGAATATGGCGATCTCCCGCTCTGCTATTCATGCCATTGCTCCCAGTCCGACTTGGCGATAAGTTACGGCCTGCCCATTTCGGTCCACTGTGATAAGAACCGGATAGAGCGCATTTACTGAGATTCGATCCTCCGACCTCTCTAACCAAGGACTGTCACTCAACCACTCAGCCGAGTTGGTGGTAGGTAGTCAGTTTGTTTTGTGTTCTGCGCTGTCTTCCACATTTAAAGGACGAAAGTTTGACATCAACCACAACTCGCAGCTACACCAAAACTGATTTATTTGTCTACTATACCATTAGCACATGATGTCACAAGTGTGGATCACTTAATGGCAGCAAAGACGAATAATGACCTCCGCCAGAAATCCCTGAAAATCCTTAATTTCTCAAGAAACATTTCAATTCATTTCCAGTACACTGCACTCCCTCAATTCGGACAACGTCCACGTAAGCCATGCCATGGCTCAATGTCTAATCATTTAAGTATTCTCTACCTGCATTGATAATTCAATGCACAAAATGCACAATGCCGAAATGAACACACTGGCAATTCCCGTTCACAAAGGGGAAAGCTTCCGATTCATGGAACGTACGGAAATGTCATCGAAAATCTGCCTGTCGACTATAGAAGAGCCCTCATCTTCCACATCGTTCTTTCGCATTCTTCTCGGATTCTCGACTGGAAAATGCCAAGGACGATACGATGCTCGTTATTATCTTTTGATGATCCACCACCTACCACTTAGTCAGCATTAGGGGATCATTCAAATCGGATTAAGGAGAAATTGATTTAATATCTGGATCCTCAAATGCTGTTACTGCTAAAGACGTGCATTCAATGGTAACTAATCCCGGATGGAGGCATGCTGTACCTTCGCAAAAGGGATTCTGTCCATGGCTCGTGCACAGAGTGTGTCCTTGTGTCGTCAATAGAAAATTTTCTCGGAAATTCATTAAAGAATGCCTTTTTGGCATTGTTGAGTGAACATTGATTTGAATGCACTCAATGAGGTACTTGTGCGTACTTGTGAAACGCTTCTTGTTGTCTGAATTTAAATATGAGAGTTGGGGAATATGGCAATGGGGTGGAGAACTTGGACTGACTACGGCAGTAGTTTTCAACGCAACACTACTGACGCTCCACCACTGCATAGACTAGAGAACTAGAAGAACTAGAATTGATTTAATGAAGCGACTGAACGCGATCTCAAATTTGTTCGCTTATGCCCTGAGTCCGTCCGCTAAAAATGCCTGTCTGGCACAAAAGTGACTCCAGTAAATGAAGTTAAGTACATATCTAGGAGTAACCCAGCAAACTCATCTGGCAAAGACACACAGAAGAGGTGTGAAGGGAAGCGACGCGTGGTGTAGACACTTAGTAAAGCTCAAAGATTGGCAGAGAGCCATGGGAACATCCTTTGCACCTAGTGGTGGCAGACTGTGCAGGCAAAAGAATCATGAGAATGTCAAAAGAAGGGGTATAAAAAAACAAAAGCATGAGCATTGCCGAACAGGAAATCGATTATGTTAGCTGCTTTCTTTACTTAAAAAGTGTGATCACGGCTAACCGCCGGCTCCATATGAGCAGAATCGGAAAGGCCAACCACGATCTGAGAAGGCAATGTAATTAACTTGAGGACTAAACTGCGACTGTTCCTCTCTAACAACGAATCGGTGTTACTTTATGGATGCAGTATCTGGAAAGTGGACTCCGTAACAACTCTAAAGCAACATCCTGAGGATTTTTTGGCCGAACCGTATTTCGAACAAGCAACTATGCCTGAAGGTATAGTTATACGGGCACAGCTTACCACGCGAACTATGAAAACATGGCGCAAAACAGTTGAAGAAGAATCAAGCACCTTAGGAATGAGTTGGAGAGAGTTCAAACGCGTTGCAGAAGTTCGAATGACACGCTAGTGTGGTTGACGCCCTATGCCTTCTGAGGGGTTAAGGGATAACTAAGTAAGTGGGTATTGCATCAAGACAATGCGATGCACTAGTAAGCAAAAAAATACATTTCTCTCTTGGCCAGTCCGAAGGATGAGGAGTTTACTGCACCATCTTTTAAGCAGAATTCTACACCGTAAAAATATGCCTTCAAATTAATCTTAACAGAAACTATACCAATTGAGACATAGCAATGTCTGGCAGACAAGCCGCTATAATGGCACTAAACTGCTGCATCACCAAATGCATGCTCCTGTGGGAACGCTTTGAATACTGAGAAAGAGAAACAAGGCCGACTTCATAGCTAGAAAAGGCCCAGAACGAGTAATCACGGCCTCAGTGAAGAATTCAGGGAATTTGAAAGCAGAAACCGAATAAAACACGTAACAAAGCAAATACAATGAAAATGGAAAAGTATTCGCTAAAAAACTTCCGTACACTAACATTCTCTACAACCTCAGAGAGCTTAAGGAAACTGGGATTAAGATTCTGAATTAATTTTGTGCAGAATCTAATGACATTCTGGGGACAAAGATATCCTTCTATTAGAGGTATATGGTAATTAAGTTTAGAAGACCATTTCTGATCTTCAGATTCTTTAAGGAAATCAGATTAGGAAGACTACAAAGCTCGTCCAACAGGAGTTCAACAGCCCTCAACAGGTACAACTCCGTAAAGAACTATAAACAAGGAAATCTCGTTAGAGACAAAGATGACTGGCGACAAACGCGGATGGTCGGGGATTTGGGTACCTTTCCGGGAGTAGACAAGCATTGTTTCATCATTGTCAGTAACATGATCAACAGAACATTATTTGCACACTGTGGGTATATCATTTATGAACTTTGAGGAACTACCACGTGTACGTTCTTTGACTGAGAGAGACTTTCTCCAAACCTGACCTGACATGGCTCCGCATCAGAGAGACCAATAAATGACTTTCGGGCCGGAACATTGGTGTCCATTCGCTCGACGTGACTGGGACGAGAGATTCGAACTCGTTTGACCAGGTCGATGTCGCTGTACAGCTCGTACAGCTCTTCGTTCAGTCCCCTCCTCCAAACACCAGAGACCGAAGATAATTCGGAGGACTCTCCTCTCGAAGCGACCAAAAATATCCTCGCCCGTTTTAGTTAGTGTCCATGCTTCTGCGTCATACAGTAGGACTGGGACTATCAGCGTCTTACAGATATCTTGGTTCGTCGAGAGATGGCTTTCTTCCTCAGTGGCTACCGAGTGCGAAAATGCAGCGGTTGGCCAACGTGATCCTCCATTTTATCTCCGCAGTAGTGTCGTTGTTTCCGTCCATATCAGAGGCCTGTTGTCGGTTCGTAACCGTTGGTTTTTTATGTGGTGAGGGAGTTAACCTCACGCACAACCTACAACTGGTAGGCCAGGCCCATTGTGTGACCCTCGGGCAGAGCGGGATCGCTGCATACATTGGTTCACCACACAACGGTTGTTGTGATGGCTATCCAGGGGTGCCACGAGAAGGCTGTATGTCAATTTGACTTATGCACAAGCAGGGATCGCGCTGGCATCCTACCAGGTTGGGTGCAGTCAGCAACTTTGAACTGTGTACATAAGCCCATGCCCAGCCTTCGACACCGAGCCATTGGGACAGCGCAACAGAGGACGTCTTCGCACTAGATGGCGCACACAAGTGGAAAAGGACCTCAACCCACTTGGTGTGCGCAACTGGAGGCAGCTGGCGATAGATCGTGCTGGCTGGAGAGGCATGTTGGTTGAGGCCCAGGTCCACCCCGGACTGTAGCGCCATTCAAAGAAGAAGATGTGTCGTTGTTTGTATTAACTTCGGAGCTTAGGTAGAAAAAGTCTTTCACTATCTCGAAGTTATAGCTGTCTAAGACGCCGGTGTTGGTGCAACATTTTTGAAGACAGCATATACTTCGTCTCATCCTCATTAACCACAAGCCCCATCTTGGGCGGCTTCTTTCTCGATGATTCAACTTGGCGAGATGCCAGCAGCGATCGTTTCAATACTTTGTTGCTCTTGCTTTGCAAATTGTTTGCTTTGAGACGTTTGCGTTTCCGAATAGACCCTATGTCTTGACACATTTTGTTATGATGACAGTTTAGGCCACAGTTTCCAGTAAGAGAGGTCGTCAGCCGTCCTATCCCTTTTTGCTATGGCAGAAAATAGGTTGGATAACGATTCCTGAAACACTGTCTGACTGCCTGAGAAGATTTGAGTTTTCGCGCTGATTTATCTCAATGCCGTGGATTTCTAGGATGTCTAGGTTCTATTCCCAATCTAAACTGGGAGATGTGACGGATCCTGACTATGGTCAGAGAGTGTAGGTTTCTAGCAAAGACGGTGTTAGATTTGTGAATCTCTTCGACTCGAAAGGGTTGTAGTGGCTGACTGCCAAATGGAAGTCACACTCAGACTGAAGTGTGCCAATTGCGACGCTGAACTCTAGTGAAAACAACAGAAGATTGTAGGGGCTAGACTCAGCGACATTATGAGCTGCATCATGCAGTGGCTTGAAGGCTCGACGGTGATGCAATGGAAGCTACATCTTCTAAACCGAATGGTTGGCTTTAAGACAGACATGCTGTGTGCACATCGATTTCATCCAAAGAGTAACAGAGATCCCACAACGTCTAGACAATGGATCCGGATCGAAAATCAGCAACCTTCTGCGGCAAGCCCAGCCGCAGCAGGCAGACCGCATATTCAAGCACTCATTCCACCAACGCTGCCCAGCTTCCCGCTCTCATGTTTATCCATGTGACCATCGCACATTGACCCATTGCCCGTCATTAAGTTCCGCAGTCTCAGAACTGGTTGGATGCTACATTTCATAAACGATTAACATTCCCGATTCCTGCTAACTGTTCTGAAAGTTCGCCCGTACAAACCGGTCGTTTGCATAATAAAGCGGACTGCAAACGACCAGCCCCCGTTGTGGATTTCTTCGGCTTCCCGCTCTGTACCACGCACCAGTTCCGAGCGAGTCCAGTCAGCTTAGGGTCAATGAATCTGATTTCTATAAATATTACCCCATCCAGCTCGACTTCGAAGGCAAATCTTGTTTATTTTGGTTTGTCTTTTCCTTCTGCGGTGGAAATGCGACAAAAACCATGTCAGCCGGGCCCGGTGCATCCGTCACACGCTGTGCTCGTTGTTTACTCACGTAGAACGTAAACACGTGATGCAACACTCGAAAGATCAACAAACTTGTTTTCGAACGGCAGATACCCAAAGATTCGCGGAAGTCACTGCAGCTGCTGCTCGGTGAAGTGAAATAAGTGCGTCACGTCATTTGGCTTTGTTTATCTCGTGTGGTCTGTGAGGGGTTTTTACGTCACAAATGGCGAAAAAAATGCTAACGCCTCAAGCAAAGCAATGCCAATCGAGCCATCAATACCGCACTATGGCCGCTCTAATCCGCTCCGGCGTGTCAGTGTCAGACAAATCAACACGTCTCAAAGTCAGGCCCGCATCGCCCGACCACTAATCCGGAGACTGTCGGCCGTGTCGTTTAGCCGACGAGGTGTGTTTGTTTGTCTGTGCGTGTCACTGGAATAAATCAACAATCGAACCGAATCGAAATTCATGTTTGGTTATCAAATCATATTCTTTTTGACGCTCTCGCCAGCTATTTCCATAATCACATGTGTTCATAGCTTCGAGGGCGATACTGTGACGCTACAAGATACGATTGCCTGTCTCTCTCTCTGTGTCTCAGTAGAAACGCGGGCATTTTCAATGCGTTCTCAGCTGGAAGAAAATACTACAGAACACCAGTGGGCCACCTCTCAGATTCCTTGACAGCTCTCCAAGCAACCAATCAAAGAATGTAATTTACATGATTTCGTGGTTAACATTCGAAGATTCACGAAGATTCGTCAAAATAGTGGACAAGGCGATCTGTGCAATCGAATATTTCAGCTAGAGACTTTGTTTGTGAAACAGTTTGAGCGCAGTTTGCTGAACTCATCCCGCGGGTGATCGCCACGATAGAAAACAACCATAAATCCCAACCGGTCTGTCACCAACAACTCTCGGTGTCTCCGAGTCTGTGGTCAAAGGCTGGACGCAGAACGACAGTCTCGGACAAAGCAACGGATTTGAATATTTTATGCATATCGACGGCAGGAATTTACGAGCTGTCCAAAGAATGTTCTCTTCTTAAGCGGAGTGAGTGGCTGGGTTTGGGTGTTTCCACAGATGAGATGAGATAAGATTGCCCCGTTGGACATGTGTATTCTTGAATTTCTGCGTCATTGCCCATCATCGAATTTCTGATACGAATCTTAAAACGCGACTGTGACTCATTTTGTGGTGAATGTGGCCCCGAGGGTAATCCTTCCGGCAGTCTACCATAAGTGCTTGACTTGAAACGTCTCCGGTGGAAGTGGATGCTGCAAGTAAGCTGCTGAGTTATGCGTCTCTGGTGCTTCCTTATTGCCACTTGAGAGAAGAGGCACAACTGGAAATACACGTCATAAAGTGGAATGATTTATGACCTGTGGACTTACTAAACAAGCCTCAATCGATGTTGAACTGGTTGCTCATCGGCTTCGACGTATTATGACGTTTTTCTCGTGGTCGGCATGCACAGCGCGTATGGCTGATGTAGAAGCTAGGCTTTGGTCCATCGGTGTGAGGGCTGCAGCGACGTTCGTTAAGAGAGCCCGAGAATGGCAAGAGAAAACTGAGGAGAGTATACTAACTCTGGAAGAATTTCAGTCGCTTGGCATGAGCAGACGTCCATCACATCCCGGCCAGAAGCTAGTCATGAGGGGACGCCCTGGCTGGGTCTGCACAACAAGATATCTTCCTCAAATGTTCAATTTGGTGCATTTTTGGCGATGCATGTACCTCATCGTGAAAGTCCACGTCTCACTTAAGTCCCATTGGACCCATTGTGACACCCATTCGGATGACAACCGTCTGTCCTACTCGTTTAATGGTCGTGGGAGCTGTCCCTTTCAAGTCATCCGTTGATCTTGAAAAACCTCCAAATAGAGATTAATGGAATATTTGCAATGCCTGTGAGGTTCTGGAAGAAGAAATCTCACAGTGTTCTCTGTCTCACTATTCAGAGACTGGGGCAATGATGAAGGTAGTGAGAGGTGTCCTAAATCTCTTCTTCGTCCCTACAGCCTCTACATATGGCGTCATGCGTAAGTCGCATTTTTTGTTAATGGTAGCTCCGACGCTTGTGGCCATTCAGGGCCTATCATCAGCAGCAGCTTTTTGCTACGTTTCAGAAGTATGTTCGTTTTGGCACTACTTTATCTAGGCCATAATGTGCGAATGGTCTAAGAAGCGAGTTCCACTTTTCTTAAGCTCGTTCCATGTCCACTTTACTCTTGACATCAGCAAGGGGTGAATGAAAGCATGTGGTTACTTACGATGGTTCGGATTCGGGCCTTTTTCTAGCAAGTTCGTCTACTAACTCATTGCCGGTTATACCCTTGTGAGCCGGGACCTAGCATAGAGTAACCCTTGAGCTCATCGCGGCAGCTTACGACTAGCTTGGGCTTGATTTCTAAAACCGGTATTGCTGTAATGGCCGCTTGACTGTCAATTTGAACTCAAAAATCATTTTGGCCTTCTTTGACTGTCAGGACCTCAGCTTGAAAAACAGTGTCTTAGTCAGGTAATCTTTGATATCGAGTCATTAAGGGCAGAGGGCCTCCTCGCACGAGATGGTCCACACAAGTGGACCTCTACCAACATGGTGTGCGCACCTAGAGGCAGCTGGCAAAAGATCGTGCTGGCTGGAGTGGCATGTTGGTTGAGGCCCATGTCCACCGGACTGTAGCGTCAATCAAAGAAGATGGAGAAGTCAGGTAATCTGATCGAACAGAGTTCGTTTAACAATTCGAAGAAAATGCCCTGGCCTGCTCCCTTGTCCATCCTCAATCCATCTGTCTAGACAAGGATGGAGTTCGAGTTTCTGATGAGTTATTCTATGTTCCACTCCTATCTTGTAAGATCATCGCATCGGAAGGACGTATCGAAGTTGAGGGACAGGAGGGAGCAGTCACTTACAGTATGTTCTATACGTAATCTCTCTAGGATGCTTGCATAACCGTTTGGGGCTTGCGTGCCAGCTTTGGATTGGATAATCTTAATAGCACTTTTTGCAACAGAGTTCTGAATTTAAAGGTCAAGAGGATCGAAGATCCAGATGGACCGACCTCTAGGCCCACTTTATTAGTGGGCGGGATTGCTCCGGGCACACCTAGACATTCTACTCTCTGAACTCTTGTCACCAGCTCCGGGTTGGAGGCTTTTAGGCAGTCTTGCCACCAAACTACGTTGCGGTGTCAGAAGCTGTATTATTCCACGGTATTGTTCATAGGTCAGGACTCCACTTTTTCCCATATAACTCATTGCATGTATATAGGGCACTGGACGCCTTCTTGGTTTGTTCGTCATCCTCGATTGGTACCTGCGTTCCTTGATATGGACGTCAGTCTGATAGTCCTTCGTTTGGTTTCACTGCAGAGCTGGTTCTTGGTGATTTCGAAAGAAAAATACTACGCCAGATATATGGTCCCGTCTGCGAGGAAGGCTAATAGAGAAGAAGGCACAACCGCGAACTCTACGGGCTGTACAAGGATGTGGAAGTAGTCCGGAAGGCAAAAATCCGTAGACTACAAGTGGACAACAACGATCCAGCAAAGAGGGTCTTCGAATCCGAGCCTCCTGGTTCGAGAAGGAGGGGAAGACCGAACCTCCGGTACAAATACCAAGTCATCGCGGGTGTAAGACAGCTTGAATGCAGCACGCCCAGGACCGTCACCGACGGAAGACAGCAATTACGAAAGCACGAAAGGGCCCTTCATGAGTCTTCGGTGTGATAAGAAAGTATGTAAGTAAGAAGGATATATTCAAAGGCGAACAGGCACTCTGATTGTGACTCTGTAGCCAAACAGTCGGATTGTGGATTGGGCAATAATTAAGGATGTATTCCATTTTAAGGTTAAGGAGCTTTTGTTTTCAAATTTTTTTTTAATTTCTGACCGACTTTTACTTCGGTAACACTTTCACTTTCTTCCATGATTGACCTAGCATCTGCAGGACGTGCTTTGTGATGTCCTTATGTCCTCACACGACAGGAGAAAGTCTAGAATGTTATTGCATCCAAGACAGAGACATTGATAGGTGCCGTGGAGATTGAATTTCTATGATCACCACCTGAATAATCTTTTGAAATGACAGCAAATACCTCCTCCAGATTGAAGCAGTAAAATACATCACAAGGCCGCTCTGTCACTCGCCGATACCATATCGATTTCTGCGAAAGACTAATTCGTCTTTTAAAGCACTTAAAAGTGATTCCCTTTGATGATACAATTCCTATGACATCCCAAGGCATGACAAAGTAATTTCTGAGAATCTCTGCATAGTCAGTCCTCTGGGGCAATTTGATTTTAAATGAGTTCTTGTAAATATGACCTAAATCTACATTTCCCAGTCCACGTACACGTCTCTGTAGCCACACATCAACCTGCTGCCGGTGTTTAACGATTTCTCTGAAGTAGTTTCAGCCGGAATGAGTGATTCGCTGTACTTTAGACCATTTAGAGGTGAATTGGATGATTATTCCATTAATGGTGAACATGTTCATTTGAGCCCAGCATTTGAAGCTGCAGTTCTGTGGGAGTTTCAATTATTTTTGGTCATGCCTATGAATCTTTGTTTTCTACGTCTGATTTCGAATCAACTCATTCTAGCTGCCGATGAAAGCTTTCGTTCCTTCTGGAATAATGAGCGTGATACGCTTTGTTTACTACAAATTCATCCATTTAATTGCTTCTGTTTATGTGTTAAAATACCTGAACGTAGAGCTGATTGACATCTCAATGGTTGCGAACACTCATTTGATGCACATTGTGGGACTGGGCGTGGATTGAGTGGTCAGATATTATTCAGATTCTTCGTCAAGGTCATTCGTCGATTGCAAGTTTTTTGTTATCACTAACTTATTGTCCTTTCAGTGGAATTACAAATTTTTGCTGAATTGCTTGGTCAATGTGTTGCGTAGTGGGTTGGGTCGGCTTTCGCGGAAATTGGTTAAGTTTGAGGGTCCCGTACCAGTTTTTTATTTTTTCTCTTTAGAAATTACGTTTGTAGCAGAATCAATTCAAAATAATAAAAATGATAGGCCACACTAGGCGTGTTTTTTGACTGGTCAGTCCTCAGCTTAGTAAGATTTTACACGGTAAGCAACAACAGAACAACTTACTGAGTTAAAACTACTTAGTAAAATTTCACTGTCGTCATTGACTGGGTTGCGTTGAAACATCGATATCATAGATGGCGCCAGAGGAAACTATTTGTTTATTAAAGGTTGGTATCACTAGATTATTTGAGTGAGTGGTTACTTGTTGTTTTTTAAAATATCAAAACATTAATATTGCCTGTTCCATTATTTGTGTATTTTCTTTGCTTTAGAGAACTAAATGTCAATTATTTTTGACATTAGAGTATTTTGACATCTATTGCAGTGGACGTAAGCAAACATACCAACTTTCGGAATAAAAATTTAACTCAGCAAAAAAGCGTTTTATTGAGAACCATTACTAAGCGTACTGATTAAAAAACACGCCCGATATTAAGTCTGTTCCAATTGATTCATGCACAGAAACTCGTAACTGAGCAAAGGAAGGAAGGAAATATATATCTTCTCTACTGTACACAAACTGAACGACTTTTCGTAGAAATTCACAGAATTCACGAAACGTCAAAAACCCCGTTAATATGAGGTCGCCACGAATTGCGAACTTTGCAGAATAAAAGCAAATCTTCAGAAATCCTTCATTTAAATTTCCCGTCTAAACTAAAATATGAAATGTCAGTTCTGAATTTGACTGTCTTCAATTTTCTGTCCATTGACATTTTTTTAGCAGAAATTCGTAAGGCTGGGAAATTTTATACTCTCTCGAGCGCTCTCTTCTCAGTGAATAACTACGAAAAAATCACCGAATGGAATGGCTTTTTTGGCGAAAAAACAGCAATTGGAACAGATCTAATAGGTCTGTTTCTTTTCCTAAATTTCACCACTTAACCCCACCCGGTTATAGTCTTGCAATGAGATCACGCTAGCGTACAATATTCCACATTCCACTCCATCTTCCCGCAATGTAGCGACGTACACTACATTCAGACCCCGAGAGTCTCGGCAGTAGATCTCACTAGCATATGGTCACATGTGTATCTTGGACTTGATACCGATTAGAGTCACATGTGCTCTTTCTTACTAAATCATTAATCAGTTGGCTGAGGGCTGCGGCCCAGGTTCACACCGGACTGTACGTCCAATAAAGGAGGCAGAAGATCCTAAGGCAATTCGAGTTTATCTTATTCACTAAGACCAGTCTTGCGAAGTCTGGCTTGATTGAACGTGGAATAAGACATTCCTTGCGCCAGACCCACAGATGTTTCTCGCTTACTGTCACCCACTATGGTTGGATAGACTCTCTACTTTTTATTGACAACAGCTACTCCCACAGAATTTCAACAGCTGCTTTCAACTATTTGAATCGATGGCAAATGTTGTCGACAGCGCCGCACAAGCAGTGGCCTCCTCAGCGTTTCAAGGGCTTTGCGTTCTCCTCAGAAACGATAATTACTCGCATTATGTCAGTCTTCATACGATAATTAAGTCGATGGTTCATGATTATCTGGGTTCATTGGTATTGAGTTGGCTAGTAAAAAGAAATATGAATAAGGTAATAAAGCTGACGCACATAAACCCACTCGCTTGGATGGGTACTGAGATTTTTGCAATAAAAATGCTTTAAACGCCTTGGGTGGCTGTTGAGGTTCGCAATGGTGGCTTCTGCATATGCGTGTGTTCAAACTAAGTACAACGACGCAAATGAGATCTTTGGGGGTATATGGAAATTACGACCTCATTTTTAGAGTTATTTTTAAAAGCTTCGTAAATCTGAGCAATCATATGAACTGTAGATTAATTGACTAAATTTTGGTACAGTGGATGGTTTTTTAGTCAATCTAAGCAGCTCCAGCACGATCCGTGACATGCGTCAATGATAAGCATGTTCAATTGGCGTTCACATATCATAATGGAAGACTTAGGGCCCAGACCCGTAGAACACGTTGCGTGCTTTGCATTACGGCAAGCAATTGACTCTTGTAAGCCCTAATAAGATGGAAGGAGACAGCAAATGTGTCCCATAAATTTAATGCATCACGAGGGATGAAATTGATCGACCTTAAACTTTTTGGTATGTTGACAGTTCTTTCTCACAAGCGTATATCATCAAGATTTGTAAAGATTTCGGATGCAACGGTCTCACTCATGGGACAGCTCTTTGCAATCAGGCAAATACGATTATTGTGAATTATAAACCGAAAGGTTGTGCAATTTCACCCGAACAATATTAAATATGCACAATTATTGCAGCGAAGTCCTAGATCGGGAGAACAACCAAAGATTTGCTAAGCACCCGTCCTACTCTGGCAAGCCGCATGCCTAATCATGATGAAACTGCATGAGGTGTGATATAATTGTGACCGCATGTGCAGATGCTAAAATGAAGCTTAGGGTGGATGAATCAAGAGTTTGGTAATTTCCAGAAAACCTGCTCAAAGCACTCTGTATGTATATGCTGATGTAGGTGGAGGAGTTGAGGTATCTCGGGGTCTTTTTCACGAGTGAGGAGGAGTAATGCTGAACTTTCCTGTCGGACTTTGAAGCTGGATTCATAATTGAAACAGATCCGGAAGACGGAGATTAGTGTCAAAGTCAAGTTACTCGACGGGATAGAATGAGAGGAGACGCGAGGAACTCAATGCCGAGTACCTCCGAGTACCTCATGTGGATTCAGTCCACAAGGGAAAAGTCCTTCGGATATACACACGAACAACGATGCTTCGTCTTCGAATGCTAACATCATGCTTCATGAATATAAGATAGACTGAACCACCCGCATAAGTTAAGGTTAAGCTAACGTAGGAGTGAATAACTTTAAAAGGTGGTCACATTTCGGCCAAACTAATAGTGAAGTACTCCAGGGAGATACTCCTTAACTTGATTCTGGCGCTGAATACGATTAAGACAGCAATGTAGCGATCAGATTCGAGATCATACTGGAAACTAAGAAGTATTTAATCACATATTAACACCTTCCTAATTACTTTACCTTCAATGTCAAAAAAGGTTTTAGACAAGGCGAAGCGCTGTCATGTGATTTCTTTAACATCGTCCTGGAGAAGATCGTGCGAATCTCACACGCCAACACTAGAGGCACGATCTTCCAGAAGTCCGTGCAATTGTTAGCATACGCCGATGACATTGACGTGATTCGCAGAACTCAGCGAGCCGTCAGTGAGGCTTTTGCTAACATTGAGACGGAAGCGCCTGTAATGGGTCTGGCGGTGAATGAGGGCAAAACGAAGTATATGCTGTCCTCAAAAAATGACACACAACATCGACGTCTTGGACAGAGCGTCACAATGGGCAGCTATAACTTCGAGGTAGTCAAGGACTTCACTTACCTCGGCTCCGGAGTAAATTGTACAAATAACATCAGTACCGAGATCAAGCGTAGGATAACTCTTGCCAACCGCTGTTTCTTCGGGCTCAAGAGGCAATTGAGTAATAGAGCCCTCTCTCGAAGAACCTGGTTGACTCTATACAAGACACTGATCATTCCAGTGCTGCTATAAGGCGCGGAGGCATGGACAATCTCGAAAGTGGATGAAGAAGTCCTTGGTCTCTTTGAGAGAAAAGTTCTACGCACGATCTTTGGTCCTGTTTGTGTTGACGGGTTCTGGAGGAGAAGATTCAATCACTAACTGTACGGGCTGTACAGCGACATGAGCCTAGTTAGGCGTCTACGGATCCAACGCCTACGGTGGCTGGGTCATGTAGAGCGTATGGACACCACAGCTTCGGCCCGAAGAATCTTCGAATCCGAACCTGTCGGGCAAAGCAACAGAGGACGCCCGCGTTTAAGGTGGCGCACCCAAGTGGAGAAGGACCTCAACCAACTTGGTGTGCGAAACTGGAGACAGCTAGCCAGGGATCGCGCTAGTTGGAGAGGCATGTTGGTTGAGGCCCAGATCCACCCCGGACTGTAGCGCCACACAAAGAAGAAGAAGAATTACTTTTCCGTTAACCAATGCGACCCGATTAGGCCCCCTAGACTCGCCCAAGCCGTGGTAACCCAGCCCGGTTAGTGACTGCAAGTAACACGAGAAGGTGCAGAGATGCCCGCACGGACCCAGGTCGAAAAGATGCTGCCGTCACTGCCGCGTCTACAAGCATAGTTGAAGAACCTGCTTCAACAAGCGATATTAAGGACATAGTCCAAAAAAAACCTGTTCCAACAGACAACGCTTGCAGGAACTTCCCAACCACCAACACGAAACACGGTTCTTGTGCATAAGCACCTCCAGACAACTGGTCTCAGAAACAAAAAACTTCTTTCGAATGGGCCACTTGGGTCATCACCCAAGGCAGCACCGCTAATATAATGATGTCCAAAACTGTGAAACGTGAAAACGAATACGTACACTCCTACCTCCAAGCGCTGACCTATGGTCACTACACCTTCTTAAAATTTAAATCACAAACTATGGCCGAGTGTGAGATGGTAGAGTATGTTAAGTTCGTTTGACGTAGTGCTCCTCAGAGCTCCACTGATGGACGCCAGTCTCTGAATCCGATACACCAATCCTTTCAACTGACACCCCATAGAGCATAGTCGGTCGAGGAGAAAATCGTATAAGAGTTGCGTTTTCCAAGAGGCTGACTTCACTCATAACCGTGGACTTTGCCGTGACTTTGTCAACAACTGACATCTTTTTCTTCTTCGGTAGTGCTCAATAAATAATTTCTACATGCATGTTAGCATTGACCTTCTTCAAGTGGTTACATCTTGAAGGTGCCCTAACATCCAATAGCTTGTCATTCTGATCTGATTTACAACACAATTGATTGATCTGCTAATCTGGGCATATTCGTCTGTCTACCTCGCTGACTTCTTAAATACTTTGCTTGATTTCAACTGCAGCCAACGGCAATCTTTGCATTGTTCAACAAGCGAGAAGCAAAAAACCGCAAAACACCAACTTCCGGTATCGTGCCTGACTAAGCGACCAGGCCCGCACAAGCAAGCAATTAAAAATTCAGTTCGATTCATCAGATTCCGTTTGTGAAAGAAAAAGTTCTGTCAAAACATGCCACCACCATGCCGATCGTCTAAAAATACAATTCACACGATCCGATCTCTACACAAGCGTTGGTGGCGGTGGTGGCGGCGGCGACTACGGCTCTCCACCGAGCGTCAGCAGTTCTCGCGCACGAACTCATCCATGAAAGTGACCAAGTAACATTGAAATCCGCTGTGGCGGCCGCTAAACATTAGAAGCTAAACGCGTTTCGACGCCATGGGGTGCCGGCGGCTGTCGGCCGACTGCGGGTAGCCTGCGGGCTGCGGCTGCCCCATGTGGCAAGCGAGTTCGGTTCCACTCCCATTTCAACGGCTCAAGCTAATTCATTAATTTTACGTCTTTTCGGCTTTGTCTGTCTTCGCGCTCCCCACCCGACCCATTCGGCTATTTATAGCCACATTCTCACGGTACAAACACACTGGACGGCCGCTAGTGAATGAAGGAAGCCAACGAATTCCCGGCACAATTGCACACTCCAGTGAACGGGGACGGCGCAGATTTGGCATCAATTTCATGCCCCTACGGCGGTATTATTTTTTTTTCTTGGCGACGGCTTTCGGTATTTGAGGCATTTTCGACATCACTCACCCGGCCATCATCGCCATCATCTAGACCGTTTGCAGAAGTTCGCCGACCATAGCGGTGGATTTGAGTTGTTTTTCTGCGATATCGCAGCAGAACGTCGCGGCTGACATCTTATTTGGGGACACGAGCGAGAGAGAGAGGAATTTTTTGGCACAGATTTCCTTTCTGTTCTTCTTTTACACGCCCCCACATCGAGAGACGCGGTGGAATCTATTCTTGGGCCAGTGGATGAGGGCACATCTGATTGAAATGATGCCGAAATGTGCGTCAGAATGGATATCAAGGGGAGTGCTTATGATCGATTCATTACATTCGAGGGGTGCAGCTGGGAAGGGTGGTCAGCCATTAAGGTTATTTTCGGTGCGAATTGAAAAGGGAATTTCTGTGTTTACAAGCGATTAGAATTGCTGGCGGCGCGGCGATCGACGTCGAATGTGTTCATTCGAGAAATATTGAACGAAATTATTTACAGACCCACTCACGGTTTGGAAAACTAATTAGCGACTGTGTGGTGGTTCGAGTCTGTCGGCGGGGACCTGAAGGTGATGTGTCAACATTTGAGTTGTTGAGGTCAGAACGCATCAAGGTCGGTGATAGTCGCGTGTGAGGATTATACCGAGTTAGTGGGTCATGCGATGAGTGTGTAACTTTGCGACGGTAGTGGAATGTGTTGTTAGATATGGAGACATTTTTTCCGGACTGACATGCAATTTTGTGGTATGCCAGGTGAAGGGTTGGTCGTTGATTGATGGGGAACAGGATGTCGGCAATTATTTTTCTTATATGAAATAAATGGATATCCCTTTATATTTCGTTTTATCCTCCTTGACCTTGAAACCATCTCGTACAACCTGAATTAGGCGGTCCCACGATGTCAATGTCATCGGTGTAACCAAACTGTTGAACTGATTTGTAAATGATAGCGCCGTCCGTGATTAGAGCTGAGAGCAGGGATTTATCGATTGACTATTTCACTGGAACACTCGAAGGAAACAGGAGACAATGAGATGATGCCTAAACGGCTCTCAGGACATTCCTATGTCTGTGTCACCTAGTGGTTTTAGCGCTCTTTATTGAACCCCATCAAGTAGATGCGTTGGTGTAATCCTAGACAGGCAACTAAGTTGGCCATGAAATGTGTTTGTATGAGTTAAGAAAGCAACCTGTGCCCTGAACTCCATAATATTTGGCAAAGAATGGGAATCTAACCAAAATTCTCCTGCGGATTTGTACAGCGATAGTCAGCCCCATGTTAACAGAAGGAACTGCAGTATTTTGGAAGGCCTCCCTGAAATCCGACAGCCTAAAGCTGGTAACAGGAATAAATCAACTTGCATGTCTAGGTGTGGCATGTACAATGTCCACCAATCCAAGGGCGCGCAAAGAGGTATTTCTAGATTTGTTGCCAATTAATCTCTACTTACAGATGACTGACGGCCAGTGTTATTCCCGGAGAAGGGAGGAGTGTCCCATAAACATGTGTACGTATGGATCGACGATGTGTAAAGGTACATCCAAATGCCGTCACCATGGCAGTATTTTTCTAGCGGACCTGATTGGAAAGAACCTCAAGAATGCGGTTGGAATAATACGAAGGTAGTAAGCACCACAGGCTGATATTAACGTTTAAACTGACGCTTAACAGGCTAGTGAGCCAAGTGCAGACATCAAGTCTAAGCTGGTCAGCTTAAGGCTCTAAGTGCACTGATTTCCAGATTAAAGAGACCAAAAAGGCACCGAATCTGTTCAGTCACCTCTTGAAGAAATAATAGAAAAATCGAACAAGCTATGTTTTGGGTATGTGCGTCGACCCCAAAGCACTTGAACCGTGACGTTTAAGTTCGATCCCTGGTCTGTAGGGTCAAGAACACTTTTCACGGTCTCACCTCTTTCGGGGCAATGTTCTAAGAGTATTCCTGTCTAGATGCAGCTGCTCAAGCTTGGCCGTTCTTAGTCGGCATAAAACTGTTTGTCACTTCCACTCGTGAGAGAACAATAGCACGCACAATACAAGAATGGTTGCTGACAAGCTAAGCCCTGGCTGTAGGGCTGAAACTTAAAGTTCGACAATTCCAATCAATCTATTCATTTGATAGCATCTTCAGTGTAAGGCTTATAAAAAATGCTTCCAATTTAAATCTATACAAGCTGGAGTACCGCAAGGAAGTGTTCTTGGTCCTCTTCATTATTTTCTACAGCAGCGACTTACTGCAAAGCATAGGCACTTTGATAGGCACATTTGCTGACAAATTAATTTGGCAACATTAGTAACTCGCCGAATGTTTGAAGAGTCCATCAGAATATTTGAACGTACTTTGGATGGGGCACATGAATACACGAACACTCATAAAGATAAATCCTTTCTCAGTGGTGTCTCCTCCCAAAAGCGTCATAATCAAGATAGTTAAAACTTCTGAATAAGTTTAAAAGTTGGTTGTAGTTGATTTGTACGTACATTCCTAAAAAGAAAAAGGAACTATCAAATCAATGGTGGAACTGGTAACCACCTGTGGATGGTATGGCCCAAGTCCAACCGTGTAAGAACCAACAAACTCATAGAATGCGACAAAATGTTTTCGCTCTGACTGTAATCGTATCGGAAAGTGACCACAATCACCTGAAGCACCATTAAAAGCAAAATGTTGCTTGTCAACGACTTTATATTCAGAGGCTGTAGATGAAAAACTTGGATGATTTTGGACTGGATGAAAAAGAAGGCACTCCTCACTACCTTTGTCATTGAGAAATTAAGGGGACATTGGCTACTTCATGAAGATCCCAGCCTTAATTCCAGTCTCTGACAGCTGAGGTATTGTACTGTGGGTGAACACTTCCTCCAGGATCTGCATGAAGTAGCCAATCTCTATTTTGCAGTTTATCACGATGGTTGAACAATGAGCAGACATGGCACGACGGGTAGAAGAAAAGTGTTAAAAGAACTCTATACCCTTTTTGGCCATCCCAATGAGTCTACGAGAACCTCAGTGAAAGGTGCTCTGGTACATCTAACCACTGACCCAACATAACCTAAGCAGATGCAGGATCCTCTGTGGTGCCGTCCGGCTTGTTAGCTGCAGAACAGTCATCAGCTTCGAGGCAGTAGATCACCGAAATAGACAACACCCACATTCCATCAGCGAAGGAACGTAATGGACTGAGGTTGCAGACAAAACATCATCGATCAAAATCAAAACGAGCACTGGAGAGAAAATATAGCCCTGGGGAGCACCAGAATTTTACGGTTGCCAGACTTGAAGCATTCCAGAACTACTAAGAAAGTGGGTTTTCTTTTTCGTCTTCTTTTTCTAATGGCGCTACAGTCCGGGGGTGAACCTAGGCCTCAGCCAACAAGCCTTAGCCAGATGCCTACAATTTCCAACGCCAAATTGGTTTAGGTCCTTCTCCACTTGTGTGATTTGTTGTAGTCCTCCATGGCGTTGTCCCACAGATTCCTAGTCCACGGAGTCGAAGACTTTGGTTCTAATCAACTAAAAGTAGCCATTCTCTACAAGAGAGCCTAGAGTCAGATGAGCCATTATTTTGCAAAGCACGTCCTCACATTTTGATAAATTAAGTCAACAGAGCTCCTAGGAGATGCTCTGAGCTCAATCGTTTTATGAACTGACAAGGCAGTGTGACCAGAGGAAGAAGAAAATTAAATTTCCCATCTACCCGTAGAGAGAGACGAAGCAGTAGAAGTTTCTCATCTGAAAGTCAAAGTGTCCTTTCCCCTGAATCGCAGTCAACCATCAAAGCTCTCCCAGTACAACTGGCTACGTGCTGCTTCACCCCATTATGCATATATTCCATCACTTGCCTAGGCAAGTACAATCACCAATCAAGCATCGGGCGCCACCAACATCGCCTGTGCACAGTAATTGGGTCAAAAGCACTCCATCGAGCACACTCGATGAATTCCAGTGCGCTTCAGATGCATTTGACCCCATAACAAATGCCATCCCTCACTCGATCGGACAAACTCACAAGCGAACAACTTTAAAACTAGGATAAAAATCCCCTTTATCCAGTGATGACATCTCAACGGACAGCACCCTTCCCCTCCCACAACCCATTCAAGTTTAACAGTTGTCTGGGAATAATTTACATCTAATTAACCGAATTATTTGCAATTCCCCCCAGCGTCGTCGTTCGCGCTGTATCGCATCCACTCGATTCCACTCAATCGAAGAAGTCATCCCAAATCCGAGCGAAGAATCGGGTGAAATTCCACCATGATCCGTCCCACGCCCTAGCGCTGCTTAGGTAGCCCCGACAGACAAAGTTTATTCGTATCAGTCATTGCAGTTAAATCGTGCAGAATGAAATTACTCGTCTTTGATCGCCACCCGCCGGAGTCTCTGACACCGATTCGTCCTTCTCAACTTAACTTGTTGTCATCTTGATTTCTTCTATTCCACCGTCCGTCCCCATTAGCAAAACGCACCGGATCCTCAACATGGAATTTTCCACTTGACTGTCTTCAACCCCGAGAGCGACGGCGACAAGGACAACTTATGGCAAGCATTACGAAACCCAGCTGCCAGCCAACAGGCAGGACACCGTGTCGCACACAGTCCCACACACACACACACACAGAGACAAACACGACGCACAGGGCATCAAGCTCTTTGCTATTAAGGCGATTATCCTTTGATGCGATTCCCTCGATCGATGACAGGAGAAAATCAAATGGAAAATCCATCGTAAAGGAGCGTGATTACGAGTGCGAGGGAGGCAGAGTGTTGTGGAGGCAGCCCGAGAACCAACACCCTCCCCAGAGGATGAACGTCGATTTGCTTAATGGCTGTGTCGTAGCAGGACCCTCCCGTGCGTCGGCGATGTTCAAACATTGGCCGCCTCGCTGAAATGAAGCCATACGCGAGAGGGTATACACACCACCACCGCGGCAGCCACCTGTGGAATTTTCCGGTTGACTCGCGGCGTTATGCGTGCCATTCGCGGCCGCCTTACCCCGCCAGGTAAACAAATTCATGGCCATTCAGAACGCTGTCAACTGATTTAATGAGATTTACAAGACATTTGGGAATAGCGGGTGCACCGATGTGGATGACTCCGTCGACGCCCGGTGACAGTTTCTACTCTGTTTACCATCGGCTTGGGGTGTGGTGGGCGGCAGCCGATGGATTTACGGCTGAGTCGGGTGAACAAAGTTTATGTAATTGTTAACTGTCGTCGGGGATAATTACTCAACTTTCTCCGCCGCCCGTTTGACGACACGGCCGGCTGAAGGGTTTAAGCAAAAATTTCGTGAAAACTGAACCATTTCTGAGGTAAATTGTTGTCAGAAATAAAATGACACTCAACCGGGGTTGGGTTGTGTACTTGGGACCGTTGAGCGTGGAGGAAAGTTTTGCCACAATCTTTACACTTCGGTGGTGCGGTTTACTTCGGGAGGAAAAAAACAGACTTATGGCCGGGAACTGTATGCCATGGTAACCCAAATTGAAAAGCTTGGAGTGGAGGCAAAAGTGGGCTTGTAACAGCGTGTAATCAGGAAGTTTGACTAGGCAGCGAAGGGAAAGAAAACATTTTAAGTGCGTCTTAAGGCATTTGTTATCTGATCGATTGTTTTTCTTCTTACCGTCGTATGGCTTCTGTTTAATTAGGATTTCGACATTAAGTGAATCGGCTTGAGTTAGTGGAACATCTCCTCACAATTGGATTTGGAGGAAAAGTCAGTAAGCCACACAATTACACAACAGACGCAACTTGTTCTTTCAAGTGAGCAGCAACAACTACGGTCATCACTGAATCCATGACGACACAATCTACATCATTGGCTACACTTAAAAACTTATCTACACACGACAAAAATTGAAATCCTATCGAGTTAAGCCCCCTCAAGTGGTCTGACAAGAGCCATTTATGCGGTAAGAAGGGGATAAGAGCCTCATCGACTATGAGTCGTAAGAGTAAAAAAACGATTACGGTCGCGCCACTCACTGAGTCAGAAGCCACCATGGAGAAGTGGGTCAGTGAGTCGACTCCTCCGGTAAAGTGTTCTAGTGTGAATCCTCAAGTTAGGCATCACGGCACCACCTCAACGATAGTTGACATCTATACCATCACATGAGTCAACTTAAGCCATCAGTACTCTAACTATGACATAATAATCAGTTCGCTCATTTTCGTCAAGTTTCGTCCACTTTTTCTTACTGCATTGAGTAACAAATTGAAGCGAGATTTGCGTACGTGTTAAATAATATTGGCTATATGACTTAATTGCTAAGAGTACTTTTTCACTCCCAAATTTAGACAGGAAGCTTTTCCATATTGTAGGCAATAGAGGTGATACATAGGAACAACTTCACCTCCCTTGCCAAAGGGAAAGAAAAGCTTGCTGTCCGATTTAGCTCGTGTAAAAGTAGCCTAAGAGATGGCGTAACTTGTATTATTCCATTGGAACATGCGTTGGAAAGCTACTGTCAAAAGGTTGTCATTGAAGAGATGGGCAATGTTTTGAATAATACTATCGTACATGTTTCACAAATAAACGTTAACATTTTGAAAACCGTTATATACGAGTTATAGATGTTAAATATCCAATATAAGCCTAAGTAAGCAAGATTAGTACATACCATAGAGAGAACAACGCTTAGCACGCTTAATAACAGTCTATATTTAGTTTTGCAAAAAGGTACGTAGTGCGTCATGTCGAACGACTGGGTCGTATGAACCAATTTGTACAGTGTGAACGCTCGTATGGGCAGTCTTAAGAATGTTAAACATTTTCCCTCGATCGGACAAGTCGAACGACCAATGAGTACAATGTGAACCTCGCTAGTCTGATGTTTGGTGTTAATATGAAAAATAACAGGATACATGTCACAGCAAACACTGTGAACATTTGTGTTCGGAGTTGGAATGCACATTTGATATCTAGCCCGTATTTTTTTTTTTTTGTGGTTTGCTGATGAGCCAATTTGCTCACGGGTGGCATTTCGACCGAACACCAAACATCTGATATGTAATAACTTTACTACAAGCCTTTCGACCAATCTAGCGGTGCAATGCGGGCGTTTTCTTATTTCCAAAAAATGTGTTCGTGCAGTAGTGGGAGTTACTCGCCGGGCTCCGGTGAGAAACAAAGCAATTTTCCCAAACAGAAGGAGCTATACTTGGATGGTTTGGACACATGGCACGAATGTCCCCATCATCATGTCTTCCGAGGCTGCCTTGAATGTGACTCCATCAGGAAGGCGTCCCATTGGAAAACCCAGGACGAGGTGGTTGGACCAAATTCAAAAGCTCGCTTGGTTCAGCCTGGGCCTAAATCCTGAGGAACTAGAGTCGAGAGGCCAAGAGATCTCTAGTGCGTGTTTTACCTCCGAGAGCCCTTTAGCATATCATGCGGGTCAGAAAAAAAAAGTGTTCAAATTGATACTTCACTGAAACTTGTAAAAGACCTACCAGATGTATCAGAAGATTGTTTGCTGTAGTGCCTTCCGAAAAAATTAAGAACTGAGTATAGGAATGCAACAGTATTTGCAGCGTGTGTGGCTACTGAAGTTACCAGAAGCGGCCAAGTTACCTCTACAACTGTTGTAGAATGAAAACCAGTACCAAGTCCACCTGAAACAAGGTCCAAGAACTTTTTCACCAAACAGTCGTATTCCATCTAGTTAATGACTTCGTTCCTTTTGTTTCCTTGTTTGGGTTTGGTACCACTGGCTGAATGGCATCGCATTTCCTCACTTGTTAAATGGCGCTTAACATGAAACTTTCTACTAGCAAACCTAGGCACTTCACTGAAGCAAACCATTTCGACACCAAGTCGTATATTTAATGGGATGGCATTCAAATTATTTCGAAAGAGACATTGCACTGAATTCGTGATAGCTGCAAGTAAATCAACCTTACCTCAGAGGCTGAAGACGATTGTAACTCTGAAAAACCAAAGCGACGGGTGGACGGCAAGGATGAGAATCTACATCATATCTAGTAGATCTACAGCCCATAGAGGGCCTGGGCCTAGCTGCCAAGCAAACGTGCTATTGTTCGTCTTACGAGTGGACCTACAGTTTAATGCCGACTCCGAACGGCCAAGTTTGAGAAGCTTTTTCTAGACAGAAGTACGCGTTAAACTGACTCGAAATAGGTGGGGTCGTGAAAATTATTTTTGTCGTACAGACCAGTGATCGAACGACTCGACGGACTTACCCACAAAGCCACGGGCAACGACCATGTAGTGGATCTTCTTCATTCAATAATTTCCATACATTTACTCCGTAACAAGTCATTTTTTTAATTCGTTTAGCTTAGTTCCATTCCAAGAGGCATTATTTATTTTTTGCCTAGAATCTTCCAAATTCTGCAACGCCTTCTTTAGCTAAGACGCCATAGGTCCTCTTGTGTCGTTGACCGTCCTGGATTCTAGTTTTAGATGGATGAGCATGCGGACAGGTGAACCTGCTAAATACCATCTCTTCCTTAAGTGTAGACATTGACTCCGAAAGCTAAGATCGGTTTTAGGAGATCATCATCTGAATTCCATCCAGAACGGTTCAGACTGCTGTGATGTTATGGTTAAACCACCGATGCGTTGACCAGTCGTCTAATGTGATCGAATCCTGTTTCTAGTCAGCTCAGGAACATGTGATGACTTTTGTGGGCCCTTGTCATCAAGCACAACAAGATCTCATTCCATAACTGGGTCACTTTTGTTTATCTCTTCATTACTGGCAAATGAAACATTGTGGCGTAGATGGTCTCTTAAAAAAAGAAACACCTGGTGTCGCAAAACTCATCAAGGGCCCCTCGTGACCCCCAACCTACTATGATCAGGTACTCCAGTAGATCCCACCACAAGACAAAACCTCATGACGGAACTGCTTTTTAAAAACAAAATCATGAACACAATGTTTATGTTTAGTTAACGTAACATCATCCCCATCATCTAGTGGGCAAACGATAGCATCATCTTGATCAAGTGCTAAATCGTGATTCCTGAGTTCCTCACACTCAATACTCACGAAACTCTCAGCGGTGGTACAATCGTCGAGTGCTCACTCCAGAATCCCCTAGTGCAGTGCTCATAGGCGCATCCCACTCAAGTGCAGTGATCAAACACCCGTCAAACTCATCCACAAATACCCACTTGTCCCCTCATCGACTTGAAAAATTCAAACAAACACCTAAATCGTTTCCGATGTCAAAATTCGGAAGCACCCAAAATCGAGTGTCCAAACAAGGGCCCCGTTCGTTTGTGGCCCACCCACAAAAAAAGAAGCACGTCTTTGTGTGTCACGCGGTGTCAGTGAACTCCTTGCGGAAGCAGCTCCGTAATTTGTGAGTTGCAAAACCGACAGATTCCATCGCACAAACTGGATCAATTAACAACTCTAGACGAGATAGCCCAGATACCCAAGCACTACGCACTCCTCTCCGTTCGGCGGTCAAGAGTCATCCACCTGGCCATCAAAATTTACATAAACCTGAACTCAGGTTCACTGCTCATCCGCCAGCGCGGCTGACTTTAATTGCCCAAGTGACACGTAACACCTGCACGCCTAATGAAGGAAAAGTTGAGTAGCAGCAATATTTTATGTTAATTAGCTAACGGCTTCGGCCTTAGCGTCGCAATCGGATAATCTCCGTATTGGCGTCGCTCGCCTTTGTTTCTGCCTTTTGGACGTTTGTATTTTTGGAATGCTTCGACTTGAATGAAAAACTGGAAGTCCACCAGTGTGACATGCGACTCGCTTGCCGATTCATGAGATGGATGCGATTTATGAAACGCTTCGGTTTGCTAAATACGGACTCATCTCTGGGATTTGCATGCAAAGTGTATGTGCGCGCGAAAGTTTGTGACGAAATCTGAGAGCTGCCGATCGAGGGTAGTGTGGCAGTGTCAAAGGCAGCCGAGAGCAGAGATGACAGGCAACACTTGAAAGCGGTGTCAAGTGTCAGACGAGGTCTTCATGTCCACTTGGAGTGGAATGTGCTTGCTGTTTGCTGAAAGAAAGCCGGCCGCCGGGCTGGTCAAAGGGGGGAGTGTCAAAGAAAGAGTGTTTGACTTACGGCCACTTGAACTGTGCGGTGGTCGCCGAGATGTTCTCGGGTAATTAACGTCATTCCGGAGGAAAGGCGGACGGTGTGGCAGTGGAAATGCAATTGCTGATTGCTTCACAGGAGAGAGATTGTATTGTGAAAGCGCTCGTGCCGATTGTGGGCCATGCGGCTGTTGACCTTCGCTCAGAGGTCGGGACAATGGGTTTCTGGGAGGTTGCTAGGTGAACAGTTAACAGCTACACTCGCGTCATTAACATTTGTAGAGGTAATTACTTGACGTGCTGAAGACGCTTGGTTGATGTGTAATACAAATGGCATTCGCTACTCGCTTGGCCACTTTGTGGACAGTCTTTACGTGGAAACACAGTACATTTGCGAGAGTCTAAGAAATTTGTGGTGAAAATGGAAGTAATAAACATTCGGCTGTAGTGCGGCATAGGCCTTTGCCTAGCTTCATAAGCAGTCAATCGTGCCATGGGTGTTAATGGGGGGGACCTACAATTTTGTGGCGAGTTTGACAGTTATACCGTCTGAACCATGACAATGACTCAGCAGAGGTGCTCCCGTGCATATGAGACCTGTAAAGTACGTGCCTTAACCCAATAGTTGAAGTAGTTGTAGTCGATGATAAGCTTCGTCACATCACTATATTGGACTCGTAGTTAGCCTTGAGCCTTCTCCTGAATCGATACCTTGACATAGCAAAAAACACGTGCAGAACGAAAGTACGAGTGACTGGTAATCTGAGCTAAATGAAAGGCTTACCCACTTCGTGTAGATTAAGTCCTTTGGCACCAGAAATTGCCAATGCCAAGGAAGCACAGCTTGAAGAAATGTAATAATCTTCAAATACCTCATGAGCGTACATGAGTTACCGAGAATCAATGCAGCGTTATAGGAAACGAGAAGATGCCAAAAGGTGCTTTATTTTAGGTTAGGTTAGAGACCCTGTCCGACAACATCCAGCAGTCATACATAGGCTAGTGCAGGTCTTCGGTCTTACCGCGGATATAGTTGATCCTTTTCCGAAAAGCAATTGTCGATAGATAAAATAAAAATTTTTTTGTAAATATGCAATAAAATTAACTTTTTTCCATGGGTTATGACACTATTATAGTAACAAACCTGCATACAGCGCTACAGGCCGGGTGGACCTGACCATCAAGAATCAAGCCGATCTATATAGCGTGATCTCTGGCTAGCTGTCTGCAGTTTTCCACACCAAGTTGGGTGAGATCCTTCTCCACTTGGGTGCGCCAGATTAAAAGTGGGCGTCCTCTGTTGCGTTACCCCATAAATTCGGATTCGAAGATTCTTCTGACAGGAGTTGAGTTGTCCATACGCTCTACATGGCCCAGTTAATGTAATCAATGGCTCCGTAGACGAATATGAATAGAATAGACTCGTGCCGCTGTACAGCTCGTATAGGTCTTCATTGAATCTTCTAATCCAGATCCCATCAACGCAAACAGGACTAAAGATCGCACGCAGAACTTTTCTATCGAAGAGACCAAGGACTTGCTCATCCGCTTTTACGATCGTCCATGACTCTGCGCAGTATGGCAGGACTAGTGTGATCAGTGTCTTATATGTTTCAATATTTTCAATATTTCCGAACATTGTTCAATGTTAAAGGGGCTCATTTCGACCCTCGGAGGTATAATACTGACGTTCTGTCAAGATTTCGAGCAGTGTCAATATAAAGTATGATTTTAAAAAATATTCAATGACCAACTCTGTATCGGCGCCACGTATGATTGAGTAGACGATGATCACTCTGTACCGCAGCGTAAGTTAGAATGTGTATTCTACTGTGTAGTGAGGATTGGCAGATCTTTGCCACCTTGGGCCTTCAAGAGAGGGATCCATTACTCAATTGAGCCCAAAGAAACAGCGGATGGCAAGAGTTATTCTGCGTTTGATTTGAATTGAAGACCTTGACTACCTCGATGTGTGTAACTGCCTATTGTGACGCTCTGTCGAAGACGTCGATGTTGTATGTCCTTTCTTGTGGACAGCATACACTTCGTTTTGTCCTCATTCAGTAAGAACACACATTCCCATTAATCATGAAGTACAACGTCGTTCAGGTGACTATCTCAGTTAACTTCGCAGTAGCGCAATCTCTCACGCCAATTTTTCAAGACCTTGTTGATGGCTTGCGGCTATAGCTCATGAATTTTTTGGACGATATTGGGTTTGAATGGTTTTCGTATTGTTGGCATAACATCGGTCTTTCCAAAAAACTCCGATTCTGCCAACTGACATCACCGAGAATTTGGTGCAAGTGATCAATTGTGCCATAGGCTGTGTGCCATGACACTCCATCCTCGTTCAAGGCTCTGTACCACTCACCGTTGAAATTGTTCGTGTTGTTTGAGTCCTACATCCTCGACCACGATAGCCACATTCCGTATAGTCGCCTAGAATACCAGTATCACGAACTTTATGCACAAACTTGCCAGTCGTGATGGATACTTCATTTCGACCTGAACGTCAACGCACACTTTGGGCTGCACAGCACTTCCTTTGGAAACAAGTTTTCTATATTTCCCAACATTGTTCAAGGTTAAAGGAGCTCATTTCGATTCGCGTGGGTATGATGCTAATCGTGGTGTAATGTAGTTGGCAGTTTATATGTCGACAGAAACTTGAATGCGCGAACTGGTAAACATTTTTCAGACACAAAAACCAACAAAAATCTGATGTCTTGTTAACATTTTCCCACTCACTACAGTTTCTGCAACCTTTTATGCATTTTTTTATAAAACATAAATTATAAACGATGTAAGTCCATTTCATCTCACATCAATTTGGGTTTTAATTTCTGGTTATCATTCTTCAATTTTTCATATAAGAAAATTGAATTATGATGCGAGCGCGTCCGATGCTGGCTGTACATCTCGTTTTGGGTGGTCGTATATCCAGTGACAGAAAAATGCCCTGAGTGACGTCACAAAACAAGACGATGGCGGTTTTGACCAGCTGTCCAGCATATCTTAGTTTACTTACAACATTGGTACTGACTTTCTGTCAAGATTTCCAGCGGGAAGCAGCTGTCAGTGTCAAGATAACCTAAAATAAAAAATTATAAAATAATCACTAAGTGGCTTCATCCTGTAGCAACTACACATACATTTGAGTAGTCGATGTTAACTTTATACGTTAGCCAAAGCTAGACACTCTATACCGTACAGAGTGAGGAAAGACATACCTTTGCCAACACCTACATACACCCATCTATCAAATAATGCACTTCTATTTTGCCGCCATCAAAAGTTCGTTGGATGAAAAGGCAGCAACATTTACTCATCACGAAGAAAAGATCCCCTTCCTATCATATTTTGTTTTCTTTCTTTCTTTGTTTATTTTGTTCATCACACCTAAGTATCACTAGCCTCTAACAGTAATCGGCATAAATGGTCGCGCCATTAAATGGAACTCAAAACTTTTTCAAAATGCAAATCAATCGACTTCATATCGGACTATAAACACGCCCATGCTGCATTCTTTTGTTTGTGTGTCGAGCCTCTTCTTTGGCTACATGTACACACATGCCGCCATGAGTGAAATGTCCAACAGCACACTTTGTTTATGCGCAGCAAGCTGAAATTGGAGTTATGGCATTCAGATGGCCGTATTTGCTTGTTGCTGCCAATGATCACCACAAATAGATCGTTGAACTTGTCCGGCTCCTAAATAGAGAGTTGGGAATTATGAGTAAACCTAAGTTGACTGTCGTACGTTTAGAAGGATCAGCATTTACAAGTGGAGACAATTCATAAGCAGAAGTGAACTTTTAAGACAAAATTCAGGCCCAATTAAGCCTATCGTTGGCCATTCATTTGCTATTTGAGTCGTTTGAAGAAGTGATCATTTTAGCGATGGGCTAAGTTGCTATTTTGTATTCGCAAATAAAACTGCGATTGCGATTAATCACTGTGATTTTAGGTTGTACATTTTTTTGTTCTGAGATTTTCTTCTGTCCATAAGTACACAACAAATATCGCTCTTTAAACCAACCATCATGTAGTGTAGTGTAACCCATCAACGAATCTATCTCTCGTCAGATCCCACCCAACACACAACTGAAGTGGAATTGTAATAAAGATGCATTATTTGTTTTATTGTAGGGTCGTCGCTAACCCCCTGAAAGTGTAGGTTGAGAGATGCTAGTTTACTTCATTCGAAAAATAGCCACTTATGTCTAAGTATGATATTGAAGCTGCGATTGCGACTGTAAAAAATAGGAGCTAAAAAGCAATCGCAGTTTATATCAATTAGTGATTGCGATTTTTCAATCACTGTGAAAAATAGCAGTTCATTATATGTTTGCTCATGTCTAAAAGGTGTTTAGTCCTCGTGCAATGCCACATGAGAATTTTTTTGGTAAGCTCAGCAACCACACAAAGGTACTGGAGCACTGAATTTGTAGTCCAACGACTGACCATTTTAATAGAAATCTTGATTAGACCATAGAAAGTCGAACAGTGGCACAGTCGGACAGTCGGATAATCAATCTGATACTCAAACACCGGCAAATTTAAGCTCGTGCGGAAAAGTCTACAGAAGCTTAGGATAAGAGAAGCCCATTTCAGGAGGCAATGAAATGGAAAACTCCCTGACATTTTTGACGAATAGGAGTTCATATCCTCAGAAAAGGGAACTAGAAGGAAGAACCCGATCGAACAGTTCGAACAAAGCTCATGACATGAATCAGCCCAATAAACTCTTCAGTCAGTATAAGTGAAGTAGGTTTGAGGCATGTATCAACAACTTCCGAAAAGGCTTCCTTACAGGGGACTGTAGACATAGGTAGCACTGAAGGAAACTTGAATTCTCAGAAGATGGTCTCTGAAGATTGTGTAGAGAATGTAATGAAAATCCAGTGAGGCACTAGTTTACCAGAAAGAAACACAACCGGATAAGCGACTGCTATCAGAGGAAAAATTGATATGACTAGAACCAAGCTTTTGCTGTTTTTTTAAGCTAAAGTGAACCTTCTTCGTCTTTGGCTGGCACTATTGTCCGAGGCGCACCTTGTCCTCAGCGACTCTCCATCTAGCAAAATCTTGTCCTAGTTGCTTCCAGCCACTCACGTTTAACTGATTGACGTCACTCGGGGTTGTAGTCGAAGACTTCCCGGAACAGAGCATTGGTGTCCATTCGCTCTACCCGACCATCTGAGACGAAAGACCCGAAATCGCTTGACAAGATCAATGGCGCTGTACAGCCAGTATTAAGAATCTCCTTGTCCGATTTAGATTGTGTTCATGATTCTGCGCCATGCAGCCAGTCATACTTTTAAGAGATATCGTTGTTCTTCGAGAGAGGGCACGCAATTGCTCGTCAAGTGGTTCAACTCCTTAACTTCTTTCGGGTCATAGCTGATGGTGGACGAGGAAGATTGATCAAATTCTCGATTTGTGTCACCACTTGATGCACTTAAGAAAAAAGATGGCGTTCGCGTTGAGTCGAAATAGTTCGAAATCTGCAGAAACTAGGCCTTCCAAGCCCAAAAATACAGCTATTGGCAAGCGTGACCCTTCATTTTATCTCGGTGGTGATATCATTACTTGCGTTACTTAAGGAGCCTATGTAGACAATGCTAACTTGAAGCTACCACTTAAGATCCTATGGAACCACGTAAACAAAGTCAGAGATCTAGCTACCGTCGTTAATTGAAGGAAGCCTGCACAACATTAAAAGCGCGGTTCACTCAGATTTGTTATATCCGTGGCACCCTTAAGTGAGGACCTCAGTATTTCTAAAGCTAACGAGCGAGGCTGCAATGCGTGTGTACCTATTGTAGAGTGTCCGGTAAGGACTCCTACCAGCATGTGCACATCCTTGTGACTTAACGCGTGGTCATCGTTGGTCACAAGGACTTAGCCATTGATTTCTGGCTCTACAAAGTTTTGACTTTCATGTTTTTATTGATGCTACTTACTATTTTACGGCGTGCATGCATAAGGTGTTGCTGGAGATTGTCCCAGTTCAGATCACTCTTTCGCAAGACTGTCTGATGCTTCATTTCCTTACACGCCAGTATATCCAGGCTCCCCAACAGTAAGCTCCCTCAGCACTCTCATCAACTGGACCAACGACCCGCCCTCATTTCGCTTAAAACCAGTCTTAAAATTATTACAGCAGTTTTAGCACCTCAAACTACGTAAAAACCATTAACGTGAAAATAAACCCACGAAACTCGGGAAAGGAATCCAAAGCGATTCCTCCAACAGAGCCGAACCTCATTAGTTGTGTGCACTTATCGCTCATCCTCCCAAAGGTGCGAAAGCACTCATAAACCAGGGCAGAGGAGCAGAAATTTCATAAAACTTCCCCAAACTCAAAGATGGGAGATGCTACGACATAAACTGCTTAACCTCCCCCGCCACCACTGGCGAGAAAAAAAATCCCGAGGATCACGTTCATCCCTCTCGGAGCCGTGCAACTGGCTGGAGTATATAACTGAAATCTATTAGAAAATGTATCGCACGACGGATTTCAGAATGCGGAAAGTAATCAGTCAGAATCTTTTTCGCTTTGTATTACTTACTCAGCGACATTGTTATAGTTGCGACATACGGCTTCGGCCGCGTACGCTGTCTAGCAGTTTAAATGCGACCCATTACCGTGGTACGTGACATCTGTACCGAAATTCAATTTAATATCTATCGAAGCCCTAAGCCAGATGATTCATTTCACGGCGTCCCGATTGATTTATCATAAACCCACGTCGCCGCGCCGCCCACCGTGCGGTGGCGAACATCGTCACGTACCTACAATCGCATTCACTGCGAGCGGAGCAGGTGACAAAAGGCAAATGGGAGGACTGCAATTTGTTTTTCAATCTTGTCATCTAGATACTAGGCGGAAAGCCACATGCTAGATGAACAAGCAACATGAGAAGCTTTTAGGTATCATTAAACCTTAGCACCTTGCACCGGGGCAGAACAATGGAGCTCGGGCGCATTTTCACGCGTAATTACCGATGAAAATTGATGCCAACACTTTTGTACTCTAGGGCACGAGGGCATACATGATTCTTGATCTTTTTTTGTTTTTGTTGGCTTTTTTTTTTGCTTGTTGGTGGAGTTTCCGGTGTGCTATGGTTCTGTTGAATGCAACAGCGAATAGATACTCCTGCTTCGAGGGCTGTGACTGCTGAGTGCGTTTGTGTCGTAAATTATTTACGATGTCAGGGTTGCACTGTGCTTCTGGTGGTAGGCAGGCATCGCGCAATGCAAATGCATTTTATTGCTGACAATGTGCACTTAAATAAATGAGGTCATCAGTTTGAATTCAGGTGCGATGGGAAATGTTTACATATTCCGGTGTGTGTGCGTGTCTTTTTCACCAGTGATTTTAGCTTGAAAATGGTTTTCTAATTGTGAGCGCACGCATCTGTAACTGATTTTAAGCAGACTGACTTTTGTCAGCTTGAATGCAATTAGTTTTAGAAAATGTTCTTCTCGTTTTCCCACGCGGGTTTTCCGGTATCTGATACAGGAGAACAGACCAACAGGATTTCTTTCTTTTCCAAAATCGTTTTTCTTTGGCGACAAATGACGCCAACCATTTTAGCAAATGTACCACAAGGTTCTGTCCTAAGACCGCTACTTTTCTTCCTCTTGAAATATATACATACTACTGCCTTGCACCTTAAGCTGTGTAAAACCAGCTAAACTGTAGATGACGATCGAGTGCACAACTAAGACTTGGAAACGAGTTGGAGTCGATAGTCTCGGGCGATAAGTCTCCTACCACGACAGAGGTTGGACTGAGGAATAATAAGATTGTTCCGTATAACCCATTCAGATTCAAGGCGGGGAATGATATATATATATCACTATACTTGCCACGTAGAAATTGGTTGTCGACATAAAAATCACTGCACGAGTGTTCCGCCTATCGACGACGAAAAGGCCATTGACAGAGAACGGCTAGAAGGTGAGGAGGAGGCAGTTATTATAACAATAATAATATGGGGACGCGCTACAGCCCGTAGCCCAAGACGTAGGTTCTCAGTAACCACTCGTGGCGTACGCTAACGTTCTACAACGAGTGGAGGGGGCCTACATACAGTACAGACTTCGAACGGCCAAGTTTGAGAAGTTTTAATTTTTGTATTGTGGTTCATGGCGTTGTGAGTGCGTCAACTTCAACGCATTTGACGTTCGACGTGTAGGTTTTGATCCCTGGTCTGTACGACAAGAAAACAAATTTTCACGGCCTCAACTCTTTCAAGTCACTGAGACCGCTCAATCTTCTAGTCTATCTAGTAAAAGCTTCTCAAACTTTTCTAAGCATTGGTAGGCCACTATTATAAATGTTCCTTGACATACCCACTAACAAATAGTTCCCTGACTTCAATTGGTACGTTCAAAATTAAAAATGGTTTGCCACAAGGAACGGTTAAGACACCAATACTTTTCCACATTTGCAGAGCGGCTCTGATTGGATGTATTTAGAACGCGATATCATACGCGGAAGAACTATACGCAACTGTACGGATCAGGACATATGATCAACGAATTGGGACAGAGGCAGATTAGCCATGGGTCTTATTCGACCGATCCTCAGCTATTCTATATACTTCAACGTGAGATCAAGCTTGACATACAAGTTTCGGGCGTCTGAGGGCTTTTATGTGAGAGAATACCTTCGTTTTTACAGAACACTATAGTCCCAGTACAAAAATTCTATCATAGTGATGTTCTACACATCAATGAAGAGTTTTCATAATCAAGATGACTCGTAAAGAGGTTCCAGGGGCAATGATCTCGATGAACTATTTATCTGAAAAAGACTACAATAAATTTATTCCAAATTGCCTGTAGATGACCTTTAATTGTTTATCACAGCTGAAGCAATGAGTTGGATCCATTGTGATATAGCTGGGTACTAAGTAACACCTGAGAAGTACTTGCTGGTATTTTAGAAGTCTCTGCTGATGATCAATTTCGTTGCTGGGTTGTGGCCATTTTTGTTTTCTCGATGAATTTTAAAAAGTCTAAAATCTCTATGTTTCAACAAGCTAATTGCTCTGCGTGCATTTTTCTTGTTCTTGCTTCTGCTAGTTTATTCTTCTTATTTGTCTCTAGCAAGCAATAAATTTTCAATAAGCTAATTAGCCATGTCTTCCATCATATATCTTCGATTTAAAGTAAAACTAATTGGGTTGGTGACGAAAACACTTTCAAAACCAAAGCACACACCATCGACTGAAGAAAGAGACTTAAAACGTCAAACGCTTGTGGATAGGTGGATTCGAGATTGTAGATGCAATATACATCAATATTTGCGTCAGGACTTAACAAATTTCTGCCAACCGTGCTTCCAACGGATGAGGATTTGGGGATTCTTTCAGTCCTTCCTTTTCGATGATGGATAAACAACCACTTCTCCAATAACGCATTTACTGCAATTTCTTACTCATCCACGCGTACAATCCGAATAGTTGCCACTAAATCCGATCTTAGACGGAAGAGTGGCAAAACACTGTTTGACACTTTTGAAGTTTGACGTATTAAACAACAAACCCTTCATAACTATAAAAGGTGCTTTATTCTTGAATGTAAGATAAATAAGGACGTGTGTGAATACATTAATTTAAATTTTGAATTTTTTTATGCTGAGTCACTGATGAACCTTCGTCGTGGACTGCTTCGCAGAAATGCCATTATTCTCGCAACAGTGTTACCTAGCTGCTACAGATGTTTGAGGAATGTTTAGTAGCTCGTTAGTTTGCCGGTAAGTCATCTGTAGTCGTGTCTGTCAAGGGATAACCAGAATCCCGGGGATTTCATACAGACGTTAGGAATCATCCGTCAGCTTTGCCTAAATCCTGTAGAGCCAAGTCACCTCCAATTGTGTTCGATTTCGCTGAGATGGATAACTGTGGCGATTATTATGCGAGAAATGTGTTTTCCAGACAGCACACGTAGAACATTGTGTTGGTCCATAGTGATGCCCATAGTCAGACTACTGCCACTGATCGACAACTTCAGTAATAGTGCCTTTATTTTGATCCCAACGGCAAATGGTGACTGGATCAGATTTGAAAACGCGTTAACATTGCTTTCACTTGGATTCGGTCAGGGGATCCAAACTAACCAAAAGCAGGCACTCAACCAACAGATCCATCCAGACGACACATGCCTTCTACAGAATGACTTCCATCATCATCATTTTCTGGCCCACATGATCCACTAATCCACGACTCTAAATCCACATCACTCATGTGCAGGCTCAACCAAGAGAATTTTTGGACTTGTCCAGCGTCTTCCAAGGAAACGCCTTCCTGATGGAGTCGCGCATTTAAGGCACTCCTCAGAAGACGTTTGACCATTCGTGCCACGCGTCCAACCCATCGAAGCATAGCTCTCTCCGTTCGGAGAAGTGGCTGCTCAAAACTGAGTACCCCGCTTACTGTCGTGTTTCTCACAATATACCGGTGAAAATAACTCTGTTTTTGTAATACATTTTCACAACTCTAGCACTTTCAACAATCGTAAACAAGCCATTTTAAAAACTCTTAAGTTAGTCATGTCAACACGGATGACAGGTCTTTTTGACGTATGCATGTGTCTACATCAGGGACGTCCACTCCGGACAACGAATTGGATGAATCTATATTTGTGAAAAGAGATGTCTCGGTTCAATGGTTCCTAACCGAAAAACACAAACATTGCTTTCGAAAATAGCACAGACAATGGAATATGAACTAAAAACTGCCAAGTTTTTTGTGTTTTAGATGAGTGACGTCTGCTTTAAGCCTCCGCTGAAATTGAAGCAATGGCCAGAAAACCTCACAAGAAAATAAACCACACTGAATGACACGGTGTCGTTCACCTTGAAAGCTGCGTATGACAGCCGCTAAATATAGAAATCGGAATTGAACATAGATTTTCCGTCAAATGCTGTCTTTGCCACGTGAGAGAAAATCTATGGAATGGGCCAACATTTCGCTCAACACTTTCCCAAGAACAGTGGAGATGTGATCAAGGCGTCCTCGCACACCATGTCACTTCCTCAGAACCCCATGAGTTTTTCTTTGCAATGAACCCCAAAAAAAACGACATGTCACAGTCTCAGATCTGTGCCTAATCACATAGATTGTTGTCAGAATTAACGAGATACAAGAGACGAGCACAAGTTCATTACCGAGCTTAACCCAAATAAGATACTCCCGTCCGACACCGTCGTCAACTTCGGCCTCCTGCTGCTTGCGCACGTAAGGTCTCTTTTCAATCAGCACAGCCCGTTATCCCCCGGCCATAGGATGATTTAACGAGTTTCACGCATTTGACCCTAAACCGTCACCAGACGCGCGAACGAGGAAGAGCCCAGAGGAGACGAAGAGAAGCCCGTGTCAGTGTCAAACGGCTGCCCCCGTGGCTGCCGATGCACTTGACTGCCTCGGAAAGGTTGAATATTGTATTAATGACTCCTTCCATCTCCACTCAGTGTCGACCTGAGGAGAGTCAATAGACCGATTATGAGCGTCTTCTCGGCGCTTTTCTCTCTCCCACCCAGTCGCCCCGTGTACAGTGCCCACCGAAAAAAAAAGACACGACGGAATCTCACAGTCATAACACAATTGGATTAAACGGCGGCGGCAACCGAGCACCCTGCAGTTGTCTCGTCGTCTGGTGACACAGCACAAGTTGGGAAAAGTTTACTTTTTTTCATGCTCCCGTCGTGCCATTCAAATCGAATTGAATTTCTTCACAAAACAACACAGGAAAGACGGAGATTTTCCTCAAATTGAAATTCTTTGAGAATTTATGGGAAAAATCGATACGAGGCTACGTGTTGGGGACCGGCGAAGAACAGATGCAAGGAATGGTCGATTTGATGGCAAAGCGACCGCTACTAGTGACATCTGTAGGGAACTTTTTTCAATTTATTCCAAATGCTTTTTCAATCTTTTGTGTTGTTAGTGTAATAGTTCCGGGGTCCCTTTAAAATGATACTCATTACAGCAAATGGAAAAGCGGGAAAGTTTCATTGTGGGAAATCGCATTTTATGAGGACATTTACCTGACAGCCCGAGTTGAGGAAATTGATCTGCACAGCAATACGCCACGAAAATGGTTGAGCTGATGGTTTTCTTCTGTTCTATTCATGAAATCGGTTTGCGAGCAGGTGGTGGGGAAATCATGTTGGGCGCTGACGATGGTTGGGGCGGATGTATGTAGTTCTCTTTGAACATGGTGAGTGCGGAGATTTAGTGGCACAATTTCGAGTGGATGTGGCTGGGGGATTTTCGAATATTGAACCGTAATGACAGAAATCTTACGAATGGATGTGGGGCACGATTTAAGACGGGCATGAGTACAGTTTTATTCCGTGGGTGGCCGTGTTTTGGATGCTTAGTTTTAGCAGACAGGGAGGTGTCACCAATGACTCGAGAGAGACGAAAGTTGAATTTAGAGTCTAGAAAAAAGCAGGAGTCGGAGCATCAACACCGTTTCCACAACAGGGCACCTCGTAGTAACAAATTGATTTCTGGCCTGTGACAGTTAAAGCGTACACTTTTGGAAGACCAACGCAATGAGAAATTTGAAAGTCCACCCAGGCAATCGAGCTAGAACACAGTTTCGTTATGTTTCGTTCACTTTTCATCACAAAGTGGAAGCTATTGTTGACACTTTTGAATTCGAATGAAGCCAGACCACAGTTTTGGTAAGTTTCGTTTACTTTCCCTTACGTACTTAATTTTAGCGTATCTTTGAGCGTTGTCATTTTGAAATGTGAATGGGACTAGAATACAGTTTCGTTATGTTTCGTTCACTTCCTTTACTCAAGTGAGAGCGACCAGAAATTGCCCAAGATCAATTTTTGTCACTTTTAATGTTGAATAGAGCGAGGATACAGTTTCGTTAAGTTGCGTTAACTTTAGCTTAATCAATTTTTGTGAGCTCACAAAAGCAGTTGTTGGCTTCTATATTCGAATAAGACTAGAACTCTGTTTTGTTAAGTTTCGTTCACTTTTTATCACTAAGTGGGAGCAATTTTTGACACTTCTGAATTCGGATGGAGCAAGAACACGGTAAGTTTCGTTTCTTCTACTTAGGTACTTAATTTTTGCGTCGTTTGAGCGTAGTCTTGTCATTTTCGAATTGGAATGGGACAAGAATACAGTTTCGTTATGTTTCGTTCACTTTTCATCACTTAAGCGGGAGCGAGGATTTATTAAAGTTTTCTAGAATAAGTTTCTGGTATTTTTAATGTCGAATCGAGCGAGGACACCGTTTGGTTAAGTCTCATTCACTCTTCTTTTGTCAAGTGGGAGCGACCAGAAGTTACCCAGAAGCAATTGTTGACAACTCCAAATTGGAATAAAGCGGGGACGCAGTTTCGTTTGATTTTCCTCACTCAAGTGGATGCGATCTCTTACTTAAGTTTCCCAAAAAAATGTTTGAAGCGAGGACACAGTTTCGTTAAGTTTCGTTCTTTATTCACAGGCTGTACACATGTAAGGATGCAGGCAGGAAACTTGAATAACGTCTGATGCACATCAGTGATCAAGAACACGGCCTGCCATCTGTTCCACATTCAAACATTTTTTGAATTTCGAATGGAGCCAGAGCACAGTTTCGTTAAGTTTCGTGCACTATTCACAGGCTATACTTATGTAAGGGAGCACGATAATTACAACCTGCTGTCCATCTGTTCCACATTCAAAAATAAGACATCAGGCCAACTGCATTTCGTGACGATCTCTCTTGTGGCACAATCTAGTCCACGATTTATTGGCCACAACTCTTTAAAAGTTGCTCAAAAACCGACGGACAGAAATTTCCTTAGCTGCCAACGGCAGTTTGACAGTCCAGCCCACGCTAGCCATAAATCTGTTGACTGAAGAATTTGTCAATTATTTAATTTCAGAAAAATGAAAGGAAATGGTCCGCACACACATCGGTCACCTCACAACGAACCATCCAAGCGATGACTCACTTCATTTAGCCTCGTTGGCAGTCCCAAAAATCTATGCATTCAATTGACGTCGTGTGTGCTTATGAATCACTTTTCCACGCCACACAGGGCGCGTATTGAACAGTAACACAAGTGACCACTAAAATGAAAGTGCATTATCAAGCTACACACAAGCTGATGCACCATGCATTCACTCGCCACCTCAGACGCAATTAAAGGGCGTATGGTATGGCCGAAAAATAATTCCATCCATCTGCATGTGAGGGGCGTTAAGAGTTAACTTCACCAAAATCAGAGGAACAACAAAAAAAGAAGCCACCCACCCACACCGTTCACAATCGAACTGGGTCAGCGTGCAGTGCATCTGAGGCCCAATTTTAATCTGAACTCGAACACAAAATCCCACACAATTCGCACCGCGCAACTGCTGCCGCTGCGAATTAAGTGGCCAGTTCAACGCAAACCGCCCCAGCAGCCGGGAGTCAATAGAATTAGTAGCTCGTTCCAATAAACGAGCACTTCCAATGAAAACCAATCGTTGCGTTAGTTTCCTCCGTGAGTTTTTTTTTGTTCATTCACTTAAATTGTCATTCGGCGCGGAGGCAGGGAGGAGCAGATGTCAGATATTTTCAAACAGTCACTGGGGTTGTTAAGTGAATTTGCCGACTAATGACTCCGACATGACGAGTTTGATTTCCTTCAAAACCGCCGCGCGCATCGACATGTGTCTGCAATTTGTGTCAGCAGGCTAATGGGGGGCGCGGGCGGAAGCACTTTCGCATGTACACTTCTAGGCTTGTCTCATTCAGTGTTTGGTACTCATGTGATTGGATGGGGGGTATGTGATAAAAGTCACAAACAGGTGTCAAATGGCGGCCGCACTTGGATACTCGCATTTCGGTCTGGGGTAGCCGCGCCTTGTGGTCGATCGGTTTAAAGAACGAAAGTTTGTGAGGTTTTTTGATTAAGAATCGATTAAGACTGGTGATCAGCGAGCGCACCAGCCGCGCACTAGCCCTTGGCTTTGGGGGCTAATTAAATTTGTTTACATGTGTGTACCATATTTATTTCACGAATTTTTTAATTATTTCCGAACGCAGTTTGTTTGATTCATTAGAGCATGTTAGGATCAATTGGCGCTTGTTTGTGCGGGATCCATTTTCAGCCAGACAGCGGACGGATATATCGCGCAGAGTCACGTATTATTACGAAGCTTTGTTTCACATTGAGCACGTTGTAAGCAAGTGGCTAGATTGTTTACAGATAATTTGAGTTTTAGTTGAGATCGGAATCGGATTTTGTGAAGGTGACTGCTCTCGAAGGGAAGGCGGAAATCGATGTGGATTACTATACGCTCTTGAAAGGGAAGGTAACGCGAGTGGGAAACAGATCAGCAGACCTGGAAGCTCATTCTTACCCATGAACAGGGCTGTTTTTAATCGGTCGTCGGTCGTTAACTCCAAATAGCTGATGATTATTACATACCTGTAAACCAGGTTAGAACCTTTGAGGTCCTGACAAATAGGAGGATTCAAGGTAGAATTACTCTTGCAAATGGAGTAACAGAGGTCATTCTAAGGATACCTGCTTTCGTATAGATGACCCAAGCTGGATATTAACCGGAAGCATAGTCACCTGAGAAAAGGAGGCAACAATATGGTTCGGGATTTGACTGCAAGCAAGTGAGCATATATATTCAATAAGGACATTCACGATCAAACAAGATGCAAAAGGATCATACGAAGGTGCGAACATCATATTTGATCCAATTAATGGATTAAGCGCTTGCAAGTAGGGCTTGATTCTAAGTTCGAACCCGTATTGCAACCTATCTGCAAGTTAACAGAAGCATAGGAACTGATAAAGACTAGACTCAAATCAAAGCTTAACATACAGACACCATACCTGAACAGAGTCACGTCACGGCGAAGGGTATATGTGGGTACAGGCGCTCGCTGTCCGGCTCTAGCGAGTGCCGGGCAGTTAGAAAGAAAATGTGGTAAGGTCCCCTTCTCATCAGTGTTGTCGCAGCTGCGACAGTGTGAGCTAAATATATAATAATATAATATGGGTGGCGCTACAGCCCGTAGAGGACCAGGGCCTAGCTTCTCAGCAACCACTCGTGCTGTGCGTGCTATTGTTCTCACACGAGTGGAAGGGACCTACAGTTTTATGCCGACTCCGAACGGTAAAGTTTGAGAAGCTTTTTCTAGACAGGAAATACTCTTTGAGCATTGTCAGTGACTCGAAAGAGGTGGGGTCGGGAAAATAATTTTTGTCGCTCAGAGCTGGAATCGAACCTACGACGTTGAGGTTGGGGTCGACGCACATACCCACAACGACACGGGCCACCACTGAGCTAAATAGGACACGTAATTTTTCGGCATGATTTCCTATCGGCCATTGTCCTGTACAGACCCTCACCAATCGTGCGATATCATGTCGGTTTCAACGTAGATCTTTTGTTCGGGATCGTTTATACTCGGGCCAGATTTTTCTGCAGTACAGTACAAGTCTGGCTCACACGTAAAAAAAACTGACGCCTAGCTTGTCGCTCGTGTATTCACTCTAAAGCAGGTTGTAATTCTATTGGTGGCTCATGGGCTACTTTAGCTGTTACCAAAATCAACATATGACACAATGGTGGACCAAGAATACTTCCTTGCGATAATCCAGCTGACTATATGGAACCCTGCAAGGGTTCGTTTTGTCACCCTTGTTCTTATTATTTACACAAATTCGATGTTGCAGCGCAGCCGAGGTGAGGGATTTTTTATGTTAGGAGAGTTAAGGGTAAGTCATCACGCTGTCTTACATCATCTCAGAAGGAACAGCGTCCACTCGTTATGATGGATGGTTAACGCGGAATAGGGTTATTGTTATTTCCAGAACGCATGTTCAATGCACTGTACATGTTAGTGCAGTCCCATTGACGCCGGCGAAACAATTTAAGTGTCTCGGAGTTTCTTGAGCTTTCATGTAGGATTGACCAAGTTGTGTCAATTTTGAAGCATCTTAGAAGATCTGTAGTCAGAGAGGCTGAACTTGGTGTTAAAGCCAAATTATTAATTTCTAACTCAGTTGTTGTTTCAAATCTCACGTATGCGCATGAAATTTCGGTAAAGACTGAAATAATAAGATACCGAGTGCAATATATAATACATTGGTGGCGCAACAACCCGCAGAGGGCTAGGGCCTAACTTCTAAGCAAACACTCGTGTTGTGCATGCGGTTGTTCTCTTAAGAGTAGAAAGAACCTACAGTTTTATGCCGACTCCGAGCGGCCAAGTTTGAGAAGCTATTTTCCAGACAAGAATACTCTCTGAGCATTGTCAGTCGCTCGAAAGAGGTGTGGCCGTGAACATTATCCAGGGATCGAAAATAGACGTTGAGGTTTATGTTTGACGCACTTGAGCCGAGATTCCGAGTGTAAGCTGCCGATATCAGATGAGCTCGTGCTGTTATGGGTGGGTGAAAAACAGTACAGAACGCGAGTAAGTCAATGCTGAGCATATGCTTCTTGCAATTGATCACGATTGATCACGTGGGACGTGCTTCCACATCATCATGACTTTCGAGGTGTACCTTGAATGCCCTTAATCAGGTGAAAGATAGGTGACTAACAACTCCCCTGAACATTTTCAGTTTTTTAAGGCCTTGAGACTGAAGAACGACTCCCCAAAGTAACTCTTTAGTACGCCGGTGTCATCTAAAACCTTGAAAACTTTCTAAAGCGATCAGGTAGTAGTAGTAAAATGTCCTCTTTTTTAAGATTAGACGACTGATTAGACAAATTTTATAGACCCTAAGTGCCATAGATGTCATTTGATGGGTCCTCAATCCCTGGCTGTCCATCAGACAATGAAATCCGGCATTGAAATTTATCAGTACATATTTAGACTTTGAGAAAGCAATCAAGTATCACAGTGTATGACTTCTCATGGCGCCCTATGCGATCTAAACAAACTTTGTTTACCAACTGCTAGTACTCGTTTGCAACCTCAACACACAGCCAAATGCAACGTGGTTGAATTCAACCAAATGCCTCCGCATAAGTAGGTAGGTAAGTAAGCAGTGCCATTTATGCACTTCAGCCAAAGCAGGCCCATTGTAACGCCACGAGGCTAATTCAAATTCGGAGTGTTAATTATGACAGCTAGCCAGTTCAGTTAACAAATATTACATTAGCTTTCAACAGAAGTATAAGCCTTTAGCGGTTTCCCTAGTTGAGGCGAGAGCAAGACAGTCGCAAAGAAGGTGCTGGATGCTTCCGTCGCATCATCGTCTAGGCAGCTTTTATAGGAGTCTTTGGAGAAAAGGTCGAGACTTTTTGCGTGGAGGCCTAATAGGCAGTGTCCGGTGATTTTTCCCTTTGCAGTGCTAATTTGTATCTTCTTAGAGAGGTTATGCTACTTTATCCTTTTGGATCAAGATGAGGCCACATTTGTTTTGTTGATGTACAGGTGTTGCCTGTCAACCATCTGGTATTATTTCCTGAGCGCAAAGGTTACTAAGCTGTGACTTAAATGTACAATAATGAATACCCATCCATCGGCAGTTTAGCGGCTGTTTACAGAGCTCGCAGCTCTACAGTTTCATTTTATGTCTCTTTGGTCTGGCAGACACCCAGTACAGGCGAATTTTGAACTGCTTGAGTATCCCGTTAAAACATGAATGGCAGCACTACACACGCCTTGTCCCGATTCCACACTTAATGACATCTATCAACTCTGTTACCGACGAAGAAAACGAACAGAAAACGCGCATGCGTAAACTTATCTCTGGACGACGTTACTGCTATTTCTGGCGAGAGGAGAACGTGAAACAAGACGGCAGCTACTTTACTTAGGCAGTGCCGAAAACACTCAGAACAGATGTAGGTGTGAAGTATGGCCTGCCAATGTGAGTCGGCCGTAAGTCCTTGCCAACGACCGGGTGCAACAAAAACTCGCAGTCACTGATGGAAACCTGAACCATGCAAAAACTGACTTCAGACGCCTTCGGGAGGTCACCCACAGCTGTTTTTCAAAGAGCTACGAGCCATGATAATCAGCGGTTGCTGTCACAAGCAAGTGAGCTAGTCAGTCTGCTGAAGTTGATTAAAGCCCCATCCATCAGCTCAGTCTTTGAAATTGTCATCAACCTGGTTAAACACATCTCAGATCACACACGCCCGCCACCCCTTCAAGTGACACAATGTCCCAAATGTACGACTCCTCCGTGTGTACTTTGCAAAGTAAACAACAACAGCTCGTATTCTTCTCGGAATCCATTATCGACCAATATGCCTTCAAGATACATCGGTAAATTCAACAAGTATCAAAACAACATCGCCCCCACCCGCCTGTCTCGATGGCAAAGCAATATCCTTGACTGAGAAAAACACCCACACAGACACACAGGCACAGGCACACACCCACCAACCGTGGAGAGCAGAGCTTTTCCGCCGCCTTGATGGCAGAGCTTCCACGAGGGAAACGTCAAACTCGCAGAGGGTGGCAGATGACAGAATGTCTACGACTGCCAATGACACGCAATTCGATTGCAATCATTTGATGAAACTATTACCAAGGACATGTCACCCACCAATAATGACCGCTTCGAGGAGTGTCATCAGCAGAATTACCCACGAGCGGAAGGCATCGCAATTCAGGTTATGCGCATTGATCCTGGGGAGTGTAACTGACATTTGATATCACACAGCGATAGCGATTCGATTAAAAAGCTAACAACCGCCACAGGCGGAGGACATCGATTCCAATTAGTTCGGATGAAAATCGATCTTAAAAATAGACTCGCCCACAGACAAGCCACCACCACTGTCGTTCACTTACCTATTAACTGATGAACTGATGAACTGCGTCAACTGGCCAGCGACTCCCGTTTGCACTGTTTACACTTAATTGCACTCTTTTCTTCGGCTGTCGTGTATTTGCACTGAAATGGATTTAATGAAAATGCTATGCTTTTCGCCAAAGAACTGCGACCACGGCTCTGGTCAGTGCTCAATACGAATAGCACTGCACTGCATTTCTGACCCCGACTGACTAAATCGATTGAAAACAAACAATAAACGACGACAACTCTGAAGGAAAACCCGACTACACTGGGAAAGAAAAAAAAAAGAGGGTGATGGGCGCCCGGGGATTGCAAGGGGGAAGGCGGAAAAACAAAACAACTCGAGAGATTAAGAAGAAATCGAATATTGTATTATCGCGCGCGCTACCAACCCGCACAGCACACCCACCAGAGCTCAAGAAGCACGCTGAATTTAGTGTTCAGCTTCTGGTGTATTTACAAACATTCTTGCTTCTTTTTTTTTTGCTATTTTCTTCTTGTCAAATCACTGAGAGAATTCGAGCGTCAGATACATTTAATCGACATAAATACACAAGACAAGACAGATAACAACACACACCGTTTACGTGAAGGCCGTCCTAATAAAAAAAAAAAATATGAAAACAAAAAAATCCTCCTTTTTGGGCTGGTGTGCGGCGGTGGTGGGTCGTGTTGGCTCTCCCAAAATGCGTGCGAGAGAGGGTGTAGCACTTCCTCCACAAACTGACAAGAGAATTGTCAGTCAACTAGGGGAAACAACAAGAATATCAACCGATGATATTCCTCATCATCGCAATGATAACAGAGATGGAGAGACCGACTACGACGACCGATTGAAAAGAGACACCCCGGACGGCGGACGCACGTGAGCATGAGCTAGAGAGAGAACGAGCAAGCGAGCGTGAAAATTCCACCACCGTGAGCGCGATGATTTTCTGTGGAGGAAATATCCCATGGATACCACATCAAGGATACGGAGGAGAAACAAAAAAAAAACGACTGAAGAAGAAGAACTTTTCCTCGAAAGCCCCGAGACACAGGTAACGGGAGAGAGAGTACGAAAACAATAACCCACTGTGCAGCCGTGAGATACTTCACAAAATTTTCTTTTTATTTTTCTTACACTTATTCCATGTGCGGAAAATCGTTGAAAACTTATTGTTTCTTGACTTTGCTATTATTTATTTATTTTTTTATTTTTATTTTTTGCTGCTGCTGAACACACTGAACGACGAAAAAAAATATTCGACTGCCCGACGGAGTAAAGCTACGCGACACACTTTAGTGGTAGCAAGTTCCGATATCAACTGTTTGTGGCCAAAAGCGCACAGAATGTGTGTATCTTCTTGATTCACTTTGGCTGTCGTTTGCTGTTGTGTGTTGCCTTGTTGTTGTTATTATTATTGTTGTTGTTGCTGCTGTTGTTATTGTGGCTCGGTTTCGTTTCGTCTGCTCGTTCAGTGTTGTCGGTTTCTTTTCTGCCTTTTCTGCTACACTCCCGAACGATTCACATCTAGTCACTCGGTCTGTCGGTCGTCGGTCGTCGGTCGTTGGCGATCGGTTGATTAGGGAGGTGTGCGAGTGCGATAGGCCGTGCCGGTCGGTCGGTCGGTGGGTGCGAGCGGTTGGCGGTCTGACCGATGAGGCTGATGAGAGTTTCACAAAAAAAAAAAAAACCAGAACACCAGAAAACCGTGTGTATTCGTACTTACGAGTGTTGTGTAATGCTGCACACACATGCAGCCGACTCGAGAGCGGCACACCAGCAAAACAGAGAGCAGCACGGCACTGGCGAGAGAGCACGCATACACATGCACTCACCCATGCACACAGCATTCAGAGAGCACGACAGGGAGAGAGAGAACTTTAGCTCGTCTTCACAACATTTGTCGTTCATTCATCGTGAATGGCCGTACATCGGAATCTTTGTATCTTAAATGAGGCACGAACAGGTTTACAGAACAGAACCAGCTCGCAAGACGGAAGAAAGTGTCTATAGTTGTCGGGGCGGGTCGGGTCGTCGGGTCTTCCTCGCAGTCAGCCACAGGTTTTTCGCTGTGCACAGCTGACAGTGGCGGTGGCGATGGTAGTGGTGGTTGTGTCGAACTCCAACCTCAAAAAGAGAAATTATGTTTGCACCTTCCGGCTTCCCTGAAAGTTTTCACAAGTAAAACCGCCAACACCACCATCAGTGGATCGCTCGCTGCGACTGCTACTGCCACTGCACCGAGACCACATGACATTTGGCGTGAATGTGTGCGTGTGCGAGTTTCTTGGCCGTTGACGGGGGAGCTGTGGGGATATGCAGATTTCCCATGGAGGTGGTTGATGATATACCGTAAGTGTAACCTACAAAAACATCATCGGAACCAGTTTGGGGGAACGAGCAGCAGCCGGGCGGGTACCCAGCCAACAGCGATGACGACACGACGTATGAAGGCATACTCAATGGATGGTGGATCGATCGCAGTGAAGCCCTGCAAATTGAAACCACCACCAGATATGCACACAGTATTTTCCAGGTCACGTGGAGCACGTGTAGAAACTGCATTCACAACGCAAATGCACCAAGGCGAGAGAGCCGATGAAAGGAAGCACTGTGCATACAAATTTGGTCGACTGCGGGCCATTCAGGGTGAGAGAACATCCATATTGATTTGAGTGGCCAGCACACCGCCACACCGTCACTCGCCATCGACTTGTTCTAACGAATTGGGAATAATTCGTGTTGTAATAGGCCGGGCTCAATGAGATGCGCATTCAAATGTTCTCCTTTGGGGCAAACATGCCGCGTTGCTTGATTGTGTTGCCAGACGGGTGGGGTTTATATTTCAGGCAGTTGCTTCAATTAAACATGAATCTGACTCGTTTTTTTTCGTGCCGTAGTTTGAGCTTCGCACCTAAAATAACAAGAGCAGGTTCACTACTGCACGTGACATCAGCAGCACCTAAGATTTATTATGCCATAACTTTAATTCATATTCAGCAGAATGTATTTAGTTACGAGCACAATTTTCGGGAATAGTTGAGCTGGGCAGTTAAACAGATTTACTGCTGATAAAATGTTGTTTCTCAAAGTTTTTTTTTTTTTGCTTTAATGTAAGTCAATTACTATGAACTATAAACCACAGGAATAAGAAGATAGCACCATTGACTCTGCTGTAGATGGCAGAGAAACCGCCACCAAGGTCAGGTATGGAGTCAGACTAGCTTCCAGAAGAAATATCGGTAGTGCTATGTAAGCCCGACAACTGTGGAAGAAGCCAATATTCAATGTAGGGAACTGAAACACAAGCTACACATTTAAGTCATGTTGATTTTTGGCCCAGGCCCAGGTCCACCCTGGACTGTAGCGCCAGTCAAAGAAGAATATTCTTAATTGCGACTAGATAGGCTATAGTCCTTGTATGGCTTGGAAAATCGAACGTTCAATTCACCCCAAACTTCAGTCGAATTCTTGATTTCGTATCATTATGGTAACCATTCGCGTACTCAAAAAAGTTGAAACCCATTTTAACGATCCAACCCTTTACGTATCTAACCCATAACGTCAAATTTTTAGGACTTATCCTCGTTGGAAGCCGTTTATAAAATACACCAAAAATAAGAGCACCAATGTTGACTGTTTACAAGCTGTAGTTACTGCTAACAAAACCGGAAGAGGAAGGATACAAAGTTATTGCCTATGCGGACGATATTGCCATAGCGGCATCCGGCAAATTGGTCTCCACTGCAAGAGACATAATGCAGAATACCTTCGAAAAGCTGGAAGCATGAACACAAACATGCGGGCTCGGCGTTAGCCCACAAAAAACGGATATTGCACTCCTCACCAGAAGATACAAAATCTCCCAGTATGACCCCACTGTGGCACTACATTACAGCTAACTACCAGTGCGAAATTTCTGGGTCTCACGATTGATAGCAAGCTAAACTGGAAACTCAACATCCAGGAAGGGAAAAAACCTTGTTCTGCCCTTTTTATCTGCAAAAAAAAAACATTGGATGCAAATGGGGCTTACAACCACGCATCGCTCACTTGATTTTCTCCTCGATAGTCAGACCGACACTTCTGTATGGTGTCTCAGTTTGGAGGACAGCACTAAGCAAGGCTATCAACTGCAAGGCACTCAACCGAGTACAAATGCTGGCCTGCCTGTGCATCAGCGGAGCACTGAGAAGTACTCCGTCAGACGCACTGAATATTCTCCTCCATCTTTCACGAATGGAAATATTCGGAAAACAAACAGCAGCAAACACAGCCTTGAGATTCAAAACACTCCGACTGTGCTCCGAACTAAACATCGGCCACTCAACCATTCTCAAGGAATTCAACTTCCTTCCTAGCGACACTGACCGCCTAATACCCAGGCTATCTTCGAGAAGAAATTCCCGATCAGCATTCCTTCCAGATCGGACTGGATGTCTTATAGGCAAACGTTAAATGATCCTTTGCGAATGTTAAAATTCACCTCTTGTGGGTGACAAGACACGGTGACATACCAGGAAACTGCAAAGCCAATGAACTCGCCAGGTGTGGTACAACCTCATCCCTATCAATAGCAGGGGTACCACCTTCCATGCCGTTCGCTACAGCTACCATCTTCTAATAATTCACACAATCAAAGCCACGAAGAACAAATGGATAGACACCACCTGCCTTAAAACAAAAGAAATCTGGCCATCACCTTACCTAAAATGATAACTCGGTCTACTTAGACTCATTATGGACTTTCATAGGAGCCATAACCGGGCACTGTGCAATTGGCACACATGCTCGCAGAGTGGGTGCCCCATATAATGATTTCTGTAGAAGCTGCATGGATGAAGAGGAGGAATCTCCTGTAGCGCTCTAGCTTGTCGTAAGTTCCTACACCTAGGGGCCTACTACTTCAGCATCCTCAATGAGCTAAACAGCGCCAGCATAGGCCAGCTAAATTGTGTCACTAAAAGCAGCAACTGGTTCCGATGTTAGGAGAAGTCAGTCCGCGTGGTTTCACAATAGGCCTACTCTAGCCTAAGTGTGACTGCCCTTAGCAGTCAGCCATTATAACCTAACCTAACCTACTGTGCACATTCCTCGAGATAAAACCATTGATTTAGGAAACATGCCTAGTCCAATGTAAAATTGTTTGAATGTCTCCAATCTCGTTAACAATTTTATTTTTCATTGACTATGCCCAAAATGATCACAGATTGTGGTTTATTGCATGAAAGTAGCATATAAGACGATAAGTCCTCGTTTATACGGCTCTTACTTGTAGTCACCATTCGATGTGCGAAAACTTCATCAGAGCCTATATTTTGAAATCATGGAGCCCCACTAATAATGCTCTTCCCGCCTGATCAATATGTGGGTCCTCTTCTTGAAATTGCATAACGCTAATCTTGCTATACATTACCAAAAACATGGCGGATTTTCATAAAGCGTAATCTTGTATACATCATTCTTACCCGTTTTTGTTGAACGGTGTGAATACAGATGTAAAAGCTCCACTACTCAAAGACGTGTCACGGTCAGATTTCAATAAGAGCAATTAAAAATGCAAATTGCCAAATTTTCGAGTCCACAATCGCCCAATTGGAAGCAAATGAAAAGGATTTAATGTAAAACATAAATAATCAGGATTAACTTTTATTTTATGCTACCTTACTGGCCCCTGTGGGTTGGGGTAGTAAGCCCCAGAGATCAAGTTATTGATCGACATCATAGCTCTGGCAGTATGACCTCAAATCAACTTCGCCAGGAAATTGTCCACTCGTATCAGGTTCGCCCTCTAACATGTAAAAGACTGTGAAAGATCTGCAGTCTCATTTACAAACAAATTTCACACTTTCGGGACGACATACCGATTAGTGCGTCGCCAACAGATTCGGGTTTTTGAGAGTGCTTGTCTTAGAGCTTGTCTTCACCTTTAAAGAAGGCCCCAGTCCCAGTACAGAAAATTATACTCCAATAAGGTCATATACAAGAGGGCGAAATTAATACCCCAACCCACAAAGGTCAGTAAGTTAGCATTGACTAGTAGTTAAGAATTTTTTTATAATTTATAATTTTCTTAATGTCTCTGTTTTATTTATCCAATTTGGCGATTATGGCGTCGATAGTTTGAAAATTTTACGATTTCTTGCGATTTTTTTATTTGAAACCTGACAACCCTGGTCGCCAAACGAAACCCTAGTCACGGTCTCTCGATGTCAATTTGCGACATGAATTGGGTTTAACGTTTGCATATTTTCTTATAGTCTATACGATTTTATTAGTGTACTTAATTTTTGTTTAAATCAAAATGTTGAGTTCGTTTTTCTGTTTAAAATCGGACCCAAAATGAGTTTCCAGTATTTCCCATATTTTTGAAATTTTATTGATATTAATACAGTTAATACAGTCACAGTGGTGGCCCTTGGCGTTGTGGTTATGTGCGTCGACCAACCTCGACTTCGTAGGTTCGATTCCTGCTTTGTGCGACGAAAACAATTTTCACAACCCCACCTCTTTCGAGTCACTGACAATGCTCAAAGAATGTTTTCAACCTTATGAGTTACATAGTTTAAGCGTTCCTTAAGCCAATGGAGAAAGATATGAGTAGAATTTATGCATTTGTAAATTGTGTAGCATTTTTCATCTTGACTTAAAAAAATTACGCATACGCAATACTGTCTTCGTGAACCATATCATCATCGGCGTAAACAGCTAAAGGGGTCTCGGGGTTAAAGTACACACTAGAGATCTCTGGGCAACTCGATCCGCCGCCATCGAATCTAACTCGTCAGCATTAATGCCCCGGCGAAACCAAGTGAGTTTTTGGACATGATACAACCACCTCGTCCTGGTTCTGCCGAGAGGTCGCCTTGGCAAGCTTGGCCTTTCTGATTTCTGCTAAAAATGCTATTGTTTTATTGGAAACATTATGCAATAACATACAACAGTAATGAATCACTTTCTCACTTTACAGTACGCTGATATTTTTCAATAAATACTGGAAAGTCTTTAAATCGAAGTCCAATGCATATGGGTTACTCCTTCTTCGTATAGCGGTTTTCTCTTGGTAACCAAGCCATATGAATGAAGGGCCTTTCAACTGGCAGGCGCATAAATGTTCTTCCTATTGAAATAATCTATAAAATAGACATTGCAAACATTTAATTAACCACCATGGTTGATGCCCTGTGCTATCATTTGACTTTCAATAATTCCTCCTCCGTTCGAAGTAATTCGTCAATGTGTCGTGTGTGCAGCGAACTTCAAATCTGTTTCTAATATCAAATTAACAGATAACGAGAGATAAGTTTTCTAGGGGTTATGTTTGCTAAGCGGTAGGTAGACTTCGAGTCCAATCAAAAGCCAAACACGTCCCACATTCGAGGAACGCGTATAATTGGTATCTTTGTTCGGATTCAGTTGTAGTTTGTGTCAGTTTGACAAGAGATTTATTTTTTTTTAATTTGAAACAAACACAGAAAATGTATGCTCGTTAATGTGGTTGGTGAGGCGTGAAATAGTGATGAACACATGAGCTGCGCCTTGTGAGCTACGAAATTCGCAAAGCTCTGACATTTCGTTCGAATAAACTGATCGTTGTTCGCTGCGGAATTGAAGTAAAGGGTGTTTTTTTTTACCGGAAACTTTGAGTTGAAATAAAACAGAGGCAATGATCGTATTATGCGTAGATCTTTTGAATTTATTGTGCACACAGTTTTATGGCATTCATTTTGAATAAGTTTGCCGACCGCCACGACAAACGGCTACACGGTGTAATCTGTTGCTCGAATTTTCAAATATTCTTCGCTGTACATTTCGGTTCCCCCTTCGGGTAGTGGTCGTAGAATATACCCAAGTAAGGCATGCCTGTCGTAAAAGGCGATTAAAAACCTGAGCTAAAAGCTAATAGTTTAGGAGAAAACCTACTTCGTTGGTTGTCAAAATGATGGTTTCAAGCTCGCAAACAAAGGAATAAACGGTAAGTGACTTATCTTATTATAGATACTGCAAGTCTTGGCTTACCTGAAAGGTATTAATTCAAGTCTATGTGGAGTTGCAGACAACAACCAGATGCTATGATCAAAATAGTAGCATAGGTGTTAGATGGGCCTCGCCACCCTACCAAGGTGGAGAAATAGGTCCATAAGCTTTTTTTTCTAAATTTGGAACTTAAGATTCCTTCTGAAGGCGTCTGGTACAGCGTCGTAAAATAGTCCAAAGATTTAAATGTCTTCGTGATATAAACCTAACGGCAGGTGACCACGTAAAACACGTATTTCTGTCTGTACATTTGGTAATTACGTGTCGAATGTTGGCTTCCAAGTGTTCCACGTGTTCCAAAGCCAGACAGTCGGTACACGGATGAGAATGCAGAACCAGACTCACTGTCTCAATTCAAATTGTTCAAAAAAAGGTAGTAGACTTACAAAAAGCGAAGCCGATATAAAAAAAATGTATAAAAACAAATTATTTTACTAAACACTCCGTAGGTGTCCTCACTTGACCGCCAAATGGTCATAAACTAATTGCCTATTACTGCATGTCTTCATTTTCAAAGCAAAGATTGGCCGGTCGACATCACTAGTAGACTTACGACGGCTTGACTATAGAAGACGTTTTATAGAATCTTACAGATTCTAGTGAGGATAGGTAATAATGTACATCAAAAAGGAATGCAGCAAGGCGGTGTAGAAAGGAGTTAGGTACGTAGCAAATGCATGAACATTAATTAATCAAGTAGATCTACTACATATGAAGTAGATTCTCATCTCTGGTCGGTACGTGATGCACGAAAATGACACTAATCACCTAAGAACCACTTACCGCTGGCAGTTGTAAACGTTCTTCTGACGTGAGTCTGTTTATTATAAATAGCCAATCCAATCTAACCTCTACTCAAGAAACTGTCAAATCAGCTGTCACATTTTGGCAAGTTAAATTGTCTTCCTCCAAGAAAAACACCCTTTATTATTGAGACAGTCTACTTCTGCCTCTAGTGCCACTTTCAACTGCTCAGTGACATTCACATGACTTCGTAATGAACTTTCAGAAATTCTTGATTAGCTGTCAAAAAGTTCCTCAAATTTAAAGTTAAGTCCAACATCTCAATAAGTTTTGAATGATCTGTCATATTTGACAATCACCTCCATCGCACTTTACTACTCGTAAAATTGTTTGCGGATTTTTGTGGCGTGGATCGCATCTGCCTCTTCTTAGATCGTGATGGCCTGCTTGATAACATACATATAATTCAGCTTATGTTACGCCTCTATGAATTCAAAGTCCCATCCAATAATCGTCCGACTCCAAGAAGAGTCTGTTCACGTGCTCTACTACCAGCCGGCAGCGTGCCATTTAATTGCTTCCACATTCAACAGCAAACACTGATTCGATGCTATCAGCTTATCTCGACCGATAACCACACTTATGTACATAACACTACCAAAATCCCGCGGATTAGATGCAATGCCAAGTGGCAACACTTCCATTCACTGATTGCATCAACAGGACGACACACAATGAATCTCTGTGGATTATCGCCTAACCTTCTCTCTGAATGTCAGTGAAAGCCCATCGAACGAGAGTCAGAGCCAGAGCCAGAGCCAGAGCCAGCCAACAACAAGACGATAATGACTACCGTTGCGAAGAAGTGAACTTAATTAGAATTTCTTCATTCAATTTGCCCGCTTGTGTGTGCCGCGCCGTCAGCATGTGTGCACTGTGTGTGCCCGTGTGTCCGTGTACCTCTGCGTCTCCGTTTCTCAAATGCTCTCATTGTCAATTATACTTTAACCCAGTGTTCGTTTATTTCCATTATTGAATTAAAAGCGATTACATGAGTCAGTGGGGGACGGGGTGGGCTGTGCGGCGTGGCTCGACGGACTGTGTGAGGGGCCGGACACAGAATGTGTGTTAGCAGTTTGTCGATACAAAACAAATAATCGAGCAGATATGGTAGCGCCGATACGTTCAACGTGAGTAGTGAGTACTATATCATCGTTTTTCGATCTGCTCTCGGTGGCGGTAATTTGCTGTGCCTTCTCTTTGGTCCGAATTGGATTTGCGAGCCCCTTGAGTTATATTGATGTTTGATTGAAAAAAAAAAAACAATGTTATTTGTTCATTTTGTAAATATTTTTCTTTTAGTAAGAAACTACAGTCGAACTTCGATAACTCGAATTTTGTTGTGGCAAGTGATGGTTCGAGTTATCGAAGTTCGACTGTATTTCCTCCAGCAATCGGAACAAAACTGACTGTCGACGATACCAGAATGACGACACTATCTATACCTTCCGACCCGCCTTTCATACACCGATTCAAAGGTACATGCAACAGTTAAGACGCTTCGTTTCATAGCTAATGGTCTTAGCGTGGCTTGTGATAAACGGATTGGTCCGTTTTGAGCGTTGTTTCGATTTCATATCTCAATTGGCCAAACGCCTGGGCGAGGAACTTTCCCTGGTATTCGTTCGATGTTGACTTGTGACAAGAACGAGGCTCATCGGGGCAGCTGATGGCGAATGTGATAGGAGCGGTGGCACTTGGATGTACTATCGAATGCGGACACACCCCATTATCGTCTCCAACCGGAAGCGTTTGCAAACCACTTTTGCTCATGTTGACTTGGGATTGGATAAATAGGCGGCGACAAATCTATGCAGTCGCATGCATGTGAAAAAAGATGCATGCAAACGAGGAACGGTTATGCAACCCCAGGCAAACCAAGGTCGAATGAACAAGCAAAGCGCCTTTTTGAAAAGTGGAACGTGGCTGGTGATTGCACATAGATGCTGATATTTGCTTGGAGTTTGATAAGCTTCCCGTCGACATGACTACAAGCGTGTTTTAAGTGTAGTGTGCATTTTACATTGATAGTGGGGGAATTCCAGATATCACATTCTGTACAGTGTCTCAATGAACTTTAGTCTCGAGGTGTGACAGAGAATTAAATGCAAAGCTGATCTATTTAAGGTTAATGTGAAGATCAAGGGCGCATGGAGTTAATTGAATGGGACCGCTTTTGTTGACAGCGATCGTTGATCATTGAAGGTATTTTTTTAAATTATAAGACCTTCTCGCTCTTAGATTTCTTTCAAACAAACAGAACTTTCATAATTTAGATCCGAGAGTAAAGAAGAAAGCAAATAGTATTTCTTACATACGGTGGGCAATGCTAACAAATTGACAGCTCATAAGCTCACTTGGGAGAGAGAGAGCTGTCAATGCAGTCGACAAGTGTTAGGTTACTCTCATATTATACTAACGGATAGGACAATATGCCGCATAGACCAATTTATTTTATGAGAACGCTCTGTACGACGGTCGTATGGAAGTTCAACTTCTTCCGCCTGTCGTACGGCAGCTAGTCAATACAATGTGAACGTACCTTACGACTGGACATACACTCCGATGTTGATGCCACGAAACGACCCTCATAAATTAAGTCTGGCAACCGCGTAGCACAATGTGAACACATAGAATTTTTTGTCGTTCAAACATGTCGTAATACGAGGTAGTACAATCTGAACATCGCATTTGACAGTTCATTTTCCAATTAAGTCATTTTATTCTGATGTCGTCGTAAAGTTGAATGGATTTCGGATATAACATCCATCTTTGTTGTTCACCTTTTTGCAACTACGACCGCCAATTACAATATTTTGTGGTTTTTGTGCGCAATGTAAGACCCCTTGAATTGTTACATAAAAACTCCTTGACATTTGGAAAGAATTTCAACTTAACACTTGGCGAGTTGATTTGGTGGTCGGTGAAAAATGTGATATTTTATTTACCATCTTCTGGTCTTGTGGTAGCCCGTGGTGTTTAGGTTATGTGCGTTGACATCAAGGTTCGTCTAGGTTCGATCCCTGGCCTGTCCGATAAAAGGCCTTTTCGGGACCCCACCTCTTTCGAGTCACTGCTGCTCGATGCTCGATGAGTTTCCTTTCTAAAAAAAACATCTCAATGTTGCCCGTTCGGAGTCGGCATAAAAGTCACTGCCACTCTTGAGAGAACAATGGCACGCACAGCAAGAGTTGTTGCTGGGCAGATAAACCCTGGCCGTCTACGAGCTGTAGAGCTACCCATACATTTTCTGGCTTCGATTTGTCTGTACTCAAATAAACAGTTTTTCTGACAACATTTTTTTTGCTAAATATCATGAATAGATTTTTAAACAAAAACAAATGTTTAATTGGCACTAGACAGGTTTGCATTTTCAAAGTGAACACACCCTTAATCCAATTGCCAAACTGTCAATGGTAAAACATTCAGTAAAAACAACACTTATCATGGAGCAAAGCAAAGAACGTTCACAAATAATTAAAAAATCAAACGGGCCAAAAAGGGTCTTTATTTAAGAGCGTGAACGGCAAACACTTCTTAGGCCAGCATGTCCCCGTTCATGTGATGGCAGTTAGTCGAAGCAGCGAGCTTATTGCGATGTTCAGTCGCTCGGTGCAGACGATAGAATAGAACAGGAATAGGACGTCACAGACCACACAATGTCGAATTTTGCCGAAAGAATCTTGCACCCTTATAAGATGAAGGCCACTCTATAGTACTTAGCGACGCACGTTTCCGGATTGAATTATTGAAATGTTGAACTTCTTCCATTCCAAATTCATCCAAAATCTTACTTCAGTGATGAAGCGCATTTTGGTGTAAGCAGCTTAGGAGACAGGGAAGAAAACAGTTATGGTTAGGAAACAGTTATGTCATTTGCTGCAAAAAACATTATTTAATCGATAATAAATAAGTGCAAGTTGTAATCAAGCCGTATTGGACTTTCTTTGATGAAAATGAAAAGCAACGTTGGAAGAGCTCACATCCAATACTGCACTGCAGATATTCACTGTTTCGTCGAAAGCTTGTAATTATAATTCAGAGCAAAAGTAAACATTTTGAGGTATCCCAAAGGGTTTTCAACGCGGCTCCAGCCCGAAGAGTCTTCGACTCCGAACCAGCAGGACAACGCAATAGAGGACGACCACGAACCTTCTTCTTTAGTTCTCAGGTTTGGGACGTTATGACTGTTCTTGGCACTCTACTTTTATTCCCCAAGACCAAGCTGTTTTGAGCCTTTATACTGTTTTATACCGGCGATATTATGTCGATCTCTTTCACGAACCATGTGGCTTGACTTTCTTCCAGCACTATACAACATACCTACCTTCAAGTTGAAGTCTTGCTATGTATGAAACTATTTGAGATCAATGCCACATCATTGAATGGACAAATTTAGGGTGATGTTACACGTTGTTTTAAATACTTTAAATTTAATTTTTATAGAAACAGAGAGTGGCTATTTTTGAGCGTATTCCAAATATGTGCCGCAAACTTTATCCACCGCACTAAAAGTGCATGTTATTCGGTGTAGTTGATGCTGGTGCATTGTCCTTGAACTTTCGAAGCCGCACGAAGCCAGCACATGTGTTGCTGGCTTCCACAAAAGGTAACTAATGTTGAGAGAATTTTTCAGTAGAGCGCGCTGGTATGTCGTTTACTTCAACCTTTCCTGGGATATGTCTAAATGGCCTGTTACTCAGAACAGGAACTAAATGGGCATCTTTTCCAGAAACAAGCTGAGTTGATTACCACCTTAGAGTAATCGACATCATATGCAGAGCCTTTCTATAACGACGAAGATGCTAGTGTCTCTTCCTAATATTGCATAACATGTTAACCGTAATCATCGCACTGCTGCAGTAAGAGAATCCATTTCGTCAGTATCGAACCACTCTGTGATGTACTACGGTTTGATGATAACTACATTGAACTTCGGTAGGGAGATGCACTTTCCTGCTTCTTTTCTTGTCTGGAGACGACAATTCGGTATGAAGGCTGTGGGAGCTTATCCTGAATTAAACGATTGGTGATATTTTAGCTGTGTCATAGCAACAGATCGTGGACAAGAGCAGAACGATTTGACAATTTTTACTCTCTACTGTGCTCTAGAGGAACGATTTTCCAAAAATCCGTGCAATTGCTAGCATACGCAGACGACATTGACGTGATTGGTCGAACTCAGCGAGCCGTCCATGAAGCGTATGCTGGTATTGAAACGGAGGCGGCAAAATGGGTTTAGCGGTCAGAACGTCACCATAGGCAGCTACAACTTCGAGGTAGTAATTTACTTCATCTACCTTGGCTCCCAAGGTAATAGTACGAACAACACCAGTACCGACATTAAACGCGGAATAACTCTTGCCAACCGCTGTTCCTTTGGGCTCAAGAGGCAATTGAGTAGTAGATTCTTCTCTCGAAGGACCATGCTCACATTATATAAGACCCTGATCATCCTTGTCCTGCTCTATTGTGCGGAAGCCTGGACTATCTCGAGAGCGGGTGAAGACGCGCTTGGTCTCATCGAGAGAAAAATTTTGCGTTTGAACTTTGGTCCTGCTTGTGTTGAAGGTTTCTGAAGAAGAAGATTCAACCACGAACTGTACGGGCTGTACAGAGACATAAGTCCAGTCAGGCTACTACGGATTCAACGCCTAAGATGGCTAGGCCATGTTGAGCGCATCGACAACACTGCTCCAGCCCGAAGAGTCTTCAACTCTGAACCAGTGGGACTACGCAATAAAGGACGACCACGAAGCCGATGGCGCACTCAAGTGGAGAAAGACCTCAACCAGCTTGGAGTGTGAAATTTGAGGCAGCTGGCTAAGGATCGTGCCTGCTGGAGAGGCTTGTTGGCTGAGGTCCAGTTTCAGCCCGGACTGCCCCGCTATAAGAAAAAGAAGATGTGTGCTGTATTTATAAATGTATGTATTCAGTGAAAAGAAAAAACCAAACAATAGCTCTTATTTGGCTCACCATTCATGTGCTCACATTTTGCGCACAAACACCGCTACGACTCATCGAAATCACATCAACGCATCGCACTTTGCTCCTCCAGGAAAGAGAAGTGACGACAAAGAGCAGAAAGGCATTCATGAGTATATCTTCGTTAGTGGCACCTGCTACTTCGGCCGTCTCTGAAGCCTCACTCAATTTCGTCGCTTCAACTCGACTGATTGCACTTCACCGACGGCACATGCATTCAGCTTCATCACCCCCTCCATCGGCAATTCGAATCGAAGGCGTTCATCAGTTCCCATTCAAACGTGAATTTGCTTCTCGATCAACCTCCCACCACCACCCCCGCCTGAGCGGAGATCTGGGTATCTTGTCTTCAATTAAATCTCCATTAAATGTTAATTGAAATCCCACGTACAATGCGGGTTCCTGCGGCCGAACCGAGCCGAATGGTTAATCGCTATTCAATTTTAGATTCGAGATTGTTCGGTAAGCGGTACTGTAGCTTGACAGGGCAATGTGCTCCACTCGGGCGCGTTTAGGAACACAAACTGCGAGTTGGAAGTGAACTTTGCCTCTTCGCCGACCTATGAGACGGGCCAAATTGGAGTCAGCTCTAATTGGCGATCACGGTTGAGAAATTAGGTTGAAGGGCGGCGAGAAATAAACTATCCTCGGAATCAATAGCAGTTGCGGCAAGAGTTTGGATCGCTTGCAGACAAGCCCGAGCTGCTCGTCGTCGACATCCAGTCTTCGAGAGTCGCAGTCTCTTGGCACAGCCAACCAGCGACTACCTGTTTCGGGAATACTTTCCCTGGCATTGAACAAGATGCCACGCCAGTGCTGCGGCATCGCGGACGACTTAGGTTTGTTTTGTCGGCAAAATGAGTCAACGCCTTTGTCGTTCTTTTGTTTTAGGGTAATACTTGGCAACCGCCACCGTTGTGTGGTTCTCATGACACGGATCTATTGCACTTTCGCAATGCAGGGTGATAAATTGTCTTGTGTACGATCGTGAGGCGTGTGTATCTGGGCGTAAAGTCTTGGGTGGGAATTCGTGTTGCCTTTCTCGAAAATAGCCTCTTGTGCGGTGCGGTAGCTGCAGCGCGATGATGTCTGCTGTCAGATAGGATGAGAAATTTTTGCCTAAATACTTGGCTATTGTCTGCGAGCGGTGAGAACCGAGGTACAAACGACTGTCTGAACGCATCGTGGGGCACAAGTGTTCGCCTGTGTTTTCACGAATGACTTGAGGCGAGAGATTTGAAGGAAATGTCTCTTCAGCTGTCATGTCGCTGAGGTGGTGACGAGGAAAAGTATTTGTTTGCGATTAAATTACAGACAGCTCATTCGTTGCCGTTGAGCCGACATAGGGAAGTGTGCGGAAGGACCGTGGGAGAGCTGTTGAAATTGCAGAAAATCGCATGTCTCCTAAGCAGCTCAGAGGAGGGATTCAACCAACAAAAGTCCTTCACATACCATCGCTCAGATAACCGATTTCATTTAGAAAAGCCAAACCACTGAAAAGAGTGCGTTTCACTCAGGCCGGCATTATAACTGAATTTTCTAAAGCCGGCTAACTGACAGAAATTCCCTTACAATGCAAGCCGTCTCGCATGCCGAAAGCATACCGTGACTAATCAGCGCTTTCACAGCATCAGCCATTTTGACTAAACTGCCGAACAAAGCGGCAGCTGGCAATGCCCCCACCGAGAGTAGATTCGTCAGCGGTAATACGACAAGCGCACGCACACACATGTCGCAGGCAATTAAGCCGAAATACTGCACAATTTCGGGTTCATTCAGGTGCACAGAAATGATGCGGCTTAAGAGCTTAGGCGTCCCGACAATACGCCCTCAGTTACGGTCATCGCCGTAGCGCACGTAATGAAGACATTCATAGCGTTTCCCATAAGCGTTCGCCAGCAAGAACATCACAAATCCTATTAACCGCCCGATCGCAAGCAGCAACAGCTAGCGTTTCGTCTTCTGTCGCAAACAAAAGGCGCTGGCCGCACCAGCAGACCGCCTGTCGATTCACACTAGAATTTAAACGGTTCTACCACTCGGCCCCCCACCCCACTGTCCAGTGTCTCCAGCATGATGTCCAGACATTGTTACGGACCGACAATCGGTTAGTCATCGTCGTCATCACCAGCGGGGCATTAATTGGGGATTTGCCCATCTGACAGCTGGTAAGTAATCGTCGCCAGTCGCGGGACGTGTGTGTGAGACATATTAACTGCTTTGAAATTAAGTGCACATTAGGCACCGCATGTGTGCACTCGGATCAGCGCCGAACGCAGTCAGTGCCGCATGAACAAAGCGGATAACATTGACAGCACAGTGAGCCATTTCGTCCGGCTGTAGGTAGCGGTAAATTTAAATGTCTTCAAGTTCACCAATCGCAAGGGGGAGTGCTCAAAGCCGCACTTAACTGTGCTGTCAGTGGCGGGCCACGGGTCAACGACACTCGCTTATCGTTGAATGAAGTGACGTATCCACAGCCATGTACGCGCTACACCTGTTATGTCAGTGAGATGAAAAAAAAAAAAAAACAAGAAAACCAATCCGGTTCCATAAGCGCGAGGCGAGGCACGCCGCGCACGTGAATGTGAAATGACGCTTGCTGCACCCGGCACGGACGCCAGATTCTGAAGAATGTGATACACACACAGACAAATTCAGAATTCAAGAACAAGGTTACACTTGACACGGGTTCTGGCACGACACAGGGGAAATGTCAATGTTTACACGCTCCAGAGATGGCTGGCGGCAAGAGAGCGGGAAAGTTGAAGTCTCGGGGCGCTTGAACGGTGGGTGGCGACGATAAGCAGGAAGTCTAAGCATATTTGAAGAGCACGTCAAGTCAACTGGGTCAACTGTGCCCTGGCTGGGATAAACATCCAGTGGCTTGCTTTTGGGACGGCTTCCCTTCGCTCGTCGGAAGTGGGTCAAGTTCATGTCGTGAACAGGAACGGCCGAACGTGATTTCTGTTCCGCTCAACTGTCACACATTCAACGCTGGAGTGGCTCATAAAATCGTGACTTATTGCGGACTTGCATGCAATGTATGCGGTAGTTGGAATTGGACCTGCCGTTTGGGCATCGGAATAATTTTAACGAATTCTAAAAGTTGTTTGTTTGGCGTTGGAAAAGCCCACTTCTGCAGTATTTCTTGTGCATCGTGACTGATGACAGAGTGGGAGATAAGTGCCACGGCAGCTGGAAACAGGTGGCAGTGCCGAATGGTGAAAAGGTATTTTCCAGCTAAACGCCCAAGTGGTGAGATTTAAGGAAAGGCCTTGAGGGGATTACGGAGCTATTAAAAATCGGATAGTGACTGAGTGGGTGGATGATTTTCGTGTGAAGTAGCTTGTGCACAAAAATCCATTAAAATGAAATATGCGACAGAGTGCATACGGGGAAGGAAGTCGATATGAAAGCACGATTTTCAGAGAATTTTGCAGACAAAACGGCGATACCTACAGTTGCAAGTTTTTAAGGGAATTTTGGGATTTATTAACAAGAATCTGTTTTTGCTCACTTGAGTAAAGCTGCAAGAATTTGGTTAATGATAAGCTTGGTACAGAAACGTTGGTGTGGAAGAAGATTTTTCTGATGAGCTCTCGACAGTTTATTCAAAAGACAAAAAGAAAAATGGTTACATGTCACACAGAACCGAATGTTGAGGTCTAGAAAATATTTACGTCCATAAATGGACCGACTAAACTTAGCTAAAGGTATTGTATTAATAATCGTGTGTAGAAAGTAAGTGATTAGTGAAGTAAGACAAAATGTGTGCCGAGGAACAAAGAAAAAAGTAAATAGGTTTTAAGAATGATGTATACAAGATTACGAATTTACTGACAGATGTGACGTAGATCGGGATGAGAGCGTGTTATTCAGTCATATTAGTCCAAAGATAATTGTCCCTTGTACTTTTTTGTAAAGTTAACAACGTCTTATTGCAAATATCTCTCACTTTCTTGAATTTGTATGCTGCTAATCTCGCTTTCTTCTTCTTCTTTGTGTGGCGCTACAGTCCGGGGTGAACCTGGGCCTCAACCAACATGCCTCTCTTGTATGCTGCTAATCTCGCTTTCTTCTTCTTCTTTGTGTGGCGCTACAGTCCGGGGTGAACCTGGGCCTCAACCAACATGCCTCTCCAACTAGCGCGATCCCTGGCTGGCTGTCTCCAGTTTCGCACACCAAGTTGGTTGAGGTCCTTCTCCACTTGGGTGCGCCACCTTAAACGCGGGCGTCCTCTGTTGCTTTGCCCGACAGGTTCGGATTCGAAGATTCTTCGGGCCGGAGCTGTGGTGTCCATACGCTCTACATGACCTAGCCACCGTAGGCGTTGGATCCGTAGACGCCTAACTAGGCTCATGTCGCTGTACAGCCCGTACAGTTCGTGATTGAATCTTCTCCTCCAGAACCCGTCAACACAAACAGGACCAAAGATCGTGCGTAGAACTTTTCTCTCAAAGAGACCAAGGACTTCTTCATCCACTTTCGAGATTGTCCATGCCTCCGCGCCGTATAGCAGGAGTGGGGTGATCAGGGTCTTATGTAGAGTCAACTTGGTTCTTCGAGAGAGGGCTCTATTACTCAATTGCCTCTTGAGCCCGAAGAAACAGCGGTTGGCAAGAGTTATCATAGGCTTGATCTCGGTACTGATGTTATTAGTACTCCGGAGCCGAGGTAAGTGAAGTCCTTGACTACCTCGAAGTTATAGCTGCCCATTGTGACGCTCTGTCCAAGACGTCGATGTTGTATGTCCTTTTTTGAGGACACCAAATACTTCGTTTTGCCCTCATTCACCGCCAGACCCATTTTAGCCGCTTCCGTCTCAATGTTAGCAAAAGCCTCACTGACGGCTCGCTGAGTTCTGCCAATCACGTCAATGTCATCGGCGTATGCTAACAATTGCACGGACTTCTGGAAGATCGTGCCTCTAGTGTTGGCGTGTGAGTTTCGCACGATCTTCTCCAGGACGATGTTAAAGAAATCACATGACAGCGCGTCGCCTTGTCTAAAACCTTTTTTGACATTGAAGGTCTCGGTGAGTTCGTTACGGACCTTGATGGAGCAGCGAGAGCTCTCCATCGTCATCCTGCACAGCCTGACGAGTTTGGCAGGAATGTCAAAACTAGACATGGCGTTGTATGGCTCGTCTCTATGCACGCTGTCATATGCGGCCTTGAAATCGACGAACAGATGGTGAGTGTCGATTTGCATCTCTTGGGTCTTTTCCAGGATCTGCCGTAGTGTGAAGATTTGGTCTGTTGTGGACTTTCCTGGCCTGAAGCCACACTGATACGCACCTATCAGATTATTAATGAACGGTTTCAGGCGGGTACACAAAACGGCAGAGAAGATCTTATACGCGATGTTAAGAAGAGTGATCCCTCGATAGTTGGCGCAGTTGAAGGGGTCTCCTTTCTTGTGGATCGGGCAAACGATACTGAGATTCCACTCGTCGGGCATGCTTTCCTCAGACAATATCTTGCAGATGAGCTGGTGCATGCGCCCTACCAGATCATCTTCAGCTGCCTTAAATATTTCAGCAAACCGTCCGCTCCAGCAGCTTTGTTAAACTTCAGTCTTGATATTGCTACCTTGACCTCGTCTAAATCTGGAGGACGGCATTCGCGTCTGTTATCGTCCAGATTGAGTGGAACATTCTGCCTGACAGCGGTATTTTGGTCCTCATCGCCGTTTAACAGTCTGCAGAAATGATCTTTCCAGATTCTCAGTATCGACTGCGACTCTACTACCAGATGTCCATTTCCAGCTAATCTCGCGGATTTTCTTAAAGCGAAATCTTGTATACATCATTCTTGAGTACGTTCGAGGTGATATTGCACATTTAGCTAGAAATATGCTTTACCATAGTCTGCCAAGTTGACATTTTTCGCTTGTAGAAGTTGACTGCTTTGATTGTACATTTATTTCTGGGGCGTGGACCATGAAACCCAGAAGTTTTTTTTTAATATTTCTGCACCAAGAAAATGCCACACAAAATATTAGCAAAAGCTTGTCTATGTTGGAAGCCTGGCCATCTTGATAATTGGACGGATATTTCTCCTTTCTTGTCCCTGCACGCATAGAAAAAACAACGTAAGCTGGTTACAGGCAATGCTAACTAAGGCATTTGAATGCACGTGCCAAATTCAAGTCGCCTTTCTAAGCTCTGTGAATATGTGAAAGCCTTCCAAAGCTATGTTCAGGAGTGCAAGAGTGCTAAAATATTAACTCTTACTATTTTGTGTTACACGCAGTGTAATTTAGATTTTTGAAAGTAATGAACGCATTACCTGTTGCAAAACTGTCTCCATAAGTGAGCTATCCTTTTTCGAAGAATACCATGTCCACAATCCGTTCGCCCACTAAATGTTGTTAAAAGTCTTTCCTATTGTTTGTTCCTGCAGATGTCTGTAGATTTGTGGACATTAAAAATAATAATATGGGTGGCGCTACAGCCCGCAGAGGGCCAGGGCCTAGTTTCTCAGCAACCGCTTGTGTTGTGCATGCTATTGTTCTCACACGAGTGGAAGGGACCTACAGTTTTATGCCGACTCCGAACGGCCAAGTTTGAGAAGCTTTTTCTAGACAGGAACACTCTTTGAGCATTGTCAGTGACTCGAAAGAGGTTGAGTCGTGAAAATTATTTTTGTCGCTCAGAGCTGGAATCGAACTTACGACATCGAGGTTGGGGTCGACGCACATACCCACAACGCCACGGGTTTGTGGACATTAAACTACTTAAAACTTAGTTTTATTAAATGGGTCTGGGTTCGTTTTTCTAAAATTTCTTCAGGTATATATTTTGCGAAAATGGAAAATATTTCGAACATTACATTCCATTACATTCGTTGCAAATATCGAGTTTGCAGAAATTGAAGCTGCAAAAAATGTACACTGCACTATATTTATGTGAAATGAGTGTAACAGAATTCCTTTTTATTTCCAGGAATATGTACATATTGACCTGGAATAGTGAATTCGGAAAAAAAAAATTAAGAAAATAAATTTAAAATACTCTTTGATTTTTGTTGATTTGAATAGCCACCTTACCACTGGTGGGAGGATAGCTATTCAGAGAAAAAGTAAACTGCTTGAGTGTTAGACTAATTCTGATTTATTCAATAAATTTTAATTTTATTATTATACAGTTAAATTGCTTAGATCTACAAATTCGTTCTTCACGGGTTGGTTGCTCGTAATTTGAAACCTCTTGTATACGGAAAAAAAATTAAGAAAATAAATTTAAAATACTCTTTGATTTTTATTGATTTGAATAGCCACCTTACCACTGGTGGGAGGATAGCTATTCAGAGAAAAAGTAAACTGCTTGAGTGTTAGACTAATTCTGATTTATTCAATAAATTTTAATTTTATTATTATACAGTTAAATTGCTTAGATCTACAAATTCGTTCTTCACGGGTTGGTTGCTCGTTGATTGCTCGTAATTTGAAACCTCTTGTATACGTCTGCCATCGATGATTGGAACGTGAAAATAAATGCAACGTCTTCAAATTGTGTGTGCTGAACTTATGTGGAACTAAATACGCCGTCTCCATTTTCGCACTATCTGCAAATTAGTTATTTTGCAGAATGTGTAATTGATGAATGTGTGTCCCATTTTGTGGAATTAAATGCATCGTGTGCAAATTAATTGTTTCCCTATGTCTTACATAATTTTATTGATTAAATGGCAGATTAAACAGTGTTGTTTTCTGTTTAGTTTTCAACCACCCACCACTGTACATATTGGTAGTGACGCAAGTGGATGTCCAGGGATTATTGTCATTTGCAACAATATGATGCAGAATTTTCGATATTTTCCTTACTTACTTATCAGGCAGACGAACTGTGAAGGGTCCGTGCTTGAGCAATTGCTGCCTACCATCGGTGACGGTCCTGGGCACGCTGCCTCCAGTCATCAATCTGTCTTACATCAGTGCTGACTTGGTCTCTGTCCCGGAGGTTCGGTCTTACTCTCCTTCTCGAACCAGGAGGCTCGGATTCGAGAACTCTGTCAGCTGGTGCGTTGTTCTCCATTCGCTCGATGTGACAGAGCCAGTGTAGTCGACGGACTTTTGCTTTCCGGACTACATCCACATCCTTGTACAGCTCGTAGAGTTCGCGGTTGTGCCTTGTCCTCCATTCGCCTTCTTTGTAGACGGGACTATGTATCGGACGTAGAATTTAAAAAAAATCAAACCGAAGTAGCATCGGTTGCCAAGGGCGATTCTACCTCGGATCTCCACTACGATGTCATTCGTGGACTCGTTACGTTTGCCAAGGCATTGAGAAATCTGAAATAAAGCAACAAAAACAAATGTGATGTACAAAAATGAGTATTTACTTTTGAATTGCATGAATTTTGACTGTAACAATAACATACTCCTATTAATATTGATATTGCTTTTCAATCTCAAAATGTGTATACAACAACGAAAAACGAACGCCTCGTATTGTCTAGCCATTACTAATTTAATCATCTTCAAGTCATCATCATCATCAAGAGTCATTCTAGGTGTAATGTTTAGTTTATAACATTTTAATTCCATGTCAGTCTTAAAAGCATTTCATAGTCGCAATTTGAGTTTATATGATTTTCAGGGCCCCACATCTTTCCAGTCACTGAAAGTGCTCAAAGAGTGTTCCCGTCTAGAAATAGCTTCCCAAACCCATCCGTTCGGAGTCGGGGTAAAATTGTAGGTCTCTGCCATTAATGAGAGAACTGTAGTCCTGGTCCTCTATGAGCCAGGGAGGGAGCTTAGGTTAGGTTAGGTTAGGTTGTAGTGGCTGACTGCTGCAGAGCAGTCACACTTAGGCCAGAATAGGCCCATTGTGATAGCACGCGGATTGACTTCTCCTAACGCTGGAACCAGTTGGTTCTGCTGATGAACCGATTTAGTTGGCCAATGCTGGCACTTTTTAGCTCGTTACGATCGTTGAAGTAGTAGGCTCCTAGATGCAGGAACCTACGACTGGCAAGAGCACTGCAGGAGCAGAGAAGTAGGGAGCCTAATAACTATTATTTTATTAGACAGTAGATGTGTCTGATGTGAGACATGCTAGAGCAGAGAATATGTGCGGAGAAGGTGATTTTCAGTGAAGATCTGCTTAGTCCGAGCAAACAGAGTCATTGCAGCCACTTGTGACTGGTTGTTCCAAAAGTGTAATGATACGCTGTAGCGATCGAAAAAGAAGGTGGATGTCCTGCTGATGTTACAGCGGAGGTTGTGCCACACACAGCAAGCCCATCGTTTTTGCAAGTGCACGGTATGTCACAACGTTGCGGGCTGATATGAGATTTTTGATTTTGTCCATGGACTTAAATGCTGCCTGGCTGCCCAAACAGATGGTGATTTTCCATTGTTGCATGCCACAGTCAGCTCAGCTAGCTTTAAAAAGAGAGCAATAATGATGTCTTCAGAGCAGAATTGTACACACATTCCTTAGTCCGTCTTACTAACTTCGTCATCAAGCTTGCGACCCATGGACACTCTGTATCTAAGCTATAGCTGCCGTCAATTATTGATCCTTGACACGTTCCTTCCAGTCATCAAGGCCAAACTGTATTGCATCCTCTTTGCATCAACTTGACACATCTTGCACATTGTGTCCATTCATCTTTCTAGCAGACCGTACAAGTTCAGAACATTATTTCAGAAAAAAACAAAAATGCTTTCAAAGTTAAACTTGGAACATGCAAGGATCACGTAGAAATAATTAAATTTTACTACATCCACCTCTTTGAGTGGCTCGCTGAGTTCACGGTTGTGTCCTTACCTCCATTTATCTTCCGCCAATTGAACTCACATAAGTTGTATCTCACAGAGAACAGTTTTAGGGCTGAGGAATGTGAAAGCAACACTGTCAATTCGAATCGTTATAGTCAATTGTTGCGCGTTGCGTGGCTTTACTTCCGTTGCCATAAATGTTACCCTTTTAGGCGCTCACAATGTACTGTCTTATAAGTATTGGAATTCAGTGTAGCGCTTGTAAGGTTTTTTAAGTGTGTCCTCAGTCTCTTAAGCGATTTAAATGCGTAAAAGGTAGTGCTTAGGTAAAACAACACTTAGCTACATTTTGGCCAAATCTCAGAAGTTAGAGCGCAAGTCCTTGCAAGTGCTTCATCGAAGTCAGACTACAGTCTTCCACATCAACAATTGGCGTGGAATGTGTATGTGATGGGCCCGTCTAGGCCAAGGCCTATCTTCTTCAGAAACCAGTCGTGATACAGTTTGTGCGAACTCCGAACGGCTATGTTTGAGAAGATTTGTCTAGACGAAGAATTTTTATTCTGTCAAAGATAGGGCCGTGAACATTTTTTTGTTGTACAGGGAAACGAACCTAGGCTAGAAGCCCCATGGCCCATACACATGTGAGCGGGGCTCCACATCATTCTTCCTACCGACATGACGTGTCAAATTCCTTCTCCAAGAAAGACTGTACAGTACTTCTCAAGCTATACTGCTTTGCTGTTGGCTCCATACAGCAGTACTTGCCCGTATTTTTGTTGACTTTTTCCAATTTTTGTGCTGCCCTATTGAGACCGCATTCAACTGAGGCAACCTTAAGCTCAACCACGACATCTCACGATTACCGAACGTAATGAACATATAAGGCGGCTCAAAGAAGTCACTATCCTCTAGTTAGAACACCACGCCCTCTTCCATAACGCATGCACCAATAATTCCGAAAACTCATTTGAAAGCAACTGCAGCGAACAATGCCAGTAAACGGCAAGGGAAATACCAGTCTCATCGGTTGTGCTTCCGGAATTTTCAAAACCAAGAACCCAGCGCCAACTTCGATTGATTGCATTGTGAGTCGCAGAAGTTGTGGAGCCACCAATTCCCCCGAACACAAAAGCACCATTCAAGTCAACAATGGCATGCGGTACGTAGTCTTGAGCCAGGCGCGCTAGTCGTCACAGGCGTTTACCATCACAATTAATTTCCGTTCACAGCGAGTACGAACTGATTAGCATGACGGATGGATAGAAGACGATGGGGTTTGGAGAATTGCGGGCGTCAAGGGTTTCCTTTGCTTTTTACGGAAGCCAAAGACTTTTAAGGCACACACACACACACAGCAGATCACAGGGCCCCGACGAGCAAACATAGAGTGGAAGGCACGCCTACCCGAAGGTAAGAAGCCTAAGCCATGATACCTGGGTAATTAATTCGAGCGCAACAGAGGCAGGAGAGGCAGGCTGAAGAATGAATAAATTATGCAAGCACACGACCGAATTGATGAGCTCTCTCGGTATCATTCGTGAACAACGCACTGCTCCGCAGACAATGGCACGGGTTGTGGGGATGAATGTGGTGGGGGAGGGGTAGGAACAACCCCCTTTTTTGATGGCAGTAATTAGCAATTAATATACAAACATCATCCGGTGGATTGGATTCCAGTGCCGCAGCTCCGGAATCGGAGTTTTGTACGGGAAGAGGTGATCATTGTTTCCTTTCTCATGGAAATGTACCCGGGAACATGTTGTCTGTTGTGTGCGCTCTGTCGGTACGGCGAGTGTGTGCCGTGGCGGGCTCTTAAACTTTTGTTAGGAATTATTTCGTAAATGAACCACCTCCGGGGATGGGGTTAATTGGCATTACGGGCTCTGCAGCAGTCAAAGGTGAGGCTGAGAATATTCGAAATGAAGACATTTGCACTGGGGCGTGTGCAAAGGCTGCTGATTTGAATTTCAATTTGAGGATATACATATTCCATGTGTGGCCTGGCACAAGGCGAGTTCATTGAAATAAAGCCAGAGCAACCGAGAGACTGCATGGGCCGACCGACAATTGGTATGGATTATGAACTAAGATCGCTATTAGATTCAATGCGAGGTGCTGGCAGATGTCGCTTGGTCATGATGCAAAGATTAGCTATGAAATTGGGGCTTTGTTGAATTCAATTTTTGTGTGAGATGGATGTGCTTTGAGACCGTGGGTGAATGAGAACATGGGACTGTTGTGCCGCTCAACTGGCAGACCTAAGGGATGGGTAAGTTCATTTGAATATAGGGTAGCAATTCCATCATTAGCATGGACCATGCGAAGTAAAGATTATTCTTTTGTTTTCTTAAGTTGTTTGTTATAAAAAAATAAAATTTCTTTGCGGCGGCATTGCCAGACTCATTTTATGTTTCACTTTTTATTCCATGGTTATTTGTTGTCCATTGAAAACCACATGTATAAACTATTAAACAGATTGGACAGTGGAGCATACGATCAACAATGTCACCAACCGGCGAATGTCAACCACTTATTTGAGGCGACATCCCCGAAATTTAGGAAAGTCAGTTTATAATTCTCGTGCCTCTGCATACATATCAAACTTCCTGATGTCGGTCTCGAAACAGGTATACCCTCAAAATGGATTACATCTTCAAAAGAAGTTCGAGTTTTTTCTGAATAAAGACAGAGTACCAACCCATTTCACAATGCAGGTATCAAATATTTTAAAAATAAATTTGCTTACATTAAAAATACTTATAATAATAATATGGCTTCAGCCCGTAGAGGGCCACACTCTAGCATCTCAGCAACCATTCGTGTTGTGCGTGTTATTATTCTCTCAGTAGTCAAATCGACCTTCAGTTGTATGCCGACTCCGAAAGGCCAAGTTTGAGATGCTTTTTCTAGACAGTAGCGTTGTCAGTGACTCGAAAGAGGCGGAGCCGTGAAAAATGTTTCTTTCGTACAGACCAGGGATCGAACCTAGACGTTGAGGTTCAAGTACATTGAAATCGACGAACATACTCAAAACGCCACCAGCCACACACATCTAGGGCATATTTAAAAAACCTCAGCAAAATAAATAACGTCAGCCTTAGTCCGGTGAACCGCTTTGTCAGAAGCACCAACAAGTTACAAGCTTAGAAATAATCAATCCAAACCACCGTCTTTTTGCAGTCAATTTTTGAACTCTGAATTCGAAACATATCAGCTATTTTTGGAACGGATGACTTCAGTAATTTGTATACTAATGATATTTGTGGTTAATTGTTTACTTCAAGAAAAATTGTATGACAAAGGTGTGTCGTATCGTAATCATTCGAAGCAACATTATTCAATCGTATCACACAATCCATTCGTAGAACTACGAACAATTGTTATATCAAAATACGAATGGAACTACAAACTCCGACATAAGTAACTTGTAGAAAAACATACAAATTTCCACTTCAATCGTATTCAGTGATTTGAACTTTCACGACATTTGTAGCAGATTTCATTATTGCTTCTACTACGAATGAATTCTGTGACAGATTTTTTGGGGTTCTCAGTTAGCCCATTTTCGACTACGATGATATTCGTGATAGGGGTGATTTACTGTGATGGCTCATTTGACAGTTCTAATTTTGCTTTTGCAATCATGGCGTCTATGTCTTACATCACTTGTTCTTCACCTCGAATAAAAACCCCCTTATTTGGCTAGTTCGGTAATGCTATCAGTGTGCAAGGTTTGATGTTTAAAATCTGGTGAAATTTATTGAGTGTGTTAAAGAGGTGCAGAGGTGCTTGTGGTGAACAAGCCTGTATCACAAAAAAAATTTAACGAAAGATTGACAGGACGTTCATGTTTGACTCCTAACCTTTTAAACAACAGTTGATTTTTACAACACGAGATAAGAGCATTTTTTCACAATGCATTAGTTCGTCGACATTATTTCGCTAAGATGTATTCAAAACCGCACTTCTTGTTCAGTTTTGTGTGGCATTTGCTTGAGCACAGGGACCCCTCCGGGTACACAGTTTTCAAGACATTAGATTAAACTCGGTGGCTGACAGACAGACAGCAGACCACACACACAATTCGGCTCATAGTGATTCATCTTTGGTCTATGCTAATGCCCCACTTATCGCTGATGTTGTTGCATAAGTAGGCCCCAAGGTGTGAGTTGCTAGGAGATGGGCAGATCATTTCTGTTGTTTTCTCGTGAATGAATGGTTTGGATCAACAGATGATAACCTCCTTAAGCTTTGATTAAATATTTTCGAGCAAATGTTGCAGCTGGCTACAGATCATGTCGGCTGCAGATTTTTATGGGGTGATACCCAGCTATACCCTGAACTACAGCGCTATCATAAGAAGAACTCTCAATCCTGCCACCTCTCCAGCAACTGATTTATAACAAAAACAAACATACAATTGCACATTTGACAAAAATTAAAGCATTCACAGCAAAAAAATGCTTAAATGATGAATCCATCCGTTGGACTTGACTCGCTAATGCGAGCGAATAAATCATCATCACTGACGGCTGCATTCAACGGTAGGGCAACAAAAAGCAAACACCCTCTCGCGCAATGCGTTACACAAATCGATTGAGAAGTCATTAGCAATAAAATGCAAATCGATAGGCAAGTGTGCGCGAACGTTTGTTAATTACGTTTCGAAAATGAACTGTTGCCACTGGCACCACAAATCACGTAATTTCCAAATCTAGACTTCCCACAGTGTATTCATTCTTACTCTAATTACTGGCCGTGGTTCTAATTAAGCATTAAACAACAAATTTGATAGTTAACTTAATTAGACTGCGGAATTGAAAAGGTGCAACGTACCCAAAGTGCAGTCTGAATGCATGGACTCTTTGATTCACAAATATCGCATGTATACGAGTGTATTCTGATATTGATTAATCCCTGGTGTCGATGAATTGACAAGAAGATGGAGAAAGATGACCAGCAGGTGGAACAGTGCTTCTTCAGTTCAAGGTTATAACAGGAGATCGTTGTGCGGCCATCATTCCAGTTAACTTGGCAAGTCAAGTCTATCCAAGACGTCATACATACTCAGTTCAGCTTGAAAGTCGCCTAGATTTTCAGAGGCACCGCGGGAGTCATCTCTGCTATTGCCAATCATGCTGGTGTGAGTGGTGATTTAAAAAATTGGTGATATCGCGAACTATGTCCGATGGCCAAAGAAAACCACATTTACAGTCAGGAAACAATTCGCAGCTTTAGGTTAAGAGAGGCACCATAAGTGCTTCCATAAGTTATAATTGGACATAATTGGGGATGACTGCTGATTGATGACTAAAAGATTATCATCGACACTACACTGTCGATATGATCAGTCCATGGTAGGTCACATAGGTTATTAAGACAAATTTAAGAGGTGGGCCTGGTGCTGGGCCATTCTTTTCTCAGGATTGATCTTTAGTCCGTTTAGTAACTACGCATTGAGAAAAACAACGGACCGAGAATCGAACCTTGGCGCTCACCATTGCGGACAACACAAAAAAACGATACTTTTGTTGAAACACGATTAGAAATGTTTAAGAAGATTAACTTTTAATGTGAAAAGATGAGTTGAATTCGTAAGACAGTATGTGATAAAGATTTGACAGGTTAAGACATTCGTATGTTTCCTTGACGTCAAGTTAAGCTAATTAGCTAGTTTTCTCTACGTCAATTGCTGTTGTCAGTACGTCAATACAAATATCTGTAGGCAATGTGGCCTGGCTTAGAAACACACACAGAACGACTGCGCAAGCCTTGTAAGAGAAGGATTTAAAACAATTTACAGAACATCAGTAACAGGGAAAGACGTTAATACGACTCCTGCTAGGAATGTTGTAAAAATGTTTAATGACAGCAATATGTGGCAAAGTAAGTGGGTATGTTCTACTCAAAACCATCCCTTAATTGCAGGCTGTCTCTTAACGAGATGGCTGAGCATCTTAACATTCACCTCATGTGGGTGCCGGGACACTGTGACATACCAGAAAACTGCAAAGCCGATGAACTGGCCAGGTGTGGTACAACCTCATCCCTAACAATAACTGGGGTACAACCTTCCATGCCGATCGCTACAGCCTACCATCTTCTTAAGATCCACAAAATGAAAACCACTTATGACAAATGGCTAGAAGGCACCACCTGCCTTAAAACAAAAGAAATCTGGCCATCACTTAACTTAAAACGGTCACTCCGGACCTCATGCTCGCAGGATGGATGCCCCACATAATGATTTTTGCAGAAGCTGCATGGATGAAGAGGAAGAAGAAAACACTCATCACCTTCTCTGCTCCTGCAGCGCTCTTGCTAGTCGTAGGTTCCTACATCTAGGAGCCTACTACATCAGCGGCCGTAACGAGCTTAACATTGCCAGCATTGACCAACTAAATCTCTTCATTAGAAGCACCAACTGGTTTCAGTGTTAGGAGAAGTCAATCCGTGTGGCACAACAATGGGCCTACCCTGGCCTAAGGGTGACTGCAATTTAGCAGTCAGCCGCTACAACCTAAACTAACCTATTTGGGTATATAGGCATTTACTGTCGCAAAACTAGTGACTGGCAATGGTGGCCCTTGGCATTGTTGGGAGGTACTTAGACCGCAACCACGGCGTTGTAGGTTCAATGCCTGCTCCTGTAAGACAAATATAGTTTTCATGGCCCCACGTCTTTCGAGTCACTGACAATGCTCAAAGAATATTTCCTTTCTAGAAAAAGCTTCTCAAACTTGGCCGTTTGAGTCGGCATAAAACTGTAGGTCCCTTCCACTCGTGTGAGAAGAATAGCACGCACAACACGAGTGGTTGCTGAGAAGCTAGACCCTGGCCCTCTATGGGCTGTAGCGTCACGCATATAGAACTAGTAACTTTTGTGATACACTTCGATTTCTTCAATTGAATTTAATACTTTTAGCTCACATAGCATGTCATCTATGTCTTTCACAGAATCTTGGTAGTATGTCTATATATAAATACGTGCTGGCCAATTTTGTTGCATGCTTATACACCATTGGAAAGGTAATTTTGCGTAGGTTGACAAAAGGTTGAGTAGGTAAACACATGTACGAAATTAGGTTATTGTACAGCTCGTTTACAATTTTACTTAGCTTATTGATAAAATATGTTCAAGTTTGCTCGCACTTGTAGGTTAATAGTAAGCACATGGAAATATGCACACATAAGCGTACAGTCGAATAGTTTCTGTGCATGTTTTTCTATTTATATAGATAATCATCGATTTTCCACAGCGAGCGAGCCTAGGGTTTTAAAAGCCCTTCTATGTGATCTTTGATGAATCGACAGACTAACACGGAGAGATAGACATTGGCGCGTCCTATCATCCATCTAACTGATTGTGCCGCCATCTATTGTTATAGACTCGAGCAAAAGTGTGAAAACCATTCTCGAAACAGAGTTTGTTAAATCCCGAGGTCTATAAAGTCTATTTAGAGACCATAGTCACACCCGTCACTGAAATATTGTTGTACAGTGAAAAATGCCATTGCCGACAGTGTGTTCCACAAGACTTTTTGGAAAGTATAAAGGTGGGCCCGACAGCTGCGATTAAAGCTAAGCACTACAATTTTGACAGAGACAGTATAATTCTAAAAGGGATCACTAGGAAACCCCACATTTCAAAATTTCTTTTCCTTAAGAGGCCCTATTTCGAATGTAGCTCTCCCTTAAAATCCCCAGTGCTAAAATATCGGCAAAAATCTCTTGAGCCGAAATACCCCTGGAAGTCCCCTACTTTCAAAATTAAGTATCCCTGGGTTATTAAAAAAAGGTTGACTCCTAGCACTACCCAGAGTCAACGACTAAAAAGCGCAGGTCTTCTGACATCCAAAAATTTACATACAAAAATGTTAAAAGTGAGGATTTTGGAACAAGCATTTCGGATTTTAAAAAGGGGAACTCTAAACAAGAGATTCTGGAAACGATCAGATTTCATACCAAACCCTTTTACAATTTTTGTAATGATTATGTGTGCTCATACGTTCCAATTCCCAGCAAAACGATGCATTAAAGACATAACAACCTCCGCGCTCTCGAGGGAGATACATTTAATCTGACACTCATCGATAGTGTTTGACAACAGAGACCAACTGCTGCCGGAAGAACAGTACACCACTGGGACGCCAAGTTTTTGCACGCCATGCTCGACGAAGTGTCGAACATATTCCTACAATTCCTTTTACACCATTCTCCAAGCCACACTTTTCTATTCAGTTGATATTTCAAATTTTCAAACCAATCCGAGGTTAGGTGGACTTGACTATATCATTCCATACCGAAAGCTCTTCCCTATGACCGCCAGAGAGTTCAGCACTTCGGCATCGATTTTATTGTGGTACAAGTTAATGAGGTCCACTCGAATGCTTTGCCTAAATGCTTTGCCAGTTTGGTCATTATGTCCAGGCCGTTGATCAAGAAGAAGTATGCGCTGAGATCATTGACTTCAAGCTAAAATGCTTTTTCTGGCACTGGTTGGTGGGTAAGAACATCTCAATTCCACAATCCGCGTTTATTTGCTCTAGCAGTTCGCGATAGCCGCCAGTATCGTCCAAAGCAGAGACTCTTATTCCTCTCCTCGCTTGATTCAGTCGCCATCAGACATTCCATTCCTGGTCCACCATTCCAAATAACACACGCTTTCAGCAGACAATCACCAAGCCAAGTAACCGCTTACGCATTACACGGCCAACCGCTCGTCATGAACTTGACAGGAAACCAATGCCAACAAGGTCCATCCTCCGTCCAGAAACGGCATTCATCCTTCCGCCGCTGGCATGCAATTATATAAGAATGTAAATATTTCCCGATGCCCACGCAATGTGCACTGGCACAGACTGGGAGGGAGCCTGTTTTGATGGTAATTTACACACGCCGTCCGGCTCAATCCAGCGCCAGCCCGGTGAATCGGGTAAGACGAGTCCAACACGACTGCTCCAATGCACTTACGGCAGTTACGAAGGAGATTTTGGACTTGTTTACCAGCTAAACAGGCTCTCGGCTTCACCGAACTGATGTGCTCCCTCCGCCTCCGCGGGCGAGGTGCAACGAAACCGCACACCTCTACCGAAACTGGAGTTCAGCTGACGGATAGCAGACACGCATCCGCGGACATGCGATAATTTATGCAGAGCATGAAGTCCGTACTTGGTAACGGAGAATTGGTTTCATTACCAAGGTAAGTGGGGCTACGGTGTAAGGTTACGTGAGCGGCTCCGGCTGCAATTTGTTTGCACATACCAGCGGATGTGCATTTGCAGAGCACTGACCACCAGATTGCCCCGCAGCATCAATCTGGCGGCCGGACGGCGGGGTTGGGACGCGAATGAATGACGCCAGTGTGGTTGGCGTCTAATTAAGGCGAGTTTTATACGAAAGCTGACATACAGAGCCGCGTATCATTGAATGCGCTGGCCAGACAACTGAACGGGAGCTGGACAGCTCTCAGAAACATGACCTGCTGTCGGCAGTTGACATTAGCATACTCGTTGGCTGTGGGGAACGATCTGATCCCAATGGCCACGGAAGCGTGTAGGGTTCGGCATGTGCACGAAGAAGTGTGTCATTGTGAACGGGTTTTGAATTTCGCGGCTCTGGAGTGTCTTCTCCGGTTTTGGTCGCGCTGTGCTGCGAGTGCTGCCTTAATTAATCTTTGCAGCTTGACTGACGGGTTCGGTTCGGTTCGGTTGGGTTCGGTTTTGTTTACGCTTCGTAGATGGGTGAAGGGTATTTCGTGTAATGTTTCTGATTTGCGGTTTGCAGAGCACTCGATATGCGGTATTTGGGGTGAGACTTGAGTGCGAAAGCACTCGTGGTTATTGAATTGCAAATGTGAAGAGAAAATATTATTTGCCGCCTAAAAGTAGGCCAAAGATTCAGTGGCGATGAATTTGCATTGCGGTGCAGTGTTGCCAACGAGGTGGGTTTTACAAATGGGTTGGACGTTGAGTGTTTTAAAACGCTGCGGATGGTCTGCTGATTCTGAAGGAATGAGAAACTGAATTTACATTACAGCACGTAACTGGTTGGTTGTAGTAGAAAATAGTCATCGACATTAGACCCTTGAGGATGCTGAGAATGCGGAGAAATCACTTCTGCGGACTGTTCAACGGCGATGGCGACACAAATTCCGCTGTTGGGCAAAATCTTTCATTTGATTTAGATAGGCAAAAACTCCGTTCTCCCCGACTTAGACGAGGTCAGCAATATCTAGACTGAAGTTCAACAAAGCTGCTGGAGCGGTCTGTTCGCCGAAGTGTTTAAAGCAGATAGAGATGATCTGATTGGGCGTATGCACCAGCTCATCTGTAAGATAGATCGGAGGGAAGCATGCCCGACGAGTGGAATCTCAACGTTGTCCGGTTCGCAAAAGAGGAGACCCCTTTGACTGCGACAGTCTCCTAAAAATCGCGATCAAGATCCTCTCTGCCATTTTGTGTGAAACTATTTGTGAATATACTGAGAAGTTTTTATAAGTGGGGGCACTGTTCGGGGAAGTCTAACATCGGCCAAGCCTTCACACTAAGTGAGATCTAAAATATTTCGTCGATTTCAAAGCCGCATATGACAGCGTGCATAGAGACGAGCTTTACAACGCCTTGTATAGTTTTTCTGAGCAGAGAGCGACATGCAATATCCCAAAATGTGTTGGACAAGGAGATGCGCTCTCATGTGATTTTTTCAACATCGTTCTTGAGAAGGTCGTGTAGAACTCACTCACCAACACAAGACGTGGTGGATCTTCCAAAACGCTATACAATTGTTAGCGCACTCGGACGAATACACCAAGTAGCGATTACTGGTTATTGAAACGGAAGAGGCCAAAATGGACGCAGTGGTGAAAACGAAGTTTGTGCACACAACCTTGGTGACTCGGCCAGAGGCTCTTCCTCTACCGACATTATCAGTACGAAAACAACCAGTGCCGAGATCAATCGCAGAACAACTCCCCCCAATCGCCTTTATTTTAGGCTTGATCAATAATTCTGTAGCAGAGCCCTCTCTTGACAGACCGAGTTAACATTGTAAATATAAGACCTCGATCATCCCTCTTCTGTGCTATTGCGCGAAAGGATGGCCAATCTTAAGATCAGATGAAGAAGCAATTGGGTTTTTAAAAAGAAAAGACTCGGATTCAGGTGGTGGCCCTTGATGTTGTGGGTATATGCGTCGACCCCAACCTCGACGTCGTAGGTTCGATCCCTGGTCTGTATGACAAAAATAATTTTCACGGCCCCACCTCTTTCGAGTCCCTCACAGTGCAAAATGTGCCCACGCCTGAAGTATCTGGCCGCAGTACGAGAAGGATGGAGAAAGTGTGTCGTCGCTTATAAAGTCATAAAGATTCGGGCTCCTGTGTTCAGTACTTTAAATGTGGAATGTTTAATCGTAACACTGCAAGCTCTTCGTATCGAAAATGCTTATGCAAACTGAACCTTGTTCCATTTGAAGGACAGCAATTGAAATTCGGAGAAAATATCTCTCAACCCAGAAGCTATGACTTCTTGTAAGCTCCTTCCACTAGAAAATATGACAAAATCAAAGCCAGCGATTGAATCACTATTGTAGGACCATATTATCTGCAACGAGACAGCTTCCCTTTTTGGCCGTCCATCAACTAAATCCTCTGCACACACATAAATTGTCCAATATCCAGGAGAAAATAAAATGCTGATTCTCTCATCAATAAATCGCTCATCAGTCTTTCTCCTGTAATTCGCAAATCGTATCAACAACCCTTCCGATACTCTTCGGCTTTCCCTTCGAACAAGATGAAGAACGGAAATCCTCATCCAGATTAAGCTTCAATTTGGCAATTCCAATATACAGGTAACCCGATAATGTTTGCCATCACACACGATTAAAGCACAATCAGTGGTGAAAAAAGATTAGAAGAGAAAGAAATGCGGTTGCAAGGGTTCACGTGAAGAGGATACATTGCGTAAACAACTGTGAGGAAGGCGATGACAATTCGCTTACGATGACATCGCTCAAAGCTGAAGGATTTCAGTAGATTCCTTCAGACTTCTTGGTATGGAATTTACACAACGTCTTCTTTCTTTTGCATTCACTGTCGGAAGAAGTGGGAATGTTGTCGGGAGACAGTGTGTGAGGAAAGTTGTGAAACCAAAGGTCAATGATTTAATAGAAACTTTAACTATTTGAATTAGTGGAAGACATTGTTGGATAAATTCGTTTGGTTCCACTGTGAACTTTTTTTCAATGGGTTTGGATCGATTAAATTCTATTTATGATTCGCTTATCTACTTTTGACATTGCTACCAAACTTTAGAGACAGGTTAAGTTGAGATTTATTAATCGCAGGTATAATAGCATTTGCGATTTGATAGTCACAGTGTTTTATTAATTATATATTAAACTGCAATTTTACAAAACAAAACAAAATAAAATAGCCTGTAAAACAGAAGCCAGAATCGAACAGAGAACATGAGCAATAAGCATGACCAACGCATCTGCCTTCACCGTCAACAGACTCGACACAAATTTTAAGGTTTTATTCTAGGTCACATTCGGTATAGGTGTGACATAAAGGGTATTCCAATAAGGATTTGACAACTTGTTTTAAATAAAAGCAAACTATATGATATATTTCAAAAAATTTAATATCGGCTAGAAACACAATCAAAACATTTGTGAATGGAACTCGACGTCGGTCATATGCCAACCGCGGCCACACATTTCGGTCGAAACAGCCGCGTTCGGGTTTAGTGTTGGTTCTGAGATCTTCCAACAGCGTCGACTTGTGCCCTTTTATGCGTCAATTGAAGCTGACTTATCTGTATAGACTTGAGCTTTAACATAGCCCCACAAAAGATAGTAAAGGCGTTAAATCGCACGATCTAGGCGGCCAATTGAACGTTCCCAAACGTGAGATAAAATGTTCACCGAACTCGCCTCTCAATAACTCCATTGTTGCGCGTGCTGTGTGGCATATGGCACCGTCTTGTTGAAACTCCATGTCATGCAAGTCAAGCTTTTGCATTTTGGGCAAAAAAAAGTAGGATATCATTTCACGGTAGCGCTCACCATTCACAGTTACGTTACGATTCGCATCATCTTTGAAGAAGTACGGTCCAATGATGCCACCAGCCCTTAAAAGGCAGCAAACTGTGAGTTTTTCTGGATACATTGGTAGCTCTTGCAATGCTTCAGGCTGATATTCACTCCAAAATCGACAATTCAGCTTATTTACCCATTGTGTCAAAAATGAGCTTCGTCGCTGAACACAATGAACAACAAAAAGCGCGCGATAAACAATATTTTGCAAGCGTTGTTTGTTTGTAAGACGATTCATGGCTTAAATATGGACCAAACTGAAGATGTTTTACAGTGAAACAAAACACTAAACGTAAGTCAGCTGTTTAAACTAGTGTTGCCAAAAGGATAATATCTAAAAAATCACACTTTAGCTAAGCGGCGTTTAATCGCACGAACGAGGCGGCCAATCGACTGGCCCATTTGTTGAGATAACACGCTTACCGTACTTGCTCTTCAATAAATTGATTATGCCATGTGCTGTGTAGCTTGTCACACCGTTCTGTTGAAACTACATGTCGTCCAAGTCCATATTTTCCACTTCGGGAACGCGATGGCCGTTATTGTTGACTAAAAAATACGACCCAACAATGCTGGCGTTGTGGGTATGTGCGTCGACCCCACCCTCGACGTAGTAGGTTCGATCTCTGGTCTGTGCGACAAAAATAATTTGCACGGCTCCACATTCTTTCCAGTCACTGACAATACTCAAAGATTTTTTTCTGTCCAGAAAAAGCTTCTCAAACTTGGCCGTTTGGAGTCGGCATAAAACAGTAGGTACTTTGCACTCGTGAGAGAACAATAGCACGCACAACACGAGTGGGTGACTGAGACGCTAGGTCCTGGCCTTCTGTTGGCTGTAGCGCCACCGCTGCGGGCGTGCAAGCCGCAACAAACGGATTTTTTTGTAGATAAGGTGGTGATTCATGAAGCTTGTCATGTAGATTTTCACCCGACAAATAACGCATATTTTGCTTATTAACCCATAGACCCATAGAGCCACAAATGAGCAAATCGAAATTTGAAGTTAACGCTCTTAAATTTGCGGTCACCGATTCAGAATTTCGGCTGAGCATTTTTTATAATTTCCTAATGTTGTTTGTTTGTGTACTTGATGAAAATTACTAAATAAATTGGTAGCGACAGTTTGATGATTAGTGAAAGAGTGCCTTCACAAATTGAACTCAAAGTTGTCAAGTCCCTATTGCAAAGCCACCAAACCGTTTACTTGCAAATAAAATGCTTTATTAAGTTAGCAGCCCAATCAGCAACGTTCTGATGAATTACAGACCTACCTCAATACCAATTATGAAGTTCAAACTCATCGTCTACAGATGGCAAATATAGAGAGCAACACCAGGCATAGCACATCATACGTTTGTTCACACAACGCAAAAGCATTTGTGCGAATCAATACGCAAATGGAGTTGCATAACAAATCAACTGCGATTCTTTAAAACTGCGATTGCGACTGTGAAAATGTCGCAATTTAAATCGCTTACACAGTTTGGATCGCAATTGCTGTTCAAATCACAATCAACAGCGGACAGTGCTTGCAATTTTTCAATCACTGTGAAAAAACGCAGTTGCACTACTAAACTTTTGCACTGCATCGACACCAGAGACCATCAATACTTCAAATGGCCAGACGGAGTGCTGTCACGTGACTTCTTCAGACCAGAACTAGAGAAACCACTTACAACTGTTAAACCAAGCGAAACTTTGAAATGATCGGTAGAGTGGTCAATGAGACGTTTGGAATGCTTGAGAGGAATGCTCCTGAAATGTGACAGAGAACGATATAGGCCCATAAAGGATGTAAAACATCTACGTTCTGAGGAATGTCGCAATGGATAGCGGTGATTAGTATGTAGTAACAACGTCTGCAAACTGAGTTTAACTCTTACCATTCTATGTCTTTATGGACTCAAAAAGCAATTGAGTAGTCGCATGCTCAGACGATTTATATATTAGTAACTGGACATAACAACGCACGCCCTTAAATTGAAAAACGAATTTTGAAAATATTTGCTACAAAAAAATGGTGGTAACACGTCAGTAGAATTGTAAAAAAATACAGCACGTCGCAGAGGGTTACTACAGCTGTCACGCTTAGCCGAAATTAGGCACAGACCTAGAGGCAGGAACAATCTCAAAAGTGGTTATTTCGAAAAGAGCCTGTCACCTTTTAAAGAGCAGCGACTCATCTGCGAAATGATTCGAAGAGTCTTTAGCCACGAACTTGTGGGACAACGCAACAGACTACACTCTTGCCTAAGGTCGAGACTTCAACCCATATTGTTATGCGTATCTGAACCCAGCTAGCTAGCAAGCCATCTCATGCAACACACAGTGTCACAACCTGCCAGATGGAAGACCAACATCTTCCCCCGGGCAGATTGGTCATTAGGGACCTTCGATTTGACAATGGATACCTCAATAGAAACGTATTCCTACAACTGTTCTGCACGAATTGCATGCAATACTGTATCCGTCACGCATGGGGAATTGCAACAAAGTTTCGTTGGAAAATGATATCCCAATCCGTTCATCGCCCATACAAGGAATGCAACAATGCTGCTGCATTGACAAAGTGGGATTGCGCAGCAAGACAACACACCTCGACTCCGCAGCGCAAATGAGAAGACTTCGATAGTTTTTATTCATCGCCCCCAACGTCGCCCATTCAGAGCTATCTGTTCCAATGCACACCGATGCACAAAGTATCCATCATACTGCAAACGTTCGAGTAGAAATATAGCATTACATCATCCCGGTGACAACTATGTCAGGACGAAGTGCTTTCCGCCCATTCCTCGAAGATACCTATTGGATGTGTGCGCGATGTACGATCGGATTGTGTGCTATTGTCAAAGTTGCCTGTTTGCACTTGTCAATCTGTGAAGAAATTCTGGATGGGGAGTGCGCTTGAGTTGGGCGAGGGAGAGCGAGAGATTCTTTTTTGGTGGTGTGTACACATGGGAGGGTGGACCTGGCTTAGTATTATGTGTCCCATTTGCAGGAAAACCTCTGTTTGCAGTCGATACTCAGTTCGTATTGACTGAGCAGTGTGCACTACCTTGACTCCCCGGTATGCCGGTACAAATATGAAAAGGCTCGACACTCGACAGCATTGGCATCGACTGTGTATTGCAAATCCATTCATTTACGGCACGCAAAGGAGAAGAGTAGGTGAAACTGAGTTTTATTGAATTAAAGTTCTCAGAATCAACTCTGCAACAGAGGAGTGATGTCTGCAGTAACTACGGAGCCATCACTTCACCGATGAGCGAGATACCTGATACTTGATGCGAACACTATCGAGTGTTGGCTTACAATAAGTGGGGGAGGATGTGCATATATAATGGCATCATGTATCGGCTGTGAGTTGGTGCAGGTGTACATGTGTTCACATTGAATGCGAATAGATATTCAACGGATTATCGAGATCAATTGTTTTAATGCTATTGAATGAAGTGAGGATTAATTAGTAGAACTATTGATTACGGACCATGGCAGAGACAAGAGCACTCAACGTTACGCTGCAAAGGTTCGTGCATAGATTCGGAGAAGGGTCAGGCATTCCTGGCCAATTGCGTGTATTCATAGTTGGCTATCGATACGCACCGTATTTTTATTGATTTCTGAAATCTGCCCACAACAGAATTTATCGCAAGGATGTGACGTAGATGCGTAGATTGAATGTATATGGTTTTGTGGCTGCAGGTTAAATCATACGCGATGGAATATGCAGGTGTTCGCCGTTTGAAACGTGCACCGGACCTTGGAGAGGAGGTGTGTACTCTTTATGAGCGCAGCTATAACTATGAACTGCACTATCTGCTTCAAATCAATCCAGCCTTTGAGTTACGAAAATGGAATTTATGTTGTGACGGGTTTTCAAGTTACTTCGCCATAGTTGAAGCTTGCAAGGCGATGGAAGAACAGGCTAAACGAGCTGGTTGTACGGTGAATGAGAAAAAAAACAATTGCAATTGTTTCGTATGTAGTTAGTCCACCTCGGGAACTCCACAAATGATAACCAGCGTAGAAGTGCCAATAGTTCCAATTGAATGGAAGTTATGTTCAACAGAACTCATATTAAAGCAGTCCTGTTACTGGACGATAAACAAAACTGCGGAGACGATTCGTAAGCCTTCGAAAGTGAAGTCTTGGTCCCGATTCATGCTCCTGACTGCCAGGAAAGTGAGTGGTGATGACGGGTGTGTCCTTTCGTTTCAAAACAGAGACGAAAACCTTTGTCAGCTTGATCCTTATGACTGGATGCAGTATATCAGATGAAAAACAACACTAGCACCTACTCAGAACCTTCAATTGCTCGTCTCCATGAAAGAAGCAAGTAAGTTGTAAGAAGTGGCTCTTACTAAAATGACTGTGTGTTCAGACACAGCATTTGTGGGTATGGCACAGTTTTTGGAAAGGACTTCTATTGGCATGCGAATTATTTTTTAGTAGTTATAGATTTTTTATGTGTCTTACGGCACGGTGTTGTGTGCGCGGAGATTTAAAAAACCGACTCACAAGGCTGCTCAGTTAAATCTATGGTACAAATATTTCTTGGTGGTGGCCCGTGGCGTTGTGGGTACGTTCGTCGACCCCAACCTCGACGTCGTAGGTTCGATTCCAGCTCTGAGCGACAGAAATAATTTTCAAGGCCCCACCTCTTTCGAGTCACTGACAATGCTCAAAGAGTATTTCCTGTCTAGAAAAAGCTTCTCAAACTTGGCCGTTCGGATTCGGCGTAAAACTGTAGGTCCCATCCACTCGTGAGAGAACAGCACAACACGAGTGGTTGCTGTGAAGCTAGGCCCTGGCCCTCTATGGGCTGTAGCGCCACCCATATTATATTATTACAAATATTTCTTACAATCTAACAACGCATAATAAGGAAGTTCTACAGCAATTCACATGTATCCCGACTGCAGCCAGCGTCCCCTCATTAGGGTCTTGGACTGTGTGTGTGATAGTCAGGTCAATCGCCTGATTTGGATCTGCTAGACCTCTACTAGATGCTCAAGTTTGGCATTGGATTTGGTGGTGGTTTCCTTGAAGTTGGTTAACTTGCATACATCCTTGCCATTTAGACCAATACTATTGATCTATTTCGGCACAACTTCGTCCATAAAGCAATGGTTGCATAAGCAATGAGTTCCTCCGCTACTCAGGTTACGCCCACAAGTTATGTCTGTACGTAGGGCTTCGCCCTCTAGTTTACTCCTCATGAAGCTAGGTGGCGTATGAGCATAGAGTAACTAGAGCTTCCTCCGAGCCCATACGTTTGTCGACGAGTCTGTCTGCCTTTTCGTTCCCTTGCATGGCTTATTTAACTAATGTGGTCTGTTAGGGTCTGATAGGATCCGTAATAATCAATCGACACGATGGTATATATTTTAATTCGTATCTTTTTTTTTTCAAAATTTTATTTAAGAAAAAACATGTACAATACTATTATTCGATGTATTGAGCATCTGAAGCTATGACATGTTTCGATTTTTCTGGCAATTTGAAAAAAGTTACAGTGTGCTAAGTATGGCCTATCCCATGTGTCCATGTTGTGCCCAGTAGGAACTATTTGACACGTTTTCTAGATTGAAACTTTGCTGTTTTTTTTATTTTTATTCATTTAGGCTAAAATGTCCACAAGTAAGGAAGGCGCGGTGGAAAGAGGGATGATGCAAGCCTTATTGGAAATTTACAACAAAGTCCCCATGAAACCAGGGGGGGGGGCAATATTTAACGCCAAGTGGGCCATATTAACCTTTTTTTAAAACTCAAATATGAAGTTCCTCTTATTTTTTTTTTATAAAACTTTTAGTAGTTTTTGATTTTTGTTACTTTAGTTTAGGTTTAGCTAGGCCGTAGTTGCCGCACTTACTCTAATATTGTTTTAAGGCCTTAGACTCCACTGATCTCAGTAAATACAAATTGATATTTAATAATTGTGAAATCTTATTTTTAAGTCTTTTTTGATTTCAAACTTTTTTTGAATGAATCAAATTAAATTGGGATTGCTCGTATAGTTTCCATTCTAATTGGCGCGAATTACAGAGAATAAAACCCAATATTTTCAAATATATGTCGAATTTGTGGCGAATATTCCAGGAAGAGCTGATTTCATAAGTGGCAAGTGTTCCAAGGAAAATTAATACCATTTCTAGCCCATAACCGCAGGATCGATTGACTTCACCAACAAGGCAATTCTCAATTCCCAAAAATATGTATGTGTTGATGCTCAACTCAATAAATCCAATGGACTGGCCCGCATGTTCGCCCGACGAAAATCCAATTTAAAACGTTTGGAAAATCCTGGTGAAGAGAGTTTACGCAGGCGGTAGGACACACATACGTGTTGGTAGTGTAGAGCTTGAACCAGTCCTCAGGGAAGAATTAATTGGCTCAAGCATTACTTGGTGTCTTGCAGTAGACGGAGCCATAAAATGCAGGTATCCATCTCGGAAAAAGGCGATGAACAAGCACCTGCCCTCGTAAAATTGGTAACTTTTTGGATTATAATGATCCGGCTCTCCACAAATTGGTCTTAAATACTTGGTCATCTTGTTAAAGGAAGAAGAGCTTAGTGAGATATTTGAAATCAACTTGACTCTGTCCAGAGACTTCTGGACAATGGTAAGGCCGATCGTCAACAGCTACATCAGTGTCACCAGGCCAAAAAAATCATTACCCATATGTTCTTTCTCATCATGGACAATTTTTGGGAAAAAAATCGATTGTTGATCGATAGTAAGGCTGTGTACGAAAACATTTAAGAAAGACAGCGCTAAGTAGAGTTTCGGCATTCCTACCACTGCTCCATCAAGGGCGCTAAAGACCTAACCCAGACCTTTGAAATCAGAAACGAACTGAGACAAAGCAGTGCGCTATCATGCGACATCTTTAACTTCATTTTTCAAATAATTGTTCAAGACTAGCACGCCATCAGCAGAAACAATCTTTCAAAAGTTCGTCTATCTACTCGCATATGTTGCAATCAGTGAACAATCAGTGATACTTTTATGAGTGGTGCCTACGGAGTGTCAAGTGTGTAGCGAAGATGTGTTTGATGGTTTAACGAAGTTAGGTCAACCCAAAAGGATACCCAACACCAACCGTCTCGGACAGAGAGTCACAGGCAGATATAACTTTGAAGTAGTGACCACTTTGACCACCTTGTAACAGCTAACATCACAGAAACTAGCGCTGAAATCAAACGAAGAATGACTCTTGCCAATCGCTGCATCTTTGGGCTAAGAAAACAATTGACAAACAGAGCCCACTATCAAGCAACCGAAGTAAGCCTCTATAAGACCTTAATCGTATCAGTCCTTCTAAATGGTGAAGACGCACCGACTTTCATCAAAAGTGGTCGATGTTCCTCTTGAGCGCTTTGGTCCCCTCTGCAGAGATGGTGAAAGATGAATTTGTATTCAAAATGTAGACAAACTTGACATAGTGACTTATATTTTGTGACTCTAACTTACTAGTTGTTCAGCAACGTCGACTTAGCCAGAAGAGTGAAAATCAACTGAGAAGCACATTTGGATCTCCAAAAAGCATTTTATTTTGAACTTTTTTGCGCTCTGGAGAAAGCTAAAAAGGTCTTTGCTATAGCAGCCAAATTTACAGCAGTGATTCGGGACGGTTATCCACGGTTTTTCAATTAGTGATAGTGAATGAGTCTTTTCCATGTATATGTTAGGCGAGACAAAGTCTTTGGAGCTGTATTCTACTCGGGCTTAAATAAAAATAGAAAGTCTATTCCCACGAGGTCCTTGAACAAAGTAATCCAAATGCATGCTGAACTAGCTATGACTTACTCTTTCCGTTATTTATGTGCTCCTAGGGTTTAAGCCTTACTAAGCTTCACAAGCTCGATGAGTCTAATAGAGTTTGAGTTGAAAAAAAAACCTATTTATAAGCATTTTCATCTAGAATGTGCGTGATGAAAATGCCTTAAAAGGAAAACACCCTGTCCAAACTGAGCTGTAGAAGTTTGGATGTTCGTGGAGGTCTAGCTTGTAAGCTGTTCGGTTTGCATTCGATTTTCCATGAAAGGTTTAGATTAGTTTTGGTCTTGATCAGGAGAGGAGATCAAAATTAACTCGAAGAAATTCAAGTGCTAATGTCATCCTTCTCAATATCCCATCATGCGGAATATTGAGTTGTTGTTCACATCTCTTTTGAATTTACATAGAAAAGAACAACAGACCACTCTTGACTTGACTTGACTTATATCCTTCAACCCTTCGAGGAGGCATAGGAAGGCAACCAGGACTGCGCGTCATTTGGTTCGAACTTCTGCAACGTTTGGACTCTCTCCAACTCATTCGTAGCTCAATTACTCTTCAACTGCTCTGCGCCAAGATTGCATAGCGTGTCCTGCTGTTCTGCTTGCATGAATTGTGTTAGCGCCGTAGGCTGATTTCAATGCACTGCAACTTTGTGTTTCGTGTTGTAATGTCTAAAGGTTCTTGACCCTATGCCATGTATAGTTGCCCTTTCGTGATACAGTTCGGCCAAGAGATCCTTAGAAGAATCCTTAAACATCTGTTTACGAAGGATTGCAGTATGGTAATGATGTCCACTTTCCAGGTACTACATCCAAAAAGTAGCACCGATTGTACGTTAGAGCGGAGCGAGTCGCAGATTGGTCCTTAAGCTGAATACATTGCTTTTACAGATCGTGAATAGCATTCCGAACGCAGCTTTAGCCTTACCTATTCCTTCACACACATCAAGTTCGTAGCCGAAACCACACATCCTAGGTATAGACAGCTCTTAACTTTCTCGACTTCCTGTCCGGCAATGTCCAATTGGGCGCTATTGTCAGAAATGTTTAGGGCTTTGGTTTGGTGGACCATCAAGTGAAGATCCATTATCTGTTGCGACAGTAGGTAAGCGTCGTCAGCTTAGTTTAAGTGTTTAAGATAAGACCTCATAGTCCATCGAATGCCATAGTTTCCATTCATTAATGCTGCAGTGAGTACAGATCTGACAACCACTAGAAACAATAATGGCCATAGTACGCACCCTTGGCGAACTCCACTCTGAACTTCAAGTTCCTCTGACAACTTACCGTTGTCAAAGACGTGACACGAGTATGGTAATTTTTTCGGCATGCCTCTTCTGTACAAGGCTAAGCAGATTATATTTCGACGAAAGCCTGCTCGATATCAACGAACAGTATGTGTAGCGAACGCATTGTTCGAATAACCTAAATTACCTGCCGGCACTAACGAATCGATGATCTAATGTGATGTGTAAGCGATCACTTCCATCGGGCAGCCGTATTTTAATGCAACCTACACATTTGCAATTTGATTCATTTTCAAGCGTCACCCCGCCTCTCGTCCACAGCTCACTGTAGTCATAGCACAACCGCCGAATACATGCATAAAGCAATTAACGGAACCCGCAAATTGGTATACGAATAAAAATTGCCCCGTTCTCCATTACCGCCGATTAAAATAATTCCCACCCCTGCTTACACTTTGAATAATGGATTGCCTCTCCGCAGAGACAGAACAATCAGAACAATTAATTCCCTTAGAACCAGGGCTAAGTGCCAAAGCCCAAATTGCTTAATAATCTTCGCAGAGCTCGATTCGTTGCAGGAGAGGACGGAGACTGCTTATGCCCCGACCCCCGTCCTGATTGAGAATCGAACCCCAAGAAAAATTCCACTCCGCATGTGAGCCACAACGATGCTGTTAAGTTGGGTGCGGTATACAATACGTTTGCGGTACTCATTCACTCACTCACTCACTCTCTCTGTGCACTCGTATCTTCTGGTTCGCATTAATTTAACAAATTAATTCGCCTCGCCTGCGTTGTTCTTGGCTCCCTGGATTTGCTTGTTTTTCTTTGTTTGCCTCTTTTTTTGTGTACCATTGTCATTGGGAACACTTTGTTGGCGGCTACCCATGTGTGTGTCAACTTCAGTTTCCTGTTCCATTAATCTCGGAAACTAATCCGCTGATAATAGAAACGACAATGGCAGCAATTCCACGAAGAGTCTCGGGATGTAGGTCGGCGAATCCCATATGCAGCAATCCAATTCAACCGCCAAACATCAATAGGGATCCTTGTGCAGGGGAATCGCCTCTCTCCGCGTTTGGACTTGTGGCTGGAATGACAATGGCTGCTGAAGCTGGAGCTGGGAAGCAGCAGCGAGTGCAATTTAATTCGAATAAATGTTTCAAGGTTTTCGACAATTGAATTTATGTATCCTAGTTGGACGGCGTTCACCTGTCCGGGCGGTGGTCCACGCCGCATGCCACACACACACCACATCCACACATCATCAAGTATGCGAGGCTGACGTCTGCTGTGCCATCCATCCTTCCAAGAGGCTTCCAAGGAGTTTCGGGGAAGGCGAAACAAATTGCTCGCTTCCACCTGTCCATTATCAAATTAGTCCGGAATTTATTGCTCTTTTGGTTTCAATTAAGTTGAAATCGAGTTTTCCCGCCTGTTGCGCGCGTCTCCCTCTCCCGAAATACAACCACAAAAGGCTCACACTCGAGGTGATGGATTTAGGATGTGTTTATGTTGGACAGGCAACCGATGGGAGACCGACGCCGACGCCGACGCCCGGGTGGCACTTGACTCCGTGCTGCCATCTCGTTATTATTCAGCGCGGCAGATTTGACAGACATTTGCGGAATGACTTGCGATGTCTCTCGTCTGGGATGAGTTTGCACTTTATTTAGTTGACTATGCTCATGACTGGAATGTGATGGGACCTAGCTTTGGTTGACTTGCCCATCAATCAGTATTCATTCCGCTTGCGATGTTACACGTCAGGTTTTTGGCAATTAACGTCCGTTCACAGTATGATGTTTTCTCTTGCTGTTGTCTGCCCCGGGGGTGGTGGAGCGGGCTGGGAGTCAGTCTTTTCCCAGAGCAGCCGTCTGTAAGTGGGTCAGAAAGACGCTTGCACGTGAGCATTTGAGGAAAACGAAATGAGTGAACGGAGAACTTTGCATATTCTACGAAAATAAAGCACAATATTTATAGACAGACGTACATATTTGAGTGCAGAGGAGTGAGCTTCAGTGGTCGACTTTAAACTTTGGATGGGAATTTTGAATGCATAAAATTACATTTTAAAATACTTGCTTTCGCAAAGTTATGGTTATTATGAGAGTTTGGTACGAGCGTTTGGTACAAGAGTTAAGCTGCTTTTGATAACGGTTCTGACGTTGTCGGACGAGGTAGACGAAGTGAATGACTGCCTCGAAGTTGTAGCTGTGCATAGTGGCGTTCTGTCCAAGACGTCGATGTTGTATGCACTTTCTTGAGGAGAGCATACATTCCAGGTATACCGGTATGAAGTAAGCGTCAAGATACAAATGTCTCAAAAGGGAACATTCGTTGTGAACGAGCCCTTATTTTGTTTTTTTTTTGTGCTATGACATCTGTGAAAAATATTTAGTCACTGAACAGACAAAATCATATGTTCTCATCGTGTTAAAAATGTCGAATTTTGTACCAGGAAGTGATGATTTGCGGAAAGCATTAATTTTTTGTTTTCATTTGAAAAAAAGTGCTGCAGAGTCGCATCGAATGCTTGTCGAGGCATATGGTGATCATGCTCTATCAGAAGAAACATGCAAAAGATGGTTTCAACGGTTCAGAAATAACGATTTTGATGTGAGAAATGAAGAACGTGGAAGACCACCAAAAAAGTTTGAAGGCGCCGAATTGCAAACGATATTGGATGGAGATGACACTTTGAGTCAAAAGCAAATGGCAGCAATGTTACATTTTGCACAACAAACAATTTCTGACCGTTTAAAACCTATGGGAAAGATCCAAAAGTGTGGAAAATGGTTGCCACATGAATTGAATGAAAGAGATGGAAAACCGAAAAAACACTTGTGAAATTTTGCTTCAAAGCCACGTACGAAAATTGGTTTTGCATCGGATTGTTACTGGCGATGAAAAATGGATTTTTGGTATTTTAAGAATCCTAAACGGAAAAAATCATGGGTTAATCCGGGACAACCATCAACATCGACTGCAAAACCAGATCGATTCGGCAAGAAGACAATGCTGTGTGTTTGGTGGGCGCAGAAAGGTGTGGTGTACCACGAGCTCCTAAAACCTGGCGAAACCGTTAATACTGATCGCTACCGACAACAAATGATCAATTTGAACCATGCATTGATCGAGAAACGACCAGAATTGGCTAGAAGACACGGCAAGGTAATTTTGCTTCATGACAATGCACTTGCACACAAACCAAAACCTGTTCAGGATACAATCAAAACACTTGGCTGGGAGCAGCTACCCCACCCGCCGTATTCACCAGACTTGGCTCCTTCCGACTACCATTTGTTTTCATCGATGGGACACGCATTGGCTGTGCAGCACTTCTATTCCTACGAAGAAGTCGAAAATTGGGTGTCTGATTGGTTTTCTTTAAAAGACGAACAATTTTATTGGCGTGGTATTCACAAATTCCCAGAAAGGTGGTCAAAATGTGTAGAAAACAATGGCCAATACTTTGAGTAAAATGTTTTTACTTTCCCATTAATAATTATTGTTTTATTTTCAAAAATTTCATTTCATACCGGTACATTGTACTTGTACATTATTTTCCTTTCGTTTACCGTCACAGCCATCTGTCAATATATTTTGGAAGATCGTACTTCTAGTTTTTGACTGTTTACGTGATCTCCTGAAAAATGCTTTGAAAAAATGTCAAATGACAATGCCTTGAGCTGGTATTCACTTTAGATTAAAACCCCAGCAGTTGTCTATGAAACACAATTTAAAAGGCTGAGTGAATTTGACAGTAATTACACCCGTGACAAACTGTTCTCAATGGCCAGGGTCTTTTGCACGGTCTTAAAGCAATTACTTGACAGTTCAGAGACTTGCAGAAACCAGTAATGGCATCAGTAAGTTCAATTAAAGACCGAGTAGACACGCGGTTACTTACTTACTTCTAAGGCCTGCCACCCATTGACGCCTAAGCTATAGCTACCCTCCATCGACTAAGTTGTGTTGCATGCGTGTTGTTTGTCTCCTTCTAGAAACCATAGGCTCGGATTCGTAGACCCTCTCAGATGGAGCGTTGGCGTCCGTGTGCACGATATGGCCGAGCTAGTGCTATCGATGAATCTTTGTCGTTCGGACTACATCTGCACCTTGGTTCATCTAGTTGAGTTCACTGTTGTGTCTTCTCCCCCATTCACCGTGATTCGAAGTAAATAGAACTTTTTTTTCCACCAAGAGCCAGTTTATTTTTATGATCACACGCAACATTAGACTTTTGTTGAACATTAATTTGGCCTTCGATTCAGATGTAAACCGTAGTAGCATCGGCTCTCAGGGGCGATTGTTGGTCGGATGGTATTTATAGAGCTCATACTTGGAGCCTTCCGAAGCGCACCCCGATACATCAATAGACACATTTATTGCATATATCACCTAATAAGGGTGAGAGGGTTAAACTAAGTAGAAAAACTTGACTAGATCCGCTTGGGAGTCGCTGACGGAGAATCGAGTGACCTGGATCGAGAACTTTAGAGAATTATGCGGTTTTGTCAACCATATTTTTGGATTCCCCTCAATTTTCCATACAAAAACTACACATTTTGATATCCCCTGATAATTCGACTTAGAGGGAGTCCACTGCGTATAAATCATGCGTTGTTTACGTCCCACCGGCCAAACTAAATGCCTTTAGAAGGATAATATCTCGTACTACAATGGACTTGATAGTTTTGAAATTCATAGTCTCAGTTTATTTTGTCAGAGCAAGTTACGAGTTGAGTGCAACTAATACAATAAAACTCGAAAGTATTCATAATTTTATTCAAAACAAAAAAACAAACAAATTTCAACCAAGTTCTTTGGTGGTTTTAACTGTTCTGTCCTAAACTATGTTGCCAAAGCGAACCAAATTTCGAATAAACAAATGTTTTCTTTATTTCATACATTTTCTTACAACATAGACTAACAGTTAATATAGACCATACACAAAAACAAAGATAAAAAGGAAGCGACAAAAAATAATTTTCACGGCCCCACCTCTTTCGAGTCACTGACAATGCTCAAAGAGTATTTCCTGTCTAGAAAAAGCTTCTCAAACTTGGCCGTTCGGATTCGGCGTAAAACTGTAGGTCCCTTCCACTCGTGAGAGAACAATAGCACGCACAACACGAGTGGTTGCTGAGAAGCTAGGCCCTGGCTCTCTATGGGCTGTAGCGCCACCCATATTATTATTATTATTAGTACGGTCCATATAATTTAATGTTTGAAGATTATTTCATGCACATGTTGACCTTGACTGTGCTTCAAAGGTCCATCCGCTTAGTCCAATTTTGGCATACACTTCCCAACATATCGGACGGTATCTCACGAATAAATGCTTCAATGTTGTCATCCATCATGCAAGTCAAGCTCTTGTATTTTGGGCAAAAAAAAGTTGGATATCATCTCACGGTAGCGCTCACCATTCACAGTTACGTTACGATTCGCATCATCTTTGAAGAAGTACGGTCCAATGATTCACCAGCCCATAAACCGCACCAAACTGTGACTTTTTCTGGATACATTGGTAGCTCTTGCAATGCTTCTGGCTGATATTCACTCCAAAGTCGACAATTCTGCTTATTTACGTACCCATTTAGCCAAAAATGGGCTTCGCGACTGAACACAATTTTTCGGTAAACTGAACGACGATGAAGTTTCTTAACAGAGCACGCATTTTGATAATAAAATTCGTTGTAAGACGATTCATGGTTAAATTATAGACCAAACTGAAGATGTTTAACAGTGAAAGAAATCCCGAAACGTGAGTCAGCTGTTTAAACCAGTGTTGCCAAAAGGATAATATCTAAAAAATATCACCCTTTGCCACATTTTATTTAAATGAAATTTTACTGAACGATGTATCCCATAATTACAGACTTGAAATAATGATTCGACTAGTCTAATTGAATCATTTTTGCTTCTTTTCTGTTTTGTTGTAGCATGCTTCGGTTGGGTACTGGATACGAGACATGTATGAATTTCCACGATAATTTGGTTTAAATGGGTTTCGACTTACAGAGAGTCGACATATGGATCGTGAAACATGGGAAAATGAAGTTTTTGGTCTAATTTGTTAGTAGTTCTTTTCGAATCATTTGTGTGCGACTCAAAGATATTCGATTTTTGACTTTTTTTTATTTATTTCGGAAATGCTATATAATATTATACGTTACTATATTCTATATTTACTTCATTGCACAGAATGGTGTAAGGGAAATAACGTGTGTGCTGGACAGCTTGTCAAAACTGCCATCTTTTTGTTTTGTGACGTCTATCATTGCCGTTTCTGTCAGTGGGAGGATGTTCGCTTAAGCTTACATTAAATCAATTTCGTATATCAAAAAATTAATAATGAAAATCAGAAATTGAATTGCAGACGTAAGATTAAGGGATTTAGTTAATTTTTAATTGGTATTAAACACGAAAGATACTAAAAAGTCGCAAAAGCTATAATCAGTAGATAAATGGTGGTTTAAATGTTCGTTTTTATTTTTAAGCGCGTCATGAAAATATTTTTTACTTGTTTCTGACATATAAATTCCCGCGATGACGTTACGCAGACCATGCTTGGTCTAAGGAATATAAGGTGTGCTCTTTAATTGAGGCACAGTGTTTTCTTTGAAATCAGTCAAAACCTTACCAAAAAATATCCACATACAATTATTAAATATTATCTTATCTACTTCTGACTATCTTCATTAAATAATAGTCGATTCATGCGATCACCAAACATCATAAAGCACTTTTACAAACCTCTGCGTCGATCGAGATAGTGAGAGAGGAAGTAGTAGAAATCTAAATTTAGGAAAAGATTAGAAAAAGAAAACAAAAGCAACCACCTTTCACTTAAAGCAAAAATCATTCGTATAAGAGTGCCACCAAATTTATTTGAATATTTACAATTCCACAAGCAAACTTAGTGAGTGTTTGGGCTTATGTGGATACAATCGACTTACATATTCCACTCCATTGAATAAACACTAGCACCCGGCGAGTGTTACATTGAACTTATTCTTGTACTTGTTGCAGAACACTCGATCAAAATTCCTGAGGATATCGTCCTGCTCGTAATAGTCGTAAACCTGAAAGCGTACAAAGCGTTACTAATTATTATTTTCATAAGCCGATTTCAAGTCCATACACAAAAGCACAAATACACCGGTAGGTATAGCACAGAGGAAATTTACACTCTGAATACAATTTAATTAAGAGTAAGCCATCAACGCACGGATAGCATGACAACGGCATTCTCCAAAGAACACAAGGATACACGGCATAACCTAACCTGCACCCGCTACCGCACTAAGCCGGTTATTCTCATGCAGGATATGTTCCACAGTCGCATTGTGCTCAGCAGTCTGAGTACATGTTCATGTATTCAAATCGAGGTTCGCATTAAAATATCAATGAGGTTCGCATGCCAGGGGACCTCACAGAACAAGGAAATTAAAAGGCCATTTGCATTAAATGAAAATCTAAAACGCAATCCATGAATATACGGAATGATAAAATGGGATTCACCAGAGAGATTCTGTTATGAAATGGCGGTACTCTGAGGCGGTGTGGGGCGATGGGGAGTTCTGCTGCTGAACCCCTTTGCCCGACGAACGGAGGGTGGCTGTCGTGAATGAAGCTATGATTATGATTCGAGCGGGCCTAATGGCGGGGGTACACTGTGAAGTGGAAAGAAGTGAATCGATTTATTATGGAATTCAAAAAATGACGGATGTCCTGTCAGCGATTCTTGATGCTGGATGGAGAGTGAAATGGGCGGGAAGATGATGGAATGTCACTGAATGAGATATCACGTACCAGTTGATGGGGAAAAATAATAAGAAACCGGAATCTTGAAGAACTTTATAGACTAGTACATAACTTAAACGCTCTTAGCAAAACCACAGCACAGTCATTTATTTACTCTATTGTGAGAAAAGTGCATTATTTTTTGAGGATAATGGGCCTTGTGAACAAAAATTAAGCAAACACATCGAGTAAACATTCATGAGTAAAGTCGTTTCGTTAAAGGGGACTCTCAATGTGGTATGAATTAAAAATAAAATCCTCAAAGTAGGTCCTTCCGTCAAGTTGAAGTTTTGAAAACTTGAGCTGTCAATATTATCTGTCAACATTGAATTTTATACAATTTAAGAACATTTTTTCTGATTTTCGTGGCGTTCGAATTAACGCCATGAATTATTTAAATTTTTTCCAAAGCTTGCAACGCAATTTTCTTTTAAATGTTCACGTCTAAAGCTAATAAAATTGTATGCAGTTTATTGAATTGTCTTCTTCTATTCCAGAGGTTCACTTAATCTGCCAAGACATTCCACTCCACCGAAACAGGATTCTCAATTTTTGAACTTTTTAATCTTCAGACTCTTACCACCACGTGGTGAAATCCGTGAGGGTAGTACCTTCCAGAATATAGCATAACCAACCCTCAATGAACGTCTGAGCGGCTTCAAACGAAAGAGGTAGTCAGACTCATTTTTAGTACAGCGGCGGAGGAGCAGATTAATGGGCTAACAGCGGTAGGAGCTTCCTGGTTTCCAAGGTTAGCTGGAGACTGTTGTAGATACGGCGGCAGATGAGCTCTTTTCCTTAAGGCAAACGGCAGCGCTCACAGTCTACAAGAGGCTACCAACACTCAATCCTTGCGGACCCCTTTGCATTGGGGCTAAACAAATGTACCTGTCCTGCCAGTTGAAGACTGTGCGTGATGTTCATTTGCAGAACAATCTGCCTCGGATACGGACAAATTTACTGCTGACAACGGCAACGAAAGAAGCAAAGACATTGTCTTTCGGTTCTGAACGTTGAATGTGAGGTCCCTTAATAACCTACATGCCGTCGATGAGCTAGCCGAGGTCCTTGACTGCTATAAAGCAGACGTTGCCGCAATACAAGAAGTAGAATCAGGAAGGATCAAAAAGTTCGTTATTTAGTACGGCATTTGCTGCAAAGGGCGAAGGCGCCGGTCATGGGGTGTGGGTTTGCTATCGGAGGCAGCAGCAATATGCATCATGGGTAAGATCGGCAATATATCGGAGGCAACGGAGGATAGGAAAGATGAGGATGATCCCCCTTTCAGGGCTGCAACATTAACACATGTTTAGGGACCTAAAATTAAAGGCGCCAGTTCGTACTACCTAGCCAAACAATTCACCGATCGATTGGCACAATTGGTTCATCGATCCATGTATGCAGAGTGGCATGTCCTGCAGTCTTGCTGGAATTAGATGCCGATCAGGTTGTTCGTGGTCTTTGAAAACATTCCAAACAATGATGCATGCGTGTACATATGCGTAACTAGAAGTTTTATTGTTTGTTCTCTACTCAAAGCGAAGGACCTCTTCCATTGAATAGGTTTTTTTTTGTCTGTAACCACAACCAAGCTGTGCTTACTCAACCCTTTAACTACTTACAGGTGAGTTCAATAATGTAAGCTTTCTCTTAATCTGATCTGCAGTATGTGTTTGCTACCAAGCAAGGATCAAAGGAGCTACTTTTAGGACCCGAACCTGCGTTTGGCGCCCTTGGCTTCTCGAGAACCCGGACGGAGATGGCATAACTCAACAGGATGTAGTCTTACCAAACTCATGCTCCCTAACGTTTGTATTAAGTCCGTGGCATTCTAGAAATGCCGGAAGTGACTGGAGACGACTTACAAGCTGCTACTACCTTCGAAACCCCTAAATATCCTTAGCATTAGTGATGAAACCGTTTGCGATGCCTGTGGAGACAAAGACAACATTGCAGAACATTTCCGTATAAAACAACTAACGTATATGTTCGGCCGTATATTTTCTCAGATCAGGTATCAGCCCTTCGGTGGGATGAAAGCTGATTATGTAGACTTCTCTTCCCAGAAGCATCTGATAGTTTTTCAGTAAAAATGAAGATTGCTGCCTGGTAGGCATATGGATCAGTTTTTTGAGTTTGAGTCCTCTAGGGTAGTGTTAAAAGCCTCCGATAGATGTGAAAACGTTTCGCTCATTTCCTAATTTAAATGCATACATGTAGTGTCAATCACACATCCAGTCTAAAGAAATTATAAACCTATAGACAACGAAAGACATTGGAACAGATTGTTGACATAGGTGTTTCTTAACCATCTAAATGCGTCACTTTTCGTTTTTACAAACCTCTAACACCTTTTTTTAATATGTACAACTTCTTGCACCACATACTGTACTTATTTAAGAAGAACTAATCGTAATGTCATTAGAGCGCTACTCCGCGGTAGAATCAATATGAATAGGAAATGGATGACAAGCATGCACATGTATTTATGTATCTACTCCTGTGTGGTAAGCATGAGCCCAAATAACATCGCGTATCATTACGCTTTTGGCAACAATTTAACGTCAATTTTCACGACTTCTGTGCATATTGCAGTTATCCCATTTCATGCAATGACAGTAAGAGCTGCGAATTGAATTCATTTCATTTCAAATTCGATCAAAAGGATGGGTCGGGTTTTTTTAAATTTATTTTTCAAAAAGTAATTCAGGAAGTTGTTCATGTGCACAAGCGGTAAACATTTACAGCGCATTGAGAGCACCACTGTAGGATGATGGATTTGACAGTTTAATATCCTCAGTAAATGATTGGAATAAGTGTTTATGAACGTGGTAGTCAGGAGTGAAATCATTTAACGGGCACTCTCGACAGAGTGATTTGAAAAGCAAGATGGATGCATTCATGTGCTACCCTTCAGGCGACGGGCAAATTACAAACAAATAAGCTGGTGTGGGAAGGGAAGGGCTTTCGAAATTGATTACGGAATGTGGTTTTGGTAGTAGTCTCTGGACCTGAATATTTGTTCAATGTAAGTGAGGATTTCAATGGGAAGTTCCGTTCTTCGGTGAAATTGGACTCAATTTATGTTGAAGCGTGAAATAGAAGACACACGAAAATCTTTTCAAAATACCATTAGACCCCAGGGACACTTCAAAATAAATTCAAGTACCAAGAAATGAAGAGAAGTACCAACGTATAGTTGGGCAATCTACAGGAGCTGCTCTGAGAGCATACAGAATGCCGAACAATTCCAGTGTGTTTCAGGTGGAATTTGTTACCATTTTGAAAGCGTGTCGGAAGGCAGAAGGTTGTTATCTACGTTGATAGCTAAGCAGCCAAACTATTGCCTCTGCTACTTCATTTTCAGAATTAGTGTAGTGATGCGGGAATGAGTTGGCGAACTCACAAGTTGGTTTTTTGCTAGAATATAGTAAATTGTTCGTAGTTACACCACTATGAATCAGGTTTTAGCTTTACAGATATGTGTACTACCAACAAGAATCATATCGAAGAAACGATGCTCACCAACTCTTTATAGACTTAAAAAGCGGCGTACGACAGCAATCATCGCACAGAACTATTCGAGGCGTTGGTCGGTTTCGGGACTCCGGGAATTTGTAGCCCGGTTGTGTCGCACCACGCAAAGCATCGTGCAGTTCGACTCAAGGACTTCAGAGCCGTTTGAAGCCTGCACCGGGTTTCGGCAAGGAGTTCAGCTGTAGTGTGATTTCTTCAATTTGGAACTAGAGAAAATGTGACGATGGGCAAGAGTAAACACGGAACTTCGACAAGTAAGTCCAACTGTTGGGATGACATCGACATCGTCGCACATTCCCAAAGTACACATTTCCAAGTGGAATTGAACAAGAGGCGAAGCGAGCTGGCCTTGAAGTCAATTAAGACAAACCAAAGTATATGCTGTCAACCAAGAAAGGTTAAGTCATACATAATATTGTAACAGAAAACATAATTCTTATCCAGAAGCAAGCAAACTTGCTTCTGTTCGTCCCGGTTTCGTAACGACTCCTACTCGGTTTGTCAAACTTGCTTTCGTTTATCGGCCTTTTTTTTGATCGAGCTACTACAAGGATCGACAGCTAAAATTTTGAAGTAGTAAAGGAGTTTATCCACCTCTGGGCAAGCTTAAGATCCACAAATGACATCACTGTGGACATCCGACGTGGAACTACTCCTGGGAAACGATCCTACTTAGGTTTGTCAAATGATCTGGGCTCAAAATTCTTATGTCGAAAGACCAAAATCATACCCTACGAAACTCTTATTTTGACAGACCAGCTCTATAAAGACGAAAACTGAAGGCTTAGCAAAACTGTGGAACTTGTTCTTGATGCCTTCTACAGAAAGAGTCGACGTCGAATATATGGTCCCATCGGCAAGGAAGGCGACTAGAGGAGAAGACACAACCGAACTCTACGAACTGTGCCTGATGTCCGGATGGCAGAAATCCCACAAGTGTGCCACATTGACAACAACCGTCTGGAAAAGAAGGTCTTCGAATACGAGCCTCCTGGTTCGAGATAGAGAGAAATTTCGAAACTGAGATATGAAGACCTGAGCAGCAAGCTAAGACATCGATATCTCAGGCTCGGACACTCCATGAGTCGTAGGCCTACTAAATAAGTAAGTGGGAATCAGATTTCAACGAATCCCAATTAATAAAACATCACAAAAGTCCAGGTGTTAGAGTGTATCTAAGCATGCTTAAGTATGAACATATTTGAGTCTGCCATCAGATTTGCTTGCTGCTTGTTAGAGTCAATAGAAGGAGGCGAAATCTAGAAACCATGCGTCAGAAGTGAGCGCGGGACGAAGATCTGATTTTTATTGATTGCGAAGATACATACATGTGGCGCTACAGCCCGTAGGTTGCTAGGGCGTAGCTTCTCAGCAACCAATCGTATTGTGCGTGCTCTTTTTCTCTCGATTTAAAGGGAGTAACAGTTGTATACCGAGTCCGAACGGCCAAGTTTGAGAAGCTTTTTTTAGACAGAAGTAGTCTGTGAACATTGTCAGTAACTCTAAAGAAGTGGGGCGTGAAAAATATTATTTTTCTTTTATCGTACAGACCAGGAATCGAACCTAAGAAGTGGAGGTTTACGCACATACCTCTAATGCCACGTGCCACTACTTTCACCTACTTCTAGTATATGACTGATCAATTTTGAAGAAGTTAATTTCGCGTATATCGTGGCTCTATTTTAGGCTGTGGCTTACATATGGGTTACGGAGCACAAGCAAAGTGAATTTGAATCTTTTTGTGACATATTCTCCAATTTTATATTATAATATCGACAACAGCTCAGTGAAAAACCCATGTTCTGTGTTCAGTGATGAAACAATATTCACTAGAACTTCATCTGACGACAAGATCTATGTGCACCGCCAAAGATGCCAGCCATTTGACCCAAAATACCCCCGACCAACTCTAACCTCTTGCGATTTCGATTAATACGATTCTCAGCACTGGAGCAATAGCAACAACGGGGAAATACCCACGCAAATACTGAGAAATCATCTGAAATCAGTGAAATCATAGGAATTACCAAAACCAATTACTATCTCCTCAAATGATAAGCGTCAAATAAAAATAGTCACTGTGATGAAACAGAATTGTTTACATACCCCATCGAAGGTGATTGTCGGCACGAATGACAAGCCCACAGCGTACGTATCGTCACCGTAGCTCTTCAAGATATCCACAACCGTTCGTGTTTGTTTGCAACGGTTTGCCGCGTCCAGGTTGATGCCATACCTCGCTGCACACTAGCCAAGAGAATAGAAATTCCCATAAACTTCTCCGAATTAAGCTCTCAAATAATCACACCTTAGAGGGCACATAAGTGAAGCGCCACATCAGGCAAGTAATCATCTCGTAGGACTCCTGTTCCGTGTTGTTCTCGATGATGCACGCATGCAGAGCATTCAACTCGCACTCCCGCCTTCCATGTTGGCAATCCAGTACCGTCTCATTCGTTTTCGAATCGTTGTACATCTGCGGAACAGTCGAACGTATTTTGTCAGGGCAAACACAAAAACCTTGAAATATTGACGCACCACAACTTTGCCATAAGGGACGAACTTAAGATCGGTGTAGGGCAGACGATCCTTGCCAGTCATCGACCGCTGCAGGTTCCTCATGAATTGAATGCTATCCCAGCAGAGGGCTTCATAGTAGACCTTAACTTCGAGCTTATTGGCGGCGGCTTCCTGCGGATAACCTCAATGATAACTGCTCCACGTTCTAATTATACTCACTTCACAGAGAACTTCTGGCGCGATGAATGCCAGCACAACTGATAAGCCAAAGGCGAGCGATTTGGTACCGAGCATCGTATACGGAATAAGAACAAGCAGCTACAGCGGTTGAAGTGAGACTAGACGCGAAATGCGATTGTGGCAAAGAGGAAAACTCGTCAGAGACTTCAGCTGTACGCGATCGCACTGGATCTGTACTATTGATAACCGCGTCTGGATTTGTGTACATAGGGGCGCATATGTTTTAAATGACGCACGTTTTTTGTTTTTTTGCTTTTGTTAAGTGACGGAGGGAATTTGACGCGGGGTTGATGGTGTAAATCCAAAAGAGTGTGACCTATGATTCACTTAAGACTGTGATTTGTTTTGGATTATCGAAAGTATTCGGAACGTGCTAGTGTCACATCACTCACGTGCCGTGTTGCTGGGTATCAGAAAAAAACTCTATGAACAGCTGGTTTTATTTGGAGCACAAAACAAACGCTTCGGGAGTTTTTGGCACAGCACAAGTGTGTGTTTTTTCTCAGGTGCCGCATGTGCATGAGGTTGGAATGATCGCCGCTAATCAACAATCATTCATTACTCAGTAATCTCTTAGTAAAAATGGAACGCTTTGTGTTATTACATTTAAACGGCGAATTGATATAATCGAATCGAAGGAATGCTATTAAAATGTTATCTTCTGAGATGTGTTTGGCGAATTGAATCATTCTTATGTGTTTTGGTACCCTCGTTATTTCGAAGTGATTGCCCAGTCATGCTGTCAGCAAATACACTTGAATTCAAATCAGTAGCTAATTTCCTCTTTTCCAAGAAAGTTCACCAAAAAAGTCATGACGGGCAACATAACGAAGAAGAAAGGTTAACATTGCCACACGCAGTATACATGAACTGTGAATTACCAATGAGTGGTTGTTGAAACTGGTCACCGACATGAAATACCAGATGCGAAAAGTGTCTCTCTTATTTTCTGGAGAAATGCACTGCTTACAATAATCCGGAAGTTCTTAGAAATATCAATCTTGATTTTTCTTTCCCTGCTAACAACACCTCTAACTTTCAACCCTTTGTGCAATGATTTAGAACTTGTGTAATGATTTAGATTTTTAAAGCTTACTTACTTATCAGGCAGACGAACCATGAAGGTTCTGAGCCTGAGCAGTTGCTGCCTTCCATCGGTGACCGTCCTGGGCACGCTGCTTCCAGTCATCAAGGCTAAGCTGTCTTACATCCGAGATGACTTGGTCTTTCTACCGGAGGTTCGGTCTTCCTCTCCTTCTTGAACCAGGACGCTAGGATTCGATCGTTGTTCTCCATTCGCTCTATGTGGCGGAGCCAGTGTAGTCGACGGATTTTTGCCTTCCGTACTACATCCACATCCTTGTACAGGGGTGCCAGCACGTAACTTGAAACAATCGAGTTGAGTCGATACAATCGAACATGGTTAGCACCAATTTTGGTGCCTCGATTGCATCGTCAAAGTAGGCAGCATACAAATTCGAATATGACGTTTGAAACAAAATTTTTTAGTCGATGGAAAAAAGGTATAGTCATCAATTAATAAAAAGTTGTCCTCATTATGGAAGCGAAGCAAAATATGTCCATCAACAAAAAACAACTTCAAAGACTGGAAAAAGGTAAAGACAAATGCATGTATGTTTGAATTACTATATTTTACGTGCATTTTTAGACTTTGAGTGACCTGAAATATAAAGTTAAGAATAAACTCAGGAAGAATAAGGTCCACTTAAAAGGCACAGGCGGTTGCCCATACATATTAATTGTAGAAGGCGAAGGCTAGAAGCAGCAGTTGAAGAAATACCTACAGCAAAAATGTTTGGAGTCGGACCTAGTCAAATTCCTGACCACAATAATAATGAAGAAACTAAAAACCTAGACAGGGATGAGGTAGAATGCAATATATTTGAAGATTTTACTCAAGGCAATTCAAGACATATCAAAAATTCGTTTGATTTTGGCATTACGTATTTCTTTATCTCCGCTTTCAAGTAGTATTTGACTTTATTGTTTTCAAGTTAACAAAGCGAGCCACCGCACAATTTACAATTCAGAGATTTGATATACAATGTCATATTATATCTTTCTACTGAAATACAACTAAAAACAACAACAAAATATTAACTTTTAAATAATCTCAGCAAAGGGAAAGAACATATAAAACCCTTTATTAAAAAAAAAAACAAAAGAAAATTGAAATGAAATAAAAGTAAATATATAATTAACTAAGTGAATAAATAAATATATAAATAAATAAATAAATAAGCAAACAAACAAATAAATAAATAAATAAATAAATATATATATATATATATATATACAAACGTTGAATAAATAATTAAGTTTAATAAATAATATAAATATGTAGATAAATATTTTAACGAATAAATAGATAGATTTAATACAAGTAAAAAAAAATAGATATCAGTCTTCTCGGTTATAGTTGTTATTAAGTTCCTTAACTAAAGGATTATCAGATAGATCACATCGGCCCATAAATCTTTCGGTAAGTGCATGTATCCTAGCATAAAAAAACATTAGCTTTACTGTTTTAGTATTTTGTTTTGTTGTGTTTGCAATCTTTTTATGTGACACTTAGCACAATCACCCCACACTTGACAACCGTACAACAATATTGCCTGAGAAATAACCTTGTGTAAGAGGATTTTGTTGTCATTTGAAAGTACAGATTTTCTATTAATAAAAGGATACAACATTTTAATTGCAGTACCCGTTTTATAAAGATTCTTGGAAATGTGTTCATTAAAAGTGAGTTTTTTATCTAGGTAAACGCCCAGATACTTCACCGACGTCTCCCATTGTATGTGTTGCCCATTTACTGTTAATTGGTTGGATGGAAGATAACAAGACTTTCTTTTTCGTGTGAAAAAGATAGTTTTTATCTTTTCCTCATTAACTTTAATTTTCCATTTGCTAAGATATGGAATAACTATTTCCGGCGCATTTTTTAATTTTGTCTCAATATTAAGACCAAATTTATGCGACGAAAAAATCGCAGAATCATCAGCATACAGGGCGAAATTACATTCCGGTAAATGGGGAAAATCCGATAGGAAGATGTTAAACAGGATCGGTGCAAGGACTGATCCTTGAGGAACACCGGCATCTACATTACACAAACATGATTGACTATTGTTGATATGAACCTTGTAACATCTATCTGACAAAAAGCTCTGAACAATTTTACAAATCTACAGTGGAAAATGGAATTGTATCATTTTATATAATAGGCCATTGTGCCATACAGTATCAAATGCCTTTTCAATATCCAGTATTAATAAGCCGGTAGATTTTCCTATATTACTATTAATTCTAATACTATTATTATATTTGTCCTTAATTACTCCGCTTTCCGATTCAAAAAATATCATTCTAAATCCAATTTCACTTTAATGAACGAAGTTTATTTTGAAAATAACAAATTTGACATTTCACTGTATAGTTCACAATGACATTTTTAAATAGAAGTCACAATGAAACTCGTTTCAAGTTACATGTTGCCTGAAAATATTTGCTTCGAGTTGACTGACGATTGTTTCAAGTTATGTGCTGTCACCCCAGCTCGTAGAGTTAGCGGTTGTGTCTTCTCCTCTATTCGCCTTCCTCGCAGGACCATATATCCGACGTAAAGACAGCTATGCAGTCTTACTTGATGTCCAGCTTTCGGCTACATAAAGTAGGACTGGCAAAATAAGGGCATGACTTTGGTCCTTCGAGTCAGTAGCTTCGAGCCCAGTTGTTTTGATAGACCGAAGTAGCATCGGTTGCCAAGGGCGACTCAACGTCGGATCTCCACTACGATGTCATTCGTGGAGCTTACGTTTGCCAGAATTTTAAAACGTTGCACCACAAAGAAAAGCTAAAATAGAGTGACCCAAATAAATATACATAACCCCTCAGAACTGTCGAGTATTTATATATCTGCATATGATTATGTTATAATATCGGTTATGCAAAATATAAGCATGGTAGGTTTTTAAGCTGCCATAGACAGACTAATACCACTGATCGACAACTACAGTGATAGTGTCGTTGATTTGATCTCAACCGTAAATGAAAGTAGATTTGAAAACAAGTTAAAAGCATTTTAACTTTAACTTTCACCAAGATTCAAACTAGGGACCCTTGTAACCAAGGGCAGGCATTCAAACAACATCTCCATCCAGCCCTAATAAGCATGCTTATTCATAACTTTTTAGAAAATTAATTGTGATTATTCTGCAGAGCAAAGAATCCCTAAAACAAAAAGCTATATCGCAACAACTTTGACGTTTTAAGTCGAGTACACGTAAATAATTTTAATCAGTCGAAATGAGGCGGTCGCGCGTTATAACTATAACTAACAGACCGTATATCGCAAGCCAGAATACAAGTTCTAGGAAGTACTACTCTCCACTCAGTCTGGCGTTTTGTTGATTATGAATTATTTTTTGGGTATGAATTCTTGGCAAACTGAGGCAAGTATCAATAATTATTGATAGGGGTATTGTTTATATTGATTCCATACTTTCCTTGGAAATAGTTTTTTAGAACATTCGACTTTTCAAATCCGCGCGTTCATTTTGAAAAATAAGATTGCTTTTTCTTGACAAACTCTTCGCCACTGTACATTTTTAACAGCGATGGCAATGATTGACAAACAACGGAAGCGTTAAATCGATGGTGATTTCAAACCGTTTTAGAAAATCTGTACTCACTATAAAGCCAGTATTCAGTTTCAACACGAGGAAGAACAATCAGATCATTCGCAGGATGAAAGGAGCCTTATGTATTTGTTACTTTCGGCGGTTTTGTACATTCTGACGATGGTGTACAAGTTTTCGGTGCCCAGTGTGCCAACGAAATTTTGGCAGTTTAAAATTTTAGCAAAAGGAATGAAAGCAGAACCAAGAAGTAGGTTCGTCACACAAGAGAAGGTATTGCCGTTATTGTACCAATTGTGTCAACATTTACTAAGAACAGAATTCGATCGACATGAATAAGCACACTTTAATTTATTAAAACAAAATAAAAGCCATGTAACCGTTAGGACTGATGCGAACTTGTGTCTATATAACTTGTGTATATTTTACTTAATTTTAATTTTTAATACATTTATAACATTTGGGATATAACGCCGTAGAGCACCCTTATGGCGATTGGCTTAATCTGTAGGCCCAATGCGCAAAATGGTACTCTTCGAAATGCATATGGGCTTATTTCGGGGATATCGTGTCGAATGCATGCTCTTAGGTCCAGGTGGGTTTTTTCGGGCTTATTTCGGGGATATCGTGTCGAATGCATGCTCCTAGGTCCAGGTGGTCAGCGAAAAAGTTAGTTACCATGCCTCTGCACCCACAATCGACTTTATGGCTTTGATCATTACCATAAACCAAACTAACCTCAAAACAAAAAAGAAATTAGCTGTCACAGAAAAAGGTGCTGTTAATTTAAAATTCTTGTCGACGTTTAGATCTAAATAGTTATTTTTAATTAGGTTAAATAGACATCCATGTCTATATACAACGTTCATAAAGTAACCAGAAGTATCGTAAATAAAATAAAGGTTGTACAGGTCAATTCTTGAGTTAGCTTGAACTTGAATGTAAACCAAGATCCTTACGCAAAATACGCAATAATGTGGTCTGAGCTACGAACTGCAGCGATATTTTCGACATTTCGACCAACCTGTTTTCTCATAAAATGGCAACATTACACAACGAATATGTAGACTCAAACGTTTGCACTAAACTTTTTATTGTCTACTTGCGGACACCGACTCCGAATTTCGGTAGATATTTTTTATAATTTGCTGACGTTGCTCGTTGGTGTACTTTACCGTAATGAAAATATTGAGTTTACTGAATAAATTGACAATGACAGTTTGATGATTAGTGAAAAAGCGATAACCCTTTTTGGGTTAGATTTCCAAAATGTATTCATTCCAAAGATGATCGACTCAATATGATTGCACACCCACATGAGTCCCATGTTACTGCAGCCTTTTGTGTGGTCAGAGGATTCACCGAAACGTTCAACCACCAATCTCCAGCGGAAGAGTTATACATACCCTGCATCTGACATGGTCATGAGCTTCATTCAGTAATTATGGTGGTGCATATTTTAACTGACCAGTGGAACTTAATCTTCATCCATGCACTGCTTACATTCCATTGAACTGCCACAAGCATGCACATATCTGCACGCCCCGCTGAACACCGCACAAAAGGACAACCGAATGTATCAAGTCACGAAGATACATCGCTTAATTAAGCTAATGTCACTGCCAGAAATTCAACAACAATTAACAAAGTTCTAATCGAACCACAGCAGCGTATCGACTTTCAAAAAGTTTCCCCTGTCCTACTCGATGTCATAGAAGTGTATCATGCAGTGGTGCAGTTACTGCCACAGCCACGGTCTCCTGCCTTTTGTCGCACAAACACGAGTCGAGACAGAAGCGAACAAGGGATCCACCAATAAATTTTCCAAACACACGTCTTCTGGTGAAGTTTCAGAAGTGGAATCCAGAAGAATCGATTACCGCCGTTGCAATAAATCTTCCCACTATGACGTTATCATTCTTTGAAAGTTTCGACCAGAGAAGATTGTATTTAAACGCAGGGAACCCAATAAAACTATCAAACTATGTGTTTCAGAGGAGCAGTGCGTCGAAATGGAGCGCATTTAAGAGTGATTTTGGGTGTTGGGTGGTTGATTATCGCATTTTAAGGAAGTTTTCGCTCATGACGGCAATGATTCATAAATTAAAAATGGACTCTCATTAAAATATGCCTCCTGAAAACTTATTTCACAACAGTGTGAGACGAAGTTGCGTGTATGTCTATATTTATGGAATAGTACATCATTCAAATGGCCATCGCGATATGACTGGTAGTCCTGTAAGCGGTTGGTCAAATTTTTGATTCCTTGCAACAGAGTCTCGAATGCTGTCCTCGAGCTTGTTGATTTGTTAGCGTAGCTTCTACGAAAATATCCGAATGGTGTCAAGACGCCAATTGATGAATGCTCGCCGTGAGATGATACAGTCGCCAAATTCCTCCTTCACAACTTCGAGGTTTGCGGTATGTAGCTATGGGAATTACTGCTCGATGTTGTCACATTGACGCTTACAGTGTTTTTTCACCCTTGTACTGATTGATGTATGTATGTATATCCAACTCGAGCCTTAGGCCTTAAAAAAGGCCGGTTATAACAGTCTGGTGATAGCCAACTAACCTGATCCGCACTGAATCATGAATTCTAGGTTTTCCCCGTATATCTGTTTTTAGCTCACTGTCACCTGTAGCCAGACAAGTCCACAATAGACTAAATCTTCACACTACGGCAGATCCTGGAAAAGACAAGAAGAAATGCAAATCGACACTCACCATCTGTTTGTCGATTTCAAGGCCGCATATGACAGCGTGCATAAAAACGAGCTATACAACGCCATGCCTAGTTTTGACATTCCTGCCAAACTCGTCAGGCTGTGCAGGATGATAATGGAGGACTCTCGCTGCTCCATCAAGGTCGGCAACGAACTCACCGAGACCTTCAATGTCAAAAAAGGTTTTAGACAAGGCGACGCGCTGTCATGTGATTTCTTTAACATCGTCCTGGAGAAGATCGTGCGAAACTCACACGCCAACACTAGAGGCACGATCTTCCAGAAGTCCGTGCAATTGTTAGCATACGCTGATGACATTGACGTGATTGGCCGAACTCAGCGAGCCGTCATTTGAGCGTTTGCTGGCATTTAAGCGGAAGCGGCTAAAATGGGTCTGGCTATGAACGAGGGCAAAACGAAGTATATCCTGTCCTCAAACAAAAAGGACATACAACATCGACGTCTTAGACAGAGTGTCACAATGGGCAGCTATCACTTCGACGTAGTCAAGGACTTCAGTTACCTCGGCTCTACTGTACTAATAACATCAGTACAGAAATCAAGCGTAGGATAACTCTTGCCAACCTCTGTTTCTTTGGGCTCAAGAGGCAAATGAGTAATAGAGCCCTCTCACGAAGAACCAAGATGACTATATACAAGACACTGATTATCCCAGTCGTGCTATACGTCCCGGAGGCATGGACAATCTAGAACGCGAATATGTTCTCTTTGGAAGAAAAGTTGTACGTGCGATCTTTGGTCTGTTTGTGTTGATGGGTTCTGGAGGAGAAGATTCAACCACGAACTGTACGGGCTGTACAGCGACATGAGCCTAGTTAGGTGACTACGGATCCAATGCCTACGGTGGCTAGGTCATGTAGAGCGTATGGACCCGGCCCGAAGAATCTTCGAATCCGAACCTGTCGGGCAACGCAACAGAAGACGCCCGCGTTTAAGGTGGCGCACCCAAGTGGAGAAGCACCTCAACCAACTTGGTGTGCGAAACTGGAGACAGCTAGCCAGGGATCGCGCTAGTTGGAGAGGCATGTTGGTTGAGGCCCAGGTCCACCCCGGACTGTAGCGCCACACAAAGAAGAAGTAAAAGCTCACTGTCACACAGAAGCAGGGCCGGCCAATGCTTCGAAACATGATTTGTGGTATTTTTATTTCGAAATACAAGATCGAGCGATTCAGTCAAAAATTCTGTAATCAGGTTTAAGCTATAGCTTAAAACATCTAGGTAGCAAAAGAATGCTTGAAAATAACAACTTAACTTTCGAAGATTTTTAAAACGTACACGGGATGAAACTTTATCAAGCGTTCATTGTTAACAGTATTATCCTGCTTATGAGATCAGAAATGTCGTGTTTAAAAGTCTTAAAGCATTCTCTTCTTCAGCTTGTTATCTTCTTATAATTCGCATGTAAAACAAGCCTATTTTTTGCACAAGCGTATCTTCTGCTTCCTACGCCTTGAACAAATACCAGAAGAGTTAGCTTCCCAAATTGAACTGGCAACTGAAAAAGGACTTATTTATCTTGGACCCCCCTGCACAGAAGCTATGATCAAGACTGACTTTACGACATAATTCTCATACAATTTACCGTATATTCGTATGCAATAGCAGGCAGTTTTAAGAATTGTTTGTGTTTGCTGATTGCACCGCTGGATCCTGCTACTAAACTATTAGAAATACTTCTCAATTCTCTTAGAAAGTCGACCGTTCCGTCCCAACTTACTTACTTAAGGTGGAGCTACAGCCCGAAGTGAACCTGGATCTCAACCAACAAGCGTCTACAGCTAGCTCGATCTTTAGCTAGCTGCCTCCATTTTCGCACCTAGTTGGTTAAGGTCTCTTTTCAATTGCGTGCGCCACCTGATTGGCGGTCTTCCTCTACTGCTACGTTCCTTCGAGATCAGGCCGGAGCATTGGCTTCCATCCTCTTTACATAATCCAGCCATCTCAATCGTTGAATTTCCAGCTGAGTAGCTTGTAAAATTCGTTATTATATCTTCTCCTCCACTCACCATCTATGCAGCACTGCTTGTTGTTGTCTGTATTTATAGTGGATCCCAGGTGGATAATCTTTGATTACTTCAAAGCTAAATCTGCCTATCGTGACGGTCTGTACGAGACGTCGGTGTTGGGAGTCCATTCTCGTTGACAGAACATACTTGGTCTTGCCCTCCTTGACCGTTAAATCCGACTTCGCGGCCTCCGCCGCAATACTCCAAAAGTACTTGTGTTTTTCCGATCAATATCATCGCCATATAGTGAGTGTGAGTAGCTGCACGGACTTCTGAAAGATTGTTCTTCTGGTGTTGGCGTGCGAGTTTCGAACAATGCTTTAAAAATGATGTTGAAGAAGTCGCATGACTTGTCTATCTTGTCTAAATATTTTGATATCAAAGATCTCGGTTAGGTCTTTACCGACCTTGATGGAGAAACGTATATTAAGATAATTCTTTCCTTGAATTCAGAGATTGCATTCTAAAAAGATGTTTACAACTCTGATAGACATTGCTCTGTATAGCACGTCTCTATAATTGCTATCATACGTGGCCTTAATATCGATAAAAAGATGGTGGCTATCGATCTGCTGCTTCTGGATTTTCTCCAAAATTTTTCCGTAGTGTGTGTATGCAATCGATGGTTGATGTGCCCGATCTAAGGTGACACTGGTATGGACTGACGAGGTTGTTGACGAAAGACCTTAGGCGTTCACATAACACCGCAGATAATATCTTGTGTAGGTTTAGCTTAGAGTGCCCGCCGAGGGACAGTAAATTAGAAATAGTAAAAATTGTACGTCCAACTAGTTTTAAGCATTTTTGTCTAGTATATAAGCATGTCATGAAATAAGAAATAAAAATGAATTGAAAATGAAAAAATTAAAAATAATATCTTGTAAGCGGTGCTCAGAAGACTAATGCCTCTAAAGCAGCCGCAATCTAGAATGTCTGTTTTGTTGTGTATTTACACAGAACGTCCGAAGATTGAAGGAAAACAAAGCTTTGTTTTCATTCGAAGAGCCATTAGTGCAAATAGCTTACTCAGGTATTTCATGCACTGAGTTTATTTCGGCGCCCAAACTGAGTCGCGATCGGTGTAGGTTTTCTACAAAATTAATAACTGTGGTATAGGTCTAGAAGAGTTTATCTGAGTCGTCGAAAGATAGCATTTTAGTAGTTAGTATTTTGATTGGAAGGACGCTTGGGAACATCGCGTGTTGTGTTGGCATCTTTTGTTTATTTTTTTCCCAATACCCAGACACCATCACTTCAGACCCAAGAACGTCTCATATCGTTTTGCTAATGAGGTGTCCTCTGTTTTCAACAATCTAACTCAGAGTCTGCCTAATTTTTGAGTTATTTCGAGAAAACTGCATTTGCAGCATTCTTACCCAATATTATGTTGACTTTCAATTTTCTGTAGACTGATCCACTTTCTGTTCTGTTGTATCAACCTGTTGTAGCCATCAAGGTGGTCAGAGGACAATGGCTACATCCAACACGTTGATGAGTACTTGACATTCAATGAAAGGACTAGTTTAACTTATGCACGTGTCGAAGAGAAATCAACTATCGACGATATAATTCTAGACGATCTTCAAATCCTCCAACAAAAAGGATAGTTGGGAATCGTTATCACAACGAAACATACGCTATAATATTTAACAATACTCTGAATAATGTAGATGGTAAGTGGAGGAGGAGATATAACGACAAACTATACGGGCTGTTCAGCGACATCGACGGAAAAGTGAAGATGCACCGATTGAGATGGCTACGTCATGTAGAGCGGATGGAAACCAATGCTCCGGCCCGAAAAGTCGTCCCCCGAGGGACGGCGCAGCAGAGGAAGACCGCGACTCAGGGGCACACGCAAATGGAAAGGGACCTCAACCAACTATGCGTGCGAAACTAGAGACAGCTAACTAAAGACCGAGTTGGCTGGAGACGCTTGTTGGTTGAGGCCCAGGTCCACCCCGGACTGTAGCGCCACCTTAAGTAAGTACTCTGAATAATGTACACCCAGAGCCTTGAGCCAAAGCTAAAGAAAAAGAAGAACGAAAGTCGCTTTGTGAATATCAGTAAAGTCATCAATAAAGCCTACATAAAACAACGTAACCAATTCGGTTTAAAAACGAGTACTTAGCCAGAAATCAAATATTGCCTCTTTTAAACTCTCAGCGGTTCTGTGCTCTTATGAAGCCGCGTACAGTCTAGAAAGTACTCTCTAACTACAATATCTGGATATAATTAATCATTCTATCTGTCAGTATTAAAACTCAATACACGAGAAGCAGACGCAATCCAAAATATAACGACCAACAAATTCGCTATGAAGTAACCATTTTCACAAATTCGACCCGTTGTTCTCTACGAATGAGAAACCTTCTATTCATACGAAGGTCAAGAGTCATTGCTTTCGAAATTCGCAATTCGTAGTGAACTCGTATGAATACAACTTAATAAATATTCTTCACTTTAAAATATTAAACGAAAGATTTTACGTGCCTCCCTGTTCATATGACTAAGACGCCACCTGTCAGTCAGCATCGAATCCGTAACAATCTGTCATCGGCAAAACATTCAATATGGCGACTAGGTTAGCTGTCCTTTTCCCCCAAGTAATTTTTTGGTCTGTCACGTCAACTTTTTCGGGGAGCATTTTAGAAGTAAAATTCGCACGGAAATACCGAATTAATTAAAATAATTGTATTTGAATTTGTTCAAAGAAATGAGTGAACCAATTTCAACAGCGCCAACATTTCCCATTTTCGAGAAACCTGTTCTGCAGTTTAACGAAAACGGATGGGGACCATGCGAGCTGCCCGAAACATTCAAGGATATGCCCTATCAACCGTTCAGCAAGAGCGATCGCTTGGGTAAAATCTGCGACTGGACTGGCTCCTCAACAAATGACAAAAAATATCAAAGTGAGTGTGAAAAATGTATAAAAATTGCAATAAATAGCGAGCTCTTGTGCGAAACAATGAGGTTATGTTGGATTCGTGTCGTGTGTTTGTCAGTGAGAGTGTCTATCAAGAAGCCATTTTGGGATTTTTTTTCTCCAATTAAATCACGAACAAAATTTCCTCTAGTGTAGTGTATGCAATCTGCATAGTAAACAATTGCAGTGGCCGTTGCCAGCATGTGTGACTCCGAAGTTGGTGCTGGATTTCTGTCTAATGTTTTGATTTTCTTTCAGACAAGTACCAGTCGAGCTTTGGTACCGGCAGCCAGTATGCGTACTTCCACGAAGAGGACGAGACGACTTTCCATTTGGTGGATACAGCACGTGTGCAAAAGCCGCCTCATCAACGTGGCCGTTTCCGTGGCAACATGAGAAATTCAAGGTATAGCTTCCTTATTCCGCAGTCGCCGTTGCAGTTTATTTGATTTGGTTTCTTCTGCGACACAGGTTTATGAACAGAGGCCGCAATACCCGCGGTGGCATGCAGTCCGGTATGACTACACTCGGCAAGAACATCAAGTCGCGCGACAATCGCCGAGGAATGGGTAAGAAGTTCGGTATGCGTGGAGCTCCACCGAAGATACGTGATGCCTCTGTGGCTGTACGTGCCGATTGGCAGACTGTCGAATCCATGGACTTCCCGCGTTTGATTAAGCTGTCATTGCCGAACATCAAGGAGGGCGAAGATATCGTTACTTGCGGTACCCTGGAGTACTACGACAAGACTTACGATCGTGTGAACGTTAAGAATGAGAAGCCTCTGCAGAAGATCGACCGCATCGTGCATACCGTCACGACCACCGATGATCCGATAATTCGTCGTCTGTCGAAGACCGTTGGTAACGTGTTTGCCACCGATGCTATCCTCGCCACAATCATGTGCTGCACCAGGTCTAACTACTCTTGGGACATTGTGATTGAAAAGCTCGGCGACAAGATGTTCATGGATAAACGCGACAATACCGAATTTGACTTGCTGACCGTGAACGAGACCTCCGTGGAGCCGCCAACTGACGATGATGCTTCGCCCAACTCTCCTAGGAACCTGGCCATTGAGGCAACTTTCATCAACCACAACTTTAGCCAGCAAGTTCTGAAGACGGGCGAGAAGGAGTCCAAGTTCAAGTTCCAAGAGCCGAATCCGTTCATTGGCGAGGATGAACATGTTGAGATCGCCAGTGTGGGATACCGCTACAGGAAATGGGATCTTGGCGGTGGAATCGTGAGTTCTCAAGGCACATACACTTATCGTGCATGATCTAATTTCGTTTTTTCGCTTCTAGGTGCTTGTTGCTCGCTGTGAACACGACGCTGTGCTGCAGACACCCAACAACGAAGTACAGTTCCTCACCATCAAGGCACTGAACGAGTGGGACTCCAAGTTGGCAAATGGCGTTGAGTGGCGCCAGAAGTTGGACACCCAACGTGGTGCCGTGCTCGCCAATGAACTGCGCAACAACGCCTGCAAATTGGCCAAGTGGACCGTCCAAGCGGTTCTCTCCGGCTCCGATCAACTGAAGTTCGGTTACGTGTCGCGTGCACACATCCGTGACCCCTCTCGCCATGTCATCTTGGGTACGCAGCAATTCAAACCTCACGAGTTTGCCACCCAAATCAACCTGAGTATGGACAATGCCTGGGGCATCCTCCGCTGCATCATTGACATTGTCATGAAGCAGAAGGATGGCAAGTACTTGATCATGAAGGATCCCAACAAGCAGATGATCCGCTTGTACGACATCCCCGACAATACTTTCGAGAGCGATGGCTCAGAGGAGTGTGACGATGACAATGAAACTTTCCAACCTGTTTACTCGTACGGCAGCGGCAAGAGGATTTAAGTCCAAGGTGTCCGATTTCGCCTATTTTAAGAGAACACTTTTTTTACGTACATTCATACAACACACACGCCAACCGTGAGATAAGAGGAAAGCAGGTAATTTCCTGGACGATTTGAATTTCTAGAGAGTCCGTAATAATTAGCCGAACAAAGTGACCACGCAGACTATGATTGTTCATTGTAAAAGTAATTATTCCATAAAGTATAAATTCTTCAATAAAAAACATCATAGAAGAAGATTTGGTTTTTTTTCTTTTTGCTGGTTGGGGTCGGCGTCAGCGCTTAAGAAGGTGACGCAATGTCTGACGAATAGGGGTAGAGAGCGATCTCTGCGGAAAGCGGTTGTTGAATATGTACTTGCGGCTATTTGGGTACAACTTTGGGACAGACTGTTCTGCGTTAAAGTGTCCGACTTGAGGGTTAGGAAGGGATCCAAGCTATCTGCAGAGAAGAGCTGCATGCCGATGTGGGTCTATTGTGATAAATACTACTCGCATTTGATAGGTCTTCAAAGTCCATATGCTCTCACGGGTACTGTGCTGGTCAATTTGATTGAGGAGACAAAGTTTAAGCTTGAGTCAGAGAACCAGAGTGAGATGCTTGACGGTGGCTGATAGAAAAGAGGTCGTACCACGCCTTGCTAATTCATCGCTTTCGGAATGTTCCCGCATCCACATGGCGTACATATCGAAATTAGTGATTAGAACCATCGAATAAAAACTACCGAGTTAATCGAAAGTTGCAAACTATTCATTTATTCGATAGTCGAAAATCGTTCATTCATCCAATTGAATGAAAAATAAACATTCGATTGTTTTTACTTGTGTGGCTGGTTGGACTGAACCCAATGGTTTTTGTGGCTGCTCTGAGCGAGAATTTCGTGTATGCTTTACTTACTTGTGGCGCTATAGTCCGGGGTGGACCTGGGCCTCAACCAACAAGCGTCTTCAGCCAGCTTGGTCTTTAGCTAACTGTCTCCAGTTTCGTCTTCGAATCCATCCCCGAGGGACGGCGCAGTAGAGGAAGACCGCGACTCAGGTGGCTCACGCAAGTCTAAAGAGACCTCAACCAACTATGCGTGCGCCACCCGAGTCGCGGTCTTCCTCTACTGCGCCGTCCCTCGGGGATGGATTCGAAGACTTTTCGGGACGGAGCATTGGTTTCCATCCGCTCTACATGACCAAGCCATCTCAATCGTTGGATCTTCACTCTTCTGGTCGATGTCGCTGAACAGCCCGTATAGTTCGTCGTTGCATCTCCTCCTCCACTCACCATCTATGCAGACCGAAAATCACACACAATCAAGAGCAGCTTTATACGCTTTTGACAAAGTCCATGCCTCCGCGTCATACAGCATTACTGGGACGATTAAGGTGCAAGAGTTATTCTTCGTTTGATTTCAGCGCTGGTGTCATTGTCTGAGTTGATAGCGGTTCCTAGGTAGACAAAGTTTTTGACTACCTCAAAGTTATATCTGTCTGCCGTGACGTTCTGATCGAGACGTCGGTGTTGGGTGTTCTTTCTCGTTGACAGCATATATTTGGTCTTACCCTCGTTTACCGCTAAACCCATCTTCGCGGCCTCCGTTGCAATACTCTCAAAAGCGCCATTGACATCAAGCTGCGTTCTTCTGATAATGTCAATATCGTCGGCATATGCGAGTAGTTGGACGGACTTTTGAAAGATTGTTCCTCTGGCGTTGGCGTTCGAGTTTTGAACAATTCTTTCAAGAACGATGTTGAAAAAGTCACATGACAGCGCATCGCCTTGTCTAAAGCCTTTTTTGATATCAAAGGTCTCGGTTAGGTCTTTATCGACATTTATGGAGCAGCGTGCATTCTCCATCGTCATCCTACACAAACGGACGAGTTTGGTAGGGATGCCAAACAAATTTCGTGTATGCATACACCCAAAATATTTGCATGACAGATTATTCACGCATATGGTTTGGTTCGAGTCGATAGTTCGACTCAGTCGGCAAAAAGTTCGAATGGTGTTTTGACTGAATGAACGATTCGTTCACTTTTACGATGGAAAAAGGTTTTTAGCTTTTTGTGATATTTATGTACCTAGGAGTAGGCCTCTGGAAGATATCTAAAAAATAAAAGGTCTGTACCGCCTACCTCAAGAAAAAAAAAAGATTAATATGGAAACGGAGACACCTCCACACAATCCTGGTCAAACGTTTTTAACGACCCAGTATGTGAATAAATGAAAGTACAAATAAAACTATTCGATAGTTGAAATCATTCAGTTACTATCGATAGATAGTAGATTCATTCCAAAGCACCCATTACTTGTCGAAATGCCATCTTTCCAAGAATAAACGGCAATCATGGGTAAAAAGTACATATAAAACTGCAAAAAATTGGTTCTCAGTTCAGTGCTGACTGCCGATAGTTGGCGAATATGAAGCATAGCAATGATGAATGATCACTATGATCGTTATTTCGAAATCTGACTTAATTAGTGTGTCGATATATACAGTTATTCACAAGGTACTAAACGCCTAATAAATTTATTAATCGACAAAAAAGAAGAGTGAAGATCCAACGATTGATGGGTTTGGGTCTTGGAAGAGACTTCCGTCTCTGGAAGTCTTTAAATTCGCCACCGAGACGGCGCAGTATTGGAGTCTGGCTGGAGCACCTTGTTAGTTGAGGGCAGAAATAAATGAGTAAAGAGATATGCAACTTCTTCCTCTCACGCCTCTTGATCTTAGATTAGGTTAGGTTATTGGGCTGCCAGCCAAATTGTCAGCACACAGACAGGGCATAAAAAACGCCGTCAGATAAGATTATGGGGCTTGTGCCTTGATCTTATCTTGTTGGGGTTCAACGCCTGCCTGTTTATAGGTAATCAGTTCGAATCAAAGAGAAAGCAAAATTTAAATACTTTTATCTGGTTTTAAAAACTCGTTGAGGCCTGGATCCACCCCGGACTGTAGGGCCAATGAAAGAAGAAGAAAATCTGTTCCAGTCACCATTTGCTGTTGGGATCAAATTAATGGCTCTGGGTATCACAATGGACCAACAATGGTCCAAGTGTGCTGGCAACACAATTCCCTAACCTATTATCCTTCCACTTACTTTTGTATTTACATTTGCCAAAATAGGGGTGTTTGAATGTTTAAGAATGCCTGGGTTGCGTCGATTTCGGCTCCTTTCCCGCAAGTTCATCTGCTGCTTCGCTAATGAGAACGTAAAGCTGTTCCCGACATGATGATTTCCGTTGCAAAAAATGGTCGCTTGACTGTCAATAGGAATGGTGGTCAAAATCAGCCGGTGCTATGTCCAACATTGACATCATTTTGGCGGCTTCTTTGAACGCCAGGACTTCCGCTTGAAAAACACTGCCCTGAATGCCCGCGCCTGTTTCTACCAGGTGTACCAGTATGAAATGAGCATTTTTTTTTGAAAATAAAACATTAATTATTAATGGGAAAGTAAATACATTTTATTCAATGTATTGGCCATTGTTTTCTATACATTTTGACCACCTTTCTGGCAATTTGTGAATACTAAGCCAATAAACTTGTTCGTCTTTTACAGCAAACCAATCAGACACCCAATTTTCGACTTTTTCGCAGGAATCGAAGTGCTGCTCAGTGTCCCATCGATGAAAACAAATGGTAGTCGGAAGGAGCCAAGTCTGGTGAATACGGCGGGTGGGGTAGCTGCTCCCAGCCAAGTGTTTTGATTGTATCCTGAACCGGTTTTGCTTTGTGTGCAGGTGAATTGTCATGGAGCAAAATTACCTTGCCGTGTCTTCTGGCCAATTCTGGTCGTTTCTCGATCCACGCATGGTTCAAATTGATCATTTGTTGTCGATAGCGATCAGTATTAACGGTTTCACCAGGTTTTAGGAGCTCGTGGTACACCACACCTTTCTGGCCCCACCAAACACACAGCATTGTCTTCTTGCCGAATCGATCTGGTTTTGCAGTCGATGTTGATGGTTGTCCCGGCTTAACCCATGATTTTTTCCGTTTAGGATTCTTAAAATAAATCCATTTTTCATCGCCAGTAACAATCCGATGCAAAACCAATTTTCGTACGTGTCTTTGAAGCAAAATTTCACAAGTGTTTTTTCGGTTTTCCAACTGTCTTTCATTCAATTCATGTGGCACCCATTTTCCACACTTTTGGATCCTTCCCATAGGTTTTAAACGGTCAGAAATTGTTTGTTGTGCAACATTTAACATTGCTGCCATTTGCTTTTGACTCAAAGTGTCATCTCCATCCAATATCGTTTGCAATTCGGCGTCTTTAAACATTTTAGGTGGTCTTCCACGTTCTTCATTTCTCACATAGAAATCATTATTTCTGAACCGTTGAAAACATCTTTGCATGTTGCTTCTGATAGAGCATGATCACCATATGCCTCGACAAGCATTCGATGCGACTCTGATGCACTTTTCTTCAAATGAAAACACAAAATTAATGCTTTCCGCAAATCATCACTTTCTGGTACAAAATTCGACATTTTAACACGATGAAAATATATGATTTTGTCTGTTCAATGACTTGATGTATACTAAATATTTTTCACAGATGTCATAGCAAACAAACAAAAAAAAAAGTAAGGGCTCGTTCACAACAAATGTTCCCTATCGAGACATTTGTATCTTGACGCTTACTTCATACCGGTATACCTGGTATACTTACCTGTTGAACCATCTGTGCAGACGTTGATGGTTGAGTTTTCGATACATTCATTGGTATTTTACGCCCCCTTGTCAGCAAATGACATCGGAAGGGTCTATGGAAGTCTAGTACTGTGTTGTCGTTCTTCATCTGTTCCATACATAGATAAATCACCGCCCTTGTGTCCTTCAAAGTTCTTCAAGGAAACATCTTTTTAGCATAAATAAAACAAATGGTGTCTTACTTTTCGCATCTTTATTGAAACGAACAGAAAATTGAAATAAATAATTTCTCGAGTTAACGGCTTCGGGCTATCGCTTTTCGCTTAACAAAATTTGCATTACTTACCTAAGCATGCATTCGTTTTAACATGTTACATTTTAAATATATATATATTTTTGGTTTGCAATAACTATCATTTAATTAATTTATTTAGCGGTACTTCTGTGTAATTAGCATGCATTTTTATTTTTAAATAAATATTTTAATTAATGTATTCTTTGATTTAGACTTCATTACCTTAATACGTAGTGAATAATAAAGCTTTTCGTTGACTTTCTCTAAAAACATGAACAAAAAATAAACAGAAAATATGATTTTCACTTGAAAACAATAAGTTACCTACGGACATAGTGCAACCACCATTGTACAATCTATTGTAGATATGTGTTGCGCTAGCTTAGTACAAACGTTTATTGAAAAATAACAAATACATCCTACTGCTGTCGACATTCAAGTTGTAGGTTATTTTCTCCTTTTTTTTTTTGCTCAGTTTGAGGTTAACCTGTATCCTCTTTTGTAAACATTATGCGTCATTCACAATGCTTCATTTTGTTTGTTGCTCTTGAAAGAAGAAGTTCTGTTTGATTTCTCAATTGACGCTTTGCTTTCTAAAAAGGTTCTGAATCTGATGAAAAACGCCACGTTAAACAAAAAAAGTGATAAATAATTTTAATTTAAATTAAAAGAAAGAAAACAACATTAAATGAAGTTAACAGACAATTTGTGAAGATACTTAATTCATACAACAACGTGTTTAAAAATTACCGTTGTACAATGTTTCAGTTTAACTAACATATTCAACAATACACCACAAACCCAAAATCGAAAAAAAAAATAAACAAAACAAACGAAAAATGCAAAACAGTGAGAAAAGATGAAGAAGAAAACCCAATCCCTCTTTTTCAAATGCACATACTGTGTACACCGTTATGCAGCAAAAAAAAAACAAAAATACTGATGAATTTCAGAAGAATCAGAAGCATTCTAAACGACCGAGCGCGTTTGTGAACATCCATCATTTTTGTTTTACTATTTTTTATGCAGAATCGACCAGGAACGTGGGAGGTTTTTCTTTACTGCCATGTACCCAGAGCTGGCTGCGGGTTATTCAACGGCAGCAATTGCCGTTGGCGGTGTCGACGATTCGATGTTTTCAAATTTCTTGCGGAAAGTCTCTAGGAGACCAGCTAGTGTAAGGCAGAAGCCACGGCTTGCAGGCACAAGTGGAAATTCTGGAGGCGTGATGTTGAGTGGCGGCTTCGTTGGAGGATTCTCAGCGTCGGGTGTCATTGCGTTTTGACTCAGGGACAATTCCATCCAGCCCTTGATGCGATTGTACATTGACATGCCCTTCTGTTTGAAGTGCTCTTGTATTTGTTCGCGGAATATGGCCGGTGGATTTGTGAGGAGTTTTGTCATGGCTTGAACGAGTTTTATTATTGCCATCTCGTTGTACATGCGTGAGTTTTCAATTCCTTGCTGGGTACCTGGAAAAAAAGAGAAGAGAAAATGGAAATGTGGCGATTTTCGGGAACATTTTGTGTGTCTGATCTTTGGGGATAAGGAGGTCTTTAATATAAAAAACAGGATTGAGGGCAAAATACATATTTCTACGCCGCGCTAAAGCTTGGGCTCAGTGCATAAGAGGGTGTTTTCCGACTTGCAGCACCTGTTGGATGAAGAGAAGAAAGCAAAATTTGAAGATCTACATAGTTAGTCACAGAAGTAAGCAGACGAGACTATAAGGACTACTTGAATGTACACACCGGGTCACCAAAAATTAAACAAAAGTCGTCGCAAGTCTGCGGACGTGTAAATCATGAGGAGAGATCAGCAATAGTTGGGGAATTCATGGTAGCATCTGACCAGACCTTTTCCATTTTCGAAATTTCCATCTTTGCCACTTTACTTAATTGAATCTGAGTGGATCAGAAAAAAGTTTTTCTACAACAACCTCTGGGGTCAATCGAGTGTGGGGCGAAACCTACTCATTGACAGAAGGGTTAAACTAATTGAAATCTTACTTTGCACATGTAAATACCAGACAATTTTTGTGATAACCAAAAATTAGAAATGAATTTGAATTTTGTTTTGACTGCTTTTGGGCACACTAGTTTTGATAGAGGATTCTTCAATCTTGTTGGCAAGGTAGTTGAACCGTAAGAGGGGTGGAACGAGTTGCGTGTGCTCAAGAATTGCTGGGATTCTCCGTATACTCTTTTATCACCCTTCGTTTAGTTTTCGATTGCTTCATTCTTGTTTTGTCAGTGACGTGTGAGATGATGCGAAAGGGTGGATAGTGATGGAATAATTAGGATTAGCAAAATTAATTTACAATGAAGTTCTTTTTCGCATTTGCAGTATGAACATTACACTCATTTCTCTTTTTATGCGGTAGATACGTTCCAAAACTAACCGCACAAAAAAAATACACTAATGTAGTGTAAAAGAAGGAATGTGTTCCATTATTTTCAAAAACGCATAAAACCAAAAAATCATATAAAAAAGACATTAATTACATCATATAATTAGGGTTACGTTCCAAAATTTTTTAAAAGTTCATAGGACCAAAAAATCGCAAAGAAAAGTCGATATCAACTAATAACTAACTAATAACAGACTGCCTTATTGAAACTTCATTCTTTTTAATGGCTCTTATTGTCGATTCACCGTAGCCAAAACGCTTCCCAACATCAGTAAATCTTTCTCCTTTCACTAAGCAATCTAAAATTGCAATTTTTATTTCTAAGGAAATTGCTATTCGTTGCTGCTTCTTTTTTTACATCTTCAAACTAATTTTTATTTTAAAATTTAAAAAATTAAAGTTCTTAATCAACTAAACGCGTCTTTACTCAACGAAAGCATTAGCTCAAGTGATAATTCATTCTTACACAAATAGCATTGAGCATATGTAACTATTGTTTGCTTGCTCTGTATAGAAAAAATGTTTAAAAAGGGGAATCCCATACAAAATACTATAGAAAAACAACGCATAACTTCAAAATCTTGTACAAAAAAATCAGAATTAGATTCTCGGGAAAAATCGCATAACTTCAAAACCGCATAAAAAAGTTTGGCATAAAAAGAGAATTGAGTGTACTTGTTAAACTTGATGAAATGTTAAGTGAGTTGGTGGGTTGTATAACGAAAACTCAAAACAGACATTGGAAATATTGTGTACCCACTTACAACTTATATATACTTTTCCCCTTTAAATTGCTAAGCTGCTCTATCTGGATATTGATTTCATTGAACAGGAAGGGAAAGTTAATGTTTTCTTCTTTTTTTAGCATTAGCAACGCAGTTTGTTACGAAGATACATTCGCGAATTGTTGTTGTTTCGGGAAATTAATATTTTTTGACGACGAAATAGCGTTACTTTACTTTTTAATGACATTTCTTATTTATTTAGCATTAGCATTTCACATGCTAAAAATAAAAATAAAAAATCAGATGCTAATCAAATTAATCAAAAATATCATAAGGAAAATTCGACCAGGAATCGCAATTCGGTTAAGACCATGTTTGAAAGCGTCTTGTGATCACGAAAGAGAATTCAAAAGACTAGCCCTAAATATTATCAGGTGCAAAATCCGATCAACAGTATACTCTTAGTCGTGTCACCCAAAAATTAATGGCACCGGGACAGAATAGTATTCTCTTAGGCACTTTATGCAACATTTATCGCCCAGACGACGACCCTGTGCATTACCTTTGTCACATAGCATGACAAACTGAGCTAGATTGTGACAGATGCTGAAGGACCAATAGACTAAATGATATGAGCATGAACTCAAATTTTTCAAAACACAGATTTTCTTTTCCTTGCCATCACTAAAGCATGAACAACATCCCATAAGCAAACTGCTGTACATTTTGTCTTGAAATTCCTTGTTCTTGATACAATACTTTGTCTGGTACAATTTGTTCCTCGCAGTTCCCTACAACGAATGTTGGAATTGCCAAAAGAAAAAATTAAAGCCTTTCCCATTTCTAACAATGCCTTGGAATAGGCTGAATGGAAGATGGTTAGTCATAATGATATTAGTGTCTTAAGGCGCATTTCGGAGATGGAGAAGAGGTATGAAATTAAAAGGAGACAATAATTTGAGTGCATAGTCTCTTTAATAGAGGATAATTAAAGGCTCTGGTACATTGAATACTTTATATGCGTCAGCGATATTTTGACAGACACATAAAATACATGAACCTCATAAATGTCAGTCTGCACTGACAAGCCATTCACCCTTCAAGTCAGCAGGACCTGAGAGGTAGGATGCAAAGTTATTGCAAATTCGTCTCTACTCTAAGAGACATAATGCAGAATGTCTTCGATAAGCTGGAAGCATGGGCACAAACATGCGGACTCAGCGTTAACCAACAAAAAACAGACTATCATTCACTAGAATATGCAAAATCCCTCAGTTTGACCCCTACTGTTAACTGCCAGTGCAAAATTTCTCAGTCTCACGATTGATAGCAAGCTTAACTGAAAACTCAACATCCAGCATAGGGTCAATGGACCTTCTGCACTTTTTTGCTGCAAAAAAGCCATTTGATGTGAATGGGTCCTACAGCCACGCATCGCTCACTGGGTTTTTACCTCGATTCTCAGACCGACAATTCTGTATGAAGACTCAGTTGGTGGACAGCACTAAACAAGGCTATCAATGCAAGGCACTCAATCGAGTACAAGGACTGGCCTGCCTGTGCATCAGCGGAGCACTAAGACGTACTCCGTCAAACGCTATGAATATCCTCCTCCATCTTCCACCTTTGGAAATATTTGGAACACAAACAGCAGCCAGCGCAGCCTTGAGATTCAAAACATTCCGATTGTGGTCCGAACTCAACATCGGCCACTCAACCATTCTCAAGGAATTCAACTTCCTTCCTAGCGACACTGACGGCCTAATACCCCAGGCTGTCTTCGAGAAGAAATTGTCGATCAGCATTCCCTCCCGATCGGACAGGATGTCTAAAAGGCAGACATTGGATGATCCTCTGCGTATTTTCACAACCCTATCGAAGTCAAACGAAGGGGTGGGTGTGGGTGTCTATTCCCAAGATCTCAACATTGCAATCTCTTTGAATCTCCCTGATCACTGTAGCGTTCTTCAGGAAGAAACCAAAGCGATTAAAGAGGAGTGATCATGGCTCAAACACTACGTGATATCAAAAAGGGATATCACCATCTGTTCCGATAGTCAGGCCGCTATAAAATCCCTGGAAAATGTCATGTTTTACTCAAAGACATCCCTTGATTGCAGGCTGTATCTTAACGAGATGCCTGAGCAACATTCACTTCATATGGGCGATGAATGTTAAACCACTTATAACAAAGGGTTAGAAGGCACCAACTGCCTTAAAACAGAAGAAATCTGGCCATCACTTAACCTAAACCGGTCACTCGGTCTACTTAGACTTCCTTCCATATCGGACTGGATGTCTGATTGGATGATTCTTTGCGAATGTTAAAATTCACCTCTTGTGGGTGACGAGACTCGGTCACATACCAGGAAACTGCAAAGCCGATGAACTCGCCAGGTGCAATCTCTTCCCTATCAATAGCAGGGGTACCACCTTCCACGCCGATCGCTACAGCTACCATCTTCTAAAGATTCAAACAATTAAAACCACCCATTGTTGTGGCTAGAAGGCACCATCTGCCCTAAAACAAAAGAAATCTGGCCATCACTCAACCTAAAACGATCACTTAGTCTACTTAGACTCAGCAAACACTCATTAAGGACTCTTAAAGGAGTCATAACGGGGCACTGTGCAATTGGCACTCATGTTTGCATAGTGGGTGCCCCATATAATGATTTCTGCAGAAGCTGCATGGATGAAGAGAAGGAATCTCCTGTAGCGCTCTGGCTAGTCGTTAGTTCCTACACCTACTACTTCAGCATCCTCAATGAGCTAAACAACGCCTAAATCGCTTCACTGCAAGCACCAACTGCTTCCGATGTTATGAGAAGTCAAGCTTCATTTTTATGCGTATATGACATATTGTGTTTAGCTACTTCATTGTAACTAATGATGGGGGCATTCGAATGATATCTCGAGTGACAATCGATTATTACAACATCTCGATTCTCCATCAATCACTCGAATGACTACTAACCACTCGCATGACTTCTAACTACTAACACAAGAGAACTCGATTAATGTGTCAACAGCGCGAGAACGAGTAACAAAAAATTCTTGTTGAGGACTACTGATCAGAAACATGAGGAGAATGACAGTGATTTGCGACAAGTTGTTTGTAAACGATTCGGTGAGATGGAAACAAATAAAACAGCTTGGAAGGCAATACTTCGAGACCCACTGTTGTTGCTGATGTTTTATTAATGCACCGAGTAGTGGGGTAATACTTGAGTTCCCTTGCGTTTTTCTCTCATTCTGATGTTCATTCTACGTTCTTGATGAGTATTTATCGATGAGAACTAAGTGTTACTTGTTCTTGCGCTGAAGTAAGACAATTATCGAGTTATCTTGTGTTAGCAGTTTGTAATTAGTTAATAGTCAGTCGAGTGATTAGTAGTCAGTCGAGTGATCATTCGATTATTAAAATATCTCGATTACTAAAGTCTCGATTCTTTAAATCATTCGATTATGCCCTTCACTAATTGCAACACCCCTTGCGCCAAGTACTTCAAAATCTACGAATGTTTTGACGCTGACGCACATAAAGTATTCCATGTGCCGGAGTCTTAAACCATATCATCCAGTCAATAAGACCTAAAACCATTTTTAAAAGAATGAAGGAAAGTTTGGAAGTTTGGAAAGGCGAAGGCCTGTGATTTAAAATGAAATTCATGTCGGGCAAATGCTTGTTTCCAGTATTGTAAACACTGCGGCAGTGTATGAAACAGCTGCTAAATCTGTATTCGGTAAATTGGAAGACGATCGCTGTTTCCAATGCTTCTCGGTAAAGCTTTATGTCTGGAATGGGGATTTTCAAAAGTGTTTGGTTAATTATCAAGAGTTTCTGTTTAAGCTTATTCAGTGCGATATCAATTTATGCACATTTTCCATCGAATATGAAATTGATACCAATGTGAAACTAAATATAAGCAATAAAACAACGAAAACGCGATCAAATATCGAAATTCTCGATAAAGCCCCGCAAATGGATTGGAAAGACCCTACAAATGTTTTGCTGAATACACCAAGTTTTGCTCCTGGACTGAATTGGGATGAGAATTAGCACGAATTTTTGTCATATCAACTGCATTCAAGAATACACATTTTGATGTGAGGCGACATTAAAAATGTGACGCGACAATTTGGCACTTCGTCTAAGAGAATAGGGGCCTTGCTCACTCACCTCTTTGCTTCTCGTAGCCCGCTTCGTTGAAGTAAGGTTCCGACACCAATATCAATCCCTGTATCGAAACAATCACCTGCAACAGTGTGCTGTTCGGCCCCCAAACTTCGGTGTCCCGTCCCGACCATGTGCCCAGCAAGGAGACACAAACCTTGCCATCTTCGTACAAATTCGGATTTAGTCGATCCGAACAGTAACTGATGTAATGACAAGACGGTGGGCTTTTCGGGTAATCCCGGCCCAGCTGAATGTCAAAGAAGAACATGCCATCCTCGTATGGGGTGTTAGTGGGTCCCTCGATCATCACACTCACAAGATCCATGCGATCCTCGAAGACCCTATGAAATCAATAGTGGAACATCTTCATTAAATACACAAGTTCCAAGTGCGAACACTTACCTAACCCAAACACCGGGAGGGAGTGAAGAACGCAACATTCTGTGTTCCTTCTGTACTGCCTTGTAGTACTGCTGCGAGTTATTCGGGTGCAGGATGGTGAGCTCAAACTTATGCGTTTTCGGCGCCGCTTCCATTATTTGGAAACACTCCGAAGGCACTGGCTGAAGAGCGGGTGCAGGAGCGGCTGCATCCGCCTCGTCCGGAGTCGGTGTTTCCGGCATGTTTATGTGATTCAGGACCAGTGCCTTCGTTGGAGACGTCTGCTCTTCGCTCAAGAACAAACTCGACTCGGCGGTAATGTCCGCGTCGAGGACTTCGACGACCTCGTGTTCGATGATCTCACTCAAATTCAGATTGTCCACATAGTACTTTTGACGGATCTCCTTGATACATTTCACCAACTGCTCCTTGAGCAGGCAACACAAGCGAATGCATACAAACTCGGGTGCGTCTTCAGTAAACTCGATACTGCTGCACGAGATTGACTTCTGATCGTCGATTGCCTTCAGGAGGCTGCCGTTCTGGTCGATGTTGGTCAGATCATTCGAACTGGCGTAGCTGGTGGAGCTGCCGTCACAATTTTCGGTCCGTGTATAGTTGCCGGAATCGTCCTGCGATTTGTTGTTCGGCAGCACATTGCCAAGCTTCAGTTGTGTGGTTTTCTCCGTGGCCTTCTCGATGTTCAGCATTACCGAGGTGAGGAGTTTGTTCTTTTCCTGGTTGTAGGGATTCTTTGGACTGTCGGCCAGCGAGACTTTCGTATTGCTTGAGGGATTGCTCAGCTGCCGCTGGGGCGACTGTAGCTCGGTGAATTCTTGAGTGTTGTTGCTGGTATTCGATGAGGTGATCTCCGACTTGTTCGCCTTCTTCTTTGTGCATTTGAATGGTGTCGACGAGATGTTGAATATTACTTTGGGAGCATAGTCCTTGGGCGACGCCAAAGTGCCGCTGTTGGACTGTGTGTTGTTTACCGGAACTACTATACCTATTGCTTGTTGTGAGTGCTGCGTCGATGACTCGCTGAAGAGGCGGTTCTTGCGGTCTTGTGTGCGCTGCTCCGGGGCACATTCGTTGCCCACTTTCCGAACACGCTCTAGCAGGCCCTGTAAATTGATTAAATTGAGTTCCCTCAAGCACCCACTGGCGGTTATGTGTGCTCACCATGAAGTGATCCTCGTGAAAGAAGCTCGTGTTCATCAGCCGATCCAGATATCTGCAGTTTTTGTACACTCCCAGGAGTTTCCTCATGACCTGCAACAAAGAGCAAATTTAACCTAAAACCCTCCTTCACGTGGCACCACTCTCACGTCATGGTTCTGCAGATGTGGATTTATGCTGAATATCTCCTCCAGCCTCGAGATAGCTACGCGCGCTCTTTCGAAGTTCGACAGGATGTGCGATTCGGAGAATTTCAGCTGCGGTGTTCCACTGCCGAACTCGCTGGTCTCGCTCTCCGTTTCCCAAGAATCGTCTGTGTCGTGAGCCCAGTCGGCATGGTCGTACTGCCCCACCTCGAACAGGTCCTGCGGCCAGCACATGCTAATGTGGCCCTCCACCCACCACACCTTCACCCTGCCGTCGATGTAGTTGTCGATGATTTGGCCGGCCGTACACGCTGCATCCTCACCGACGAAGTTCGCCACTCGGATGACCATGGTGCCGGGACGGTATTGGAAATCTGGATGGTCCTTCACGTCATACACACTCACTTCGGATTGACCCTTGTACGTCGGTCTGAAAGATCAAAATTACACCGAAACTCTCAAGCACACACTTCCCATACGTACTTCGGTTCGATTGCGGATGTGTACGTGGTGAACCACTTGACGTGCGCTGTTCTTCCGTGGTGGTCCACCGTCTGAATGACGCCATAGTCTCGGAACGACACATCTGAGTCCTCCTTGCTGGAGATAACGAAATCCCCGGGAAAGAATTCCTAAATACCCCCCAAACGCATGAAATCTCAGAGCACTTGTGCGAAAATTCGGCAAATCAACTTACATGGTCATCCAAATGATGAATAGGATACAGTTGAGTAGATGAGATGCCCGTTTCCAGAGTCCCATCCTGCCATACCACGGTGGCTGTGCTGTAGACGAGCATCGCCTCTGTGACCAGTTCATCGCCGACGGCTGGCAGCGTCGCGGCTGCACTGCTGTTGCTGTTCCTCTTCAGCTTCTTCACTTGCTTCTTCTGCAGTCTGGACGTATGCTTTGGGCTGCTGCGCGGCGTGGGGCTCGAGCACGTCGATATAGTTGTCGCTGTGCTCTCAGTTTCGTCTTCCACATCAAGCGTGTCGACAATAGGATCATCATCCTCATCCGTTTGCCAGCCATCGGTAGACGTGACATTAGCTCCATCTTCTGGTTTCTTCTCAGTCTCACCTCTCTCTTTTGCGCTATTGAACTTTTCCAGGTTTGTCTTACTCAATGGTTTCAGTGAGGATTGCGTGCTCTGCTTTTCCACGCCATTCGTCTCTGACAGTGTGCTGGAGAGCTTAGCTTTTAGCTTTTCGTTGCGGCATGGCGTTACTTTGGTATTCTTACTTTGGTTTCTGGTGAAGCCTTCCTCTTTCTCTTGTTGACTGAAGAGGATCTTATATTTTATTGCTGTCGGAAAGGACAATCATTTGATGAGGAAGTGTTAACGATTAAGGGAAGGACTCACCTTGTTCTTTTTCCCATTGGGACTTTCGTACAACTACATCACAGTCGGCAAATTTTAAATAACTTTTATCGTTGATTTGGAGCATGCACGATTCGAAGAGATTCAGTCGTTTGAGTCTTTCTAAATCATCACCGGTCACGCATGCGTCTGGCTGCTGGAGGAGATTCGATTTAATGTCTCCGTCCTCGGACAGTGCCTTGCATTGCCAATGCACCCACACCGAATCAAGTCGAACCGATTGAACAGTGAACTGAAAGACAACAATGAAATAAATATTATTATTAGCTACCGGAATTTGTCTGGCAGATAGAGAGGAAAGTGCAGAAAAAGTGCATACGTTTATGATTCTTATGATAAACCGATTAATTTTATTCACCACATCATGTAGTTATAGGCCACAATAAGGACACCGAAACAATAACTTTATCTGGAGTCAAAAATACTGAAGTGCTCCCTAAGTCGAATTTCTACTTAACTACTTTGGTATTAGCCTCAATTTTCCACACAGAAAACCACTCTTTCTCTAACCCCGTGACAATTCGACTTATGGACAGTCCACCGTAGTCCACTAAAAACGTCATTGTGAACTACGTTTAAATGTCATTGTCAAATCTGACATACAAACAGGGACACTTGATTGAACCAAAATAAGTTCTGCTAATGGTCGATTGTTTCGAGTTTCGTCCTGGCGCCCCTGATCTAAGTATGACTGCTCTATCTGACCACCTGTACCTAACACCTCTCCTATCGGGGGAAAGCTTTCTTTATACTTTAAGGATTTTGATGAGAAACGAGTTGCTATATTGATTTTAAATCGCCGATGAGAAGGAAAGCAGCTTCGGGTACGACTACGGTATGCCAAGATTAAAATTTGAACCTCGTCATCTCCTAAACTAAGCGATTAATGATTTTTTTGTCATTTTTGAGCCAAAACGTTTTCAAATCTTGGCGCCGCGGGAATCGTAGTACAGTACCCCCAGCTACGAAACTCAGATTGCGAAGACACTGCCAATTAGGCCTCCATGTAAAAAGACTAGACCCTTCTTCCAACAACTTCTGTAAAAGCTGCCTAGACAATGATGAAGAGGACAGCACCCAGCATTTACTATGTCCTGCTCTCGATACAAATAGGAAAGCCACAAGAGGCTCATATTTCTAAGACAACCTAAATGATCTCAGCCATAACCCAGCCATTACACTGGTCAAATTTGTTAGCAAAACTGGCTGCTGTCAAAACTATACCTCCCAACTTGAATTACCCACGTGGTGATAAAATGGGCCTTACCTACCATAATGAGACGGAGAGATATACGTGTGATACGAATTAGGAAAGAATATCCACATTCAACCATTCGTCCAAAAGTGGGCTCGAAAGTCATTCTTAAACGCATATGTATTCCGGTTAGAATGTTTAAAAGAAGGAATACTACCACTTCAGCTGAAGATTGCTTGTGGAAATATCGATAGAATAAAGAGAGGCAAGAAATGTTACGATGTTCAAGAGAAAAAGTTGTTCCAGTGATCCCCTATAATTTTGAAGACTCTCTCCTCTTGCAGGGATCCCAGCACAGAGGTGTGAGTTGTTTTTAAGTTTTTTGGCATGTGTAAGGCTGAGTTTGTAATCGTCAAAAATAATGCTCAACCATCACTGGCTCTGTAATGAGATACAATGATTTTTTGATGTTACGACGCATTATGGTAATCTATGATGCACTGGTTGCTTTTGTTTGCTTTCATATGACTTTTTAAAACGCCAAGTATTGCATCGTTGCCACATGTGGCCAATTGAGAACGCTTGACGTTGCAGTACTGCGATTACGAACGCAGGAGAAAAAATGTTTGCAACGACGAAGGAAACCCAAACATTTTGCTGCATTTTTAGCTAAATCCAATATGTGGTCGCCGCACGGCAGATGATTAGTGGGGCGCATACCGAGAACAGACAACAGTTTCTTCCACAAATCCGTCACTTTTTTCTTTAAATCATTTGGTTTTGCACTGTCGTGCTTATTTTCTCATATATTTCTCGAGAAAAATCGTGAGTAACTCAAGACATCGATATTAGGGACTGAATCTTCCACGAATCTGTGCAACTGGTCGCATATATTGATGACATAGACATTTGTGAGCATCGAAAGTGTTTAGAGTCTAAGTACTGTACGAACACCATGCATCCACAAAAATCGACAACATAAACTGCGGAAATGACACCACGACGGAGATAAGACGAAGGAAAACCCTAACCAATCGCTGTCTTTGGCCTTCGACTGCAATTGTTTGCCTCGAAGAACCAAGCTATTTTCATATAAGACCTTGATAGCGCCCAGTCCTGCTAAATGGCTAGAATCATAGACAATACAAAATGCAGACGAAGAGATCATCGATCGTTCCGAGGGGAAAATCCTTTGAATTATGGTCGGTCGCATTTGTGAAGGACGAATTACATTGCCTCGACTCCGATGCCTATGTCATGTAGAGACAGCAACGCTACGCCTCCGATGGGTGGAAAAGGACCATAATCAGTTTGGTGTACGAAACTGGAGGCGCCTTCCTCAAGACCGTGCTAGTTGGAGAGGCATGTTGTCTTAGTCTCAAGACGACACCGGACTATAGCGCTAGCCAAAGAACATTCGGCTTAAGAGGATCCTTAGGGAAATCGGGATCTTATAAAGTTTTAAAGATAACCTTCATTTCGAATAAACAGAGCTTTAAAAGGAGCACAAAGCTCTGATATAAAGGGTGAATCATGCCACGAACTCAACATTTGCAGCAAAACAAAGTATTCTTAGTTGCTGATGACTTCTTATCGATAGGAGAACGTCGTGCCTCAAGCATGATCCACAGTTGAAGCATCCATTTCTTGATCACAGATATGATGGCAGTGTCCTAGTGATCGTCCCATGAACAACATAGACCGTTGGTGGGGATGAAATTGGGATGCTCACTTACATCTAGGTGAGAAAATGGAAGCTTTAGAAAGGCCACACCAACGAGTGTCTATCGACAAATCTAATCAACAGAATCAGACTTCTGTGGATCTGAAAAAGGCACATAAGGCATCCGCTCCTCGTGAACACTGACAAAGGGCAAGAATGTGATAAATTTAGTAAATTATTTCCACGGGCCCTAAATGAATCATGTCCTCTTCGAAAGCAAGCGAATAAATGGATCCGATTGAGGCGATTAAGAGGCAAACATATGGTACATCCTAAAATTGACATCAATGATGAAGCATAATCAACAAGTTTTTCCGAGAACATTTCTCAGTCCCAGCTTCATCACTAAGTCATTACAGAGCAAAAAAAGAAACCACATGCGTTAATTAAAAATTTAAGTATCTGATGAAATTAACAGATCTCCTGACCGCTTCCGTCGCAGTGCCCCTGTAACACGAATGACACAATTGCTTTCGCAGCAATGTGAGACCATAAAACCAAACCAATTGCGCAAGCTGGCATTCCAGGGTCATAGGTGACTCATTTCAGGCGGCACGCAAATACAACAAACTCAACTTACTATTCTAGACAGTGTCTTCCCTTTTCGGTTGGTTTTCAAGGGACTATTTGGCGTTAGCAATGTATAGCTGTCCACAGTTTCTATCCGTCCGTGTATCACTTGTCCTGGATAGTAGACCATTTCTGCGAAGTGACCATTTCGGAATTTCGTATTCGCGTCTGTGAAATGCAACAAATCCAAGTCAGTCATCTCAATCAGGGCGCCACATGATGATCTGAAATCGCAAATTGATGGTGGATTAATGTCAGATGATGAATGAAGGGCTCACTTACTTTAAGACAATCTTCTCGTTGACACCTTTGACACTGCCCACCCATGAGTCCAGACACACTGCACTGTCGCGTGGCATTCGCACCATCGGCTGTAGTCGCTCACCCATTACGTTCTTGATGATATTTTTTGTACCTAAAATACGGACATCCGAACGCATATTGATTTCGCGACAGTAGCCACGCTGGGTGTCTTTGCCCGGCACTAGACGACGCACCACATCGCCCGGCATTAGTGTTCGATCTGCAAGGCCGACCTAGGGAGAAAGAGAGAGAGAGAGAGAAAGTCGCAGTCAGTCAAATGGTTAGCCTTTAATCTCTGGAATGGGATTGCAAAAGATCAAATGCCGCATGGCCCCTATTATCTTGTTGCTTGAATAAGAAAATTCAGATCATCTTCTCACTTGATTGCAGCTTTAGTTGCATAATCTGTCAAAGGGTCATTTCGTACGCGGGGGGAAGTGCAACAAAGCACTTATGCAGCGCATCGAATGGGCGGCTACCGTGAATGCCTGTCCTCTGGGGAATAGACAAGTTATGGACGAAGTCTTTCAGAATGCGGTTTGAAGGGCATAGCATTGTCCTTGAACTACAATGACGGTACGGGGCATTGTCGTTGCCAATTTTTGGAGGTCGTCGCATACACCAGCCATTGGGTAACCTGTTAATGCAGGACACAAATAAAGCCGAACAAGTACAACGCATGCATTCGAGTGGTTGAGTTTTTAGATGTGTCGAATCACAGCAGACTCTCGACCAGCTGAGGTGTAATTTGAAGGAGAAAGAGGCGCAAAAACTGAATACGAGTACTCCAACCATCATGCGATGTAAACTGTTATTTTCTTTTATGTATCCCCAGCATGCTCCTCCCCCCATCAACCGAATGTTTTGCTACGGAGTGACTCATTACAAGGAATTTTATTTTTCAACACGTGTTCGTCCATTGTTTTATCGGTAAACTAACACATGAAAGTCAATATTTGAACTGCAACATTGATTTTGTCCAATTAACCAACTTCCGTTCCGCTAGGATACACAACACGCGTACAATTAAATTAAGTATTCCTTCCAAGTTCCAATTAGATTGCATCACTGCTGCGTGACTACAACATCCACTCGCGTCGTCAAATAACATTTAAATTAAATATGTAGAAAATCAGAGAACTGCTCTTCTCGTTACACAATTCAAATTTGTCGATAATGACCAAATAGCGAATGCATATTAATTAAACAGTTTCCTTTCCCCCATCCACGTGCTCCAATCGAAATCACATTTTTTTTTCTCCTACTTACCACCCGATCCGCTAGGACCTCCTCTTTGCCCTCAGGATGCCATATTACACGAATCTCACCCTTCGACAGAATATCCAATTCATCGTCCTCATCCGCGGAGAAACCTTCACAATTCTCAAGTACAAGACCGAATTTTACGCGACCCTTCCTGTCGATACGGAATATTTCATCTTCATAGAAATATTGATTGTCCACAGTGGCCGATCCTGGTGCAGGATTTTCGTGAATCCTAGGCGGCGGCTGCGGCGGTGGTGGTGACGGAGGTGTCGATTGTGGTGCCGTTGAAGTCACCCCAGTTGCCATAATCAATTGAGCATTTAGTTTGTGAAATGAACTGGGAAGTTTTCTATTCTAGCTTGAATTTTGAATTTTCACTTTTGGAAATTTTGTTGCGTTCCGTTCGGTTTTTTTTTCTCACAGCCGAATTTTATCTTTGCTTCCCTGAAATTAACGGCAATTGTTTTTTTCTCACAAGTACACTGCAGGGACAAAGTTTTTTTTTGTTGGGTCTTTTGACGGCTGTGCGGGATACACTGAACTGTGGAATTGAGTGTTATTTATTTAATGAAGCGAGCTACTCGGATGCGATAACAGAGGACGCGCATAAAATCAGCTGATTCCGATTCCAAATGGAGGGGAGTTTTGAATTTGAAAGACAACGAGTTAACGACTTTGTGATTGCATATGCAACGGGCGCAAGGGAAATGCTGCACGTTCGCATTTGTGGTCAAGCGAAGAGTGGAAAATTCAGACAACGAACTTGTTCGTGCACTATTATATTAAATGGGTGTTTTTTCCTCTTGTAAAATTTATGCCGTGAAAACAACGATACCAGGATAGATGTATTGTATGGAAGGATTGGAGTTTAATCAAATGACATGCTGCTTCTCTCATGAAAGCTAGTAAGCCTCTTGTAGTGGAGTTTTTAAGTTATACTGCAATTTGCAGGCAACTAGTGCAAACAATCACAAGACATATGAATGTGGAGGAACACTTCTACTGCTCGCCCAATTATTTGCGACCTAGAATCTTCCTCGCGATGAATCTCCTATGGAAGGTACGTTTCATTAACCAAATAAAAGCCGGACATTCACACAAAGTGTGCTCTGAAGTTTCATCCTCTTCGAGGCATAGCCGACAAACCTTGTCTTAGCACAGATTAAATTTCTTAAGATGATATTTCAGACCACCGTGGCCAGTATGAAAGCTCGTTAGCCTTCTCATGTTCTAAAATCCTCTTTGAGAAGGAGTATTTTCTTAAGTAAGGCTTGATTAGACGTTTGGAGTGCATAAGACCATAACCACATGTCCATTTGTTTGGACGAAGTTTGTTTGTTAACTTGTAACTGCTGTCCGAGTACGGTTCAGGACCAATGAACGCAGACTCCGAGTCAGCCCTTGGGAGCTCGTGTGCGGCATCTTTGCCTGGAATTCTTCTGTACCCGGTGACCCAGCCAAGCTGCTTGCAAAGAAACGTTTCACCGTTTTAAATGTCTATTCAGTTAGAAGAAAATGTCATAATATATCTGGACAATGGCGCCATTAATTCCTGTGTGGCGCAAATCTCGGAATGGGAGTGGAGTTCGGCTTAAAGCACTCGGCTCCAATGGCACGGAAATGCTTGTGTTGGGACCAAATGCTCCTGCGCCTACTCCAGGCAATGGGGACCAATATTTCTGCCTCAAAAAGCATTCCGAAACAATGCTGCCTGAACACAGTGTCCGGCATTGCCCAAAACAAGGGTCTATTAGGTGTTGAGCTGAGTATACTAAGATGATCAGTCAGGTTGACTGGCGTAACTGACAGCGATCTTGAAAAAGGTCGGTAAAGAGGTCAGTCCGACAATAACTTCTAAAGCTTCCGTGGGAGCAGTATGCATGCCTGACACCAAATTTGGTACTCATATAAATGCTGTAAATCGGTACTTTCGTGTTTAAGGAGACCATCCCGAGGCGGATGCAGGTCAGCAGCTGAATGTCGGAGCATAAAGATGTGCTCCCAAACGGTACCGAAATAATAACTGACAAACATGTCAAGTAATTGGCGTTAGTTTAGGTTAGGTTAGGTTAGGTTAGATTAGGTTGTTGTGGCAGACTACTAAGGGCAGTCACAATTAGGCCAGAGTAATCCCATTGTGATACCAAGCGGATTTACCTCTCCTAACATCGGAACCAGTTGTTGCTTGCGATGAAGCGATTTAGTTGGGGTATGCTGGCGTTGTTTAGCTACTTGAAGTAGTAAGCCCCTCTGTGTATGCACCTACGGCTAGTCAAAGCGCTGAAGATGCAGAGTAGGTGATGAGTGTTTTGTTTCTCCTCTTCATCCATGCAGCTTCCTCAAACCCATTATATGGGGTGCCCATCCTGCGAGCATGAGCGCCAATTGCACAGTGCCGGGCTATGACTCCTTTAAGAGTCCTTAATGAGTGCTTGCTGAGCCAAAGTAGACTGAGTGACCGTTTTAGGTTAAGTGATGGCCAGATTTCTTTTGTTTTGAGTCTCAAGGCTGTGTTGGGTGCTATTTGTTTCCCGAATAGTGGAGGAGAATATTCAGTGGGTCTGACGGAGTACTTCTCAGTGCTCCGCTGATGCACAAGCAGGTCAGTCTTTGTACTCGTACTGTACTTGGCGTTAGCCTTACGAAAAAACAGTATCGGGAAATTGACCATTAAGCAGGCCAACATAGGTTTCCATCGCATCTATCCTTTGATAAGTAAAATGATTTAAGAGCCAGAGGACGAAGTTGTTGCTCGACAAGCAACTGATGCGGTCCATCTTAACGTATGGCTAATCTTTTTTCTGCAGATTTAGCGTATTCGACTTTTGAGTCATTTCACTTTAATTATCAAGCAAATACCATAGAAAAGAATGGGCAAGAACAGGAGCTGTGCAAAAGAATTAATAATAATAATATGGGTGGCGCTACAGCCCGTAGGGGGCCAGGGCCTACCTTCTCAGCAACCACTCGTGTTGTGCGTGCTATTGTTCTCTCACGAGTGGAAGGGACCTACAGTTTTATGCCGAACCCGAACGGCTTTGTTTGAGAAGCTTTCGCTAGACAGGGAATACTCTTTGAGCATTGTCAGTGACTCGAGAGAATTGGGGTCGTGAAAATTGTTTTCGTCGCACAGAGCAAGAATCGAACCTACGATGTCGAGGTTGGGGTCGACGCACATACCCACAACGCTACGGGCCACCAAAAAGAATTAAATAGGTTTATAATCTAGAAATGCTATTAGGAAAAGGCTTCGTTAGATTCTGCCGCTGAAGAGTTGATGTTTTCCAGAAAGGCGCCATGGAGAACCCGAAAATAATTAAATGTGCGGAAAACACAACTGTCAGCGGGCACAAGCCTATTTGTCGGCTGAGTAGGACGAATCTCTTTTTCAGCAGTAAGGATATTCCCTCCGCCATTTCGTGTCCATTGACTTCTGATTAAAAACCAAGAACCATCAGGGATAGGTTAACAGAAAGTGGTTTGCTGGGGTGTATGGCACGCAAAAAGTCGTACGTTTAAAAGATAAATAAATAATTAAAACGTCAGTTGGAATTCCCAAAAGAGCATTTAAATAAACCTTTCACAATTTGAAAAAATGCTGTGAATCGACGAATCTATGTTACGCATGTTCGGGCCTGATTGTAAGCGGCTACCTTTACACAAAGAACTCGATCTTAAGTACACCATCAGAACTATGAAACTGTTGGTGGAAAAGTTATGACGAGGGTATTCTTTTCCCGGGACGCTCTTGTGCCTTTCGCACGGATTAATGTACGGATGGATAAGAATGTATACAAGAGCGTTCTGGTGACCATTACGGAGCCTTTTGCTTTTCAGAAATTGCCAGTATAGTTCATTTTCCAACGCAACAACTAACCTAAACACATTTCAGGGTCAGTTAAAAATGGGTTTCTGGCAGAAAACGTAAAGGTTGTCAGATGACCAGATCAAAGTTCCGACCTCAACCCCATTGAAAACTTGTGGAGTGATGTTGAAAGGAATTTAGAACGCGTTAAATCTGCCTAATGTCTAGCAACGGGCGGCAAGGGTTCTTCGAGACCAGCGGTAGCAGTTATCGTCGAGGCTGTCACACTACACCCCATGCCAAAAGGACCAAAATGGACACACGGATTTGAACAATCCTAGGTAGGCACTGATCAATAGAAAATAGGATATAGGATATGGTATACATAAAAGTTTAAGCCTTAGTTAAAACTTTTATTTTATTTTAAATTTAGTTTTTATTTTTAGGACAACCGTCCACTTTATTCGTCCGATAAAAACTGAACTGATACTGACTTGCTTCATCAGCATATGATGACTCGACGCGGATGGATTTCAATGCCGTGTTGATTTCAGCTGGAGATGAAGTCATTGTGTTGCGTAGTAAAATGTTTGTTCAATTGCGATCAAATATTGACACTCCGCGGATGCCCGGGCTTTATACTGAAAATTCGGTCTTCCTTTCCTTGTTTGTCCAGGTTTCCATGACTCTCATATGAAGAAGACTAGTGTCCATGCGATGATGCGGCTGGGCCGTGTAGTCGCGGGTTTCGCTACGGATTTCAATTGCCGCCACAGCCGGTAAAGGATCAGGGCCTTGATTTTCAGGAACGACTTGAGTTTAGGGTGCTATTGTACACTCACGAGTTGCTAGTGGAATGGATCTAAAGTTTAAGGAGGCAAATTTGAGAAGCTTTTTCGAAACAGTTTTTCTCTTTGGAAATTGTCGGTGCCTCGAAAGAGTTTGGGCCCCGAAAATTATTTGTGTCGTACTGGGATTCTAGACGCCGAGGTTCAAGTACCGACGCTTGTACCCACAAGTACTGGGATTCTAACCTAGACGCCGAGGTTCAAGTACCGACGGTTATACCCACAAGACCACAACCTAAAATGTTCGTTGTTGTGTGGCATTTGTTTGGTTAAACGAGTACAAGAACCTATTCTGCACCTCTTTCTACACAAAAACAAATCAAGTTGACCTTGTTAATTTATAGTTTTCAAATAAAAATAAAGCGTTCACAAATTTTCAGTTTTCAGAAAAAAATCACAACCTTTCGGACACTTCTTCTAAATTTCGTTCCTTTCCCTTTTGGTACCCAAATTTCCAACGATGAATACCAAGTCGAGAGGTAACCCACGTCAGCTGCATACGTCTAAAAACTATTTGAATACCATTCATTTTTCATTTCCTTTCAAAGGACCCGGACCCGCAGCGTACGCTCTTCCATCGAGCGTAGGTTTCAATAAACATAATGTAACAAAGCAGCGCAAGCCGCAGTACACATTTGGAAACTATCACAAGGACTTATCGAACCGGTATGGTCCAGGTGCAGCTGGATATCGCCTCGAGAGAATCAATCGCTATGGGAACGAACCAACGCCAAAGTACACAATGCGACCGCAAACAATTGTCAAAGGTATCACGACCATCTTTGTTAGTTGCAAAGTAGCACCTGTCTTCTTGATTTTTTAGAGATTTTCAAGAGTCCCGGTCCAGCGGCGCATAATGTTCGCGAAAGTCCGTCCGTCAAAGGGACCAGGGCCCCGGTCTATAGCCTCCGACCACAGACGAAGGTCCTAAGTGCGCATTACGCTCCATCGCCAAATACATATCTAGTCGAAAGTTATAAAAACAAGCAAAGACCTCCTGCATATACCATGTAAGTATGACTACCTTCTTTGGATGTAGTCGTCTCATTCGAATTCGACTTACAGGCGACCACAGACGCCAGTTATAAGCCGCTTGTGCACGCCTGGGCCGGCTGTCTATCCACGCACGGACCTAAATGTCAAGAAAACCAAGTCGCCAGAATACTCGATGACGGCGCGTAACATTTACATGTTCAGGAATTGCGCTCCGGGTCCAAACACTTACAACATTGCAGATAAACACCCCTTCGCCAGGGGACCAACCTACGCATTCGGCCAGAAGCATGGTCCATATGTGAATCCTATGATTGTCGAGTGTGATAACCCGTGATCAAAACACGAGCGATCCACTTACAGCTACTTGCTAAGTCAACAGGATGGCAATGTTTCCTTTGCATATCTTACGGCTGTCACTGTGCATTGTTACCATTTTGTGTGACATGCTCCTCAAAGAACGTGTATCGATGTGGATGACTCCATTCCTTGGTAAAATAAACCACTTTAATAAATTCGGCAAAAATGACTTCCTAGCTAGTTAGTTTCTTTAAAGTTTGCTTTGGTATCGAGATCTGTTCCGAGTGCCCTACTAGAATAATCCCAAGAAATAGAACTCCGGGACGATTGCTAAGTAATACATCAAAGCTGGACCTGAAACGTGGCCTACCCCACAACTTACCTAATCTAATCTATCTCTATCGATATCCTATCAATAAATAGGCTCACTAAAACTATGACAATTTCTTGTCGCATTAGCAATCCTTCCTCGTGAGGTGGTGTAAAAAAGTGCAGAAGGCTTATTAATAAATACTTAAAATGATCCCCATTTGCTAACTTAGCCCAGTTGGTTGAGGTCCTTTTCCACTTGTGTGCGCCATCTCGTGCGAGGACATCCTCGTTGCGCTGTTCCAATGGTTCGGTATCGAAAACTCTTTGGGCCGGAGCTGTGGTGTCTATCCGCTCTACATGACCTAGCCATAATAAGCGTTGGATCCAAAGACGCTTAACTAGGTGCATTCCGCTGTACAGCCCGTACAGTTCGTGGTTAAATCTTCTCCTCCAGACGCCATCAACGCAAACAGGGCCAAAGATAGCACGCAGAACTTGCTAATTAGATTCCCACGTCCCTGGCAGTACAATCTATAGAATTTTTCCAGAAATTTTTTACAAAGATCACAACTTGTGAATCCTCCAAACAGAGATCCTTCAACCCAACTTATCATGTTGCATGGATTAATATATCTTTTTTTAAGGCTTGGTGATTATGTAACAGGCAGCTGTTTCCCGCTGGAAATCTTGACAGAAAGTCGGTATCATACGTCCGGGGACTTTGTTCGCGCAAATTCGTTCGTCGCAAAGTTCGCTTCAATACCTAAAAAGTACGCATTTCCTATATTATTCCACTGAGCTAAATTCACTTGCTCGAACTTTGCGAATCTCAGGGAGTAAAATGTTCGATGAGTCTAGTTTGGACATGAGTCTAACCAGGCGTCTACAGATCCAACGAATACGGTGACTGGGCCATATAAAACGTATATTGAACTCAGCTCTTCCCCAAAGAGGACGCCTGCGTTTAAGGTGGCGCACCCAATTGGAGAAGGACCTTAACCAAATTCGTGTACGAAATTGCAGACAGCTAGCCAAAGATCAGTCTAGTTGGTTATGGTTGTTGGTTGATGCACAGGTGTAACCTGAACTGTAGCGCCATACAAAGAAGGAGAAGAATTCTTGTTTCCGTTTTCCTCGCGCGGTTAAATCGAAAAATCGAATTTAAGGAACCACCCACCCAGATCGCGCGAATGCCAGAGTTTATTCGGTAGGTATTGCTTGCTTGCTTGCTTGCTTCATGAGATTGTTACATATTGGGCTATAAACGGCAAATTATCGTAAGCGACAAAATTAACATTTTACAAAGGAGCATTTTTTTGTCTGAGCATATATTGGTTACGATAAATTTTGGTTTCGCTGTAATTTATAACTGGTCCTCGTGGTCTTACGGTGCGCACAGATCACAATATAACTGCTGTGGCCGTGTGAGACTCAATTTACGAACATCAAAATGAGGTATGTGAAGGGCGTTCCCGCGTTTTGATCAACGGTGGGCGTTAGAGAGCCATATAATCCAACTTCATTTGGTTCATGCAGGATGCCGCGCAATGCAAAATCAATCGATCTCTTGCGCACTAAATTCCCAAATCGTGTAACCAGCCGGCTTGGCCGCCTCGGAGCTGCGATTGAATCCTTTGGACTTTCTTTTGGAGAGGGCCCTAAAAGACCACAGTCCGGAGACGTTACAAGCCTCTAAGGCCAATATCGTCCAAGCAATTCGTGAGTTTCTGGCCGAAACCATAAACAAGGTCTTAGGAAATTGGTGTGACAGAATGTGGTAGAACTGCGAAGCCAGCCGGGGCAGCTACTTGGAACGACGTTGTATTTCACAACTCATGCGAATTTTTGTTCTAAAACGATTATACTATAAGGAACAAAAATTGGCCCACCCTGTAATTTCTCTGCTTTTAACTGTTTCGTTGCTTAACTATTTTGATAGACAAAGAGATACCCGACTTCCTCGTATCTTGCCCTTTGATTTCTTTTGACTGCGTTTTTTATAAAATTTCACAGACATTCGCACACGGGAGTTTTTGTGAAATACGGGTATTCTAGCCTGAAAGGACAAATATCTCTAGGCTCTCTAGGAGGTCAATTAAGATCTACCTTCACTGCTTCTCACATCGGGAAATCCCTCTAGTACACAGAGTACGCCTCGAAGACAACACCTTTCGAAATCGGGGTCGAAAAGTCGCTCATGACTTGTTCTCTAACTGCTTACCAACGGAGTATTCACATACAGGCAGATCTACAGAAATGGAAAGTGCTCCTTCGACTGGATTATTGACGTACTGAGGCCACAATTAACTTCTGTGGCCCATGGCGTTGTGGGTATGTGCGTGGACCCCAACCTCTACGTCGTAGGTTCGATTCCTGCTGTGAGCGACAGAAATAATTTTCACGGATCCACCTCTTTCGAGTTATGTTCAAAATATTGCTGTCTAGAAAAAGCTCCTCAAACTTGGCCGTTCTGAGTCGGCATAAAACTGTAGGTCGGCCTTCCACTCGTAAGAGAACAATGGCACCCACAACATGACTGGTTGTTGAGGAGTTAGGCCCTGGTCCTCTACGGGCTGTAGCGCCACCCATATTATTATTATATAACTGCTTTTAATTCTAGCGGGATTGGATGGACACCCGGAACCGAAAGGAATAACGTTTTCTAACTCTCGTTTTAAAATACCGGGGACGGGATTTTTCAATACTGGAAGCAAAAGAAAAAAACTGAGTACCTCAAATCTTACCATTAAGCCCCGTTCCTACTTAATTCGCAGTCGAGAAGTATGAAATAAAACCAGTATTGTCCACAAGATGAATTTATTCACGGATTATCGCATTCCACAATCATCGGTGGCGCATAGTCCGAGTGTCTCACTCCGAATGAATATGCCGCTCCCTTCTTTCCCGGTTTGTGCCCCGCCAAGTTGTATGCATTCGATCCTGGCGCAGCGTTCTTCATTTGATATGAATTTCTCGGCGCCATCGAATAGACAGGGCTCTTCCTGAGTTTCACATTTAAGTCCGTGCGACCATATGTGGCCGGGCCAGGAGACCTCGGCTTGACTGGCAAGTGTGTGATAAGGCCCCTAAGCGAAAACATCAACCAATGCACATTTAATGGTGATTCTGAGAAGCACTTACATGCTGAAAGATGGAATGCCGGGCTTAATTGGTTGCACTCCAAATGCATACACATTCGGAGCGGGGCCAAACTGTTTGGGACGATAGTCATTCCTACGCGTCATCGAATAAGACGGAGCCGTGGCGCCCTTGAAGAACGGCTTTGTGTGGACGTCATGCGCACCGGGACCCGGACCGCGACTTTTCTCTAAGAGCAATCAATTTAAATACCTTCACCCGTGTGTGCTGCATGCAACACTCACCTGGAATTGGGGTCAGAGGCGCCATCGTGTAGTGATGCGCTTTATTGTACCCATATCGGGTAATGCCTTCAACTTTGTATGCCCCAGGACCAGGACTGGACCGCTTGTCTGACACCTTTGTCTGCGCTCCGAATGAGTACTGAGGCAGTCTGGCCATACGAATGTCATGTCCCTTGTAACCGACTGCGGTTGGAAGACCGTAAGCTCCAGGTCCAGGTCCTAAAAAAGACACCGGTTTAAGAGAAGGGGAACGTCTGTTTTACCAAGTTGTAACTTGCCCAATGGTTTTTTACTCATCTTTTGGCTTCTTTAGTTAATTTTGACGGAGAATTTTGAATGAAATTTTGAACTGATCAATTGAAAGGGCCGAAAGGTTGTGAACGTGAAAATATTTATTTTCTAGAAATTAATTTCACTGTGATTCGATTGTTTTCCGTGTGTCGAGTGAAAGTTAAAATCGTAAAATTCTGTTCGTTTTTTAAAAACACGGAGATGGGATGAAAAGATGATGGTTTTAGTGAGCAGTGAGCAGTCATGTACATCTGTATGTCAACTTCCATTTTTGAGTAAGAAATCTTTTATTCTTTCGACGTGATGATCAGTAGTTAATGTTGATGGTCACATAAAATACCCAGCCACAGTTTCATTTTGTTAAGAAGGCATTTCCTGATCATCCCAATCCTGCTCTATGGCGCAGAGACATTGACGCTATTGAAAGCGGATGAAGAAGCTCTTGGTTGTTTTGAGAGAAAAGTTCTGCGTACGATCTTTGGTCCTGTTTGCGTTGATGGCGTTTGGAGGAGAAGGTTCAACCACGAACTATACGGGCTGTACAGCGGCATGCACCCAGTGAAGCATCTTCGGATCCAACGCTTAAGATGGCTAGGTCATGTAGAGCGGATGGACACCACAGTTCCGGCACGAAGAGTCTTCGACAGCGAGCCATTGGGACAGCGCAACAGAGGACGTCCTCGCACTAGACGGCGCACACAAGTGGAAAAGGACCTCAACCAACTTGGTGTGCGCAACTGGAGGCAGCTGGCGAAAGATCGTGCTGGCTGGAGAGGCATGTTGGTTGAGGCCCAGGTCCATCCCGGACTGTAGCGCCAATCAAAGAAGAAAGAAGGCATTTCAAGCCGCAGCGGCCACCAAGAAAAATCTTTAGATTAAGTTAAGGAAGGGGAGTTTGATTGTTAGCCAACACTAGCACATGGAGAACAAAGGGCCCAGTGTGAGTGGTTCACAATTCACATTTGGGGAGAACATAATTCTTCTAATCTTCGTACAACTACCCCGTGTTCTCATCCAATTTTAAAAGATCTCCTATATGTATCTGCATTCGCAACGTCCGCAGTTTCTGTGAAGAATCTATGGCCCAGTGAAAAGGATTCTGCAGAGCTAGGCACTGGTAAAGCTCATGTTGGCACGTCTCGCTTTTTTCCTTGTCGCCGCAGCTACGGCGGATGTCGCTGAGTTCCTGGTTCCATTTCCGCGGCATTGTCCCGATCGAGCAGTATCCTGAGATCACTCCGACGAGCATACGAATCGAGTTTTGGTCCAACTATTTTAAGCTCTTAGCATGCTGATCTTGTCGTGTGACACTCATTCCTTGCAAGTCAAGACCTACATGTAGCTCGTCAGTAAGCTTATACTTTCCTTATTGAGTAATTGTTCCCCATTGGTCTAGGCGAGGTTTCCATTTCCATTCGTGAATAACCGATCGACGAATCCGGCCATCCCTAGTGAGCTAATCTGCGGATTCAGTGCTTGCAATCCTCCTATGCGTAGGGACGGAAGCTTCAATTGTTGTATCTGGCAAGGGATTATACTGTGTCATAACAACTTTTGACCGTTTTGCAGTTCATAAGGATGGACAATAATATTTGAATTCTAGCACACTTGGAGATTTTGTCTGCAGCAGAACTTGACGGCTTGAAATATGACAAGACTCGACCCCATAAGTACAAAAATCGTTCTATTGGGTTCAAATGCTCTCGCCTCAACTCCAGAGTCTGTCTGTGAGCCCATCAGGCTTCTAGAGTTTTGTGTTGGAACTCCATTGGTTCCAATTCCCAATTCACACGTTTCAGTAGTTTAAGTCCATGTACCCCAAATTGGAAGAGTTCACAGCCAAGATTGAAAGCGAATTGATCGCTGCAAACGTGCCCGTTTGAACGTAGTCGAGTTAAATTCAAAAATGTTTTGATTGTACTATAAGCCGATGATAAAGTACTTAAAATATCTCAAATGGTTTGCGTTTTTATTTAAAAATTGTCAAGTCCTTAGTGGAAAACTCTTTACTATAGGTAAAAACCTCCCTTTTAATGACAAACTACAGAGGCAATAAAAAAAGGAATACACATCAGGTAGAGTTCGAGTCATACAAGAAAATTTCCACTCTTTGGAGTTATCATGGCCTAACCTCTTAGCAGGCACTGTTGTTGTGCGTGCTTTTGTTGTATCATGAGTGGACTTTGTTGTATCACCTACAGATTAGTGTCCACTCTGAACGGCCACGTTTTGGGGAGCTTTTTCTAGAGGGAAGGTACTGATTGAGACATAGTAAAACTCATTTTCCTTGAACATACCAGAAATTGAACTATAGTTTCAAAAGAACTGCCAACCAACGCTAAGCTACATTACGATGTGAGTGTAAGGTAACCGTACTCAAAAACCATACGTGGAATATAATTGTCGAAGACTCTGATAGTTATAGGATCCTTTCTTAAAAAAACTGAATGAGTAAAACAATCACGGCCGACAAAACTAATAGTACAGTAGTTAGATGTTTCTGTGCGTGTTGTCCAGGACTTGAAATTTAAAGGTATTCAATTAGTAGAGGATGCCAATATGTTGTCAAAAGCGAACAACAGTCAGATGGCTCTGCAACTGTGACACGGCCCACATTACCCTAGTCTTTGGCTTAACAGCAATATTAGAGTATTCATCGCGTTAGCACTCAGTCAGAAAAGCTTACAAGTGGATTTGAGCCTCAAAGCCTTGTCCAGCAATTTAATTTATTTCAGTAACATTTAAAAAATCTATATTGCATGAGAGAGTAAATCAGAAACAACAAACGGAAACTTATGTCTATTCAACGGCATTGTAGAGCTTCTTATAGTGCGAGCCAGGACCACTGCCGGACGTGGCCAGAAGCATCTGATTTCGTTTCTCGGCTACGAACTGAAATTAAGCAACGATTTTAGGGGCCTGTCTGACAAAGACGCTCGTGGAAATTTACCTTTGGATTGTATTTCTGGTAGAGTACCACTAAAATCGGCCCATAGACAATGTTGAAGAAGCCAACCAGGCGCATCAACCAAGCGAATCCCAGGGCCTGTGCCAGTTCGCCGCCAGCCAATGGAGCTGAAAAAAATTACTCGTCATGATTTCACGCCAAGCTAATGGGTCTGCTTACCCAGGCAATAGGCCAGACTGACTGAGGTCTGTTGTATTGCATAGACCGTGCCATAGCTGGACATAGAATCGCTGGAAATCGTGGGATCGTCACTCAGACTCGCATCCACAAAAGTGGCCAACAGAGGCACTAAAGCTGCGTCGATGATACCTATACCAAGGCCCAGACCGAAGTGCGGTAAAAGCAGCTGTGGAACTGTGGTGGCATTGGGTATCTAAAAGACAAACAGAACAAATCATAACAGCCGACAGCAAGCTGAGCCGCAAGAGCTTACCAAGACCGAAGACACGCCAACCAGCAGCAGCGAAATGCAAGATACCCGAACTTGCCCGAAGCTGTACGCGATGGTTCCAAAAAAATTCGTTCCAATAAAGTAGCCGACGGAGTCCGGAATGAAAACCGTTCCAAGCTGCCATTTGTACGGCTTCAGGTGTTCCATCAGCCAAATGGGGAGGCACGGTTCAAGGATTGCCATGGCCGATGTAGAGATCAAGATGGCCAAGACTATGGCCAGAATCATTTTGTTTTGGAAAATAGGCCGCCACTTCGGCCGGCCGGTCTGCTGGTTTACCTAGAAAAACGAATGTGCCTTGAAATATTGTGCGAGAATGAAGAGCATTACCTCCGGCTGCACAGAAAGGTCCATCGTGAGCAGTTGCATTCCTAGGGAGAGACGACGTTTGGTTGATAATGCTGTGCATGTGAACGTGAACGAGTCTTACCCAAGCTGAGGAAGATGATTGTGGACAGAATGATGAAAGGCGACGACTTGCCCACGAGATCGTAGAGGATCCCACCAAACGGATAGCCCAACAGAACTCCGAGAGCAATGCTGCCCAAGATGATTCCCATCACTTTTGATCGTTTGTCCTCTTCCGGGTAGAGCTAAAAATGGATCAAATACAATTTTAAGTCATAGGGTGGGGAAAATAAGATGCGTCCACGGGCTTGAGTCAAATGGAGTCTAAATGAATAATGTCTGCCTACCGCAATAACTACTTCTAGCTGGTGTTGGATTCGGCATACCCTGTTTTAGAACCCAACTTGTCTGGTGGACGTGAATTTCATTTAAACTTGAAGTTCAAGTACGCGAATTCACCCTGTGCAACTAAAGGATCGGCTAAAGGCTGTGATATTATTCAAAACAGAAGAAATTCTTCATCTTTGAAATTTGTCGATTGGCAAACTTATGGAGGAATTCGCTGATCAAACGTTTACTGTGTCACTTGTAATTTCTTTACTAAGCGTCCTTGGATACTCGAAGTATTAAAGAACGAAAGCCTACAACACAAATTAGAAGCTTAAGGGTAAATTGCTTCTAACAGTTCCTATATCCTTTGGTATGATAGACACAAATAAAACAGAAAATTCTGTCTAAGCTGACATAATCGCTTGAAGAGAAACTTGTAGATATTTTGTTTAGTCAATCTGTTATCAAAGCTATTATGTCTATAACTTAATACGCTGTGTTCAAAGTATTGCCCATCTGAAGCTATGACTTTGTTCCCATCTTTCTGGCAATTTGTCATCCCATCCCAAAAGAACTGCGCCGGCAATGGAATAACACAATTTGCACCATCTCTTAGCAAACCGCATGAAGTTATAGACCTAATATTTTCCGCTGAAAATTTCCTTTTGAAGCCTTTGTACGAACATTTTGATTGGGATATCAGATAGTTGACTCCTAGGACACGAGCTAAATTAATTGTAAAGTAAAAAGGATTATATAAATATAATAATATGGGTGACGCTACAGCCCATAGAGGGCCAGGGCCTAGCTTCTCAGCAACCACTCGTGTTGTGCGTGCTACTGTTCTCTCAGGAGTGGAAGGGACCTACAGTTTTATGCCGACTCCGAACGGCCAAGTTTGAGAAGCTTTTTCTAGACAGGAAGTACTCTTTAAGCATTGTCAGTGACTCGAAAGAGGTGGGGCCGTGAAAATTATTTCTGTCGCTCAGAGCTGGAGTCGAACCTACGACGTCGAGGTTGAGGTCGACGCACGTACCCACAACGCCACGGGCCACATGATTATATAAACTGAAGTTAAAATATTCGGCACCTGCCACGTCCGTACCAGTTTTTAATTTTAGGCGTGTTTTTTGACAATTTCAATTTTACAATTTTTCAATTTCGCTAATTTTTAACATTAGAGTATTTTGACATCTAACGCAATAGACGTAAGCACACGCACCAACTTTCTGAATTCAATACAGCAAAAAAGCGTTTTATTGAGAATCATTGCTAGACTTAGCACTGACCAGTAAAAAAACACGACTTTTATAAAATTGTTTGGTCTAAATATACAATGCTTCCTTATATTTATTTTGTTTATCCTTATATAAATAAAAAATATGATTTTTGTGAGAGTTGAAATTAATAATAGAAAATGATTCACACGCCAAAAAAGACAATTAGAGACCGAAACAGCGAAAGTACATATTTTATATGACTTTTTCTTAGTGATAAACACTTCGAAGTAAACAGAATTATCCATATATCAAGGCGTAGAAAAAACGAAAGAAAATGTAAGTTACTTTAGAAGTATTCGAGAAAAGTGAGTGGTGAGCCATGGCCTTGTGGGTATGTAGGCCTCGACATCAGGGTTCGTACCCTAGTCTGTACTAGCGAATCGAGTCGATTATTCTCAGTACCTACTACAACCAACAGAATGCAGGGTACTAATTCCTCGATTTATTCATATGTTGGTGTCAGTGTATAGAATCAGCGTAAGGCTGTGTCTCCAATTAGAAACTATACCTACAGAAATAGGAACATTGGGAATGGAAATACAGCCAAACCTCTGTAATTGGAACATCCTTAAATCGAATTTTCTATAATTCAAACCAAATATCTGAACAATATTGATTTCCGTGGCTATTTGGGGGTTCGACTGTATTCTTCGTCTTTCTCACCCAATGAGTGAGAGGTTTGTACTCTCACTTTCATAAATGTACAATTTAAATTTTAGTAGTGAAACGAAATGAAAAAGAGATGGGCAATTGCGAGAATCGGCGGATACACACAATTTACGATCTCTCTCTGACTTAAGGAATCGGCGAATACGCACAATCGTTGGCGATTGGAATCGGACCTACAAAAATCGAAATTCAACAATCGACTGCGCTCAATTCGAATTCGGATAATTGCGATTGCTAGACCAATCGAATTATTCGATTGTTTTTATTCGCAATTGCCCATCGTTAGTCTGTACGACAAAAATAATGTTCTCGGCCTCAGCTCCTTTGAGTCACTGACAAGCTTCTCAAACTTGGCCGTTCAGAGTCAGTATGAAACAGTAGGTCATCTCCACTTGTGAGAAAACAATAGCACACACAACACGAGTGGTTGCTGAGAGGCTAGGCTCTCTATGGGCTGTTGTACAACCTATATTATTATTATTAATTGGGCAATTCAAGTCATCTTGCGAAATATTCAAAAAAATCCACTTTCTTTAGAACTGCAATTTTGAGAAAGCATACTATGGAGTGATGAGACAAAGGTAAATAGGGTCAGAAGGAACATCGTTTGTGTAAAACCGTGGATCTCAAGTATACCAAAAAAGGATCAAGCTTGGTGTGGGTAACGTCATGGTCAGGAGTGCATTGCCTGGCATGGAGTTGAACCTATTGTAAGGATCAATAACAAACTTATGACGTGGTTTCGAACTCCAAAGGAGGCGAGATGCCGAACCATGATTCAGAAACTTGCAATTTTCTGTCCTAAAAACCTTATACCCTGTTCTGCTCTTCAGAGACTGTCGACTATGATTATGTGTGTTCAACGAGAACTTATACTTTTAAATCTTAAAATCAAATTGGATTTATAAAATAAATTATGGATAATCCTTTCTGTTAGTCCTGATCCTTCCAGTTTTCAAAATTGCCTCGTTGCAAAATTTAAGCCCATTATAAATGCGTTCTACTTTCAATTTATTTCAGGACAAAACATTTTCCTATCCTTGGCAAAGTTTTTTTTTCGTTACCAACCACTGGCACTAGTGCACTCGTCACTTTGATTGTCCCATCAGTCCCTTGTGAAATTACAAAAATTGATTCCAGGTAAACTTGCTTCCTCTCTCGCACAACCCCCTGAGTTACATGTGTTGCTCAACACAACACTTTCAGTAGGACACAACATCAGCTATGACACAGTCGTAGCGTGCAAACTGCAACCTGCAACCACTAGCCCACCTAATGGCTTGGCTTGGCTTGGCCATGCTTGGCTTGGCTTGGCGTGGCGTGGCGTGGCTTGGCTTGGCGTAGCTTGGCGTGGCTTGGCGTGGCTTGGCTTTCTTTATTCAAATTATGTTAGATATAAGCTAGATATAAGAAACTTGTTTTTTCACTCTCAGTTGAGCAGTTGACAATAGAGGACGTAAATATGAATAAAGGAATTTCAATTTAATAGTTATGTATTATATTACTGGCGCAGTCGGTGAAAGCAAGTGAACTTAAGTTTCAGTGAAGAGTAATGTGAATCAAATATATTATACAGTTAAAAAAAAAAAAAAAAAAACAAGTTTTTGAAAAAATAAAGAGAAATATTCTTTTATTACAAAAAGCAACAAGTGTCATATACGTAGGAACTTAAATATCAGTGTGAAACTAAAAGGAGAAAAAGCATAGTTGAAATTAACTAAGAGTGAAGTTAAATAAAACAATTAACATAAAAAAAAGAGTGTTTCCAAAAAAAAAAAAAAAAGTAATCATTAGAACAAATGCAAGTGTAAAATTGGAAAAGACAAGATCATTACATATATATGTGTGTAGATATTTGCATAAAATCATCATTGGATTCAGCGGTATAAACAGAAAGCAATTAAAAAAAAAAAATAAATAAACAAGGTATGGAGAACTTGAATTTACTTGATCTGATAAGGGAAATATCGGATTTTACGGGACTTGCAGAAGAGTTAGATCTATTTATTAAGCAAGTTGATTACATATATGTACTATCGCAAGATCTAGATGTAAATGCAAGAGGGTTCTTAGAGTTAAGAATAAGACAAAAGGTCAAAGGCAAAGCAAATTTGATTTTAATTAATAACAACAACCCAACACAGTGGCCTATAATAAAAAGTGTATTAAAATCTAACTGTGGTATTAATGAAAGTGTGGAGTGTATAATTAATCAAATCAAAGTCCTTAAATTTGAAAATACAGCTGAGGAATTATTCGAAAAACACTTAAACCTCTTGACAAAGCTAAATATTAAATCTTCACTTTGCTCAGATACTCCTGCTTGGTTCAATAGTGATCAGAATGAGGGAATTGTCTTAAAGCTATTCATTAGTAAATTACCTGCTGAACCCAAACTTATTCTCAATGCTAGAAATCCACCAAATTTAGCAGAAGCGAAAGCAGTTCTCATTGATACAGACAACTTTAGTCGGCAATTTAGTAATAATTATAGTACAAACACAAGAGGACAGACCAATCACAATTTTAATAATAACAGTAACTTCGCATATAGCAGTACACCGACCGTTAGACAGGTGCACAACAATATAGGACAAATAAATTTAAGAAACAATAGACAACTTCATTCAGGAAATTATATAGGAAACACAGCCCATCCTCAAAACTATAATCCAGATTATTTTCTGCAAAATAGACCACAGAACATTCCAAATGCAAATCCAAACTATTCAGGTTATGGCAATTACAATCCAAATGTTTCTGCAAATCATAGAACTAATAACTCTGGAATCCGACAAAATGCTCGAAGCTCAGGTTCTTTTAGAACAAGAAATTATAATATGGAGGTAGATCATATACAAGCAGACAACTTTCATGGTGGTGAATCTAGTAGAAATATCCAAGCTGATTCACAATTCGAAAATTTTCCGTTAACCACCTCAGATCTCTACCCTGCGTGATAGTAAAAACGAAATCAAGTCCAATCAAACTGCTTATCGATTCTGGATCAAGTACATCATTAATTCAAAAGGGGATTTTTCACAGTTCCTTCAAAACGGAACTTGAAAAGCCACTGATACTGAAGTCTATCAGTTCAAATACTTACGTTAATTCAAAAATAACGATTCCACCTTTCAAGGAGTTCAATAGACCTTTTGTAAGAATTGAAATGATTGAAACGGAATTAAATAGTCATTTTGATGGCATAATAGGATGCAATGTTTTAAAACCTTTGCAAGCTATAATCGATTTCAATAGTTCACAATTAATTACAAAAGATGCAAAACTACCCTTAATATTTTCAAAACCAACAAACCGCTCATGTCAGGAAGACATTCGAATTTTAGAAAAGGACGCTATTGATATAAATTTCATTAAACCTGATATTAGCGCAATCACAAATAGGCTTAAACTAGACAACCTTAATAACGAAGAAATTCAATTATTGACTGAGACTATCCGCAAATTTAAAAAGGTTTTTTATCTCGAAGGCGATTATTTATCCTCAGTCCTCAAATACAACCACAAAATATCAACCAAAAACGATATCCCTATTTATACAAAGGCGTACAGATATCCTGAGGCTCATACACATGAGGTTGATACACAAATCGCTGAAATGCTTAAGTCAGGTATTATTGTTAATTCAACAAGTGCATACAATGCTCCAATTTGGGTTGTCCCAAAGAAGATCGACAACTCTGGTGAACAAAAATGGCGCATTGTCATTGACTACAGGAAATTGAACGACGTTACAATAGATGAACGATTTCCTATGCCCTTAATTGAAGATATTTATTCAAAACTAGGCAATGCACAGTACTTTACAACTCTTGATCTTGCCAAGGGCTTCCACCAAATCCCAATTTGGGAAAAAGACAGACACAAGACAGCCTTTTCAACAGCGAGTGGGCATTATGAATTTACTCGTATGCCATTCGGGTTGAAAAATGCACCTGCATCGTTCCAAAGAATGATGAATGAAGTCTTGTGCGGCTTCATTAATAAAATTTGTGTCGTATATTTAGATGACATTCTCATTTTTTCAACTTCGCTTCAAGAGCATATTGACTCTCTCAACAAGATCCTTAAAAGACTTCTGGAATACAATCTTAAAATACAGATAAATAAATGTAACTTTTTAAAACGCGAAACCGAATATTTAGGACACGTTATTTCAACTGATGGTATAAAACCCAATCCTAATAAAGTCGAAACTATTAAGAATATTAAAATACCGCATACAGTGAAACAAATAAAGTCATTTTTGGGAGTCACCGGATTTTACCGCAAATTTATTAAGGACTACTCGAAAGTCGCCCTTCCAATGACCCAGTTCCTTAAAAAAAATTCAAAAATTAATATAAAAGACAGGCATTACACTGAATCCTTTGAAAAGCTCAAAGAACTTTTATGTACTTGCCCTGTTTTGGCATATCCTGATTTCAACAAGTGTTTCGTTCTAACAACTGATGCGAGTAATGCAGCTTTGGGGGCAGTTCTGTCACAAAATCACCATCCAATCGCATTTGCATCTCGGACTTTAAATTGTCACGAGACAAACTACAGCACTGTAGAGAAAGAACTTTTGTCCATAGTGTGGGCGACTAAGTACTTTCGCCCGTACTTGTTCGGCCGTAAGTTTAAGGTACAAACTGACCACCGACCTCTGGTTTGGCTACAATCGCTTAAAGAACCAAACGCGAAATTGCAACGTTGGAAAATAAAACTTAATGAATTTGATTTCGAGATCGAATATATTAAAGGGAAGGAAAATAACGTTGCTGACTTTCTCAGTCGATTAGAGACAAACTTTTCAGAAGAAGTTAATGCAGACATTAGATCCGACTTAGCAACGATTCATAGCGATCATATTTCCATTACAGAAACCCCTTTGAATGTATATAAATATCAGCTAGTACTAGAAAAAAGCAAAATCAAATCACACACAAATAAAGTTTTATATAAGAGGAAAAGAAGAACTACTATCTACCTACCAGAGTATGACGAAGATCACGTGCTGAAAGTCTTAAAGGAATTGCTACCTATTAAAGGGACAGTAGGGATATTTTGTAAGGATGACGATATATTTGTTAAATTTCAAAACACAATAGTAAAATACTTTTCAAATTCACCATACATGAGAATTCTTCGATGTACAAAGTTCCTCACAGAGTTAACCTGCCCTGGGAAGATAGTAGAACTAATTGAAAAAGTTCATCTTAGTAAAAACCATAGGGGAATAGAGGAAACGTTTTTAGAACTAAAAGACACATACTATTTTCCAAACCTTAGACTCGAGATCAATAAATACATTAATAACTGCGTAATTTGTAATATGTGCAAATACGACAGACGTCCAATAAAACCAAAATTAATGCTTTCTGAAACACCTAAAAAACCTAATGAAATAGTGCACATAGACGTATGGTTTTCAAATAAAAACAACATGTTTCTTACATGCATTGATAGTCTTACCAAGCACGTTTCTATTCACGCTCTAACAGATAGGAATTCAATAACAATAGCTGAAATATTAAAACATCGATTTGCAAATTTAGGTAAGCCCCAAAAAATTATAGCTGATAACGAGTTCAACACTGCATATATCAAAAGTTTTCTAAAAAAAGAAAACATTCTTTACCATTTTACATCTCCAAATGTACACACCGGAAATTCAACAATAGAACGGTTTCATTCAACTCTGAATGAACACATACGTCTATTTAAGCTCAACAAAGAAAACAAAGACACCGATGATAAGACACTGTGTCTTAAAGCTGTAGAAATTTATAACGAGACAATTCATTCAACGACCAAGTACAGACCTAACGATCTTCTCCATTCTACTTTAAATGAATCTGAATGGGAAAATCTGAGACGAAGGGTTCAAGAAGCTAAAGAAAAACAAATAAATAGAATAAATAAAACACGAGAAGATCCACCTGAATACAAAGAAAGAGAGTTTGTAAAGAATTTAGGCTTCCACAATATCAAACATTTACCTAGGTACATAATAAAAGATGTTAAGCAAAAGGGCAGAACCTATTTTAAAGATACGGATGGCCAAAAACGCGACCGTCAAATAGTAAAAAGAACATATAAATATCAAAAACCTATAGAAAACATACAATTTGATAGGAAACTAACAGGCACAGATTACTCAAAACGAAGCAGGAGTGTTAAAGATAAGTGACCATAATTTCGAAAAAAGTATACGTTTTTTTTTTCCATTCATTCTTCAACATTTTCATATACTTATCATACATATCCGACTCTTAGCATATAATTTTTACTTACTTTTTCTTTATGTACATTTTTGTTTCCTAGTTGTTATGTAATTATAAGTAAAACACAATGAATTAAAGTAAATTAACCTAATCTACTATCAAAAATATGTCAGCATTCTTGAAATTAATTAAGTTATGAAGAGCCCAAAAATGTTATTACCAAGCAAACTAAATGTAAAATATTGAAATGTTAAAGATACACACTGTATGTGCAAAAAAAATATCACACACAAAAACATTTGAATTATTAAATCATACAAGAGATACAAATAAAACATATACGCCGCCACATTGCATTGGAAAATCGACTACATCATCAGTATGGACTTCACAACATTTCGCCCATACTAAGGCGGGAGGAGTTACATGTGTTGCTCAACACAACACTTTCAGTAGGACACAACATCAGCTATGACACAGTCGTAGCGTGCAAACTGCAACCTGCAACCACTAGCCCACCTAATGGCTTGGCTTGGCTTGGCCATGCTTGGCTTGGCTTGGCGTGGCGTGGCGTGGCTTGGCTTGGCGTAGCTTGGCGTGGCTTGGCGTGGCTTGGCTTTCTTTATTCAAATTATGTTAGATATAAGCTAGATATAAGAAACTTGTTTTTTCACTCTCAGTTGAGCAGTTGACAATAGAGGACGTAAATATGAATAAAGGAATTTCAATTTAATAGTTATGTATTATATTACTCCTGGGGCCACACAAAGGGTCGTCATTCAGCATTGGTGCGAACGCCCTAACCACCCGCCAGACATCACGTTTTCCATTCCCTTCAACGAGACACAAGCACACTCCGCACAGAACAAGCAAACTCCCAAAGCAATCATGAATTCATTAAAGGATTCCCTTGGAGTTCTCATTCAATCAATTACAAACTTTCACACCTCACTCCAGCGAACCACAAGACAGATGTTTATTTTTAGAGGAATCCTCTTCTTCTTACTTACTTGTGCAACCAAACTCATGCCGCAGACTCCGATGCAGGCGGATCCGACACCTTGCACCGAGCGCGCAATCAATAACGTAACATATGTTTCGCCGATTGCGAAGACTTTTATTCGTTTTCCACGAGGGACGCGGGGCGGGAGACATGAAAAGGATAAAACAGAATTAGCTCCTTTGATCGAATCCGGTGACCCGTGAAGTTAATGACGCTACCCAGGGCCGATATGAGCAGGCAGAACGTTCCGAAGACAATCGGCAATCGATATCCAAATTTGCTGGACATCCCACCGACGATGGGGTTGAAAATGAGTTGGACCAGCGCCTTCATGGCCAGCAGCACGCCGATTGAGCCGTTCTCGCTCGCCAGGGTGTCATTGTTGCTGTTGCTATCCCCAATCAGCGGTGGTTCGTCGCCATCTGGCGTGGCTACCGGGGCTATGATTACCTTGTCCTCGACCATTTGCATTACGGTAAAGTTGACCAGCGACTTGCCAGGAATCGGGTGCTTGGTCATGATGGACGACGGGGCATGGTGCGCGTCGAAGTTGCGATAGGCGAGGTTCTGGGCCGGCATTTGTTGACTCCCAATGCCCAGAGATCTATTGTTAATCGTGGCCAGGTAGTCCGGAAGTATCGGCACTGCACAAGAAATTCGAATTAAAACGGAGCCAACTCCTTGGGGAACACTTTACCTATAACCGTGAGCAGTATGTTGTCGACGAGGAGGGCGAGGTAAACTATTGTCGCGATAACCGTCCGATTCTGACCGATGGGTGGTGGTTGGTCTTCCGGTTTCGCTTCCGAATCGGATTCCATTTTAATTAATTTTTCTTTTCACGAAAATTCACAAAATCTAGGTTAGCATATGTACCCGGTTCACGGAAACGACAGAGTTGACGCGGGGGATACACTCGCGTTCGCTCAACAGGTGTTGACTCGACAATGGGAAGAACACAATTGAAAGGCTCCCGATACCTAGGACGCTGTTATATAGAGTGATTCAGTGATTTCGGGGCGGAGGTGGGGTGGGTGGTGCTTTTGGAATCTCCCCCCTTTTTCGGGGGATGATTTTATAATCCTTGTCGTGCTCACATGTATGCGGCATGGGAACGAGAGAGCTAACAAATAGTTATTTAGCGTCGTGTGGTCGGGCTTTTTATTTAACAGAAATGTATCCTTTGTGTGCGGCACTCCGGTATCAAGGGGGTTTCATTTCATTTTCATTCGCAGCACATTCCAGAGATGAGTGACACTGATTTGGTTTTAGTGACAGAATGGAATTTTCTGGTGACTTTTCTTGAAGCGCTTTTGATCAATATGACAAATGATGGTATGGTAGGTTTAGTTTTCATTAAGTGGAGCTCATCTCCACTTTTGTATGAGTAATTTTAATTTCTCCTGAAAGCCACATAGGAAGACTGGTCGAAGTTGGCACACACAAGTATACTAGCACTGTCTAGCCATTAGCCAGGCATCGTTAAATTGAATTGGAGAACTGGGGGTGTGTCATAGTTCTGCGACCCTAAGCATCCCCATTCAGTCTAGGATTTCGTCGTTGCAGAAGGGAGCTATTGAAGAAACTACGTTTTTGAAAGACTTCTATATTCAATCTTGTCAAAGGCCGAACTGTCTTGCAATGAAACTTAGGTAACCTTTGCGATGCCCCAGAACATAGGTGGGCATGTGGCGGACTACTATGAACGTTTTAAAAAAACGTCGGAGCCCCCTTTGCAGAATTGGTTTTAATATTTTACCAAAATTATTTTTTTGTTGTTTTATATAACTTTATTTGATATTCCCGATACAAGCACCAGTGAAATTGTAAAAATTCAGCATTTCTCTTATCGACTATTTATTGCAGTATTTATTGTTAAAAATGTTGCTTCGGATAAATAGGTTGAACTGAGGAATGACATTAAGTTATACGTTTTTTTAAGTTAGCATACTTAACTTCGTGGTGGCCCGTGGCGTTCTGGGTATGTGCGTCGACCCCAACCTGGACGTCGTAGCTTCGATTCCTGCTCGACGAAAACAATTTTCACGACCGCACCTATTTCGAGTCACTGCCAATGCTCAAAGAGTATTTCCTGTCTAGAAAAAGCTTCTCAAATTTGACCGTTCGGGTTCGGCATTAAACTGTAGGTCCCTTCCACTCTTGAGAGAACAGTCATATTATTTTTATATATACATTTCTTCGCTCATACACTTCCAGAAGCTTTCCGCAGGATCCGAACTTCGAGCCTTGTAAAGCACATACTTTTGAAGAAAATTCTCCTTCGTTTTCCTGTCAATTTCAATACAGAGCAAACTAGTTTGTTATATTTCTTGCAACTTGTTCGACATCAAAACTTCAAAATTTATAGGCCGTGCAATAGGTATTAGGTTCAAGCGAGTAAAGTTCTTGAAAACGTCACTAAAAATCAGCCAAGAGCGTTCGTATTTCATTATAATCTTAATCTTTCTTATATTTTTTGTATGTTCTTCTGACAGTTCGTTTGGCAGAATCCTAAAATTGCTTTCATTCAGTTCAGTCAGCAGCGAAAAATGATTGCCAATAAAAATTCGAATTTGGAACTTTTGGAACTAAATTTAGTACGTATAGATTGAAATATTGGAACCCTGTGACTGTTAAGTGAATTAAATTTCATGCCCATATTCAAATATAACTCTTACACAGACGTCTGCTCAGTTTATTTTTATTTTAAATTTGTGAACATGACTCGTTTTCTTCTAATTGAGCTGTGAAGAGTCTTCCTTCTAAAGATTTGACAGCGATCCCCTGAAAAAAGCTTGGCGGTCGACCAGACGATCGTTATCAACCGTAGGCCTAGCCCTGTCCTGGCATAGAATGTCATGTCTATCGGACCCTGGGCGAGGGATGACGAACCAAAAACAGATTGCTCAAATTGCTCAATATTTTACAAGCTCCCGCCTAGATCGATTCTTGCACAGACCCAATCGATACGAAACTTGACTTTCATTTCAGGCTTATGAGCGAACTCTTAATTAAGCCGAAGACTTTAAGCCTATGGTATACGGTATACTCGTACCGCCAAAAAAACAAATACAAATTAAGCCATTGTCAATTTTTTCCATCCCAGAGTCCAGAAACGATTAATACATGTACGAAAACACCACTACTGGTGTGTAGGGATAGGTAGGCCCGATACGCCGTTGTGGAACTTGGAAAATGAACTATGGAAACCTTTCAAAATGCCTTACTAACCAATGCCAATTTTGTTCGTCACGGACTCTTAGAATCGTGTAATACATGCACGAAAACGAAAACGTGATGTTTTCACTGTTCTTTTTCAATAAAAAAAAACTTAAAATTAACTTGGACGGTTTACCTAGCTTTTATAGTGATCTTAAACGACAGTGCCTGACATTTACATTTTTTATTAGAAATGGGTGTACACGGTCGAGCATAGCTACCGATAAAAGCCCAATTACGAGCGATACGAATTGCAATGTACGAACTGGATGGGATCTATTCGGTCGCATGTAACATACACTGAGACTCGAGAAACTCCAAGAACTTATATGCAACATTCTTTCCTTTTTGCTTTAACTTCTAATGGAGCTTCATTTCGGGAAGGACCTGGGCTTCAACTGTTCTGTACCTGGTACCAACTTTAGTCAACTTGTTGTTGTCCTTACGCCCCGCTGTGCCACTGGTGCCAGTATGACAGTGCAATCCATTTGCATTATATGACGTACATTTAATGGAGTTCATGGCTGAACCTTCTTCATATTTCAATCAAGAAATTACAATTCCCTTGGATTCCAACTTATCTTTCGAAAATACCAAAAATATCATTTAATATAATGTCACCTTGGTCTCTCAAGAGTTGTCCATTCAGTCCAAAAATTTGCTTAATCTTGGCACTAATGGAGCCGAGTTAGTCCAAGCTCTTGACTACCTCACCTTATGGTGTCGTTGTGGACCTTAACACGTTCCCTGCCGCGTGTACCGAAAACAGTACACGCTTAGCTTCATTTCTTCGCCAACATGTTTTTTTGTTTTAATATTAATAATCTCGAAAATAATATAAATTCTCTCAAAAACAAAAAAAAAATGAGAATTTATACAAAATTATTAAAGCGCTTACCGTGTACTGTTTTCGGTACACGCGGCGTAGAAATGACACCTAGTGAAAAACAGCTTGGCAGGGAACGTGTTAAGGAACAGCCTCTAGTGGCAACATACGACTTTCTTAGGATACTTGTATTGACGCAAATAACTTTGCGTAGGATTTCCTTATCAACGATGTTGAAAAGCTTTTACGCGCTCTCTTCAGAATTTGTTAAACATTGTTATAGCCCAGTATAACTTTTTAACCTTTTTTAACATCGATGGTATCGACGAGTTGATTTCCGGCCTTGATGGAGCAGAGAGAATTACCATCCCATATATCAAGGAAAAATACAATACATTATGAATGTTAAAAAATGTCCATTGAACCTCAGCAAATTGTTTATAAGATTTCTTTGAATGAACGACTTTATGTAGATCTCGTTGCAAACTCCAGCTGTAATCTGTCATCACATGTGAGTCCCACCGCCCCTGATAATGCATTTTCATTTTCCAAAGATATCTCTTAACATGCTCCTCACTAAAAGCATCCAGATTTGTGGATGTTGTGATGTGGACAATTGTCTTAATGCAAGAAAGGGATTTTGTTTGCTCTTATTGCACCCTAGCTCTTGCGTTGCATGTACTCAAGAAGTTCGACATCACATTCGTTTGCCTAAGAAATTACTCATAACCAAAGCAAATGATTGCCAAGCTTTGGAATCGACTGCAGTCAATGATTCGACAAAATTTAGATGATTCATGAGTTGACCAACCTGTGCTCCATTAAATGTTACCAGCCTTAAATTTGTCTGTACCTACCTAATGTTGTAGGCTTACGTGAACGAAAATTAATTTTCCACTTTTGGCAAGAGCCAAAATGTTTGATTATACCGTGTTTTATATGAGGTACTGGAAGTATGATGGACAAAGAGAGATATGTAACACAATGGTAATATTTTAAGAGAAGAAAATGAGATAAAGAATTGATAAATCCAGGAAAATGATTGGTTCGATGATAGAGACTAGTTAGCTGAAACTCAAAAACAACAGCTTTTAGAGAAAAGTTGTTGCCATATTTTAAAAATACTCGAGCCTAGAGGCGACGATATGTCAACAGAATATTTATCAGGATGTGAGGTGAGAAACAGGTCCAGTGTGTTGGCGGAATGATCTGCAAAGTCAGGTATTCGTGTGGGCTCATTTAAAAGCTGGGTCAGATTGTTTACCTCAGCAAAGATTTCAACGTACCTTTCTTCGGGTGTTGTCTGGCCTGAATGCCGAAGCCAATTAGAATTGTGTACATTGAAATCGCCCGCAATGGCAATTTCAGTGTGAGGATATAGGGAAACAATTCTTGAGATGGAGCGCATCAAATTCGTTAAACGTTGAATTGCTCTCCAAGTTTGGACTTCTATAAATAAATCAGTAGTGGATTAAAAGCTTACGGACATGGAATTTTAACCACAGAAAATTGAATTCCGGATTGGAACAGAGGCCGTATTGTGGTTGAAGTTGGTAAGCTACATCACTACGCACGTAGATGGCGAGACCGCGGTGTAAAAAGAAGAGCGGCACTAATCTATATCCAGGCAGGATCAAATCCGATAAGTCGGTATTTTCACCTACCTGTGTTTCACTTAGCGCCAAGACGGCTGGTTTATAGCGGGATAAATGGACGTACACAGCTTAAGAGTTTCGTTTTAAGACCGCAAACATTACTCACATCAACTCTAAAATTTCCCATAGATTACAAGACGGAGATACCAAAAACCAAACTCCGACTAGATAGGCAAGCTGAGATTAGAAGTGTAGATTTAAAATTAGCTTCCCAACAACAACCAATGTAGGTGTTATGCCCATACATTGATTAGAGTTGGTCCACCAACAAATTCACACTTCTAAATCCGCTACGTCAGATGCTACGCACTCTCAGTCGCATCAACCCGCCTGATAAAATCAACCGGGAGTTGCGACAGAGAATGCGCAGCAGTGGCTTGTGACGGAAAGGGGTGTGAGGGAGCGGACCGGACGCACTCGACACCGAGACACTTCACTGCACTGCACACTTGTTTTTGTTTTTGTTATGATTTTTTTATTGACGGGCTTTAAATGTATCCATTCTAATAGATCTTCGTGGTTCTAGTATTGTTCTTAAGTTGTTTTTAAGGCCGTCTCCATTTTTTTCATCGACGGGTTCTTCTTAAATGTATTTTAACCCATTACAAATGAACAACCAACCATTTTCAAGATGGAACGCTATGAATATCCTCCTCCTCAAACCTTATTCCATGTTCCGCGGCTTTTTGTTGTAAAAAAACACGTGGCTTCATTCTCCCTTTAATATAATACATAAAGTACAACATTAGAAAGCTATAAAAGATAGTACGGACATCTTCTGATTAAATTTTTGTCTCTGAGTGTTGACTGACGGATCAATCTGTCAGGCTAACCGGCAGTTAACAACATGAGATTATGATATTCTTCTTGATGGTCACTCGCGTGTTGTAAAGTTGATTCCGGTTGCGATTCCATCAGTATTTAATTACGGCACACTTCTGACACGAAAGGCTATTTGTTAGAACATGTGAGTTTTTATCCAACTAACATCCACTCACACCTGCATAGGTGGTTGTTTTTTAAGCAAAATTTAATAAATTAGTTGCGAACAACATTGTTTAGAGGAGAAGAAAACTGTATGTTGTCCACCACTACCGCATCTATTCAAATGTGCTTCCCTTGGTCTGTGCGCGAAATTTATCAATTTTTCAAAAGCCACCCATTGCGGGAGGTCATGCTTAGCAGTTGCCTGTTCAACTGGTGTGAAACGATATGGAGGCCAAAAGCACCACGGACGGAAGAGCCGAGCCATCCATGTGCTGGAGGTATACTCGGGGTATCCTTTAGACACACCCCTCCATCCACACACGCCGCGCCGTTCCCCTGAACTTTGGATGAGTCTGAGGCGTAAAAATAAACAAAGGGGCATAGCGAAATTTTAAACTACGAATATCCATTACTCCCGTGTGTAATTGTTTTATTCCAGTCGATGGCTTTCAATGGAAATCAATCAAACGACGTGGCTGATGCAGGAGTGTTGTGCTGTGTTGTTGTTGCTGCTGGAGGTTGCGCTGGGGCGACTGTGGTCGTGGCGCTCTTCACGCACAGTGGTCGCGCTCGAAATCCCTCTTAGCACTAAACAGGATACAGATACATATTTTTTTGTTGTTTTTTTCTGATTTGAAATCAATGGCGTGGTACTGGTTTTGGCTTTCACATTTTCTTCTTTATCCGTAGCCTCAATGTCAGCGAGGGAGGTTTTGTGTGCGATAGATTGTGTGCATGGGTGTGTTTGAACGGGTAACTGGAGCATCGTATGGCGGAGGCGAGAAGCTTTTACCGAACTTACTTTCATGGGTTGCGTCCGCTAAGTGTTAACCAACAAGCGGCGACACCGAATTGTATGTACACAAGTGCAAGCTGTAAATTGCAATCTGCACTGCTGGTGAGTTCAGATAGACGTCGGGAGGAGTCTACGGGTGCTGTTTTCAGAGACTTGTGTCTTGCCTTTCACTCTGACGAGGGTAGTTGTAAACTAGGAATGAAGGAGGAGGTGCGAGAGAGTAGATCAATAGGTGGCTATGTTTAGAAACTGGTGGCTTTGCTGACGGCAGGTTTGTCATTAACGCCGTGTATTCCTCTCAAACGATAATACACACTTAAGCTGGTTAGTTGCTATTTGACAGACAGTCTTCACACTACAAACTCAATTATGATGTACCATATCGTCCGCGTCGTAGAAATCTTTGACTTGTCGGGTCTTTAACCGAGGAAAGCAATTTAGTATAATGTCATGCAATGGGCACAATGAAGTAATGAATTCAATAACAAAGAGGTACAGCATTCATAAAAATCCTTATGCCCACAATACCGGATTAGTTCATGGACAGGATGTATTACAACAACAGCAAAATAATCCTCCACCTGATTACGACTATATTTTAAGACCGCAGTAGCTCGCTTTTCTATATTTGTTGTTCGTCTACTTTGAGAAGGCCTACGACATGGTTCGATGAGAAGAAATCTGGAACGCTTTGGAAAATATTGGAATACTTCCATCCACCGTCACGCGTCTTGCAAGGCCGCCGCTTTCACCAAGACCAAGGAGTAAGGCAAGAGTGTATACTAACACCCTTGCAGTTTATCGTGGACTTTGTTATTGTTTTAGGAGGCACAAAAGGACATTTGTTTTTTATCCAGCTCCGTAGCCTGGGCACAGGAAAAATTAAAAGTGCTGGACCTCAACGCTAGAAGGGCTGATCTGAAGATCAATGTTGCCAAGACAAAGCTAATGAGAATCGCAAGGCTCATTCGATATTGAACATTCTCTAACAAGCAACCCATTCGGCTACCTCCGCAGTACTTTCTAGACAAGGTGCAGAAACTGACGTCTTGTTTCGTATAGAAAAGGCCCGGCACGCATACTTTTCGCTTGAAAACCTTTGGAGGTCTAGCCAGATCTCCACCTCACTCAAGCATTGAATATTTAATTGCAACGTAAAATCCGTACTGTTATCCGGATGTGAGACTTGGAAGGCAACCACCATCATGGTTCGCACGCTTCAGGTTAATAAATAATTAAGACGAATCCTGAAGGTCATCTGGTCGGAATGGATAACGAACGAAGAGTTACCGCTAAGAGCGTCACATCACAACATTCATTGTAGAGATCCATTGTAAGTGGTGCTGGATAGGCCGCATCCTACGTAAGCCGGAAAGGAATATAGAAAGGATGGCCTTCACTGGGACACCACAAGGAGTGCGCAGTTGCGGTCTACCACGCTCAACTTGGAGACGGTCCGTGGAGAAGGAACATCGACACATCATATTTTAATATAAGGTTCGAGGGGACCGAGGTCATTTTGGATGTATTGCGTTCATTTGAGGTACATATATCAACACAATTTATGATATTAAGCGCAAGGTGGCCCGCAAGGTAGCCCGTGGCGTTGTGGGTATGTGCGTCGACCCCAACCTCGACGTCGTAGGTTCGATTCCAGCTCTAAGCGACAAAAATAAATTTCACGACCCCACCTCTTTCGAGTCACTGACTATGCTCAAAGAGTATTTCCTGTCTAGAAAAAGCTTCTCAAACTTAGCTGTTCGGAGTCGGCATAAAACTGTAGGTCCCTTCCACTCGTGTGAGAACAAAAGCACGGCCTGTAGCGCCACTCATATATATATATGTATATATATATGTATATATATATATATAAGCGCAAAAAACGAACGTATGGAATGTGTGTGCGTAGAAATATTGCCTTTGGCATGGGAACTCCATTCAAAATGTCAACAAAATCTGTATTCGTTTTAACAGATGTAGAGGTGCACCTACTAGCCACCTTATTTTGCGCTCTGGACTGATTCGTTTTGACCAGGATGCAGTCAAGGAGTCTAGTCCAAGTCTAGTCACCTAGCACGTATCTATAACTCCTCCTCAACACGAAGGAGCAATCTCAACTCGGCATCTTGTCACCTGAAGCTCGTAACAAGCACAGGTTATAAAGATTAAAATTAATTCGATCATTCTGACGACTGATTGCTTTAGAGATATAATACACAGTTTATTAGTGAGTTCAGACTCGTATCTAATTATCCGTAGAGCACGACATTAAAATAACACACTGTCAAAATGAAATTGAAAATGAAGTGAAATGAAATTCTTTTACCTCTGAAGAGCGATAGTAACAGATATATGGAGAATATTGTAGAAGAAGACGACGGATACTAGCTCACTGCTAGGGGTACTTTATGTGTACTTTATTCAATTACTGTAATGTCTTTGCTAATCCCAATAAATTATTGCAAAAAATTCGAACTAATGGATACGGTTACAAACTACAAAGACTAGTTTGTGTCAGCAACCCTGTTTCCGGTCATCAAGGCCAAGCTGTCTTACAATCCGCCATAACTTGGCTCGGTCTTCCTCTCCTTCTCGGACCAGGAGGCTCAGGTTTGAAGAGTCTGCCCTTGTTACCCTGCCTTGTTGTCCATTCGTTCGATTTTTTCCTTCCGGACTACATTCACTTCCTTGTAGTGCTCGTAGAGTTCGCGGTTGTGTATTCTCCTCCATTCGCATTCCTCGCAGACAGAACCATATATCCGCAGCTTGTATAGCCTACAACTGTTACACCAGCTCGGCAACACAAACAGAGTCCACCTCATTTGGTCACAGCGGTCTTACAGGAAACGAAAGAGCAGACCTACAAGTCAGAAAAGAATCTACATCACCATTCATAGCGTCGCGACCATTCTGCGGTATACCCATCACCACCGCTAAGACCTATCCAACTAGTTGGCTCACGAATATTGCCAACCATTACTTGACGCACCAAACAACTCTTCAGACTAACAAGGAGTAAGATTCGTACAATCACAGGTTTCCTTACTGAACACCGCCCACTAAACAAACATCTGACATTGCCTATTGAGTGTAGGGAAATTGGGGAGGGTTGGCAAATAAAACCCCAGCTTCTTCGAAGGTTCTTTATTGACTGCTTCTACATTTCACATTTATTTTACACATAGTAAGGAAAACAGTGCGAGTGCACAGTAAAGGAATTGCGGATGGATCATTCAATCATTTAGGCCAATAACAATTATTATAGCAAACGGATTCTATGTACTGAAAGCTCTATTAATGATGTGAATACAATATCCATTGGAAGTCGAAACCACAAGCAGACCGACTGATTTAAATTGAAATTGACTACATGTGCAACGAGGACGAAGAAACTTCGGAATACCAGGTGTACCAGGATGAAGTGAGCGTCAAGATACAAATGTCTCGATAGGATCTGTGAAAAATATTTAGTACACATAAAGTCATTGAACAGACATAATCATATTTTGTCATCGTGTTAAAAATGTCGAATTTTGTACCAGAAAGTGATGACTTGCGGAAAGCATTAATTTTTTGTTTTCATTTGAAGAAAAGTGCATCAGAGTCGCATCGAATGCTTGTCGATGCATATGGTGATCATGCTCTATCAGAAGCAACATGCAGAGATGGTTTCAACGGTTCAGAAATAATGATTGTGATGTGAGAAATGAAGAACGTGGAAGACCACCAAAAAAGTTTGAAGACGCCGAATTGCATGAGCAGCAATGTTGGAAAGCAATTTCAGCAAAGATGGAGATGAGCAGCAATGTAAAATGTTGCACAACAAACAATTTCTGACCGTTTAAAAGCTATGGGAAGGATCCAAAAGTGTGGAAAATGGGTGCCACATGAATTGAATGAAAGACAGATGGAAAACCGAAAAAAACACTTGTGAAATTTTGCTTCAAGGACACATAAGAAAATCGGTTTTGCATCGGATTGTTACTGGCGATGAAAAATGGATTTATTTTAAGAATCCTAAACGGAAAAAATCATGGGTTAATCCGGGACAACCATCGACTGCAAAACCATATCGATTCGGCAAGAAGACAATGCTGTTTGTTTGGTGGGACCAGAAAGGTGTGGTGTACCACGAGCTCCTAAAACCTGGTGAAACCGTTAATACTGATCGCTACCGACAACAAATGATCAATTTGAACCATGCATTGATCGAGAAACGACCAGAATTGGCCAGAAGACACGGCAAGGTAATTTTGCTCCATGACAATGCACCTGCACACAAAGCAAAACCGGTTCGGGATTCAATCAAAACACTTGCCTGGGAGCAGCTACCCCACCCACCGTATTCACCAGACTTTGCTCCTTCCGACTACCATTTGTTTCTTCGATGGGACACGCATTGGCTGAGCAGCACTTCGATTCCCACGAAGAAGTCATAAATTTGGTGTCTGATTGGTTTGCTTTAAAAGACGAACAATTGTATTGGCGTGGTATTCACAAATTGCCAGAAAGGTGGTCAAAATGTGTAGAAAACAATGGGCAATACTTTGAATAAAATGTTTTTACTTTCCCATTAATAATTAGTGTTTATTTAAAAAAAAAAAACGCTCATTATACCGGTACACCTGGTACATCCTGTGTCACAGCAAATGCCTAGTCAGACCACGTCAGTGACACCTGGGCGTATACAATCTTGAAGAGAACAAAATTGACGTCACTTAAAATCATACTAAATCTCATCATGAACTAAGGCTTCCTGTGTGAATAGTAAATAGGAAAAAATCACAGTAGGCCCATCTGAGAACAGCTGCTGTAACAGTTGAGACCGCTGTGATCAGACCATCCCTTCCCACCCCCGTCCTATATTTAAATTTCATTAATTTTCTTGCTGCTGACAACCAAAAAATTGCTCTGTGAAAATTAATCCGTACGTATGTTTTGTTTGGACTACAGCGTACTAAATTCAGAGAGGGTTCGGATTGTAGAGTACATTATGAGTGAGACGGATTAGTGAGAGATTACTGTACTTTACAACAAAAATAATCTTGAGTAGTTTATACTCCACTCCTCTGTGCAGCGTCCAAGGACAAATTAACAGATTCACTATTAATCCCAGCGACCACCGATATCTACCATATCCGTCGGGCAGAGACGGCCCGTGGCGTTGTGGGTATGTGCGTCGACCCCAACCTCGACGCTGTAGGTTCGATTCCTAGTCTGTATGCCCCCATCGCCTTCGATTCGCTGACAATGCTGAGAGAGTGAAAAGCTCCTCAAACTTCGGAGTCGGCATAAAACTGTAGGCCCCTTCCACTAGGGAGCAGGAAAACAACACAACACTAGTAGTTGCTGAGAAGCCAGGCCCTGGCTCTCCGCGGGCGTCACCCATAAGAAAATAAGATATGCTTTGCAGCTATTCTAACAACCAGCGGCGTGCCGTTCACCACTCGTGGGAACCTATTTCCAATCCATAATCCATTTGCTGTCGGTCAACGTAATTACCTCCTTAATGTGTGTCCTTGTCATGAATATGTGCAAATGCACTGCGTTCTGTTAAAGTTACTCAACGGAATGTGGCGTTGCCGCAATGAGTCATTCTTCATCAAGCGATTAACCTGTAATTCCCATAGTTTCCACCGAATTAATTGAAATGAACAAAAAAAAGGAAAGTTCCTAAAAAAATAAGGACTGAATAACTTTTAAAGTCTCTCTACATTTTCGTTGATTTGAAAAAACAAATGAAAGCTTTCACACGACTATCCGCCCCTCAATGCGATATCTGGCTAACACTACCTGTACTAAAGTTGGAAAAATTGAATAATAAATCACACAGTAAACCGACAAGGAAAGTTTTGTATTCAGAGGGAATTCCATTTACCGCCAGACAGAAACGTGTGCATGTGCTGTTGACGTAAAGTGCATTTCGGTGTAAAAGATATGACAAAAAGCCGACGACGAACAAACATATGCATATGGGGACTACATTCATCCCGTGGTACGCATGTCACATTTCATTAAGTGTCATCCCGACAGCTATAACTCAATCGACATTTATTACCCCACACAACCCTGCGATGTGCGCCAGCAATGCCACCACCGCCGGCGTAACGCATTCGGCTGCAACTAGTGCAACAATTTATGTTAACTATTCAAGTCACAACACCACCGAAACGACTCTCTATGCAGCCGTAAGCATTCCAAAAATTTGCTTAAATGCCAAGACATGATAGCAAATCACATTTTAATTGAATATCGCACACAGCGGATTGCGCATACCCCTGTCTAGGCCAATCAAACTAAATTTAGCCCACGTCGCCTCTCAAGGAAGACGCCTCTTCGTTTTATTTAGAATCACATCATACGCTAGATTGTTGCAGTCGTAAAAGCAAATTTCAATTAATATCCCCCACGTCCTGCACCAACACGCTCCTTGACGCAGCTCACTTGTAGACAACTGTGTGAAGCGATCGCTGCGGGATACTGATTACAATGTTGCCCCGGACACTATCCACTAGAGTGACGTCCACCGCCGCCCTTCCACTGGAACGATACACGAGAGATCAAAACCAAAACCGAATTTCGATGCACCTCTCCTCGCCGGCCCCTGCAATTGCCTTCTGCCACTAGTGCCAGTGGCTTTATGCAATTTTTACGAGTGCTACTTATCCCGCGTGTAGATAAATTCTCCCGCTAGTTAAGACGTTGTTGGTACAACGTGTCGCGCTCGTAAATCACCACCACCAGGGCAGAGGGAAGGCATTCAAATTTACGGCTCACCTATTGAATAGTACGACGCTAATGCTTCCGTCGGGACGCTCAAATGCAGCCGTTTCAATGTTGATATTGGAGCGTTCCGCTTGTATCCTTACTGATCCTTCGGGAATAAATTTTGAGAAATGCCCGATTGCGTAGAAGATGGCCTGTTTGTAGAACTCCCCGGCACCTGGGAATACTGGGTTTAGTGCATGCTCTGCCAGAGTGCGGAAACTTACTCGTGAGGTTGACCACTGCGGGAGCGTCCACATAGTTCTGAACGTAGTTCGGGCCGCCCTGTTCGTCGAGGACGATGTTCCAGTCGATGTACCCATTGAACGAATGCTGAAGGTCCTGCAGGTATGAGTGGGCATACTTTTCGCCTCGCGACCAGGAGCCCAACTCTGGACCGTGAGTCGTGAAGGGCTTGTCGCCCACGCATGACTCGGTGTTGAGGAGCAGCCGGCCGGGTAGCATTTTGACGGTGGCATCCATTCGGTCGGGCCCGATGAAATCGTCCCAATACCAGTGGACTGCCAGTCCATCAATGTAACCGAGTGAGTCTCGTCGGGTTGCATTCATCTAGAAAGGAGCGGAGCAACCGATTCACGAGTGATCGTCGCTAGTGAGGTCTTAGTTCTACTCACCACCTTGAACCACGTCGGAAAGGTGTACCGCTGGTCGTCGTTGCCGAAGATCATCACGTCCCTGAGCTCCGAGTTCCTTATGGTCGGCCCTAGATTCTCTGTCAGCCAAATGGCCTGCAAAGAGTCACAACTGAATTTGAGTCACTGCCCACAAATAGACGGCGGACGGGCCGCACAATTTTTCATTTTCAAAATTTGTTAATCAAAAGTTTTTAATGAACACCCCTTATAACGCACACTCCTTTTTGGATGATCTGTCATGGTTACACCACAAGGATGGCGCTATTCGTTTATCCTTCTAACAGAATTAACACAATTTGAGAGACGGGCAGACACGAATGAAATGCGGTAAGGACTCCCTCCCATTTCTGTTGTAACAATTGGGACAGTGTTTGTCCTTTAGACCAGTACCTCGTAGACACCAGTCTAGGGAAGATATGAGCAGTTCGCCGACGGAGATCACTTACTGTGGATCGGTTTTTTTGGCCATTTCCATTTTCTGGAATGACACTGTCCAGATAAGGGACATTTTGCACTGGCTTCCTGAAAACGTTCGCTCAACTCGGCATTCTCTACTGATTGCGTTTAAAATTAAGCAGACCCAACAGCTGTAGTGAAATCCATTTCCGTGATTCAAAAAAACTGCTAACTCTTTCTTCATTCCAAGCATAATGGAACAGTTGAAATTAATATGTCCAGGGCGCCAATTTCTGCTGCAGAATAGGTCAAGACGAATGAGGAATAATAGAGCCTCGAGTGGTTCAAGGTGGTAAATCCTTGAGTGTGGACTGCAGCACTTACACAAGCGGGTGCCGCGGTTGGATCCGTGCTGATATTCAGTTTGATCACTTCACGTCGAGTTTCTCTGCATACCAAGAAAAGTGTGGCTTACGATGTGTCAACGCGGGATGCTAGTTAATGGGCAAAGAAAACCAATGTTTGTGATATATTTTTTATTCTGGAGTATGTGAAAATAATTTAAAGATAAACAAACATCCTGTTGTCCAGATCGACTTTTAAATTTGCGTTAGGTTTGTACCATCTGATCCATAATCCATAATCCTTTGAACTGCGCCAGCTACAGAGGCATCAGTCTCCTAAGTATCGCATTCAAAATCGTATCTGCCCTATTGTGTGAACGCCTAAAGCCATTCGTCAACAACTTGGTCGGCCCATACCAGTTTGATTTTATTCCAGGAAAATTCACCATCGAAAAAATATTCACACTATGGCAGATTTTGGAGAAAACCCAGGAGCAACAAATCGATACCTACCACCTTTTCGTCGAATTTAAGGCCGCGTATGATAGCATCTATAGAGACGAGCTATACAGAGCAATGTCTAGGTTTGGCATCCCTACCACGCTCGTCCGTTTGTGTAGGATGACGATGGAGAATGCACGCTGCTCCATCATGGTCCACGACGCGCTGTGATGCGACCTCTTTATAATTCTTGAAATAATTGTTCAAAACTCGAACGCCAACACCAGAGGAACCTCCTCTCAGAAATCCGTCCAACTAATCGCACATGCCGACGAAATTGACATTATCGGCAGAACTCAGCGTGGTGTCAATGGCGATTTTGTGGGTATTGCAACGGAGGCCGCGAAGATGAGTTTTGCGGTAAACGAGGGTAAGACCAAGTATATGCTGTCAACGAGAAAGGACACCCAACACCGACGTCTCGTTCAGAACGTGACAGCAGACAGATATAACTTTGAGGTAGTCAAACCAAGGAACGGCTATCAATTCAGATAATGACACTAGCGCTGAAATTAAACGAAGAACAACTCTTGCCAATCGGTGCTTCTTTGGGATAAGCAATTGGTCAACAACGCATTTCCCGAACAACTAAGGTAACGCCTTGCAAGACCTTAATCGTCCCAGTCCTACTATATGGCGCGGAGGCATGGACTATTTCAAACGCGGATGAAGCTGCCTCGAGAAGAAAATTTCCATGTGATTTTCGGTCCCGTCTACATAGATGGTGAGTGGAGGAGTAGATATAAGGACGAACTATACGGGCTGTTCAGCGACATCGACTTAGCGAGAAGAGTGAAGATCCAACGATTGAGATGGCTAGGTCATGTAGAGTGAAATGAAACCAATGCTCCGGCCCGAAAAGTCTTCGAATCCACCCCCGAGGGACGGCTCAGTAGAGGAAGACCGCGACTCAGGGGCGCACGCAAATGGAAAGGGACCTCAACCAACTCTGCGTGCGAAACTGAAGACAGCTAACTAAAGACCGAACTGGCTGGAGACGCTTGTTGGTTGAGGCCCAGGCCCACGCCGGACTGTAGCGCCACCTTAAGTAAGTAAGTATGTAAGTAAGGAAGTTGTACCTAGTGATGGGAACTATCAAATGAATTGCACTATCGATAGTTAGTAACTGAATAATTTCAACTATCGAATGATTTTATTCATTCATTCATTCACCGACTGAGTTGTTAAAACAATACACGCCAGGGTTGAAGAGTGGGGAGGGGGCTCCCGTTTTTTTTCTGAGGTTTCCTTAGGAGGCCTAATCCTCGATATATATAATTATAACAAAAAATAAATCAAAACCGTCTTCCCCGTCTGTTACCCTAAATGTGTTTTTTTTCATGTGAGTTCCCTTTGCCTCTCACAACGAACTACAAAATCAAATACCATTCTTATTTTATTTAATGCATACATAAATACATCATTTGTACTTAATTCATTTCATTCATAAAATACAAAGTTCATTACATAGTACTAACATACTAACTAATTACATCCCTCATTCCGGTGTTTGGCTATTCTTCCATCGTCTTTCAGAAAGAATTGCTATTAAGAAAGACTATTTGATTCAATTTTTCTCCCTTCAGGCGATTTCTTCTTCAAACAACTAAATCCATTCAAACATTTTTGCATCATTCAACTGAACGAATCGTTCATAGCAGCCGATAGTCCAAAGTCCAAACGAACGAAAAAACCATTCATTCAGCAAAAACCATAGTCAGATAGTCCAAAGTCCAAGCGAACGAAAAAACCATTCATTCAACTAAAACCATTTGAACATTTTTCCATCATACAACTGAACGAATCGTTCATAGCAGCCGATAGTCCAAAGTCCAAACGAACGAAAAAACCATTCATTCAACTAAAACCATTCATTCGACTCGATAGTCCAAAGTCCAAGCGAACGAAAAAACCATTCATTCAACTAAAACCATTTGAACATTTTTCCATCATACAAATGAACGAATTCGAACTCGTCTCTTAACTGAGTCGAACTATCGGCTCGAACCAAACCATAGAACAATCTGTCATGCAAATATTTTGGCAATGTGTGTATGCATACACAAAATTCTCTCTCAGAGAAGCTGCCATGCCGACCATTTGACTCAGTCCAACCAGCCATACAAGGCCCCTTTTACACGAACTAAAATTGACAGCAAGCATTTCCATATTTTAGGCAGAAAGGTGAAACTTGCTGTCAAAATTAGCGTGTGTAAAAGTAAAAAAGTAAAAACTATTGAATATTTTTTTCATTCAATTTGATGAATGAATGGTTTTCGACTATCGAATAAATGAATAGTTTGCAACTATCGAATAACTAGATAGTTTTTATTCGATAGTTCCCATCACAACTTGTACCATCTGATCCCATACAAACACCGATCTGGAGTAACAGTTGTCCTCTTCAAGCATTGGTAAAAAATCACTTCAAACCAAAGAGATGAGACACCAATCGTCTCGTCTTTTCGCAACACTCGACTTTGATTCCAATTCCATCGAAGAAACACGCGAATATCGCGTTAGCCACAAAGAAACAACTCGGAATTGATAAATATAACACAAATGTACTCAAGGAGGGCATGGGCCTGTGCATCCAGGGCAAAGTTGTTGATTGCTCTCAACTTGGCGAGATGCCAGCAACGATCCCTGTAAATGCACAGGTCAAGTTGACATACAGCCTCCTCGCGGCGCCCTCTGGATAACCTCTACTGCAGCCGCTTAGAGGTGAACCAATGTATGCAGCGACCCCTTGTCCGGGGGTTTAAACCAGGACCCGGTCCTCCAGGTTCGGGGGTTTCGCGTGGGGTTAACTTCCCCACCGTGTAAAACTCGCAATAGTTCAGAGACGGCAACAAGCCTCGGATACGGATGACCCTACTGCTGACGACCATGGACAACGAAATAAGGACAACGATTTTCGGTTCTGCACGTGGAATGTGAGGTCACTGAACAGACCACGTGCAGCCGATGAACTTGCGGAGGCCCTAGAAGCCTATAAGGCTGACATCACCGCCATCCAAGAGGTACGATGGGATGGGCCGGGCAAAAAGAGGATGAAAAACTGCGACATATATTACGGCGATTGCTACAAAGAGCGAAGGCAGCGCTTGTTTGGATGCGGTTTTGTTGTTCGAGGCAGACTTAGGCAAGAAGTCTTAAGCTTTAGATACATAAGCGAACGCCTCACAACAATCCGCATCAAGGCAACATTCGGCAACATCAGCCTAATTTGCGCCCACGCCCCAACGGAGGACAAAGACGATGATAGCAAGGATGACTTCTATGATCTCCTAGAAAGAACATACGATCAATGCCCCAGCTACGACACCAAGATCGTTCTAGGAGATTTTAATGCAAAGCTGGGCAAGGAAGAAATCTTTGCTAGAGTCGTCGGTAAACACAGCCTACACGACAACACGTCCGACAATGGACTCAGGCTGATGGACTTCGTGACTGGGCGAAACCTCACTGTAGCCAGCACGCGGTTCCCTCACCTCAACATTCACAAAGGGACCTGGCGGTCCCCTGATCAATCAACCGTCAACCAGATTGATCACATTGCGATCGACGTCAGACACTCCTCCTGTGTCCTCGATGTCCGAACGTTCCGAGGTGCCAACATCGACTCGGATCATTACCTTGTTGTAGCCAAGGTCAGAACTCGGATATCGATTGTACAACGGAGTAGAGCAAGACCAAAACAGTTTGACGTTGGAAAGCTACAATCGCAATCGACCGCTGGGAACTTCTCCGATCGAGTCTCCCTGAAGCTCTCAGAGAGTCCAACCCTGCCAGGCGAAACAATCGACGAACAGTGGAATCGTTGTCAAAACGCCATCAGAGAAGCTGCCTCTGATGTGCTGGGTTTTAAAATGCCACCTAGAAAAAACCCATGGTTTGACAACGAGTGTCGGCAGGCGCATTCAGCGAAGCTAGCAGCATATAAGGCGACGCTGGATAGAAGGACGAGAGCGGTTCGTGAGCTCTACGAACTTAAAAGAAGGGAAGAGCACCGGCTTCTCAAAAAGAAAAAGAAGGAGCATGAGAAGCGCGCGATCGAGGAAATGGAGAGGTGGTACGGCAGAAATAATGTCCGAAAGTTTTACCAGCGGGTGAAACAACTATCCAAAGGGTACAAACATCGGACAGAAGCCTGTCGGAACGAAGAGGGACAACTCGTAGTAGAGTCGCAGTCGATACTGAGAATCTGGAAGGATCACTTCTGCAGACTGTTAAACGGCGAAGAGGACACCAATACCGCTGTCAGGCAGAATGTTCCACTCCACGCAATGGACGACGACAGAAGAGAATTCCGTCCCCCCGATCTAGACGAAGTCAAGATAGCGATATCGAGACTGAAGTCGAACAAAGCTGCTGGAGCGGATGGATTGTCCGCGGAACTGTTTAAGGCAGCTGGAGATGATCTGGTTGGGCGCATGCACCAGCTCGTCTGTAGGATATGGTCGGAGGAAAGCATGCCCGACGAGTGGAATCTTAGTATCGTTTGCCCGATCCACAAGAAAGGAGACCCCTTTGACTGCGCCAACTATCGGGGGATAAGTCTCCTTAACATCGCATACAAAATCTTCTCTGCCGTTCTGTGTGAGCGCCTGAAACCATTCGTCAACAACCTGATAGGTCCTTATCAGTGCGGTTTCAGGCCTGGGAAGTCCACTATCGATCAAATTTTCACATTACGGCAGATCCTCGAAAAAACCCAAGAGATGCAGATCGACACCCACCACCTATTTGTCGACTTTAAGGCCGCATATGACAGTGTGCATAGAGACGAGCTATACAACGCCATGTCTAGTTTTGACATCCCTGCCAAACTCGTCAGATTGTGCAGGATGACGATGGAGAACTCTCGCTGCTCCATCAAGGTCGGTAACGAACTCACCGAGACCTTCAATGTCAAAAAAGGTTTTAGACAAGGCGACGCGCTGTCATGTGACTTCTTCAACATCGTGTTGGAGAAGATCGTGCGAAACTCACACGCCAACACTAGAGGCACGATCTTCCAGAAGTCCGTTCAACTGCTAGCATACGCGGACGATATTGACGTGATTGGCCGAACTCAGCGAGCCGTCAATGAAGCGTTTGCTTGTATTGAGACGGAGGCGGCAAAAATGGGTTTAGCGGTGAATGAGGGCAAAACAAAGTATATGCTGTCATCAAGAAAGGACACACAACATCGACGACTCGGTCAGAACGTCACCATAGGCAGCTACAACTTCGAGGTAGTGAAGGACTTCGTCTACCTCGGCTCCCAAGTAAATAGTGCGAACAACATCAGTACTGAGATTAAACGCAGAATAACTCTTGCCAACCGCTGTTTCTTTGGGCTCAAGAGGCAATTGAGTAGTCGAGCCCTCTCTCGAAAGACCAAGCTCACCTTATACAAGACCTTGATCATCCCTGTCCTGCTGTATGGCGCGGAAGCTTGGACTATCTCAAGAGCGGATGAAGACGCACTTGGTCTCTTCGAGAGAAAAGTTCTGCGTTCAATCTTCGGTCCTGTTTGCGTTGAAGGTTCTTGGAGAAGGAGATTCAACCACGAACTGTACGGGCTGTACAGCGACATGAGTCTAGTCAGGCGTCTACGGATTCAACGCCTAAGATGGCTAGGCCATGTAGAGCGCATGGACAACACTGCTCCAGCCCGAAGAGTCTTCGACTCCGAGCCAGTGGGACAACGCAATAGAGGACGACCACGAACCCGATGGCGCACTCAAGTGGAAAAAGACCTCAACCAACTTGGAGTGCGAAATTGGAGGCAGCTGGCTAAAGAACGTGCCAGCTGGAGAGGATTGTTGACCGAGGCCCAGGTTCACCCCGGACTGTAGCGCCACAAGAAGAAGAAGAAGTACTCAAGTGCAACTCATTGACTTTCAAACACTAATCGCACTCCATTGTGAGTTCGAGATTGAAAGTGATAACATCAAGATATCGAGAGTACACTGCCGTGTGTGATCTCAGTTAAAACACATCGGTCACCTTTGCAGTTCCACTGATCATTAGAACGATAAGACATATGTTCTTTCAAAACGATACCACAATTTACGATATGCGACGTGTTTATCGATAATGCAAACTTAATCATGTGTTGGCATGAAAGAGACAGAGCAGAGTGCACAGACAGCAATCTGCTTGAAAATATATAGCCTGAGTGTTACTCGCGCTCAGTCAAAGCCGAACGTGAAGCGCACTCGGTAGATTTCTGACGAAGACGAATGGTTTGTTTTTTGTTCTTGTGAAATTTTAGTTTGTTTATTTGTTTTGATTCACGTCTTTTTGTGGTTGAAATGAAAGTTTCCGGTCTTGCGGGGGCACTTTTCGTGTCCCTCTGCATCGGAGTCCAACTGAGCTGTAAGTAGATGTGCTTTCTTTTGAGTTTTCTTGTTGTTCTCGGTTGTGTCTCTGGGCACCTGTTGCCGGCTTTGATGGCGTATCTTGACGTCGTACATTGTCACGTGCTGGTAATTATGGACAGTTGACTTTAAAGACAGATTGCCAGTTGACAACAAACATCCGTACTCGTCCGTACTCGCCATCCGCAAGTCAAAAAAATCTGTCTGGAATAATTCCTTCAGTAGTATCCGGTACCGTTAAGAAGGGAAATCTTAACTTCTCTTTATCTGCAGTCAGAAACTATTTTCGGGTTGTAGTCAATCAGGGGTTAGATTGTTTTCAACAAGCCCAGACTGATATATCCGTTGTTCCAGCCATCTGTTAATGACTCGGTAGCTGCTGATAAAGCCGATGAGAAGCTTGAAGTAGCATCACGTCAATGTCGTCCGCGTATGCCAGCAATTGCATAGATTTTTAGAAGATCGTGCCTCTATTGTCGAGGAGTGAGTTTTGCACGGCCTTCCCGATGTTGAAAAAATCACATGGAGCCCGTCGCCTTGCCTAAAACCTTTATTTGACATTAAATGTTTCCGTGAGTTCGTGGCCTATCTTAATGGAGCAACGAGAGTTCTTCATTGTCATAATGGACAACCTGACGAGTTTGGCCGGAATGTAAAAACTTTACATGGCATTGTACACACGCTGTCATATGCAGCATTAAAGTCGCAAATAGTGAGTGGCGATCTGGATCTATTGGGTCTTTTTGAGGATCTGCTCATGACTAGAATTACTGAAATATAGTTCGAATAGAGTCAACAAATAATTCTCAGCCTGCAGACAAGAATAATATTATATGATATTTTTCTAAATTCCAAAATTTATAAATTTAGAAATAGTTAAATGTATTCTGTTGCCAAAGAGGCAAGTGGTGAATGCACTATTAAATCAAAAGATAAATCATTTGATACTAATGTTGTCGAGGGGAGAATTCAATGTGGATGGAAGTAAAATTAGATATATTAGTTTTATGCAACGAAAAACAGAATTTATTAATGACCAATGATTTACCACCAAGGCCATTTTTTAATACCACTCATAAATACATTTTTCACTCTGAAACATCTTAGTGAGAGAGTAAATTGAACAGACGTTGTGCCGAAACAAGGTAAAAATGTCCAAAGTGCAATATATGAATTTTGAAAAATATTTTTAGTGTGTACTCATGTATAACTCTTTATTTCGAAAAATATTTTGAACAATTTTAATTTAAAATTTACAGTAATTTTTGCTGAAACAAAGTATGTACGACCATGACATGTTTGTCGTTTGTCGTGAGTTTTACTTTTAATTGTTCTATAATTCATACTATATTTATTTTATATATGTATTTACTGTCTACTACAATGTAGTTTTATTATTTCTAAGTTCTGGTTTCAATAGTTAAAATAATTAATTAATTCATTTCTATATTTGAGAGCACCGATTACGAAATTGCTGAGCTTGTTCCAAGACTCATCATTTACTCCATTTAAAACATTTATTTTGCCGAAATATTTATATCTAAATTCCTCCGGCAGATCCTGAAAAAGACCCAAGAAATGCAAATCGACACTCACCATCTGTTCGTCGATTTCAAGGCCGCATATGACAGCGTGCATAGAGACGAGCTATACAACGCCAAGTCTAGTTTTGACATTCCTGCCAAACTCGTCAGGCTGTGCAGGATGACGATGGAGAAATCTCGCTGTTCCATCAAGGTCGGTAACGAACTCACCGAGACCTTCAATGTCAAAAAAGGTTTTAGACAAGGCGACGCACTTTCATGTGATTTCTTTAACATCGTCCTGGAGAAGATCGTGCGAAACTCACACGCCAACACTAGAGGCACGATCTTCCAGAAGTCCGTGCAATTGTTAGCATACGCCGATGACATTGACGTGATTGGCAGAACTCAGCGAGCCGTCAGTGAGGCTTTTGCTAACATTGAGACGGAAGCGGCTAAAATGGGTCTGGCGGTAAATGAGGGCAAAACGAAGTATATGCTGTCCTCAAAAAAGGACATACAACATCGACGTCGTGGACAGAGCGTCACAATGGGCAGCTATAACTTCGAGGTAGTCAAGGACTTCACTTACCTCGGCTCCGGAGTAAACTGTACAAATAACATCAGTACCGAGATCAAGCGTAGGATAACTCTTGCCAACCGCTGTTTCTTCGGGCTCAAGAGGCAATTGAGTAATAGAGCCCTCTTTCGAAGAACCAAGTTGACTCTATGAAGAAGTCCTTGGTCTCTTTGAGAGAAAAGTTCTACGCACGATCTTTGGTCCTGTTTGTGTTGACGGGTTCTGGAGGTATACAGCGACATGAGTCTAGTTAGGCGTCTACGGATCCAACGCCTACGGTGGCTAGGTCATGTAGAGCGTATGGACACCACAGCTCCGGCCCGAAGAATCTTCGAATCCGAACCTGTCGGGCAACGCAACAGAGGACGCCCGCGTTTAAGGTGGCGCACCCAAGTGGAGAAGGACCTCAACCAACTTGGTGTGCGAAACTGGAGACTCCTAGCCAGGGATCGCGCTAGTTGGAGAGGCATGTTAGTTGAGGCCCAGGTCCACCCCGGATTGTAGCGCCACACAAAGAAGAAAAAGAAATTCCCCCGAAACCGGACAAGTACCAATGAAATGTTTTATTGTTTCTAAGTTACTAATATAACATAGTGAGCATAGGTTACAATCTCGAGTGCTAAATCTGCTCCCATTGAGCCAGATCACAGCGTGCCTTGAAAATCCATAATATTTTAGACTGTCGCTGTACATTTTGTTTTGTTCATTTTCAGTGCACTTTAAATTTTGTATGTGCAAGCCCGCAATAAGTGCAAACTAAGCGATAACTCTTAACCACAAATTAGACATTTTCTGTCTTTAACCTTATCTCCCTATGTCTGACTATGCACAATAACATTGCCGGAAATTTGCCACCAATGCTGCCAAAGGCTACCATTTTTGGAATATGGGCGCAATCAATGGAAAAAATCTCAATATATACGTTTTTCGTATATTTTAATCAACTCGGTGAATTTTACTGAAGTATAAAATGTTATAGAATAACAAACACTAAAGAATAAATAGTAAATAAACAAATGTATCAACATTTACAAATATTCATCGAAACAAGCGTTCAATTCTTTCGCAAGATAGATGTAAACGGTGCTGTAATTGTTTGATGAAAGACGATATAAAAACATGTGTTAATTCATTACACAATTTTCTTTTACTTACCGCAAGGCTTAGTATTTATTGTATTTTTTTGTATTCAAATTAGAAACCGATCAAAGGCCAGTTTGTCGGCCAATTTTTCGATGGGTCTTACTTTTGGTATTGTGTAACTCAGGCCCCCATTGAAAATCAATACTTATCAGCAAAATTGGCTCGTCAGTATTGCGATTGTCAATTTGTGCATTGTGGATGGACCAAAGTGGTATTGCGAGTGTCAATTGAAAGCAATTTTGTTAATAAACATTAATTTTTTAGTCATTCACATTTTTGAGAAATATAAAAATATCAGATAAATGTCAACTAAATGATGTTGTTCGTTTATTTTGAATTCATTTATTTTTCAATTGAAGAAATCGGTTTGTGATCTTAATAAGCTGGACAAATGTGTGCATCGTGTACTAAAAAAAGCATCAAGCTTTATTACTCTTGGCTTCGATGTGGTTCTAATTGCTGGCTTTTACCTCTTTTTTTATTTCATGCTTCAAATATGCAAATGCTGAATTCGATAAACGAAATTTTTTGATAAAACCGAAAAGACGGATGCCAAATTACATACATACGTAAAATACAAAATATACAAAAAAACTGAAGACCAATTGAACTCATTTTCATTTTATTATTTTAGTAACAAGGTTTTAAATGCAATGACATTTATATCGCTAATCACCGCAGTCAATTATTCACAATTGTCAAACATTTTATCAACTGAGTTACACAATACCGAAGTCCTTATTTATTGAAAAATGTATCCACCATCAATTGAAATCTGACGCCCGCAATAGGGGTGTCAATCGACTCGAGAATTGTCTATTGTGAATGAAAAACGTGCACTTGGTAAAATTCTGACAGCTGTGGATGGATGGCTGAGTACTCTTCGAATTCGAACCTGTGGAGTAACGCAACAGAGGACGTCCGCGTTTAAGTTGGCTATCGACTACTACTTGATAGCCGACACTTCCAATAAGATCTTTGAACTTCTTCTTCTTCTTCTTCTTGTGGCGCTACAGTCCGGGGTGAACCTGGGCCTCGGTCAACAATCCTCTCCAGCTGACACGTTCTTTTGCCAGCTGCCTCCAATTTTGCACTCCAAGTTGGTTGAGGACCTTCTCCACTTGAGTGCGCCATCGGGTTCGTGGTCGTCCTCTATTGCGTTGTCCCACTGGTTCGGAGTCGAAGACTCTTCGGGCTGGAGCAGTGTTGTCCATGCGCTCTACATGGCCTAGCCATCTTAGGCGTTAAATCAGTAGACGCCTGACTAGACTCATGTCGCTGTACAGCCGATACAGTTCGTGGTTGAATCTCCTTCTCCAAGAACCTTCAACGGGCCAAAGATTGAACGCAGAACTTTTCTCTCGAAGAGACCAAGTGCGTCTTCAATCAACAACTTTGCCCTGGATGCACAGGCCCATGCATCCACCATATTTAAGATCTTTGAACTTAAATATCATAAAAATGGATTTTTAACTGACATTTTTGTTGTTCCACAAAACCAGTACACGGAAAAATGCATGCTATCAGAACCAACTTGCAATAGCAAAACAAAAAATACCGCTGTTTCCCAACTTCGCTTCTAATACTATTAACGCATTAGTAAGCTTTGCAGAACCAAACAAACTCCGCGACTTGCTCATAGAAGCAAAGAAAAGTACAGAAAGTCTTGTTTTACAGAAAACATATAATTCAGTCGAATGTTTCCGAATGTGATATTTTTGGCCAAAGGTGGATGAAGCCCAACGTTTCGTCTACTTAAAATACAATGGAAAAGAGCAAAAGTTCACTCGAAAGCTGATACGACACCTGCAACATTGTGTCACGGGCATTCCTCCACTTTTCGCTTTCCTTGTGTACGTAACGCAAACTTCAGATGTCTTGGGACAAAAATATGAGAACTTGAAACAAAATGGCTAAATAAAACTAAGCCGATGTGATCAACTGAGGCATTATACTCTCATTTAACATAAATGTACATACGTAAATCGACAAAGAGACAAGAGTCGGCTTGGTGAGAAATTCCCTTCAAGCAAGCGCCCTCTCCTAAAATCGGGAAATTTTAATAATGACACGACGGGCATCTGAATAGAAAATGAGAGCCGATGACATGACGCGGTTTTCAAAACCGCACCCAAATTGCCCACCGATACCAACCCGATTACCCCAGAAATCAATCACCGCAAAAATGAATATTCCTATAATGGCAATAAAACCTGCTACAAAATCAATTTAGTCGAGTCACAACCAAACGAACACGCCCCGCTTCTCATTTCAGCTGCCGCCACCGTGCCATGCGCCTATCGGGAAAGCGCTCATGGGTCAGTGTGCGTCTGCAATTCAACCTACTGCGACTATCTGGATCCGATCAATCCCACGACTGAGGACGAGATTGTCCTCACCTCGTCGAGCAAAGTGAGTACCGAAATGCACATCATCCGGGTCTGGTCGCCGGACGTTCCGCAAGAGCATTCAATAATTTTAATGTACGCGCTGGGGATTAGCGTAATGAAGTCTGTAATACGCGGCGACGGGATGGGTCTGTGTACATTTCCTGGTTGTCAATTTAAGTTCACTCCTGCTTTTAGAATGGCCTCCGGTTTGCCACGCAAAGTGGTCAGTGGTCCGCTGGGAAGATGGTGGTGCCTGATAGACCAAGCGAGGATACACTGGATGAACCGTCTGTGGAGCTGGACGATGGCGATATAACTTCAGCGGACTTCCGCTTCAAGCGTGAGTGGAGGAAGGTTAACTGGTTTGCTTAATTCATTGGTGTGTGTCAACAGGTGCGCATCTTCCAAAGAGCACGGTGTCCGTTCTGGTAGACAGGAGTACGAAGTTCCAGACGATTACGGGCTTCGGCGGTGCTTTCACTGGCGCAGTATCATACGTTCTAGATAAGCTGCCTCAGGAGCTACAGGATGCCGTATACAAGTGAGTTCGCTGTAAATTTGTTCATAGTTGAACAGCATTTATTTCGCTTTAAAGATCGTTCTATTCCAAAGAGGGAATTGGCCTGAATATGATACGCATGTCGATTGGCGGCTGTGATTTTGACGTCCACCCGTGGGCTTACAATGAAGTCCCAGAGAACGACATGACTCTGACCAACTTCACACAACTAGATCCTCGTGATGAGCAAAAGGTAAGCCATCTCCTCGAAAGATGGAAAAATAAATAAGAAGTCTACATGCCCATTGCATTCTGCCAGATCAAGCAACTCGAGCGACTGAAACAGGTGGCCGGCATTGATGAGATAAAAATCATGGCAGCAGCCTGGAGTCCGCCCAGGTGGATGAAGACGAACAACGCGTGGACGGGGTTCAGTTCGCTGAAGAAGGAGTACTACCAGACATGGGCCGACTACCATCTGCAGTGAGTGAGCTGCGCCCGACACGCGCCATAAACCGTCGACTATCCGTGACCTTAATTAAATCATCTCCTCTCTTCCATGAATTCGTCATATTTGCCTACGCCCTGCGGAACGCCGCGCCGTGAAGGTTCCTCAGACTGATGAAGTCGAAGGGCATGCCCGTATGGGCCATCAGCACCGGCAATGAGCCGTTGAACGGAGTCATCGGGATGTATTTCGTGCGGTTTATGAGCCTTGGGTGGACACCTCGAAATCAAGTTAGTCCGGCCCGTCCGCCGTCTATTTGTGGGCAGTGACTCAAATTCAATTGTGACTCTTTGCAGGCCATTTGGCTGACAGAGAATCTTGGACCGACCATCAGGAACTCGGAGCTCAGCGATGTGATGATCTTCGGCAACGACGACCAGCGGATAACTTTCCCAACGTGGTTCAATGTGGTGAGTAGATAGTCGTATTGAGACGTCACTAGCGACGATCACTCGTAAGTTGCTGGCTCCGTTCTAGATGAATGCGACCAGACAAGACTCACTCGGTTACATTGATGGACTGGCAGTCCACTGGTATTGGGACGACTTCGTCGGGGCCGAACGAATGGATGCCACCGTCAAAATGCTACCCGGCCGGTTGCTCCTCAACACCGAGTCGTGCGTGATCGAAAAGGAATCCACTCACAATTCACAGTTGGGCTCCTGGTCGCGAGGTGAAAAGTATGCCCACTCGTATCTGGAGGACCTGCAGCATTCGTTCAATGGCTATATCGATTGGAACATCGTCCTCGACGAACAGGGCGGCCCGAACTACGTGCAGAACTATGTGGACTCTCCCGCAGTGGTCAACCTCACGAGTAAGTTTCCTCACTCTGGCAGAGCACGCACTAATCCCAGTATTCCCAGGTGCCGGGGAGTTCTACAAACAGCCCATCTTCTACGCAATCGGGCATTTCTCAAAATTTATTCCCGAAGGATCAGTAAGGATACAAGCGGAACGCTCCAGCATCAACATTGAAACGGCTGCATTTGAGCGTCCCGACGGAAGCATTAGCGTCGTACTATTCAATAGGTGAGCCGTAAATTTGAATGCCTTCCCTCTGCCTGCGCCCTGGTGGTGGTGATTTACGAGCGCGACACGTTGTACCAACAAGGTCTTAACTAGCGGGAGAATTTATCTACACGCGGGATAAGTAGCACTCGTAAAAATTGCATAAAGCCACTGCCACTAGTGGTAGAAGGCAATTGCAAGGGCCGGCGAGGAGAGGTGCATCGAAATTCGGTTTTGGTTTTGATCTCTCGTGTATCGTTCCAGTGGAAGGGCGGCGGTGGACGTCACTCTGGTGGATAGTGTCCGTGGCAACATTGTAATCAGTATCCCGCAGCGATCGCTTCACACAGTTGTCTACAAGTGAGCTGCGTCAAGGAGCGTGTTGGTGCAGGACGTGGGGGATATTAATTGAAATTTGTTTTTACGACTGCAACAATCTAGCGTATGATGTGATTCTAAATAAAACGAAGAGGCGTCTTCCTTGAGAGGCGACGTGGGCTAAATTTAGTTTGATTGGCCTAGACAGGGGTATGCGCAATCCGCTGTGTGCGATATTCAATTAAAATGTGATTTGCTATCATCTCTTGGCATTTAAGCAAATTTTTGGAATGCTTACGGCTGCATAGAGAGTCGTTTCGGTGGTGTTTTGACTGGAATAGTTAACATAAATTGTTGCACTAGTTGCATCCGATGTGGTACGCCGGCGATGGCCTTTGTTGGTGGCATTTGTGGCGCACGGTGATTATCCCTGGAGGTACTAAATAGCGTTTTAATCTGGTAGGGCGTGCACACATATTGCTTATATTAGATCTCATCACGAATATTCTTGCTAATAGTTGGCAACAAAAGTATAATTAGAAGAGTTATAGCTTCCGTCATTGTTGTTTTTGATTGAATTTGATAAGATAAATACAGGGCAGGTTCAAACGCAGAGCGGTCTAAATTTCAATGGGCTGTTCAAAGTGCAGCCGGTAATTTGAAGTGACAAAAAGAACACATTGTCCCTCTCTCTGAGGGATTTTTTTGCTGTGTTGTGCTGATAGTTGTTGCCCATGCAATGTTCTTGGAGAATGTCTTTTTGCAGCGACAGTTTGGTAATTTATTTACAGATGCGTTCAGAGGAAAAATTCAACGTTGTTAGTTGGAACGCGAATTTTCAGAAACTGCCAGCAAATATAAAAAAATGTTATACTATTTAAGTGTACAGATAGATGCGCATTGAATCGTCCCAATGCGAAAAATTCACAACACAGCGTTAGTTTCCACCCGCAGTTCTCTGCGAATGAGAAAACTCCACATAACTGAATTGCGACTTTGCGAATTCGCAATTAGGAATGGCTCTTCATGTATTAAATTATCGATTGCTTATCAAAAAACTTCGCAAAAAAATCCGCCGTGAAATAATCATTACCTAGCGACGAATTGATGTCGCGAATCCCTCGTTCGCAGTCTATTAAAAAAATTGTTATCTCTGTGCTGCAACCAACGAAAGTTCCATTCAAAAAAGTTTACTAAATGCGCAAGTCGCGGCAATTAGATGTGCAATTAGATGTCAAGTCTGATACTGCTGTTTTACGTGTTCAACAGGAAGGACCATAAATGCATGACCATTTTGTACACCTAAGCGCAGTACACATTAGCTGCGCCCAGCGAACTTCGCCATATCGGTATTTTGACGTTCACCATTTTTTTTTTCTAAGAATTCGCGGCAGCAAGTCGCAGTTTATGTAAACGGCATTATCAATTTCTTGTGTTTAGTAGTTACGAAATATATTTCTAGCATGGTACTGCCGGTGAAATGTTTGCTGTAAAGAAGAGGTTGAGGTAGTTGCAGAAGCCCTTTGGTCACTACTTCCTAGTCTATATAAACCAAATATTTAGAAATGTAGGATAGAATTTACCTTTAACACGTTGTATACAATTTTTTCACAATTCTGTGCATCATGCAACGGCGGACCAGAAGTTTCGGCTCCTCCCAGCACCCACAGATTTGACTTTTGCTTTGAATTCAAGTAAAGCGGATCCCTTTTCCACCCACAATGATGCTGATAGACTCTTTCTTTTGTTTGTGTCTCGTCAATTCGTGGTAAAATAGTCACACACGCCATTTCTATCAAATTCAGGGAAAAGTGAAAGCCTTTTCAACGTATGTACCGTAATACAATCAGATGATCAGATGATCTCTAACATGTATATACAAGTGGTAGAAAAAGAAAAATAAAGGTAGCCCTAGGATTTGGTCATTAAAAAATACAATTATATTGACTTAGAAACATGGTTGAAAATTTTAGCATTTAATGTAGCCTCACTGGCAGTGCCTTCACATGATTTAGGAGATCGAAACCGTGTCTCCGTGCCCTTTAAAGGCCAGTTTGGGCATCGACTTCAACAAATCATTCCATAAAGAGAAAAACTGCGAAATTCTAACATTAGCGGACGGCTTCAAATTTTACTTATCGATAAATAGTGTAACTGACTGTAATCAATTTCAATCGGATAGGCAATACCTATCGGAATGGTGTGAACACAATGCTTTAGATCCTAATATTTCTAATCTCCGATTGAGTAGACTCAGTCGCCTAAAAGAAAGTAAAGAACTTGTGTGTAATTTTTGACACTGGGTTCGACTTTTCTTTGCATTATGATATCACTATTGCGAAGTCTAACGATATGTTAAGATTTTTGAAAAGAAATAGAAATAGACTATCTAGTTTAAAGTGCATTTATTATTCGTTAGTTAGACAGTACTTCGAATATTCATTCATCATTTGGGATTCTTTATATAACACACAAGAACTGAGACTCGAAAAAGGAACAAGAGAATTTCATGAAATATGCTTTCCGAAAGTTCTTCCTAACTATGACGAAAGATGTACAATAACTGGCTTGCAAACCTTAAGTTTCAGGCGTAAGGCAGCGTCATTATTATTAATCGCATAAATTCACCAGAACTGCTTTTTCTCATGAATATATGCACTCCCCAAAAATCTCTTCGGGTGAGAAACTTACTCTTTAAAAAAAGGCATAGAACCAACTATGGTTGCGATGAACGCATTACGAGATGTAAAAGCACATTCAATGATCTTTGCAATGAAATTGATTTTGGGGTGAACTTGGGCCCCAGCAAACAAGCCCTTGCAGCTGGCAGCTTAAGTTTTGCACGCCAAGTTGGTTGAGGTAATATTCAACTTGTGTGCGCAATTGGCTTCGTGGTCGTCCTCTATTGCGTTGTCCCACTGGTTCGGAGTCGAAGACTCTTCGGGCTGGAGCAATGTTGTTCATGCGCTCTACATGGTCTAGCCATCTTAGGCGTTGAATCCGTAGACGCCTGACTAGACTCATGTCCCTGTACAGCCCGTACAGTTCGTGGTTGAATCTCCTTCTCCAAGAACCTTCAATGCAAACAGGACCAAAGATTGAACGCAGAACTTTTCTCTCGAAGAGACCAAGTGCGTCTTCATCCGCTCTTGAGATAGTCCTATTAACTTGGGAGCCAAGGTAGATGAAGCCCTTTACTACCTCGAAGTTGTAGCTGCCTATGGTGACGTTCTGACCGATTCGTCGGTGTTGTGTGTCCTTTCTTGATGACAGCATATACTTTGTCTTGCCCTCATTCACCGCTAAACCCATTTTTGCCGCCTCCGTCTCAAACGCTTCATTGACCGCTCTCTGAGTTCGGCAAATCACGTCAATATCGTCCGCGTATGCTAGCAGTTGAACGGACTTCTGGAAGATCGGTGCCTCTAGTGTTGGCGTGTGAGTTTCGCACGATCTTCTTCAGGACGATGTTGAAGAAATCACATGACAGCGCGTCGCCTTGCCTAAAACATGGCGCTGTATAGCTCGTCTCTATGCACGCTGTCATATGAACGTTATAAATTGCGGGTGCTTTTATTGAACTGATCACACTGAGATCTTGTGAAAAAGTGTCTTCTTTAATTGACATTTGACATTTATAATAATTCGTTATCTGCAATTTCGTTAAGTTTCTTTTAGTACGTAATTGTTGGTAAGGCAGTGAGCCGATAATGTAGATAATAATAAATTAATTTAATGCATGCAACTGAACAATTATAACATAACTCTGTGAAAAATTGTTCAATGTTAAACTTCCTCCCCGGCCGAGAATGAAGTTCGCAATCTTCTTTGAACGGATCCTTAGTTGATCGAAGACCGCAATCATCTTGCATTAACTCGAACTCACTCATTCAGCTCTCATCAGCACTCATCAGATATGGCGGCACTATTTTTCATTTTGCTTTGATGTTTTCTTCTATTTCGTGTTGACTGCGCGTTCAGTTGTGCGGTGGTTTTATTCGCGATGTGTCGTTTGCTGTTTTCGAAAAAAATTCATCAATAAGGAGATGAATTTTTCATATGTAGGTATTTGTGTTTGATAACTTCTAGTTATTCCAATAGTGAATTGTTTATCTCATGTCGGTTTATCGTGCGCTTGACGATCGGGATGTTTGTGACGCCGAGTCTTAATGGAACGCAAATCCATTGAAGGGCTCGGCTGGGTAACCAAATGTTTATGTTCATGGGTTTGTCTGCAGTCTGTACATAAGTGACATGCAGAAGAAGATAATGTGGTTCCAAGTTCGCTGTGCAGTACCTGGCCAAAGAAACTTAAAATGGTAATTAATTAAGTGTTTTTTGTTTTTGTTTTTGGTCTGCGGTAAGAAACGTAAGTGCATAAAAAATAAAAGACGACGCGGATTCTTATGGGTGAGTGCGTAGAGTGTAGCAAATCGCGTCGCGTCGAGTTGGTTATGTTTTTGTGTGCTTGTGCTATGTACTCGCTGATTGACAGCATATAACCTACACTCTATGGAACGCATTCAGTCGTTCACAGACCTTTGAGTAGTGCAGTGATAGTGCGAGAGTGTTTCGGCTTCACAAAAATAAAAAGAAACGATACTAATAATAGTTAAGTAGTTCTGGTGCCGCGCTTTGCTTCAACAAGCAATGGGTGGAAGTGGTAGAGTCAGCGCTCTTGGCTCTACAGGTGGATACTGAGTGAAGCCGTGGAGACTGCCGAAACTGCAGCAGTCGAGACAATGTCCACTACGTGTCCGACGGAGGCGAGGGACTGTTCGCTGTCTGCAGCAACAGTTTCGAATCACTAGCCTCGGACACAGAAGATGAAGTGGAGAGAGTACTTCGCTCTAAGGAAAGCGAAGTCAGAGACATAGAGGAGAAAAAGCAGCGTCTCCTCGCCGAAATAAGAGTGCTGAGAGCCAGCACGCTCGCCAGGAGCACGATCTGAGAGCTGATCAGCGACAACAGCTGACAGAGGCGCAACATAAGCCAGCAGCACAGCAACAACAGCGCCTGGCAACACAACAACAGCAGCACACAGCAGCGCAACAGCAGCCAGCCGCACAGCAACAACAACGGCTGACAACTAAGAAGCAAGTACCATCGTAGCAGCAGCCAGCTGCTCAGCCACAAACACCAGCGCAACAGCAGCAACCGCCAGCAACACAACGAAAGCAGCAGCAGAAACAAAGTACAGCCGACCAACAGCAGCAACAACAACAGCCAGCAGTTCATCAGCAACAGCAGCGGCCACAAAAAAGGGAGAAGCTGCCACCCATCAATCTGTACAAGCCAGACGTGGAGCAAACTGCCAAGATATGTAAGGAAGCCATAGGTAGTGGCAATTTGATTATTAAACAAAATAAAGGTTTTGAGAAATATTCGGTGCATTGCAAGACGGTGGACCAATATAAAAAAGTTATAGGTTGCCTTAAGATTTCGACACTGGAGTTCTTCTCATACACTCCTGAAAATGAGAAATGCAAGTCAATTCTGTTAAAGATCCCCACGCTGATTGAAGCGGAGAGGGTCTTCCAAATGCTCAAAGAGCAAGTGTGCGATGATGCCGAGATAGTCGGAGTCAAGCCCTTCACCAAAGCCAAGGCAAGGAGATAGGGGCGGAAATTACACATTTACGTAGTTCATCTGTCACCCAGAAGCAAAGTCGACGAGTTGAAGAAAATTGAATTCTTAGACTACCGGCATTGCGTTTGGGAAAGTGTAAGACGGCGCGATGGCATTATTCAATACGTTCGCTGCCAAATTTTCGGGCACGCGGCTTCGAACTGCCAAATGCAGCTTCCATGCGTCAAGTGCAGTGAAAACCACATATCGGAGGATTGCCCGCTGGGGAAACAGGGTGCAACTGACAAAAGTCAGCTTTAGTGCGTACTCTGAGGGAACGCGGGACACACTGCTAGCTATCGGGGCTGCCCTATGTTCCAAGAACGGAAAGCAAAAACGGTTCTGCAGAAGCAGCCCCGGTGAAAAATCCACTCGGGGCAGCCATACCCGTCACCCCCGATGTGACTTTCGCCCAAATGGCGTCCGACATGGGGAGGACGGCAAAGCAGCAAGTACCTAAGGTACCGCAACCCTCAGTGCCAAAAGCACACGAGCCTACACCCGACTGGAAATCTTCCATGGAAAGGCGTATGGATCGGTTAGAGGAGCAGGTTGCCAAAATTCTGGCGCTCCTGCAGAACCCAGCACGTCACCAATCCTAATGGCTGCGCAGACGGGGAGTACTTTTAAGATCCTTGCAGTGAATGCAAATTCATTGATGAGGTCCCACAAAAAATGAGCTATATCGATTGTTGGACGATCAAAGCCCAGAGCTATGTCTGATTAGCGAAACCAAGCTAACCCAGAGAGGCATATTGGAGCACAGCAAATATAATGTTATTAGAAGAGACCGGCCCAACTCCAATGGTGGAGGTGGTGTTGCGATCTTCATAAAAAATAACATTAAACATAAAGCAGTATACAGTAGTGAGGTGCGACGGTTTCAGGTGTTGGAGGCCTGCATCGTGTGCTTTTCTCTACGTAGCGGGAGGAAGCTATTTGCGGTGTCGGTCTACTCCTCCGGGTCTCTCTTCGAATGCTCTCCACATTCTTTCCAATAGAAACTTGTCAAATGAAGAGATTGACACGTATCTAATTCAATTACACGAGACAATAAAACGAACTATAGACAGTACGATACCACGGTATACACTAACCAACAACAAAAACTTGTACCGCAATGCGACAATTGACGCACTCCACCAACAAAAAAGTATACTCCTGTCAAGATTAAAAACCTTGTACAGGCGGTTTACTGACAGACGCAGCGAGGAAGTTAGGACACTGAAATCGCTCATTAAGAATGTACGGACTTTAATTGTACAGAATTATAGAGTTTCTGTGAAAACGTACTGGAACAACAAGATTTGGGTTGTTAGATCTAACAACCCTAGTATGTTTCCACAGATAAATAAATTCTTTCGAAAGAAAAATAGCGTTCTTCCGTGTCTTAAGTTTCCCAGGACAACAGACAACGAACACATACTTACTACAGCAGGTATTGTTCCCAATAACGCAGTTCTCGACGATGACATCTTTGTGGTCGAAGACCCGCAAGAAAAAGTTGAAGTACTAGGCGCAGTTTTTCAAGAAGTGTACAAGGTGAACGTGAGTGTTTGCCCGAACCACGACCTGGAGAACAGCGTGCAAGCTAGCAACTCGCAACTTCGAGAAGATCTGCAGCAATGGCAATCTGAGAACATCGGCTTTGTCCAGTTCAATGACGAAATCATGGCAGACAATGTCATCGCCGACTAAGGGGTTCATCCCCCGTTCATTTCGAAGGCAGATCTTCAAGCGGTCTTCTCATCATTAAAGAAGAAAAAGTCGGTTGGAATCGACGGTATCTCGAACATTGTATTAAGACATCTTCTGATAGTGGTCACTATGTACACCATCCTTTTTAACAATGCTCTGAATAATGCACATTATCCGGAGCATTGGAAAACTGCAATTGTACAACCCATATCCAAGCGAGGGAAAGATTCTTCGAATCGGTAGGCGGTTCGTAGTCAAGAGTGGCAACGTGACCTCTACAGGTATTTTTGAAGTAAAAAATGTTCTCGCCGATCCTCTTCAACATTTTCTTCAGCGATCTAACAAGTTCTCTTCCTCACGCAATTGCGTATGCCGACGACTTGATCGTGTTCAGATCAGGCAAAAAGATCGAGGACATCACTACGCTCGCACAGGGTGACTTCGCTAATTTATGAGAGAATGCGATGACTGGAAGTCGGAAACCATTCTGTTCAGAACGCCGTTGTATAAATCTTCCGTGGATACGAAAAAGAATTGGCGAAAGTTCTCAATTGTTGGACGGCACGGGCAACCACAATTTTAACAAACATGTAGATGCTGCTCTGGCCAGAGCCCGAGGAGCTTTCGGTCTTACAAAGAGACTGTTTTACAACAGCCAACTCGATGCAAGGGTAAAGGTAATCTGCTACATGGCAATCATACGGCCAGGGCTCACCTATGACTGGCCCGTGTGGTTCAACGTGAGTGCAAGCTTGATGGAAAAGATTCGGGTGTTTGAGAGGGCTTGTCTTAGGGCTTGCCTTCGCCTCTACAGAACACCAGAGTCCCAGTACATAACATTTACTCCAATGAGGTCTAATACCATAGGGCGAACCTGATACGAGTGGACAATTTCCCGGTGAAATTGACACTGCGAGAGCGATGAACTCGGTTAATAATCTGATCTCTGGGGCTTACTACCCCAACCCACAGTACCACGAAAGGGTACGTCACAGTGGCTTCGTCCCTCCAGAAGCATTTCTCCATTTTGACAAGCACGGCCTGTTACAAGATATGAATGCGGTACCGCTCATTTTTCATATCGCACTTTCAACTGTGGATGGGCGACTTAACCACGACCGTTGCGTCGCACAACGAGCTGAGGAAGTTCTCCTCCGATTCAGTACAGCGGTCTCGAGTCGGGATGTTGCTAAGTAACATAAAAAGTTCTGATGGCCTGGGAGCGAAAGAACTCCAGCGTCGAACCCTTTAGACTCAGGGTAGAAAGGGCGCAGGCGGTCTATGACTTGTGGTGGATGGGATTTAAATCTAGGATAAAACCGCAACTTATGGCCGACTAGCAGATCTTAGGGTAGTCTTAAGTTAGTATGTAAATTTGTTATATTGTAAAAAGGTATAAAATTGTACGTCCAACTAGTTTTAAGCATTTTTGTCTAGTACTTATATTAATTATGATATATGAATAAGAACGAATTAAAATGAAAAAAAAACGCGCAACGCGGGCTATGTTAAAGCTTATGTCAATATAGGCAAGCCCGCTTCAATTTACGCATTGGAAGACAACATTGAAGCATATATCCGTGAGATAGTTAGACATATTTTTTTTATGTTTTTCTGGCCATTTGAGGCTTGCTATTTTATGCACTTGCCTAGCCAGTGCATCCATCGGCCTTTCCATTTTCTCGCATGACACTGTCCAGATAAGGGACATTTTGCACTGACTTCCTAAAAACGTTCGCTCAACTCGGCATTCTCTACTGATTGCATATACAATGAAGCAGACCCACCAGCTGTAGTAAAATCCATTTCCATGATTCAAAAAAACTGCTAACTGATGGACTTGTTCCTCATTCCAAGCATAATGGAACAGTTTAATTTATAATATTTTTTTTTTCACCGCTGTCCAGGGCGCCAATTTCTGCTGCAGAATAGGTCAAGACGAATGAGGAATAATAGAGCCTCGAGTGGTTCAAGGTGGTAAATCTTTGGGTGTGAATTGCAGCACGGATTGCACAAGTTGGTTCCGCGGTTTCCGGATAAAAAAAAACGGTTGGATCCGTGCTGATATTCAGTTTGATCACTTCACCTCGAGTTTCTCTGCATTCGAAGAAAAGTGAGGCTAACGAAGTGCCAACGCGGGATGCTAGGGAATGGGCAAAGAAAACCAATGTTTGTGATATATTTTTTATTCTGGAGTATTCCTGTTGTCCGGATCGACTTTTGAACTTGCGTTAGGTTTGTATCTGATCACAAACGATCACCCATGTGGAGTGACAATTGTCCTCTTCAAGCAGTGGTTTTAAATCACTTCAAAGCAAAGTGAGACACCAATCGTCTCGTCTTTTCGCAACACTCGACTTTGATTCCAATTCCATTGAAGAAACACGCGATTATCGCATTAGCCACAAAGAAACAACTCGGAATTGATAAGCATAACACAAATGTACTCAAGTGAAACAGAAACTCATTGACTTTCAAACGCCAATCGCATTCGGGTGAGATTGAGATGAAAAGTGATAACACGGTACACTGCCGTGTGTAATCTCAGTTAAAAACACATCGGTCACCTTAGCAGTTCCACTGATCATTAGAACGATAAGACATACGTTCTTTCAAAACGATACCACAATTTACGATATCGCGTCGTGTTTGTCGATAACGCAAGCTTAATCATATGTTGAAAGAGACCGTCCCCACAGACAGCAATTTGCGTGAAAATATACTGCCTGAGTGTTACTTGATCTCAGTCAAAGCCGAACGTGAAGCGCGCTCGGTAGATTTCTGACGACGCCGAATGGTTTGTTTTTTGTTCTTGTGAAATTTTAGTTTGTTTATTTGTTTTGTTTCGCGTCGCCTTGTGGTTGAAATGAAAGTTTCCGGTCTTGTGGGGGCACTTTTCGTGTCTCTCTGCATCGGAGTCCAACTGAGCTGTAAGTAGAAGTGCTTTCTTTTGAGTTTTCTTGCTTTTCTTGGTTGTGTCTCTGGGCGCCTGGTGCCGGCTTCGATGGCGTATCTTGTTGTCGTACATTGTCACGTGCTGGTAATTATGCACAGTTGATTTTAGTGACAGATTGGTTGTGAACAACAAACATCCGTACATGTCTCGTTAGTCATCCGCAAATCAATAAAGTCTGTCAGTACTGTTAAATAGGGAAATCTTAGCTTGTCTTTATCTGCAGTCAGAAACTATTTTCGGCTGATAGTCAATCAGGGGTTAGATTGTTTCCAACAAGCCCAGGCTGATAGTCGTTATCCGTTGGGCTAACCATCTGTTAATGACTCGGTAGCTGCTGATAAAGGTGATAAGAAGCTTGAAGTGGTGTGCCTATCAACAGGTGGTTGATACGTACAGGGTGGGCAAGGAATTGTCATATTCCAAGAAATCAACAAAAGAAAAGGTGTTAAAGGTTTGTAAAGTTCAGCTATATTTTATCGAATCTGTAGCTTATTTAACGTTGGGACATGTTTCGGATGTTTTCGGAACTTCAGTCAGGTGTTAATAGACTCTTCTGCAAACATTTAGCAAAAGAGAAACGAAGAATAACTAATTGAACCGCAACCAAATTCTGTTTGCAAATTGATGTAGGATGAAAGGATTCGCTAATAATTGTTATTATACAGGAAAAACGTATGCTTTGTATCCTGCTTTAAGTTTCTGTTCACAAACAAATCCTAGCGTTGAATGCAGGGCCTGAATGGAACTATCCATCATACCTTATTTTCCTTGCACCATGCCAAATCAAACATAAATCAGCCCCTACCCACTTATGGTGCTCGAATTGAACAACAAATAATTTCAGTGCAAAACTTCATCGGGTCGAAATAAAGCGCCTTCTCTACTCAGTTTCAAGATGTGAAGTGTAAATTTCTGGATAATAAACATGTATGTGATGTAAAATTAAACATAACATTGGTTGACGTTCCATTGCAGGCTTGGCTCGAACACGATATCAAATGAGAAAGGGAATTCAAGATGGCAACGCTTCGTGTCTCGACCTTGGTTTGATGTATGATTATGATTATAACGATTGATTCACCCTTCTCCGGATTTAAGATAACAAGTTTTGAGACAGGACGATGTAGTAGACTAGAACTAGTTAACCTTTCTTATTTTGCCATCCATCCCTTGATAGAAACGATGCACTCTTGTTCTTCGTTATGCCTAATCGGAACAGTTGTGTCCGAAATGATCATCTGCGGCACCATTTGCCGTCGAATGTAAGCGACAGTTCGTGGCGGAGGGTTCGCTGGCGCTGTTCTTTGGGCGGAAAATCTGTTGGAACTTATTTGCAGCATGCAGACGTGTTGAAGCTGACTCTCCAAAGCGGAGATTTTTCTCCTGGAGCTGTCTTCTTCGGAAAAGGAGGTGGAGATTGGGGCAAAAAGACAGGCTGTGATAAGGTGGTTGCAATCTACTTAGGGATGCTGCTATTGCTGACACTGACGGGTTCTTTTGCCTCGTTCCTGGCTGTTCAACTGCGGATGCTGTTGTTTGAATTCTGGCTGCATTTGTTCCATTGGTGGATCCGTATTCTGATGGCGATAATTTCTCTGCAGCTTTGTGCGATTCATTTAAGGTTAAAGGGCAGAATAAGATATTCAACAAAGAAATAAAGGTGTGGTCGGCACATCAGCAATTTTGCAGCACATTCTGCTATGCTTATCTTAACAGCAATCCCTTCTCAGAGCTGCATAAAAGTTCACAGTGTTAGCAAATCATAAGTAAAAAACCGAGGAATTGCCAGAGTTCGTGTGGCTAAGCAAAATATGTTTAAAAAAACTTCTTTAACTCAACTCAAGCCTGTTCAAGATTTTTAAAAATCATTTAAAATGGATTAGAAGTGCCAAAGAGTAAATTTAGACGCTTTTGGCCGAAGCCGAATATAATGGTACATACTTCGAAATACTAAGGAATCAAGAAAATCACTTTTTATATTCGCTATTGTTTATTTTTTTGGTATGGAACTACCAACAGTTTTCACGCCATTTCAACTGAAATAGCCTAACATTGGATTTTAAGCTGCCATTTTGGATGTTCTTTCTACCTGAAACCAGTACAAATAAATTACACGCATTTATACAGACCACTTGTCAGCACTAAAAACACACCGTTTCTTATAAGTTCACTGCTACTAATATTGACACTCTAGCAAATTTTGTAGAATCAAACACGCGCCTAGGTCATAGAAGCAAAGAAGTAAAGAAAGCACGGACAATACCATTATTCTACGCTTACAGAAAAATTCGGCAATCGTTTAACCGAAGCCGAATGTTGTGAAATAAATGGTTAAGTAAAATTGAGCTTAAATAGTACTCTCGTTTAATATAAACAATCGGTATCTTTCACATCTGTGCAAATTTGTGGAAAGATTCGCGCAGCTTTTTTTGCAGTAGATCTGTTGTAGAAGTTGAAGCCGTTATCTGCTTAGAGGTCATAAATTGCGGCTGAAAAACGAAGATTTTAGTTAATGGGTAGTTGTTATATTTTTTTGGTAATTCAAAACGATTACAATAACTTGAAATTTCGTCATTGCTGCCTTTACGTTCGGATGAGGGTGGACAGTTCCTTGCTTAGCTCGTTCCTCTCTGTGTTGAGTCACTAACTGAATGGACTAGTTTATCAGGAATGGCACATACTAAATGTCGGTAATCACCTCAACAAACTTGGGAAGGTTCAAAGACAAGCGTGATCAGTGGGGCTCTTTAAACTGAACCTCACCCCGTTGGATATCTTTGGCAAGCAAATAGCAACTATGTGATTCGTCTAAAGGCTTGTTCTGAATAGTGTGATTGGAACTTATCGACACGCCAAAATCATGCAAAACCAAAACCTTACCAAAAGTAAATTAAACGAAAATCCAATTAAATTACACTTCACAAGTACGGTAAGTAGTACAGTAAGTAGAGAGAGACCTGTGGTACAGCAGCACCATATCCTTTGTTAAAGCCATACACATCTATACAGATGGAAAATGGCGTTTTCTCAAAGTATCCGATTCTGAACAAATCTGTTCGTCTCTCCGATCACTGCAGCGTCCTCCAAGCGGTAGTAATAGGAATTAGCGAAGCCCTGTCGTGGCTAAGGTGGCAGGTGATATCCTTTCGAGATATCTGTATCTTTACGGATAGACAGGAAGCAAATAAATGGAATCGTTCTCTATAAACTTTAAAATAGTATTCGACTGCTGTGCGTCTCTTAACGAGACATTCGGGGCAGTTTAAGATTCGCCTCTGGTGTCCGATTTTTTCCTTAGTGTAAGCACTCAACATTTAATTCATTGTGTCGACGGCCGCTTTCAGCGATTGCCAACCTCTCCAACTCTTCTTCGTTACCATCAGGATGCTTCTAGTAGGCGCATAATCCGCACCAATTTCCCTTCCTCTTCACCTATTTGCCAATATTTCCATCAACCTTTCCCTGTATTTTGCTTCATTTTCTAAAGACAATGCATTGAACCGACGACGGAGTTTCACGATGCGGCTTATTGCTCGAAAGTCTCTTCATCCTTCTTTGTCTAAATTCTTTTTCTAAAAAGTAACGTCGTCTTCATTCGATTCAGCGAGGAAGTCATAGAATCTTAAGTCGAAATTTCAAATAGTTTTCTTCTTATGTAAAAATAAAGTCAAAAGAAGGCCAGCTATCCATGCCAAGGTTAAACCAAACTGTGAGACCGAAAAAATCGTCGAGAGTGGAGCACACACTCCCATAGTGAGCTAAATCACTACCCACCACTGTTCATCGATAGAGAGTCAGTTAGTTTTGAATTGATTCTGAGAACAGAGTAGGCTTGATGAAAAATTCCCTAAAAGTTAACATCCTCTCCTAAAGGCAGCAAATTTCAATAACGACACGACGGACATTTGAATCGAAAATGAGATTCGATGACATGACGCGGTTTTCAAAACCGCACCCAAATTGCCCACCGATACCAACCCGATTACCCCAGAAATCAATTATCGCAAATTTGAATATTCCTATAATGGGAATAAAACCTGCTACAAAATCAATTTAGTCGAGTCACAACCAAACGAACACGCCCCGCTTCTCATTTCAGCTGCCGCCACCGTGCCGTGCGCCCACCGGGAAACCGCTTATGGGTCAGTGTGCGTCTGCAACTCAACCTATTGCGACTATCTGGATCCGATTAATCCCACGACTGATGACGAGATTGTTCTCACCTCGTCGAGCAAAGTGAGTACCGAAATGCACATCGCCCGGGTCTGGTAGCCGGACGTTCCGCAAGAGCATTCAATGATTTTCGAAATTAATGCACGCGCTGGGGATTAGCGTAATGAAGTCTGTAATGCGCGTCGGCGGGATGGGTCTGTGTACATTTCCTGGTTGTCAATTTAACATTCTTGCTTTTAGAATGGCCTGCGGTTTGCCACGCAAAGTGGTCAATGGTCCGCTGGGAGGGTGGTGGTGCCTGACAGACTGAGCGAGGATGCTCTGGATGGACCGTCTGTGGTGCTGGTCGATGGCGACAGAACTTTAGCGGAATTCCGCTCCAGGCGTGAGTCGAACACCTCCACGGGAGGACATGCAAGGTTAACTGGTTTGATTAATTCATTGGTGGGTATCAACAGGTGCGCAACTTCCCAAGAGGACCGTGTCCGTTCTGGTGGACAGGAGTACGAAGTTCCAGACGATTACGGGCTTCGGCGGTGCTTTCACTGGCGCAGTGTCATACATTCTCGATAAGCTGCCTCAGGAGCTACAGGATGCCGTTTATAAGTGAGTTCGCGGTACATTTTTCATAGTTGAACAGCATTTATTTCGCTTTACAGATCGTTCTATTCCAAAGAGGGAATCGACCTGAATATGATGCGCATGTCGATTGGCGGCTGTGATTTTGACGTTCAACCGTGGGCTTACAATGAAGTCCCAGAGAACGACATCACTCTGACCAACTTCACACAACTAGATCCCCGTGATGAGCAAAAGGTAAGCCTTCTCCTCGAAAGATGGAAAAATAAATAAGAAGTCTACATGCCCATTGCATTCTGCCAGATCAAGCAACTCGAGCGACTGAAACAGGTGGCCGGCATTGATGAGATAAAAATCATGGCAGCAGCCTGGAGTCCGCCCAGGTGGATGAAGACGAACAACGCGTGGACAGGGTTCAGTTCTCTGAAGAAGGAGTACTACCAGACATGGGCCGACTACCATCTGCAGTGAGTGGGCTGCGTCCCGACACGCGCCATAAACCGTCGACTATCCGTGACATTAATTAAATCATCTCCTCTCTTCCATGAATTCGTCACATTTGCCTACGCCCCGTGGAACGCCGTGAAGGTTCCTCAGACTGATGAAGTCGAGGGGCATGCCCGTATGGGCCATCAGCACCGGCAATGAGCCGTTGAACGGAGTCTTCTGGCTGTATTTCGTGCGGTTTATGAGCCTTGGGTGGACACCTCGAAATCAAGTTAGTCCGGCCCGTCCGCCGTCTATTTGTGGGCAGTGACTCAAATTCAGTTGTGACTCTTTGCAGGCCATTTGGCTGACGGAGAATCTTGGACCGACCATTAGGAACTCGGAGCTCAGTGACGTGATGATCTTCGGCAACGACGACCAGCGGTACACCTTCCCGACGTGGTTCAAGGTGGTGAGTAGAACTAAGACCTCACTAGCGACGATCACTCGTGAATCGGTTGCTCCTTTCTAGATGAATGCGACCCGACGAGACTCACTCGGTTACATTGATGGACTGGCAGTCCACTGGTATTGGGACGATTTCATCGGGCCCGACCGAATGGATGCCACCGTCAAAATGCTACCCGGCCGGCTGCTCCTCAACACCGAGTCATGCGTGGGCGACAAGCCCTTAACGACTCACGGTCCAGAGTTGGGCTCCTGGTCGCGAGGCGAAAAGTATGCCCACTCATACCTGCAGGACCTTCAGCATTCGTTCAACGGCTACATCGACTGGAACATCGTCCTCGACGAACAGGGCGGCCCGAACTACGTGCAGAACTATGTGGACGCTCCCGCAGTGGTCAACCTCACGAGTAAGTTTCCTCACTCTGGCAGAGCACGCACTAATCCCAGTATTCCCAGGTGCCGGGGAGTTCTACAAGCAGCCCATCTTCTACGCAATCGGGCATTTTTCAAAATTTATTCCCGAAGGATCAGTAAGGATACAAGCGGAACGCTCCAACATCAACATTGTAACGGCTGCATTTGAGCGTCCCGACGGAAGCATTAGCGTCGTACTATTCAATAGGTGAGCCGTAAATTTGAATGCCTTCCCTCTGCCTGCGCCCTGGTGGTGGTGATTTACGAGCGCGACACGTTGTACCAACAAGGTCTTAACTAGCGGGAGAATTTATCTACACGCGGGATAAGTAGCACTCGTAAAAATTGCATAAAGCCACTGCCACTAGTGGCAGAAGGCAATTGCAGGGGCCGGCGAGGAGAGATGCATCGAAATTCGGTTTTGGTTTTGATCTCTCGTGTATCGTTCCAGTGGAAGGGCGGCGGTGGACGTCACTCTGGTGGATAGTGTCCGTGGCAACATTGTAATCAGTATCCCGCAGCGATCGCTTCACACAGTTGTCTACAAGTGAGCTGCGTCAAGGAGCGTGTTGGTGCAGGACGTGGGGGATATTAATTGAAATTTGTTTTTACGACTGCAAAAATCTAGCGTATGATGTGATTCTAAATAAAACGAAGAGGCGTCTTCCTTGAGAGGCGACGTGGGCTAAATTTAGTTTGATTGGCCTAGACAGGGGTATGCGCAATCCGCTGTGTGCGATATTCAATTAAAATGTGATTTGCTATCATCTCTTGGCATTTAAGCAAATTTTTGGAATGCTTACGGCTGCATAGAGAGTCGTTTCGGTGGTGTTTTGACTCGAATAGTTAACATAAATTGTTGCGCTATTTGCATCCGATGTGGTACGCCGGCGGTGGCCTTTGTTGTTGGCATTTGTGGCGCACGGTGGTTATCCCTGGAGGTACTAAATAGCGTTTGAATCTGGTAGGGGCGTGCATACATCTTGCTTATATTAGATCTCATCACGAATATTCTTGCTAATAGTTGGCAACAAAAGTATAATTAGAAAAATTATAGCTTCCGTCATTGTTGTTTTTGATTGCATTTGATAAGATAAATACAGGGCAGTTTCAAAAGCAGACCGCTCTAAATTTCAATGGGCAGTTCAAAGTGCAGCCGTTAATTTGACATGACAAGGAGAACACATTGTTCCTCTCCCTAAGGGAGTTTTGCTATGTTGAACAACGCTAGGTAAATCATTGACTGTGAAAACAATGTGCTTACAGTTCTTGGAGAACATCTTTACATTTTGTAGGCATTTGGTCATTAGTTGAAAGATGCATTCAGAGGAAAAACTCAACGTTGTTAGTGGGAAAGCCATCAGTACTTGCCGCGAGCCGTGACCAGCAAATATAAAAAAATGGTATGGTCCCAATGCGAAAAATTCACAATACAGTATTAGTTTTCACCCGTAGTTCTCTGCGAATGAGAACACTCCATATATCTGAATTGCCACTTTGCGAATTCGTAATTCGTTGCGAGCTTTTACGAATGGCACTTCATGTATTAAATTGTCGATTGCTCATCAAAAAACTTCGCAAGAAAATCCGCCGTGAATTAACCATTCCTTAGCGACGAATTGATACCGCGATTCACAATACGCAGCCACATTCGCGAATTCGCGGTTTCAAGTCGCACTTTATGTAAACGGCATTTTAAATTTCTTGTGGACTTACGAATTTATATATTTTTGAAATGTTTTGTTGAATGTAGGCGTAGTAGTATTTTAGTTAAGAAATATATATCTAGGTTGGTACTGACTCTGAAATCTTGGCTTGTGGAAATGTCTTCTGTAATAGGATGAGGTAGTTGCCGAAGGCCTTTGGTCACTACTCCCTAATGAGTAGTCCCTTTAGAAAGGATAGAAATTACCTTAAACAGGTTGTATACAGTTCAACACAATTCTGTGCATTATGCAACGGTTGACCAGATGTTTCGGCTCCTCCCAGCACTCACAGATTTGTCTTTTCGTTAATTTACCGTGAATTTTAATTAGATTACAATTCAAGTAAAGTTCGTATCTTATGTTTGTATCTCGTCAATTCATTATAGAATAGTCACTTACGCCATTTCTATCAAATTCATGAAAAAGTGAAAACCTTTTCAACGTATGTACCATAATACAATCAGGCTCAATAATTATAATGTCCTCTAATATGTATTTGTGGTGGCCCGTGGTGTGGGTATGTGCGTCAACCCCAACCTCGACATCATAGGCTCGATTCCTGCTCAGTGCGACGAAAACAATTTTCACGACCCCACCTCTTTCGAGTCACTGACAATGCTCAAAGAGTATTTCCTGTCAAGGAAAAGCTTCTCAAACAAAGCCGTTCGGATTCGGCATTAAACTGTAGTTCACTTCCACTCGCACGCACAACACGAGTGGTTGCTGAGAAGCTAGGCCCTGGCCCCCTACGGGCTGTAGCGCCACCCATATTATTATTATTAATATGTATTTACAAGTGGTAGAAACAACTCAGAGGTTGGAGGTAAGGATCGCCCTAGGCGGTCATCAATGAATGAGCAACACGTCGACCACCTCTTCGTCGTCGTTGACAATCTTACTCAAAAATACAAAAAATAAAATTGATTTGAATTAGAGACGTCGTTGAAATTTTTAGCGTTTAATTTGCATAAGTCGTGAGTATTTTTAAAGTCTGTCTGAAAAAGTCTGTAACTTTCTTTTGGAATACGGCTTCTTGGCCAAAATATTCAACTTAGATCGGTCCACAATCAATGTGTTCACTGTGTTGCCACACTGGAAGTGCTTTGCCATGACTAAGAACATCAAAACCGTGACACCGCGCCCTGTAAAGGCCAACGCAAACATCGACTTTAACAATTGATTCCAGGATGAGAAAAACTGTTGATCTTCTTCTTCTTTTTGTGGCGCTACAGTGAACCTGGCCCTTAGCCAGCTGCCTCCAATTTTGTAATCCGAGTTAGTTGAGGTCCTTCTCTACTTGTGCGCTGCATCTCGGTCGAGGTCGTCCCCTGTTGCATTGTTCCAATGACTTGGAATCAAAGACTCTTTGGGCTATAGAAGCGTTGTCCTGACCATTTTAGGAATTGAATCCGTAGACGCATGGCTAGACAGACATATACAGCTCGAACAATTGTTGAATCTTCTTCTCCAGAAACCATCAACAAGCTGAACTTTTGGCTCGAAAAGACCAAGGGCTTCTTCATCCGCTCTTAAGATAGTCCAAGCTTCCGCCCAGCAGGGCAGGGATGATCAGGGCTCTACTACTCTACTATTCTACAACTACAGTTGGCAAGAGTAATTCTGCGTTTAATCTCGGTACTGATGTTGTTCGTACTATTACCAAGTCAATAACCAAGGTAGTTGAAGTCCGATTCCACCTCGAAGCTTGGCTGCGTTTTGACTCTGAGTCTTCGCTGTTGTGTTATCTTTCTTGATGACAGCACATACTTCGTTTTGTCCTCATTCACCGCCTCCGTTTCTGCTTCATTGACGGCTCGCTGTCAATCACATCAATATTGCCCACGTATACTAGTCGCTTGTGTTGGCAACTGAGTTTTGGAAAACTGTTGATACAAGTGTTGAATCTTTGAAGGCAATAAAATGGATTTGGAAAACTTAAATATTCTAGATTTTCATGCGTTATTCCCAACAACCAAAATATTTTGAACACCGATTTCCTCGCATCCATTGGAAAAGCTTGTATTTACACCCCTTCAGATCCATTCGTTTTATGCTGCCATTAAAAACAAAAAAGAAAATCAAGAGCAATTTTATACTATGTTTTAATTAAATTAAAATCGCAAATTGTATGTCCATAAAATGCGGTGACTGATTGGATCTCAGACGAAAAATAGCCATAAAATGACAATTTCCACAACAAAAGGCCATTCAATGCCTGAATGATGCAATCGTCTACGAACTTTGATTTTACCAGGAGTGAAGCTGATCGACGAACACAGTTCTTCAAAAAAAAGAAACCGCTCGTAAGTACTTTTAAGTCAGGAGAGCCATAAATACCAAAATGGTCTGAGATTCTAATTAAACATTTAGTATTATTTATATTCTTTTTTACATTCCTTTGCAAATTAAGTTTTTATTGTCGCAGAAAAGACGCCCGACGTCCAAGTGCGTTAGGTCCCCAAGGTTATCCAATGAAATTACACCCAAGTGGATTTTCTGAATTTGTAAATAGGGCGGTATGCAAAGAGATGAGATCTTTCTTGAGACGATGTCTAGTCGATCTCGTGCTGCCACCAGAGGGGTCTAAAATTTAATTTTCATTCTGTTTTGTATTTTTAATGTGACCCTCAATGGCTGCGTGTGATTATATGAAGTGAGTATAAGACGATGGACGTAAGTATACCGTTGTCAATAATTGAACTCTTACAGACATCGACAGAACAAAAATCATATTCAGCATCGCAGCTGGTTAGCCACTTGCCATAAAAACCCATCGTTTTTCTCGCTGGTTACTGATAGACAGTGCAAAATTGCTGATTGCAGCTAGCCTGGTAGGATGCCAGTGCGATCCCATCTTGTGTATAAGTCAAGTTGACATGCAGCCTCTTAGTAGCGCCACTGGATAGCCATAAACTAGTGTATGCAGCGTGAACTAGTGTATGCAGCGAACCCGCTGCTCGAGAGTTAAAATATTGGACCTGTCCTCGCTGTTGAACATTGTTTGAGATGAACTATCTCACCATGTAAAAAATGGAACTTAAGAGCAACAACCTGTCTGGATATGGACGGATTTATTGTTGACGACTTAGTACAATATGTAGACTGTTACAAAGCAGTCATAACCGCTACCCGTACGGAATGCCCGCGGAATTGTTTAAAGCAGAACTAGAGATGATCTGGTTAGGCGCACGCATCAGCTCATCTCTAAGATATGGTCGGAGGAAAGCATGTCCGATGAGTGGATTCTCAGCATCTCCTGTTTACAGGAAAGGAAATCCCCTTGACTGCACCAACTATCGAAGCGCAAAAATCTGATAGTTTCTAATCAGTGTGGTTTCAGGCCGGGGAAATCCAACATCTATTACATTTTCCAAGAAATGCTCAGAAGCCGCGAAAGCAAGAAACAAGCTGGAACGTCCGCATTTGCCTCCACCTCAAGAGTAGCTTTAGCGCTGAGTTCTAAGATTTGTGAGCTAACTCCGAGTTTTTCAGACCTGCAGAATGGCAGTAGCTAGCTAGCCACACGGTAGCTGCGAAAACAGGAACCATACGTACAACCGCTTAGGGTGCTACAAGATATGACGGCCATTTGCTTTCACCTTAAGAACAGCTTAAACGGAAGGCTCTTAGGACAACTTACCCCGAGCTGTTCAGGCTTGCAGATTGCAAGTAGCAGGCCAAATGATAAAGGAGTCACACCCTCTAATCGAAACACTGAAGCTATATACTATGGAGAGGAAGAGCGGACTTTTTCCTCTGACCTCAACTAAGGCTGCTACCGGAAGGATCCTAACTAGTGGCCGTGTTACCGCCGATCAGATAACAAATTCACGCGAGCAAGAACGCGCACCGTTACAGCTTTAGCTAATCGGAGTTATTTTTTTACCACGTATTGTGTAGGTTTTTCACACAGACATCTGGTTATATAAATGTACGAAATGAAAAAAAAAAAAATAACCTTTACCTTTACCTTCGTGCTGTGAATCGGCAGGACGCATATATGCTAATTACACTCTACTTGACGTTCGTTACGTTTCTTGTTCTCCTCACTGGAGAATGTTCCTTCGGGATGACTTTTAACTGTTCGAGTAAGGTGCAGATTCTCCTCAGATCAGGTGGGCAGAAAGAAATCGAATGGCTGAAAGTTATAATAATAATAATAATATAATGTGGGGGGCGCTTGTTGATTGTTTGTGTTGCTGTATCACTGAGACAACGGGTTGGTGGAAGTGTCGACAATATCGCTGCCGTACAGGTGTCCGAAGCAAACGATCCAAATCAGTCAATCCCACGGCGTTCTTAAGAATTGGGCTTTAGTCGGACCAGATTATGGCGTATTTTGGGTAAGGATCTTGGTTTACACCCATACAAGATCAAGCTGACTAAAGAATTGAAGCCGATGGACAATTGAAGCGACGTAAGTTTATTTAAAACACAAAAAGCTGTCGTATACTATTTCAGACCACACCAAACTGCCTAACACTATGCTCCCACTATAAAATAAAAATACCTGAACCCACAATCAAATCTGAAACTAGACGAAAATCTTTATAACCTTTGGGCCTACACACCGACCAAATCTTCATAATATCGAAGATCCTACCAAGATCAGTAACGAACTCATCGATCCCTTCAATTTAGACAAGGCAACTGACTGTCATCTGACTTTTCCAATATCATATTTGAGAAGATCGTGGACCAACACAGCAAACCGTCAGTGAGACGTTTGCTGGCATTGAAGCGGAAGCGGCTAATAAGGGTGCGATAAATGAGGGATAACTATATAAACCAGGAAAAAACGTTTGTGAAAGAGATGCAGACTAGATCCTTAGACCAAGTTCTTTCTACTCAAGGCTTTGCCGACAATTGTCACTTCTCATTTAACGTGACCAACAGCCTACCTCCAAGTGTGAACTTGATCTCACACCCTGCGACACCAGCAGTTTAAAAATGCATATTTTATCATTCAGTGCTCTCCGGGGATCACTTTCATCAGAAACAAATCGCTTACAAACATCCTCCGAGCCTCCGCGCAGACTGCAGTTGTCCCCCATCGCATCCTCTCGTCGGCTAATGCGTTGTAACATAACGCACTTAAGTGGTCATATCCGGATGAGTACCCAAACAAGACATCATCCCATCAACAGGCAAACCCTCACAAACGAAATCCGATCGCAATTTTATGCTTGAAGTGTACATGGCTCCGTTCTTACGCCGATACCGACACCGCCACCGGCAGCAACCCCGACGATGTTTCGCTCTCGGATGTCGGGCCGAATTACCTTCTTCAGTTGCATGGCATGTGTGTCTGCCCCAGCGGCAGTGACGAAGGCATCGGTGGCGGGTGTGTAAATCACGATCGTTTAAGATTCAAATTAGGGGGCTGCCGTCGGTAATTGACTTCAAGAAGCCTAAACAGCAGCCGGAGTGCTGCTGATGTCGCTGACAGGATTGAGTCACTTTGGAGTGCGCTTCGAGAGCTCATTAAAGGATGAGAACCGACAGAGGCGGGATGCTGGTGCTAAGTGCGAACACGCTTTCATCTCAATGACAGCAGATACATAGGCGGATGGAGAGCTGTGGAAAGGAATACTTTCTCTTCGCCATGAGAATGGGGAAAGAGTGATAAGTGGATTTTTATGTATCTCACAAAGGGGAATGGATTGGAGTGTCACACACATGGACGGCCAATGATGGGGTTAATGTTGTCACATGTTGACGATATTATATGAGCATGCTCGTGTGATTGCGTTTAATCGGTCTTTAATAAGCGAACGCCTAATGAAATCGTAAATTAGAAATGATTTGATGGCTCGTAACAGCATATCGAAGCAGCATATCGTTGCGTTGCTTAATGGATTCAACGCCTGCTCTGAGGAGCTTGGGTTACGATCTTTTCCTCGTTTTACTTCGATCCGTTGTGCGTGAATTCCGTGCCGTCCGACTGGCAATTCGTGAATGATTTAATATCATTGCTCGCTTGCAGCCAGGATAAGTAAATTTTCTACGTCAATAAAATGGATTGCCTCATGAGGAAGGCTAAGCTTGTAGTTCAGCGGCGGGCCATATTCAAATTCACTGCAATAGAGTCTTTCTTTGGCAATTTGTCCGCACTTCATGGCCGGGCATGAGACCGATAACTTTAGCGCCAAGAATGAATAACTGCTATTGGTAGAGGCAATTGCAACATAAGCCCGTTCTGCGGAGTTAGTAGGACGAGATGTGTATTCATTGGCAGTGTCAAAATAGTAGTCTCTATGTACGTTCAAAAAAAGTACTGGGGTCGATAAGCCTTGAAGACCCATGAAGGATCCGAGCGGGAGTAACTGCTTCCTTCCATCGCTGACGGTCCTGAGCACGCTGCCTCCAGTCATCAAGACCAAGCTATCTTGCATACGCGATGACTTGATCTCTGTACCGGAGGTTCGGTCTTCCTCTCCTTTTCCAACCAGGAGGATCGGATTCGAAGACCCTCTTAGCTGGAACATTGGTGTCCATGCGACCGATTTATAGAAGATGCCTTAAGTGTTGACTTTTTCGAGTGTTGACTTATCCTCTCTTGTACCAGATTGAAGAAATTACAAGTCAGTGCATCTCCTATCCGAAATGCGGTGCGGGTTTCAAGGTGAATGGCGCATAGCGTATGGATCAATTTTTCCGGGATCCCGAATTCGGCCATCGCTTCAAATAATTCCTTGCGATAATTGCTGTCGTATGCGGCTTTGCTTTGAAATCGATGAAAAGGTGGTGGGTATCGACTTGAAACTCGAAAGTCTATTGGGTCTATAGTCGACGTGCTAATTAATGCGGCTCTAAACGGCTCTAAACGTTCACGCAGTACGCTGGTTAGGATTTTATAGGCGACGTTGAACAGGGATACACCTCTGTAGTTGTGGCGAGAGGTAGGATCACCTTTTTGTGGTTGGGGCTTATGGAGCTGATATTCCAGTCGTCGGGCATGCTTTCGTCCTCCCAAATTCGGCAAATGATCTGGCGCATGCTTCGTGCCAGAACATTGGCACCAGCTGTGAAGAGATCTGATGGTAAGCCTGCGACTTTGTTGTTTTTCAGCCTTTTAATGGCTGTGCCGACTTCTTCAAAGCTAGGTGGGAAGACTACTTCGTCGACTGGAGTTGGTCGGCTAAGCAGCTGTTGGAAGTGCTGCTTAAACACATCCAGCATTCCCTGTGGGTCCGTAACTAGATTACTGCTTGAGGCCAGGCTTTGGGAGTTTTTATAAAAGGCTTTTTTAAAGTTGGTTCCTCTGGTGGATTCTGCTACCTCTTTAATGGCCGAGTGGTAATGTGTGCTTACACACGCATCACTTGCTGCTGTTCAATAATCCATCAAACCAACTCTCTTCGCTGGGCGTGGTCATGTGGCATGAGTTGTTGTGTTAATTTTGTTGTGTTAATTTGTGAGCATGGATACGCTTCTTCTTCTTTGATTGGCGCTACAGTCCGGGGTGGACCTGGGCCTCAACCAACATGCCAGCACGATCTTTCGCCAGCTGCCTCCAGTTGCGCACACCAAGTTGGTTGAGGTCCTTTTCCACTTGTGTGGGCCATCTAGTACGAGGACGTCCTCTGTTGCGCTGTCCCAATGAAGAAGACTCTTCGTGCCGGAGTTGTGGTGTCCATCCGCTCTACATGACCTAGCCATCTTAAGCATGGATACGCAGATCTTTTATAATACGCTTCTAAAGGATTATCACCAATACTCCTAAGCACGTCGATATTGGCATTTAAATGACATGTTGTTCGACGACCATTGTGGTTAGCGAATCCATACTGATCCAATCTCTTTTCATTTTCAGAAACTCTTTGCAAACCAGCTTGGCCCTTCATTTTTGACAAACAATTAAAATCGTTTGACTTCATATGGAGACAGAGACAAGTCTTAACTGCTCCTACGTAACTAGGACTAGTAGTCGCGATCACTCATTTTCCATGCACTAAAAAAACAGTTTAGCTTAAGCTTGACTCTTCTTCTTCTTTGTGTGGCGCTACAGTCCGGGGTGGAGTTTCGCAGTTTCGCACAACAAGTTGGTTGAGGTCCTTCTCCACTTGGGTGCGCCAGCTTAAACGCGGGCGTCCTCTGTTGCGTTGCCCGACAGGTTCGGATTCGAAGATTCTTCGGGCCGGAGCTGTGGTGTCCATCCGCTCTACATGGATCCGTAGGCACTTAACTAGGCTCATGTCGCTGTACAGCCCGTACAGTTCGTGGTTGAATCTTCTCCTCCAGAACCCGTCAACACAAACAGGACCAAAGATTGCACGTAGAACTTTTCTCTCAAATAGACCAAGGACTTCTCCCATGCCTCCGCGCCGTATAGCAGGACTGGGATGATCAGTGTCTTGTAAAAAGTAAACTTGGTTCTTCAAGAGAGGGCTCTATTACTCAATTGCCTCTTGAGCCCGAAGAAACAGCAGTTGGCAAGAGTTATCCTACGCTTGATTTCGGTACTGATGTTATTTGCACAGTTTACTCCGGAGACGAGGTAAGTGAAGTCCTTGACTACCTCGAAGTTATAGCTGCCCATTGTGACGCTCTGTTCAAGATGTCGATGTTGTATGTCCTTTTTTGAGGACAGCGTATACTTCGTTTTGCCCTCATTCACCGCCAGACCCATTTTAGCCGCTTCCGTCTCAATGTTAGCAAAAGCCTCACTGACGGCTCGCTGAGTTCTGCCAATTACGTCAATGTCATCGGCGTATGCTAACAATTGCACTGACTTCTGAAAGATCGTGCCTCTAGTGTTGGCGTGTAAGTTTCGCACGATCTGCTCCAGGACGATGTTGAAGAAATCATATGACAGCGCGTCGACGTGTATAAGCTTAACTGCTTGGGTTAAACTCGGAACTGAATTTAAGCCAAACTTCTACAACCACTCATGTGATGCGTATGTCCTCTCATCAATAAATGGGACTTATATCGACGTAGATCTTTATGTTAAACTCGTCATACGAGAAACTTTTGAGAATGCTACGGTATTATAAACTGTCTCTCTGAAAAATATTCTCAAACTTTGCTGTTCGAAGACGACTTTAAATTGTAGAGCCCTACAACACGTGAAAGCAATACCACTCAAACTACGAGTGGTTGCTGTCGAAGCTTAGGCCTGGTAACTTAGCTCGGTCAAATCCCCTTTGCAACACAGCATCACGTGCAAATGATAATTTATTTTTCCAAACGATGCGAGCGAGTTTCGTATACATTAATGTTTTTACAATTTGACTACTCAACTTTTGAGTATTCCTGTACACTGAACAATCAGCTCACTCTCGTGTGTCAAAAAACAAGAGATCTGCGAAGACACAGAACATGAGGCAATCAATTCCGCGTTGTGACCAAAAACTGGGTCTCCCGCAGACACCAACTTGGTTGAATTCGAGTGCTGTTCTAATCCCAAAGACGGCCATTGACTGACTTCGACTTTAAGGATGGCACTCAATTTTGAATAACATAGTATATCAAAAAGCTAAGCTGTCGGATTTTGGAGGATACCATATCCAACATAAGGCAATAGCATTACATTCATAGAAAGTCAATGTTTGGCGTGGATTGTGGCCCGAAGTCATTCTCAGTTCATAAATTGTAAAATACTTTGATATTGGCAACACATGCCGTACAGCTGATGCTACAATGAATATTCGGCACGAGGCATTCGTGCTGATTGTGTGGTTTCCTGCAGTTTCCCTAAAGTCGCAGGCTTATGCCAACCATGACGCTTTGGAACTGGATATGTCGCTGCTGACATTAGAGCGGTGTCACATTCCACTCAAATGCTCTTCATGCAACTTTGCATCCAGGATTGGAGTAAATTTGAAAGAATAGCCTACCTTTGAATGGTAAATAATTTATGTTCGCAAAATCTCTCTAGTTGCCACCCGACATTCCCATTCCCATAAATTGCTCGAGATAATGTTTGGCACGTTTCACCACCAGGAACCACACCTCGTCCAGTTGCTTGTTTCCTTGCACTAGGCTTAAAAAAAAGCCCCGTTGCCAACGACAACACAAACTACTCTCCTTCCACAGAAAGGAGTACCGGAATATGCTGATGGTCCAACTTTCATCCCACAACGAAGGCAAGAACACTTTGTCCTCAGATCCTCAAGCCAGATGTGCTCGATCAGCCGCAGTCTGCCATGTGCCCGCTGCAATTGATGCAAATCCTCAAGAAAGGCAAACAAGAATCCGATGCTGCCGAAGTAAGTATCGCCCAGAAATGAACGACTTAATCCTTGAAATATTATCAAGAATTCAGAATTCTGTTACCTCGAGCTCTCGGGCCCTCGGGTACACCAAAAACAACATGTCACGCCCAATTAAGTTCGCCGAACAAATTACACCGAAAGACAAAATGAATGATCACTTCATTTTCTCACTCGCGCTACGTCGTTGCCATGAATGACTGGCCTGACCACGGTTGGATGCAAAATGCATACAAGATTTCCGGGTGTGCTGCGGCTAAAAATAGCAACAACAGGATTTGTGACTAGCGAGGGAGTTGAAATTGCCTCTTGAACGTGCGGCGTTGCAGGATCGATGGAAATGATTTATGCGCTTCCGTTTCGTTTTGGGTAGTTTTGCTCTGGTTATCGGACCGAAGGCATTTGTCTCAATTATATCTGTGAACTGGGATGTTCCTTCGCCTGGGTGTTGTATTTTTTGTTCCCCGATTCTCGTGTTAGACAATTTGTAGGAATTTGAGACGGCAAGACACGGTTGCATGGTGTTTTGACATTTCCTAATGAAGCGACATGCCGGATGACAAATTGAGAATGGGAAATCTGGGCCGGCAGGAACAAGCATTTCGTGGAGGTAACTAAATGCTTCATGTCTGAATTTTCTAGTTTTTTTTTTGTCACAGACATTTCCCCTGGGAGACAGTCTGAAGGTTGAGCATGATCAATCAACATGTTGTCTATTCAGGGTCAGGGCGTAAACTTCTTCGTGGAACGAGGAGCACTGCGCGATTCCTTAGGGAATGCGTCAGCTAAGCAACGGGAGGAATTCTTCAATTCGAATCGAAAGGGCCAACTACAGTCAGCTTAAGTAAATTTAATCTTGTGTCAAAACTGAACGATAGGTAGACAGAATCATCGTCAATTTGTGTGTGGCTGTAATTGGAAATGGGAACATACGCAAAATTTAAGAAAGCGACTGGCTTCGGACCCACTTCTGTTAAAACTTAACGAAACGTTGACAGAATTATCGTTTGTGCTTGTATTTGCAATGGGAACATACTCCAAAATTCAACATCAACATCATTTACTTAAGTAGCAGGCGACTGGTTTCGCATCCACTTAATTTTGCAAATGTGAACAATTGTTCCATTTGTAGACCCAATTTCCTCGTCGTTTTCTTGCTTTCTACGAATTTCGTTCGTCGAACATAGTACTTTGCTGTTGCCACCGCTGTAAGTCGATCACTTCAACAGGCTAGTCCATATAGCATTTCATCAAGCAGTAGTTTAAAAGTCATGAAAAATGATATCAAAGTGACCTCTGAACGTGTTCACCCTGTCATCTGCAGAAACGGCTTATCTCCGCGCTTAGTGTACGCTAAACATCAGCGGTTAACAGTAAACCCTCGACAGCACAAATCAGAACAACTGTCACTTCGACACAGTCTAAGCGTCTATTTACGTGTTTGTCCATAGAATTGTCATCAAGCATTTTCAAGAAAAATGAACAATCTGAGAAAACCTCGACCGGACCTGGCAAAGAAATCCGAAGAACGGAATGGCGAAGTTGCCAGTCGGGTGAGAGACGACATCGAAGAGTTCCGAAAGTGGGTGAAGGACCAGAATCACTTGATGTCGCGCATCGATGATCAGTACCTGGTGTGTTTCTTGCGATGCTGCAAATTCAATCTAGAAGCCGCAAAGAATAGACTCGATGCCCTGCTTACCTGCAGGACTGTTTACTTTGATCTGTTCTTCGATTGGCGTGTCGACAAGCGAACCTTGGAGATCATACAGACTGGGTAAGTGGGTTGAAGCACATTCCCGCCGGAACTCTTCGATTCTTGCTGCTTTTAGGATTCACCTGGTTCTGGAGGACCCATTGCCGTACAGCGGTAACCGGCTCTTCATCACGCAGCTGGAACATTTTGATCCGAAAAAATACGGCTACCTCGAGGTTTTTAAGGTGCTCTTCATGTTGTTCGAGTTGATGGCATTCGAGGACGACTACACATCCATCAATGGCGTCGAATACATTCTAGACCTTGCCGAGTGCAATGTGCAGTGTGTAGGTCGGTTGGACGCGGTCTATGTGAAGAAAATCTACAACTACATGACCGAGTGCGTTCCTTTCCGGTTGGTGCGCGTGCACGTGATCAACATGAAGAAGGAGCTAGAAGTTTATCACAACTTCGGCAGGAACATACTGCCGGCACAGCTGCCCTTCGAACTGATGGTCCACGAGGACATGAAAAGCCTTTACGCGCAGATTCCTCAATTTGCCCTCACCGCCGAGTATGGCGGCCAGAATGGAACCACTCACGAGATCATAATGGAGATCACCCTCAAGATGGAGGAACACGTGGCCTACTTCGAGCGCGATGTCTACTACAAGAGCGTCGAGAAGAACCGCCCGGGGCCGATCACAACCCTCCAGGTGGACTTCTCCGCCGAGCGAAGGCGCAAAAAACACGAAGTCTACTAAAATGTTAAATATCTTTTATTCAATCATTTGCTTACATGTATGTATCATTATATATATATTTCACAAAGTAAATAACTAGTTCTACATGTTTACACATAAATTAATGTCTATGTACGTCTTTAGTTCTATGGAAATTTTATTGCTAAATCGTAATAGTAGTCCCTAAATGTCTAGCCTGGCACATAAGATTGACTGCATAACTTAAGCTTAAGCCTAAATTGTATCTAGATGTGAAGAAATAAAGTGTGAATGTGATATTCTTGTGCTTTATTTTGTATAACGCGTATCCTGCTAAGGGGTTAAATAGAAATTAAATTAATTCCGATGAGGATGTAAGATGCAGACGGGGTGCCGTGACATCTATACTTGAGTTGTACATTTCTGTGCGAACGATTGATTGAGCGAGGACGATGACGAGGACGCACTGCTGGTGGACGACGGCGCTTTGTTTATACTCTGCACTATCAGATTGAGGCATTCTAGGCTGGAGCCGTTCACCGAAGACGTGGAATCGAATTCTGAAAAGACAAAAAGAGATGTGGGTTAGTGAAGCCAATACTAGTGACAGATCTACATCACAACACTAGTAGTGATGTAGACTCTCTTTCCATGCCCAGAGTCTACATCACTACTAGTGTTGTTCGCTCTAGGAAGGAGGGGACCTGGGGGCTTAACAAGATTTTTCTATATTGCTGCCCAATTCAATATGCTTGACTTCAAAATGGTGGAGCCGTGAACTAAAAAAAAAATATTTATCGTACCGGGAATTGAACCTAGAAACATAGTGCAAGCAATAGGGTCAAAAATAAACAACAACTACAATAAACAAAGCGTTGCTGCATAAGGTTGCATAAGTTCGGTTGGGTCAGCCAAGAGCTCTTAGTACAAAATTTGGTTTGGTTTTGAGAATTGACATTCACGAGCAACACTCGTGTTGTGGCACCTGCTAAGTACAAATGGACAATTAATTCTCAAAAGACAAGTCCTAGATAGCTGAATGATAAGTCGGCGACTTTGACACAAGATGGTACTCGGATTGTATAGAGTATTACTTTTTCCTGATCTAAAGAACTTTGATTTGTGTTGTGACCTAGCAGTAACGTGTTATAAAATTACACCTTTGCAATGTAAAACCTGTGAAAAGCCTGACGACAGACATGAAAAATGCAAGTTTTATGAAGCTGCCATATTGCTGTCTCCTATAAGTTCAATCTAGTAGATGAAGCTAGGCCTTGGAGACACGAGACCAGACTCATGTCTTCTTGGGGACACACTTTCCTCAAGTTTAGAACGACAAATCAGAGAGAGGTTGATATGATCAAACTTCGCTTGAGTGACAGCAGACAGGATAGAGTTTTTTGAAGTATTGAATTCCAGGATAACAAAAGATAATGAAAACCTATAAAATGTACGATATTGTTTGCCCAGGTAAAGGTTCGTGAGACAACTAATATGATAGCAATTTGGAAAAAATGCCCCTTTAATACATGAATCGTACGAGCCCATTTGGAAATTTATCAACAATATGCATGCCGCGTGGTGGCCCGTGGCGTTGTGGGTATGTGCGTCGACCCCAACCTCGACGTCGTAGGTTCGACGTTGGCATAAAACTGTAGGTCCCTTCCACACGTGTGAGAACAATAGCACGCACAACACGAGTGGTTGCTGAGAAGCTAGACCCTGGCCCCCTACGGTCTGTAGCGCCACCCATATTATTATTATTATTCATGCCGCGTCTGCTGAACGTCTTGATCAATCAATGGAACATTTGACCTCAACATGTTTGGTGCATGCAAATCATTAAATCTTCACATTACAAACGGACATAAGTTTCTTACTAGAAGCGTGGTGTTGGGAAAATGTACAACCAGATATGTGATCTTCAACACATTCAAAACCCGTACAAAAATTGTCAACAAATTTGTATGTAAAAAAAACTTATCCATAGAGTGTCCAAACTAGTAGAATTCCTGTACGGCAGTTTTGAAAATCTCATGCATGGACATCAAGCTTGTAATACATATTTACAATCTCTGTTTCAATCGCATAAGTCAAAGGGAGCTCTCATTTAAGACTGGAAAGCATTGGTTTATGGTATGCCATTCCACAATGCGACTAAGTTAACAATCCCTTGGCATGTTTAAATTTAGAAAACCTTCTACAAAAGTAGTGATTCTATAGTGGATGCGTTTCGAGAATTATAGACCATGATCGCTATAATCGTTCGTTTGATCCTATTATTATCAAAACTGTAGAAAATTGGAAGATACTGATCCTATTACAGCCATTTTTGTCAGAGAAAGTCTCAAACAAGCACATTTTACATTTCAATATCCATCCACACGTTTAAAACGTTCTACTCACTCAGGAAAATCAAGTTAGTTAGGGAATCGTAAAACAATCAACATTTTTCATCTGCGATGAAGCTCATTCTTCACTCTGTGGATTCGAATAAGTCCAATTCTGACAAGGATTCCACTCAGAAACCACTGCCACTGGGGGCAATTTGGTGTGGTGGTATTATTGGTTGATTCTCTTCCAAGCTGATGAACGAGCAATCCTCACTGTCAATATACACCGTTAAAGACATATGTTAATAGAATTTGATTGACATCAAATCGACAAAATGGCTCTAAGTCTCATATTTCTCAAACATGGCCGCATTGACTTTTTATTGGTGAACTGACCTGCTAGCCCAGATCGTGTAATTTCCATCATGACTTAGTTTTCGTTCGGTTTGTGCTTGTGAATACTTTCTGCAAACTCTTTATACCCTTGAATTGAATATTCGTCAAGTCGAGCGGTTTATTAAGAATGAGTTGTCAAACCATGCTAACCTCAAAACAATCGAGAATGTCACAGTAATCAGTGCTGTCAATTTTGAGAGCTTTGCTTCTTAATAAACACCCTTTAAAAATGGGTCTGAAATATTTATAAAAAAAACTCGGAGATTACCCACGAAAGCTTCTGGGTTCTGCTTGGAAATAATATTAAAAACATTAATAGATGAGATGCGTTCATGTTTAATGTCAGCCTATCCATAAATGCCTAGCTACAATTCACCAACCATCGAATTGGTTCGAAGTATCACTTTTCTAAAAACGTTTAAAATTATCAATGCCCTGACTCACCTGATATTGGAGTGTATCTGTCCGATTCCTTGTTAAAGTGATGCAGCTTCTCACGAAAATATGAATCTGTGTATGCATTCTGAAAATAGAAAAAGAAAACATTCACTTTTAATATAGTTCACCAAGGCGCTGCTAATTACGAAGTCCCTTCCAAGCCCAGAGCCCATTCCCACCAAACAGTCCTCTTGACAATTTGCCAGAGCTTGTCACTCAGATGAGAAAGAACATGGTTTTTGTCATTGTCTCTCAGGACAATGTGTTTCCTAGTCGGAGTCTCTCGTGCGACAGCACAATACAGTTGCCCAGGATGACACCGAGCATTCCCCAATTCCCCGATCGCCGTGCACCGAGACCAATTAAAACTCACTGAACCGCACTAGGACCAGGCACCAGCCGGGAATGATCTATACACTCTTATTAGTAATTAAATTAATTTGCAGAAATTACTGAAATTCACGGCAGACATTCCCAGACGACGCAATCACTCGAAAGTGACCAAGGACGGGAGGCGGAATTGCATTCAATGATCCGTGTGTACCGTCTGTACGTGCGTGCGCGTCGCAGGGAACGCTGAATCGTAGCGCTTTCCCAGGATCCATTTGTCATGCGGCACGACACTTAATCATTTCTGCTCCGCGGAACGTTTTGTCTTTTTACATCGGGTGAGGCACTCAACAGCTTCGGCAGTGATTCTGGGAGGTTTGCGATCATTACCGAGTGCAGTGCAGCACTTAGCACTTTGTAATGATCATGCGGAACATGCTGCTGCCATCACTGGAGCCGCTGCGAGGAGCTGCCCGCGAGGAAAGGATGCACGAGTCTTAAAGTATTACCTACTGGGTCGGGCGATGTGTACATGTGGCAATGTAACGAGATGTGGAATTCACTTCAGAGAATAGCGATTTGTGCTTGAAGTCATAAATCTTATGCTTGGCCGGAGCGGCACATATGGAGGATTTAGAATGTGTGTACAACGTCGTGGTGATGTCTTAATTCCTCCGCAAGGAGCATTAACACGATCTTGAAGTACTATTTTTTATCGTCTGCTTTTTAATTTTTTCTTGTTGTTTCATTTATGAAACACTTATTGCAATGTTGGCGAGGTTTGTACTAGACTGACATTGATCCTGAGTCCTGACTTCGATTTTGGATCTTTCCTTAAAAAATAAGTCGCACCAGATGAGGGATTTGAGTTTCTTCAGATTACTAGCAGCGAGGCTTTCGATGGTGCTCTAGTTAAACTTCTTGCCTCTCTGCAATGTTCACCCGATACAGTAATGCAGCCAACACTGCGTGAATCGTATTGAGTTTCCTTTTGCCCTTAACATAGTGTTCGTTTTCAGGATGCTTCATGACAAGCTGGTCCAAAGACCACAACAGTCCAGATCTTCACACTGCGACACGACCTAGAAAAGACCTGCGACCTACAGATCGACACTAACCGCATACACATGGATTCAAAGACCGGATATGACAGCATGCATAGATACGAGCATGCCTAGACACCACCAAATCTGACATTTTTGCCAAACTAGTCGACTCGGGCGACGATGGAGAATTCTGGTTCAAAGAACTCATTGAGGCAGTCGATGTCAAAAATTATGTGGACAAGACAACGGACAGGATCACTTCAGCACTACAGTCACACTACCTTTCAGAAGTATGTCTGAAATGAATGAAGCTTGAAAATGCATTTGTCTGGCCCAGTCACCATTTGCCAGTGGCATCAAATATATGGCACTGGGTATCGCAATGGACTATCAATGGTTTAAGTGTGATGGCAATTCTCACCTAACTTATGTGCTGAAGAGGACATGATTCATAGAACACTGCGAGCAGTCCTTGGCTGCCATTGAGATTAAATAAAGGGTCTGATGGTAAACTGAGGGAGAATGACATACAAAGTAGCGCATAATTAATCATTCCATCGGACGCTAATCATCGTAAGAATGATGTGTACGCTTTATGAAAATCCGCCATGTTTTCGGTGACGTAAGGCGAGATTAGCGGCATTCAATTTCAAGAAAATGAGGGCTATTTGCAATAAAACTTTACAAAAAAGCACAAAACATCATCACACACAACATCATCTTTACACTAATATGAATGAATTTCCGCAATTAGTATGTAAGCAAGAACAATTCAATCGCTCTCATCCCCTTTTACGTCACATCTGTCAGTTAAAGTGTAATCTTATACATATCATTCTTGAGTCAATCGAGAATTGTTATAGCCAAGTTTTTTTACCAGTTTTATTGGCGAAACAAATTAAACGAAAACAGTGTGTTCTTCAGCACAATACAAAAACATAGCATACGCCGAAAGGCACAGAATAAAAATGTACAATAAGAATAGCTTAGAGTACCCGTATAGGGTCAGTAGGTTAGGTGTAAGAACATTTGTTAAGTTAGTTAAGCTAGTTTTAAGCATTTTTGTCTAGCATGCAAGTAAATGAATTGAGAATAAAACAAAAATGAGAAAAAAAAAATCAATCGAGAATTGATATTTGTGAACTAGACAGGTGCAGTATACAAACAGGCAAACAACGAGTAGCTATACTCCGTAAGAGCGTGGAGTGATTGTGTGGATTTTATCAATCATTAATTAGTCGACGCAGAGTAAATTTCGACGTTGGTTTCCATCATTCTAATCGTATCGCGGCAACTGGGCAATTGTCTTGGGGCTGAACTACTCGACTTGAAGAGACTGGCGTTCATGCGGGAAGAGTTTGGGAAGAATTTTTTTAGAGGACGACATCTGCAATGCGGTAACTGTTATTGATATGTTTCTGCCGGCCTTGGGGCGACAGTGGAACATTTGGTTTCAATAAGACGGTCCAACTGTGTATAACCACAATGTATATTGTCAAGGAAGTGCTTCCTGGTTGCGTAATCTCCCATTTTGGTGATTCGGCAAGATCGCCGATGTAACCATCCCCGACTTCTTTGGTTTTAGTCGCGGGTTATTCCAACAGATCTGAGACGATCGTAGCCCTTATGGAGAATATTCGACAGAAATTCTAACAGTAATCAACAGAAGTCTTACAGAAAAATGCGATGGAATGGGAAGAAATTTGTATCAACATAAGCGGACACATAACAGAAAAAAAAGTAAAGGTCCTTGAGACGTCCATCACTAAAAATTATAAATAAGTACTTCAAAAACAAAATGGGAGATTAATTTTGCATCGACTTGTAAACACTGTCCTCATGAAAGACCAAACAACACAACGTTTTGACCAGAGCGTCTCAGTCGATAGCCGTAAAATTGACGCAAGTAGAGACTTAGTCTACGGGCAACAGAAAGTGCAACAGAATAAATTTGTCCATCGCCGTTTCCTTGGACTCAGGAGCCAATGGAGTACTAGAGTCCTCGCTCGAAGAATCAAGTTGACTTTATAGAAGACAATGATTATACCAGTTCAGCTGTGGCATGGATCAAAATCGGATGAAGAGGTCCTCAGTTTATCCGAGAAAAAATCCTATCATGCTATCATATTTGATATTTGGTCCTGTTGTGTTGATAGAATCTAAAGGAGGCAAATTAAACACTCACAACAAGGGCTGTACAGCAATTTCAGCCTTTCCGGGGCAAACGCCTGAGTTGACCCGCCCATGAGTCTTCGATGCCGAGCCTGTTGGTCAATCCATCAATGGAGAGCGCACATATGTAAGTGTTCAATAACCTCAATGAAATCAACAAAAGCCAGCCACCTGGAAGGGATTGTTGTTTGAAGCCCAGGTGCGCCTAGAAAAAAACGTCCCAAATTTGTGGTTTGATTCGGCTAATCTCTCGAATGTTAAATATAGATCACTGCGGTCATAACTTACGAATTTAGTGGGACGGATCAATGGATTATCGAAATCTCACGAAACTTGCCCAACACCGTATTTCAGGTGTTCGCTGCATCGTGTGGGAGGAATGGGGCACACATCGAACATATTGCTCAAAAATGTGTGATTCCCACCACTCAACTACCAGATCGAACAAATGAGACACATTATATCATTTCCCTGCGATCGTTGCATATCGCAAACATTGGTTTCCGCAATTTGTATTAATAGTCCGACACGCACAACTTACGCCTCCGGGCAATTAATCAAACGCATATCTGGAAACAGAATCCCACTCCGTCCTGAAAAGGGAGTGAACTGCGACTGCGACTGCAAGCGCACGCACGCACGTAACGCACGTAGAACACCATTCATTATGTGCAACGAACAAATTTGCTAATTTACCATAAACACTTGTGGGGTTGGTGGTTGTGGTGTGGTTTTGATTGGATTCTGGCCAAATGCCACAAAATCAAAAACCCCTGAATCCACGACATTAAAACCTTGTGCAGCCAGTCGCTGGTGAATGCATGTGCGCGCCGAGACGAGCAGCCGCGCACCGCCGAGAGCTCCACGGGTTCCCCAGAAACACATCAGATGTCATGCGTTCCTATGATTCGTGAGGGATTCGAAGGCAATCGAGATGACGGTGTCTATTATTAGGCTCAAGTCACAGGGCGAGTCATTAAAATTGAATTCCAAACGAAAAGACATAAAATCAAGCATCCGAGCATCCGAGTATCTGAGCAAGCGATTTAAATTTAATTATAAAATATTCACTGCCACATTGTTTCGAGTTTGCGCGACAACCCTAGCCGTAGCTGTCACTTTGATCTGCGTATGTCACCCTGTCTGGCACTTCTGGGATTACACCGCTCTGCGCTCCGTCTGCCCCGTGTGCCTATGTCGTCGAGTGTTAATTGCATTCATTGAGCGACTTAGGCGACTGCAGTTGACTCGGTTGTTTCGAGGAGAAATTATTAATTTCACTCTCGGATCAATTAATCGAAACTGTTGGCCGGGTCTGCGCCTCGCATTCGCGCTAATGGAAGGGATTTTCAATTTCTTTTCCTTTCCTTTGATGTGCTTGGTAAGACGAATGGCAGCGCTGGAATGACAGAACACCGCTAACCAAGAGTCTCCGAAAAAATATGATTTTTCGAGTTTTTCTGTTGTTTTTTTTTTGTTTTGTTGGCGAAGACGACAGCGGAACAACGACCGGTGTAGCCGCGAGTTGACAGTCACCCAGCCCAGTGGCTACGTGGAGGTCTTTTATTTATCATTTATTTTATAACGTTTTTAATTGATCATGACACAAATGATCCCACGAGATTTATGAAACGTACCGCGACCAGACATATGCTAGTTAATATCGTGAATTTATTTTATCCGTTTCTCTTTGGATCACTTAACGTCAACAACATTCTAAACAGAGTTCTTTGTTCATCCTCTGAACTAAAATGGCAGACGTAGGCTACTTGTCATTGGAAGTGAGGCTGAACCGTAAATTCCTTTGGCAGCCATTTTGTAGACTTACATATTATAGTCTGTTCAGCTTACTCAAGCGGAGATAAACTGATAAACTACTGCGATGGTAGCTGCGGCAAATGTTTCACGGCTCATAAAGGACGTGTGGAATAATTTTCAGCCTGTCTGTCTGTCATATTTGACATTTATGGTTTGAAGTGCTTAATAAATAGTCATGAATTGGGTTGCATCAGATGCTTCGATGATTTTTCAATTTATGTACTTTCAGGCGACTTCGTCCACATGGGACTTGGTTTGTGTGGTAGCCTTAGAGCAACTGGAATAACAACTCGATTTGTTGAACCTCTGAATAAAATTAAGTAGTTCAACATGAGGAAAGGTATCAATTTTCACTTGTGATATGTCATGTTGGTGTCGCAGTGACTTCTCGTAATATACGTTGAACTTAATTATGTTCTTGCGACTACACTGTGTTTCAAACGGTAGAACATGCCGTCTGTTAAATGCTTTAGAGTTCTTTTTGTAGTGACGTCTGGTGTGATTTTGGAAAACGATCAAACAGAAGTCTGGTCGCACATAGAGTATTAGTAAGTACAGTCCTAAGCGCAATTACTCGCAGAATTGCCAGTAAAATATATTTTATTTATTATATAGTTTATCATCTCCATTTCTCACCTCTGTGGACTAAGAGCTTTGAAGTAGCACCAGTTGCCAGGGGCCATTCCAAGTCGGATCACCTGTAAGATGTCATGGACCTGCGTCATATGATCTGACACTTTGTTTCGATCGCTTCAATCTCATTCTATACCCAAATATGAACCCAAAACGTCTCAAGAAATATATGAAACAATTTAAACTCAGAAAGAAGGGCTGAGTGTTATTATATCCGACTGGCTTATTTCCTAATCTTCATTATAAGAGAGATTAAGTTTCATCTAAATGCGTGAATCAGTTTTATAAGCAACAAGACTTCCATTGAATGTTTAAGAAACTTAGACCCTTCTACACCACGTAGGCAAACTGCTATTACGAAAACCAGTTTTGAGTGATTTTGAGTTGACAGTGTGATATTTCAGACACTTGTGTAGCGAACGAAACCGCTAGAAGGAGTACTTATTCCATACTCTTTCCGGATGTAGACTGATCAAGACATTCATACTTGTTGCTACTCCAAAGCATGCACTGAAACTTGAAACACTTACTAACACAAATTGTAGATGGTCTACGGGACTGGGTCCGTCATTAAAAACAGCTGTGGCTTGCTATCGATTCTTAACACCTACGCAGTCAGATCAGAAGGGGTTGACACTAGAAATAGCCCCAGAATGTTAAATAAGAGGGCTTGGTGCCATTGAATCACATGCCTCCAGATTAAACCTTCGTAATGTAACGACTTATGCAGAAGCTGTATCGACAGAAGCAGTGGTCTCTCGCCCAGTAGAGAATGCAACATAGTCACCTAATATTTCAACAACTTGACGGAACTAAGTTGAATTATTATCAGTCAACTCCCTTTATCAAAAGTAGAATAGGAATAATCAGAACAGCGTAGTAACACAACGGGCCTACTCTGGCGTAAGTGTGACTGATGCCAACCAGAAGTCCAACCTAACTCAACTAAATTGTGTCATTTTCCCAGTTTGCTACAGTATTATTTAAGCTGCTAAGACCATGGACAAATCTAGTCAAATAACGTTCAATTGTTGTGTAAAGACAGAACTGGAGAGTGGCTGGCACCGTAGCTCTTACCAGCCTTTTCCTCACCTTCTACAGAGTTAATTTGCCAAGGCCCCTAACGTACTGGTATAATTGATCTCTGTTATTCCCAGATGGCACTCACAGCACAGTAAATAGACCTACAATTGTGCCGATATGGATCTGTTTAAGGATAGTAGCTTTTAGCAGTTGTACTTTGACGAAATTATTCTTGTTGCTAATATCCGGTACCTCCGACCATCTTGGGCTGTCAGCTGTGTTTCTTTCCCCTTCAGTAGGAGTTTACCCTTTCGCACAATTAGCTACGATATCTTTTTGTACCAAATATATACGTTTTTACTTTTCAAGCGACCAGCAAAACGAGCTAAGCTTTTAAAAACACCATTGCTTTTTAAATTCCCCTTATTGCTTCTTGAAGTTAAATGAAATGCGAAAATACCAACTGTTACTTAGGCGTATAGCGTTTGACTCCCAGTTGAGACAGCAAAAGTCAACGAATCTTAACGAAACGGTGTGTTCTCGAGACATATTTACTAGATTTTTGTTTCTGAAGGAGTCTGGTTATTTTGAGGAGCCACGTGTCTTGTTATTCTTATTCAGTATTGTTTGACAAATCCTCGTGGAAGGTCGCATACCTCAAACAATATTTTCGTTATTGCATTTACCATCCACAAATTCGTGTATCAGACAGTGTAGTCAGATTTTAAATTTCATTTGGCGACATAGTTTGGTTTATCGTCACAACCTAAAGGCCCATTAATATGAGGTCGCCGCTTATTGCGAACTTCGCAAACACTGACGTTTCATTCATATGGAGTTTTTTCATTCGCAAATAGCTACGAGTGCAAACTGCCATTTCACTGCAAATTTGTTTGTCGTGGAGGTTGCGGATTGCGTTTGAATTTTTGTGTATTACGAACAATTCGCGGAGAGAATGATTGATTCGCAGAGGAAAACTTTTAAATCATTAATTAGGATACTTAAACTAACTTTTATTCGGATTTTTGTCGATGAAAAAACTCCTTAATTCAGTTCCCATCCCTTTGTATACTAAGAAGTATAACTTTTTGTTCATATGCTGGAAAAAGGTTGTTTCTGAAAGTTCGCATTCGCAATTCGCAGCTCATATAAATGGGCCTTAAAAATTAGGAAATGATAACTATACGCAGTTGGTTACATTTTTTGTGCGCGAACTTTGCATACCGAGCATGACGCTCGAAGCAGTGGTCCACAATTGGACCTTCAGTATGACCCTTGCACGGACCAAGCGTACCTTGAAATTATATTCAAAAAGTAAGTGTCAAACACCTATTAATTTATCCATGTTGTTACAATTTATGAAATGTATTTCTATTCATTAGTTGCCCATTGAACGCTGCATCAGCTCACTTTCAAGTTCAATTGCATAAAATTCGAATAAATTACAAATTTCTTCAACTACCAACAATATCCCGGCGAGAAGCTATATAATTGTAGGCTTATCGTTGGCACCCCACATTCGTGTAAATATTTTTGTTAACGAGGAAGCCAAATTTACAAGTCAAATTTTATTAGCTGTCTTGACATTTTTGTAGGAAAACTGAAATTCATCGACAGTAGAAGTATCAGTAAGTATCAGTATCAGTGTAGTGGCCCGTGGCGTTGTGGGTATGTGCGTCGACCTCAACCTCGATGTCGTATGTTCGATTCCTGCTCTGTACGACGAAAATAATGTTCATGACCCCACCTCTTTCGAGTCACTGACAATGCTCAAAGAGTATTTCCTTTCAAGGAAAAGCTTCTCAAACAAAGCCTTTCGGATTCAGCATTAAACTGTAGGTCCCTTCCACTCGTGAGCACGCACAACACTAGTGGTTGCTAGGCCCTGGCCCCCTACGGGCTGTAGCGCCACCCATATTATTATTATTAGAAGTATCAGTCTAGTTGGGTAAACACAAAAAATGTTTCTCTACGTACACCATCTCCGTACAGTTGAAAGTTCGTCACAAACTGTAACTTTGAGTCAAAATGTTAACCGACACTTCCATTCCTTCATCTGTAATCTTGATGTATGCCAATATGTTGACTGTCACAAAGCGCTTAAGTTTTCGACATTCCACTGAAATATTATTAACAAACAAAATCGCTTACCGTTAAGTGCTGCCAATTTATTAAAAACAAACAAAGTCAGTTTGCCATTAGACAGGCCATAATCTAATGGCAATAATATATGAACGCTTTAAGCCTGTGGCATCCCCCCACTGCATCAGCTCACTGCCAAGTGTTGTCCAAGCGTTTTGTAATCTATTTAAAATACATTTAGAAAAGCGACACGCTCGATGACGAATTCCCTACGCGACATTAATCAAACCAAGCAGACACCTCTCAGCCAGTGATTGTCAGGCTAGCGGCACTCGGATGTGCGAGCAGAAATGGATGTTCCTTGTTTCTTATTGTCAACATCAATTAGCATCAAAAATAAGACACATGAGTCTGGGAACTCCTTTCAATCGGTAACTATAAAAATTCCTTTTGTCAACGATTCCATCGAAGGGCACTCGCCCACGCTGCGCGGCGCAGCCTACGAAAAATCTCACATGCGAGTAGGTTTCGAAGTGTCATCACATTCGGTATCGAATTCGCCGAAACGACCAGAAATTTACTGTCACGTTGACGTTCCGGTCATACCCAGACGAATAAAATTCACCCGAAATACGTGAATTAATGAAAAATTATGTAAATGGAATAATTTATAACGTCAATTCAGTGTGATGTGTTCACGGGTATTTTTAGACGCCTATGCCGAGCAGAGGACGCATTTTTAGGGCGCGTGCATCCCGTGTGTGGCCCGCGGCGATTAAGATGCAGGAGCTGACTACTTGCTGTGTATGTCTTCATCGCTGATACCGGGGCGCACGAAATGAAAAGAAAAGATTTGAAAATGTTGTAGCCCCAAGATTTTCCTTGGGTCGAGCGACTGTATCGCCTTTAGTGGATGTCTTCGTTAGCTGCTCGATAGAATGCACGCGCGCGAAATGTGCGTAGATCCCATCAAAGGGACACGAAGACAAATTGCCGCGAAGAACATGACACCAAAAATGGATTACAAGTCCATGTCTAGCTGAAGTGTGTTGCTGTGGGATTCGTGTGCCACAGGCGGTACGAGGTGGTCCGTTTTTCTTTTGTTGTGTCTGAAGGAGGGCAACTAGCATTGAAGGTGTCTGCTGAGAGACCTCGCTTGGGTGACATTGGCTGACAGGCGAACACATTGTTGCACGGCAATTATTAATGTTTACAACGGCGACTGGTACAGTGAATGGCTGAGTGGACATTGAGAGCAGAAGTTTTGTGGAAACTTCAATACGAGAGCTGTCTTGTCTCTCCTTACGGAGTTGACTCAAAAAGGAGTTGTCTGGGATATAAGGCTGTTAGAATGCCAAGACAAGGCTCGACTTCAACTAAGTTAATGTTGCGCAAACCGTTTAGTACCTTTGGTTCAATCTAACGCGTGGATAAATAAATAAAAAACCACAAAACACCACAAATCTTCAAAAGTTTCGTTCCTACTCAGTTTGTGACCATGAGATAGGTACAAATTTAGTTATATTATACGCCCCCAGTTGGGCACAATTTAAAAACGAATTCATTTCTATATGCGACCACAAATTTATTACATGTCAACGAAAAGAATTCGAAGTTCGAATCGACGAATGAACCACGCAATGCATCTCTGTCATCCGTTTGTGAACAGTTTTCGAAGAACATCACCGTTTCGGATACACCAGCAGAGAGAGTGAGAGAGAGGCTATACGACCGGAACGCTTTTCCATAGCAGGGAATGAAAAATGTTTTCACTTCTTGTGTCAGTCGAATGGATCGACGAGATAAATCAAAGAAACTGTTTTTGAGTTCCTTCCATATTGGGAATGCAGACTGCACTCGCAGGCGATTCACATTTGTTTATGATATACCTTCGGAAGCATTCAACTCGATGAGATGATCATTTATGTCTTCGAAATGGAATTACTTACATTGCTGTTGAAGGTCAAAGTCTTCTTTTGGCTTAAATTCCTCATAAATTGATGGTGTTTATATATAAACAAAAACAGAAGTCTGTCAGTAGTTGGAGGAATTTTTCGACAAAGAAAGAGTTAGGCTACGGAATAAGATGAATGAGAAATCGGTCTCTGATGGAATACGTTTGAGGGTGTGAACAACTTGAGGCAGACACTGGGTCTGTTGTTAATAAGTTTATAGGTTTTCAGACATGTTCTTCTTATTTTGGCAGCCTTACAGTAAGTTGTCAATCAGCAAGCCTCTTCAGCAAAGCCTGATCTTATCTTAGTTTCCTACAGTCATCTCATTTTGTGTATGCCTGCCCAATACGCGGTCGTTCACGGTTAGGTGTTCCCAAAGGCTTGGCATTTAAAATCTTTTGACAGGAGCTAAGCTTGCCAAGTCCAATCCGCATGATGCGTTGGATCTAGACCGTAAATTTCGTAAACTTTTCCAGACTACCTATCAAGGCAGACATCATCAAAGACTAGACACAGAACTTTTCACTCGGAATTATAAATTTGCCTGTTTTTGCCCTCACTCCTTAGAGTAGGACGGCTCATATAAAGGCGTTGAATGACCCCTATAAACTCGTTCGAGCGGGGCTCTATTTCTCAGAGCCCAAAGCAACAAACGGTTGACAAGCTTACATTTCAAGATTGCACTTAGCCACAGATTGTGAGGTTTCCGTCTTCATAACCAAAACTTCTCAGACTTGTGATTACCACCGTTACAGAAAAAAGTGTGATATTTGATTGATATTTTACAACAAAGAAGGTGAAAAGTGAAATAGCGAAATGTGTACAATTGTGCGTCTGCATTGCTTATCCCATACACAAGGCAAAAGACCCTCTGAGCTGCATCTGTATTAGCTGTTCAGCTACATCAACTTAGCCAGAAGAGTGAAGATCCAACGATTGAGATGGCTAGGGCATGTAAAGCGGGTGGAACCAATGCTCCGGTCCGGAAAATCTTCGATTCTACCCCAGAGAGTCGGCTTAGTAGAGAAAGGCCGAGATGTAGGTGGCGCAGGAAAGTGGAGAGGAACCGCAAACAACTTGCAGTGTTAAACCGGAGACTTGTGCCTAAAAAAATCGAGCTGGTTGGAGACGCTTGTTGGTTGAGACCCAGGTTCCCCCCGTCTAACGTCACCGTAAGTAAACATGTATGTATTATGTAGCGAAAAATCATTTGTTACTATTCAAGAGAGCAGCCCGGTGATCTAGTTCTTCTTACAACGTTCGTTGAAATATTCTTCTGTTTTCTACACCATTTTTGCACTTAATAAAATTCTACGATCTTGTTTAACCGCAACTAACATTTAACACAATGTAACATTCTATTCAGAGGTAATTTCAAAAGAGAATTTGTCATAACGAAATACTTTTATGAATTTTCCTATAGAGCAACCAACCTGGCTGGCTTGAAACCCAGAAACAGTTAGAAAAAAAAACTTACCAAGTAGTCCTGTTGACACGTCTTGCCGCTTAAATTCTCTGACAAATTGTCTATCGTCCTGGAAGGTGTTGATTCCTGTTGAAGATTTCAATCAGATCTCGGTTTTAATTTAAATGAAGACAATTTGATGCATTACCTGTAGCAAATCCTCGAGACTTTCGATGTACTCGATGGCGTTTCTTAGAATTTCAACTTTTGGTAGTCTTTGATTTGGATTTGACGTTGTGCGCCGTTTCAATACTTCGAATGCTTCGTTAACCTAAGGAAAAATATTTATTAAATACAATTGAAGTTAGCCAAAGCGTATATAACAATTGTTAGCATTAAATTCGATTCTAACAAACGGAATAGCCTAGATTAGCAATGTGAGCAAGATGCGACTAAAACATAACAAACATTTGATGTATTTTTGCTCAGCTTAGGCGGAAGAGCTGTTGCTGTAGCTCCAAAGCTATCGAATACTGGCTGTATCCAGAGCCTCGTTTTTGAGTTACTTTCGTACGGAGATAAGCTGCGTTTATATAGATTTGGGGATACCCGGTACCCAGTAGAGGTGTGTGTCTTAAACTTTGATGTCAGAATATCTATTGCTATGACCGTGGCGACCCGTGGCGTTGTGGGTATGTGTCTCAGGTTCAATTCCAGCTCTGAGCGACGAAAATAATTTTCACGACCCCACCCTTTTCGAGTCACTGACAAACTCAAAGAATATTTCCTGTCTAGAAAAAGCTTCTCAAACAAAGCCGTTCGGATTCGGCATTACTGTAGTCCTGTAGGTCCCTTCCACTCGTGAGAGAACAATAGCACGCGCAACACGAGTGGTTGCTGAGAAGCTAGGCCCTGACCCTCTACCTCTAAAGTTGTCATTGATCCCCTTTGTGTTGATTGCACTTGACGGAGAAGTTTCAACTATGGACGGGATGAACTGCTACATGAGTCTAGCCAGTGACAAAGAATGCATTGCATACAGACTTAGGTGTAATGTGACGGAAAGGAGGAAAGACGTCGATCGCGTTAGCTCGAGAAGCTTGTTGTATCCAAGTCCACCAGATTGTATCGCCACCCAAAGACAAATAACAACCACTTGATAGTTTGTTGTAGAACTAAATTTCGATTAAGCGTCCCAATGGTAAAATGTTTACTCGATGGTTACGACTGCTATTAGACGGATACAATTTCTAATGTTCGGCACTTAATAACCGATCCACGCCAAAATAGCCATTTGAAGAAGGAAATGTACAAACATGTTAGTAGCCGCACGCTGATATTTTCCATTGTCACAGCATGCGCATTGCATCCACTAGAGAAATGAGTTTGAAAAACTCCAACGAAAGACTTTCTCCTCGATCCTTCTTCAATCACCACATAGGCAATAAAACGGTTCTATTTTTAAAATTTACGACCATTTAAGTTGATGATGATGTTGATGTGAAAATGACATTAAAGCTTATGGCCCGGCCATGTACTAACCAGGAGAATTATTGAGATCCTAAATCATTCTTTTAGCGGTTCAAATTAAGCTCTGTAAAGATACATTTTACTGCGCACACTTGTAAGAGATTCCTAATTTGTATCCCCTTGTAAACCGATCACCTTGCAACAGTGCGTCTCCGCACGGCTCCTCTCACTTGGACACCATTAAAAATGTATAAAAATGAAGTTGGTTTGCCATTAAATTGTGTGTTTTTTGTAATCGACAACAAAAAAAACGCCTTGTTTCAGAAGGAAAGTTTACAACGCACAGCTGAAAACGGCAATTTTCTCACGTTTCCCTCGGGCGACAGTGCAACACGCGACGCACCACAGTGCGTAAAGATCGTGTTAAGTCGTAAATCTTAAGCCAAATGAGATCTGAAGCTGACTGGTGTAAGAGTGCAAAGGATCAAAGGAGGGGGCTACGGCCAATGATACATTTTTTCTGCTTCCAGAAATTCTTTGGGCCTTAAAGAATACTCGTAAAAACGGGTATGCCCTGGCATAAAAAAATTGTTTTCACTTTTATGAAGATGCCACCATTTTCTTTCCTTTCTCTTGATTAAGGTGAAAACACATACTTAAAAATGTTAAAGATCTCTCGAAAAAAAAAATGGTTGACATTTATTGAGTGACACTGACAGTTCAGTTGGAAAATGTGTTTGTATATTCGTAAAAATTTAATGCATCGCGAAGGCAGTTAATGGAAAATGGACAATAATCGAATGTCAAATAAGCGTTCAGTTGTTGTCGATGTTTTACGTTTTTATGTTCGACATGACGGTGAACAAATTGGAAAAACAATAAAATCGGGCCAAAACAAATTAAGCTTTTGATTAGGTTTATTTATAAAGGATATCAGGTTGGACGAATGAGATTTCCGGTCATTTCGATTTTTTGATGCCTCGCAGCAGTTGGCTGGGAGAGGTTTTGAAGTGGATTTGGTTCAACCGGAAGTGTGATGAAAGGATGGCAATTACGCTGTTTTCATTATTTTGCTACACAACTTGTTTACATTTTGAGAATACTCGTACAGTCATTTGTTTTTTTGACTTAAGCCTTGACCAACACTTTTTCTTGGACGACTCACTTTGTTAGTCATATCACATTGGATCACAATGGGGGTGGATGGAACGTAAAGGTGAGTTCATTTTTGGAAAATTCTCTACTTAGCCGAACAGAATTTCAGTAAATTAGCTTGACACCTTTTGTACGAACCTTTGTTTTGAATTTTAAATTAAATGTATTTAGGCACTTTTTAGGTTCTATCCACACCGTGCTCTCATATGATGTCAGTTCGAGGAATGAACTTTAACCGGAACTCGATGGTTTAGTCTGAGCGTTGGGTGGGCTCTATGACCCAAGCTAAACGCAAAGTGATCAACATCATTTTTAATGGCAAGAACCTACGCATGATAATAGGAGTCGGTTCTGGGTATTACCCTATTGGCTATGCGTCTGAACCAACGGCAGGCAATTGCTAGGAAACACTTCTTCTCAAGACCAGAGGACCTAACCCCTATAGTGCGGAGTGGCGGCCTTTGCAATATCACATTTGCAATTTTTAAATAAAATAACTTTTCTGGTGGTCCGTGGCGTTGTGGGTATGTGCGTCGACCCCAACCTCGACGTCGTTGGTTCGATTCCAGTTCTGAGCGACACAAATCATTTTCACGACCCCACCTCTTTCGAGTTACTGACAATGCTCAAAGAGTATTTCCTGTCTAGAAAAAGCTTCTCAAATCTGGCTGTTCGGATTCGGCATAAAACTGTAGGTCCCTTCCACTCGTATGAGAACAATAGCACGCACAACACGAGTGGTTGCTAAGTAGCTAGGCCGCCCATATTATATATATTATAACTTTATTTTTGGGTGGTATTCTTAAGTGACACTCTGTGCTTTATGTTACCAAAAAGATACGTACTCTGAGGTTTAATAATGGTAGTACCCTGAAATCCAGATATGTGGATCTGGTTGGACTTAGCACTTTCATAGGTACAATGGATCCAACGAGTTGGCCCTTGTGAGCCAGGGCCTAAAAGGCTAACAGGGCAGCCTAGAACCAACATACATATCTACTGTAACGCAAAACGAATCTATTGGCAACAAGGAAGTAGAAAAGGGAAAAACGAAACCGGGCATTCTGACGGTGACTTTTAATCAGTATAAACGTTTATTTTAATGTGGAATATTTTTCGAATTTTAAACTACCTGGCAGATACTTACAAAAGGACACAGTTATGTTAGCATATGGTGCTTCAACCGATAGCAAGAGATTGTGTCATTATTCTGATCCCTTCCCTATTTACAGACTGCACGAGATTTGAAAACCAGACAAAAGCGAACCTTGCTTTCACTAGGATTCGAACCGGGAATTCCACTAATTCCACAAGAGTAGGTACTTGCCAACTGCGCCAACCAGCTGTTTTTGAAAATGAGCTAGCGCTGTTGATGAAGGGGTTAAGGTACGTTATACATGTGATGATGCCACTTTTAATTGAGTAAACTTAAGCTCTGTCATGACTCAATGAAAAGGGGCCAAAAGCTCTGTCAAAAGTCATTCTGCACGTAATTCCCTCTGAAGGCTGATATAAAGTCCGTCACTAACTTCCAATTAAGTACAATTGATTTCACGCAAGTGACCAAAGTGAACGAAACACTACGAAATGTCACAGCGTATAGTTTCTGTATTCTGGTTTGGTTTTTCGCGGATCTACATGAAGCGTGTTTACTACCTACTCATATATTATAACACACAATTTTTCAACTTAATACTGAAAAATATATGGTAGGCAGCGAGAAAGAAAGCCGACATTTTGAGTTTTTTGAACATAATTTCGAATTTCATCCGTTCTTATTCGACTGAGTAATGCACTGTAATGTTCATCCAACATAAAGTAGCTAGATTTTTCTTATTAGGTCACCGGGTTATGTGTAAAATTGCACTGTAGCTAAGAAGTGCTTTTAATCTTTTGCCTGATATCGATACGAACTACATATCCCTCGATCTTAAAATCGTTTACGACAGCATTCATCGAAATGAGCTATTCCGTGCGATGTCTCATCATCATATACTTCATACACAAGTCCGTTCAACTGTTAGGATACGCAGATGACACCGACATCGCCGCGTCAAGGCGCTGTAGTCCACTACATCACAGCTTTTACGTCCATTGAAGAACAGGCGAAATGAGCTGGTCTTAAGGTCAAGGAGAATAAGACGAAATATATGCTATAGAGCAAGACGCGATTCCGTCGCACAGACACCTAGGGCAAAACGTCGCAATTCACAGTTCTAAATTGCGGTAGTGACTGAGTTTGTCTACATCGGGGCAGACGCAACTCGAAGGACCAAATCATGATCCACTATCCATATATGTTGGCCGTAAAGCAAAACATGAGTGCTGATCCTTCGCATGATTCACCAAGTGCGAGAGAGTACTCGATCCTTCGCCATCGACCCTAATTCATCAGGATTCATGCCTAGACAACTAAGTGAGACAGGACTAGGTCCAACCATTCCTGTGTCTGCCAAGGGGTCCTGATGAAGTCGCATTTAACGTACTTTCTTAGTACTTTCGAACGACAAAATCTACGTGAGATATATGATTCCTATCTACAAGTAAATGTAGGAGAATATACAACTCTGAACTTCTACCGAAATGTAAAAACGTGTCGCCTGCACTGTGTTGGCCGTATGGAGCGAATGCAAAACAGTGCTCCAGCAAAGAGGGTCTCCTGGTGCGATAATGAGAGGAAAATTAAACGAAAAAGCGAAAAGACCAAGTCAGCGCGAACACACCACGAGCTTGTACTTGACCACTGGAATCTGTGGAAGGCACTACCTTTTAACAATTTAGGAGAGTTCCCGACAGCTGGGGAAGATGTAAAAAGAGCTGAAACACATTGCGAGAAACCACTCACGATGGCACGTAGGCGTTAGCCCTAAAACCTACAAGGGGATACCGGAGCTAAGTAAGTAAGCAGGTAAGAAAAAGTTCCTACATTTAAAAGGAAAAAAGCATATTATTCCATACAAATATGGTACACCGACGAGAGAGAGCGGCAATAATAAATCAAAAGGATGCTTTTATTTATATGTACATACATCAATCAGTACGTTATTAAAAATGAAAAACGATTAGACATAAATCAAATAGAAGCAGCAGATTGGACTTTTGGGATAAATCTTGTGAGTAAAAGAAATAAATCATGCAATTTACATATGCATACATGTGTATGATAAATTCTTGTACCTTAATTTTGTTTTTATGCTTTTTGTTTTATATATGTTTAAAAGAATCAATGTTCAATTCTGCGTTTTACAAGAACAGCCAAATGATGCAAATAAATCATAGCAATGAATTTATTTTCTAGACAATCACTTGTTAACTATTCATTTGGTTTATGGCTATGTATCTGATCAACCTCAATGTCGAGGTTTGTTGGTAAGGCATCATCAAAGCGGAACCTTATTAATTTTATTTTATCAGGTCTGCTACATTTGTGAAGCGATTTAGATGACATTTTGGAATAGGAAACGAACTATACGGATATCAATTTCTATACATTAAAATAGGAGTAATATAGGAGTATTTCTGGTAACTCTACGGTCGAAAAAATGTGTGTCCGAAAAATATGTACAGATATTCCAAAAACTATAAAGACCGTGAGTCGCAAGCCAAGTAAAGTAAGCTTCTAGACCTTGATTGAAAATGCTTTTGACGCAGGGTGTTCTTGGGATGTTCAAATAACCAAACCCATCCATTTTATGATTAGTGGAAAGTAAATTGATCACGCTGGATGCTAGCATAATGCCAATTTAGTTGTTGGGCAATCCGTATACATATTTCTTTGTGTTCTAATTACCCTAGTTGTTATAAAAAGCTATATTCATGTTATTTTCTTAGAGACCCGTCAGAATTTGATTTTTGTTGCGAACATAGGCATAGGCAGCATTATGCTGAGAAGGCATATTTGGAAACGCAAATCGTGTTGTTTTTTCCATTTGTTGACTTTGCGGAAGGTGTTTGTGTCATCAGTACATCACAAAACACACGACAATGTATAATTTCAAAGAATACAAAGTTCGTCATCTTATTTTTTAAGTCCATTTCAGTTCCTGCTCGTTTTATGAAACTATCTCGGTGTCTAGTTAAAAGCTTTATAGTCTTGATAAGTGAGCTTTTTTGACAATATTAAATCCGAATACGAAAAGCTCACAATTTGTAATTTCCTACGCTCTTGTGAGGCAGTTTTGACTTGTGACACATCGCAGAGGCTTGCCAGGATAAGAGTGTTAGTTATTAGGCATCGGGCCTATTCGGAAACGTAAACTTTGGAAATGCAGATACGATAAAACAAACAATTCCTAATAGCAGTAGTGCAATATTATTTTGCAAGTATATGCAAAATTAAGCAAAAAACATCGGTGGCCCGTGGCGTTGAGTTTATGTGCGTTGACCCCAACCTCGACGTAGTAGGTTCGATTCCTGCTCTGTATGACCAAAATAATTTTCACGACCCCACCTCTTTCGAGTCACTGACAAACTCAAAGAGAAGAAAAAGCTTCTCAAGCTTGGCCGTTCGGAGTTGGCATAAAACTATAGGTCCCTTCCACTCGTAAGAAAAGATTAGCACGCACAACACGAGTGGTTGCTGAGAAGCTATTACCTGGCCCCCTACGACCCATATTATTATTAAGCAAAAAACATCGTGCAGCTTTTTTTTATTTGCTGACTTGACTGGCGGTGGCCCGTGGTGTTGTGGGTATGTGCGTCGACCCCAACCTCGATGTCGTAGGTTCGAATCCAGCTCTGAGCAACAATAATAATTTTCACGACCCCACCTCTTTCGAGTCACTGACAATGCTCAAAGAGTATTTCCTGTCTAGAAAAAGCTTCTCAAACAAAGCCGTTCGGATTCGGCATAAAACTGTAGGTCCCTTCCACTCGTAAGAGAACAATAGCACGTACAACACGAGTGGTTGCTGAGAAGCCTTCTACGGGCTGTAGCGCCACCCATGTATGTATGTATGACTTGACTGGCGGTGTTTATTAGAGAGACGGAAATGTGCGAAGAAGAAGCAAGTTAAAAGTAAATGATAAACAAAAAAACGAATTAATTGATTTTTGAAATTTAAGAAATGTTAGATACGCGCATTTCTCGTATTTCCCTCGCTTCAGCGCTGGCTCTTGAAGTTTGATTCTAGATGTGGTTGATGAGTTCTATTCAAAATGCTTTGTTCGTGAACGTTGAAAGTATTATCTTCGTTGCTCCTGCTTTGCAAAGTTTGCGTTTCCGAATAGGCCCGTCGTCACTTGTACTCGGCATAGAACAATAAGTCCGTCCAAATGTAAGGAAACAGTGCGTACAATATGAATGGGTTGCAGTGGATGCTAGGCTCAAATTCGTGCCGCCGGTTTTTAGTTTGCTTAAAACTATTCTAGTAGTTGGAACCACTTGACAGCAAATAACAAAATTTGTTTCGGCATGATTCTGCCCCTTATCGAAATGTATGTAAAAAAAAATCACACCATCTCGTGTGGTACGTCTGTTCGGAGTGATGAAAACCACAAGTGAACCGTCCACTGTATGATTAGTTTCAGCTTTTGACTTTCCCGTCTTCCTGATGATTTATTGTTTTTGTTAGCTTTAGTAGTAGAACGATTTATTCAAAAACACGATCTTTGTCCAAAGTGCGCGAAGCGAAGTGATGGATTTGTGTTTTACCACACGCCCCTTGAAATGTCTACGTTTTGTTTCAGCAGAAATTGTGCAGGAACTGCATTGGATTGTGACCAAATGCACTTCGTGAACCGTTCACTAGCAGGTTTTAAATTTTTTGGAAACTTGGAGGAAATTGAAGATCGCCTGATATTTCTAATAGATGAAGAAATGGGTGCTTACTAGATGACTCAATTCAAGGAAGTTTCATTTACTACTATCGGCAACACCTGGCAATCTTCAATAGAAAACTATTATTCCTATTTCCTTGGACTTCCAGATATCGAATATATAATAACGCATTCAGTATTAAGAAAGAAGTTTCCGAAATGACGCGTTTCCAGACTCAACAGCTTGGACTGTGCCCTTTCTGTCAGTGAATCCAGCCTCTTCTTAAATAGAAACCACTAAAGTAGGCAAGAACAGAGCAGCCTCAGACGTCAAAGGCTTCTTTCAAAAATTTGTAAATTTTCCCTTTCACAAACTTATAATGTTGCAATTGGTTAACGGACTATCCATCACTCAAAATAAGCCTTTTGGTATTTTAATTTATGCCGACGGTATTTGTATCCCTTTTGACTGACATCCCAACCGACCCGCTTCATCCCGAAATAATTCCAAATAACCATTACCTTTCGCAATCTTCTCCGCTCCCGCATTGTGGCTGCTTTTCGTCTATCCACTGCGACGCTTTTCTTCTTGCAAGCCTTGCATGCCCACGTCAAGCACGGTCTGGACTGACCCGACGAGCAGACCAGCGGCGCTAGGACATGCTCCTCCGAACTTAGACTATTATCGTCGTAATCCGTGAAAATCGGTGACGGTGTCAAATTGGACTGTTTCTCCTCCCTGCGGCTGTGCACATAAACACTACTATGATCGTATCTCGAGTAGAAATTCTGATACGGCCGGTGTTGAAAATCACAGTCACTCTTCATATTCTGTTCACTTTGATGCATCTTGTTATTTGTGTACTTTGTCATACTTTCCGAAAATTAGCACACGAAAAAAAAACCACAACCGAAAATATCAGACAACCACTTGAAAGGAACACTTGAAGTTTTCGAAAATCCCGTCAGCGGTGTTGTAGTACTCTTCACCGAACATACGACCGACCCGTGAACCAACTCAAGACTGAGTTGCAGAGACTCTTGTGACACATGTGTTTCTGGTGACAAAAACAAATCGAATTCAAGTCGAAAACAAACAGAAAAACCATCACCAATCGGTCGTCTTTCTCGCGTTTTGAGTGGATTTCTATTTTTAAGACACAACACCGTTTTCGACATATCAATAGTTGCGATGGGATGGTCCTTAGCATGGTCACGCCCATTTAGTGTACAATTTTGTGAGTTAAAATGTCGTGCGTGATTGCCGGTCGATTGAGTTGGCGTCATAGAACACGCAGCACGCACAGACGCTTGCGCTAGCACCGAAGCTCCGTAGATGTCGCTAGTTTATATTTAGTGATCGATTGTCTTGGACGATGTCACAAATCACAAATAGAAGCGAAGAGGGCTATAATTTTACTCCTGGATAAATGAAAATAATAAAATTTGGTGATGTGACGGTTATAATGTGACCGGGGTGGGGACGTGCCGTTCTTGGGGACCGGTGCGGGTGCCAGTGTTGTGATATTCGTTGTTTTCATTTTTGTCGTCACTGTGTGAATTTATATCTTGAAATTCGCCTCTGTGCCTTTCGTATTTCCATCGGATGCGTGCCGCAGATCGGCCCCGTTTTCATTAGAAAAAAACAAAACGTTTGGGATATAAGGTTCTTATTTATTGAGCAGAGAAATAAAAGCAGCCTGTGGTAGCGACGATGATTTGTATCGCTGTGATTTATGGCCGGCTAGTGAAACTCGAACAGGCAATAAAACAATTAAGTATGAAAGCTTGGTATTGGGTTGCTGCGATGACACTGAGGTTATGGGGGCCTTCAAGATCGTAGGTTGACTGGTGGTGGTGTTGATTTTAAGGGGCGTTTAATTGGTCAACGCGGTTTGGGGCGCACAGTGATTGGTGTGATTTTTGAATTCTGGAAACTCTTTAAAAAATGTATCCCTTCCATATTTTTTGAAATTCGTTTTTAAACTAAATTGTTTATAAATTGTGAAACTAAAAAAAAGTTGTGTCCAAAAAATATATCGGCCATGTCTGAAGCGCGTAAGTATTAAAATGTACTAGATATTTATCAATTTAGATTGAACTACTTTCTTGATGTTTTCTATTCTCAATTAAAGTTCTTCCAGCAAAACTCAAGCCTCAAGTTGGCATTATTTCGGTAACTTTGGTGCTAAAAATTTATAAAAGTGTAACGGAAAACGAAACTATTGGCAACAAGGAAGTAGAAAAGGGAAAAAACGAAGGAGACCTGGTATTCTGACGGTGACTTTTAATCAGGATAGACGTATATTTTTTATGTGGAATAATCACATCACATCACAAAAATATTTTTAATCAGTAAAAAAGTTTACTGAACCCAAAACAGCATTTTTTACTATGGGAAAAGGAGAACCCTTCCTATATATACAAAAAAAAGATTTCAAAAACAACGTTGGTGCCTAAACCTTTTCTAGACAATTCGGAACTTGGCGACTTCGTTAGTCTCTTACCTTTTAAGATTCTATAAAGAACACACAAATTAACATTGAATTTTATTTCTAAAGATAAAGAAATATTTATATATTAGTGCCTAGAAACAAACACCTATTACACCCGGCTACTTCAAAATTCATAGCGATTTACATTTGAAAACAATTCAATTTGGTCGCCGCCTTTTGATAGTTCACACGAATGTCAAAAATTTGACAGAACTGGCAATCAAATGAAAATTAATCTCGTCAAAATGTGATATCGCCTAAAAAACACAGTCTTTTTTCTGTTAAAAAAAAAGAAGAGAAGTGGTTTAGGATCACTCCCAAAAATAGTAGATATCCCCCGCCAGTCTCCAATTCCTATATTGGATAGTAGTAGTGAGTCAGTGTCGATCGAAAAAAATTAGCTTTTGTAAGATGTGGATTGACCATTGTACCAAACACCGGCCCCTGCAGGCGACATCTGTTCAGAGAAATAAGTTACGTTCCTTCCAAAGGAAGAAGTGCTTCTTAGCGCTCTCCTGATGCATCAAGAAGTCAGAGGCTACACTTGTTTTGTGAAATTTGCAGCGGTGTTCTGTGCATACTATTTCTCCAAACATTAGAACTGACGTCACTATCAAAGTACCTAATACCCACTGTGCAGTTAAGCGCCATGTGGGCTTTTAAGCCAATAAGGAAAGACGAGAGTGTACTCATCCTTGTGTTTGTCCTCTATTGAAATTCCTGTAGATCTGCCTGCGATATTTCAATATTTCTCACCTAGTAAACATTTGGAGGATACAATTTATTTTGGGGACCCGGATAGTGTTAAGCATAAGTGTGTTTGAATTCGATTTGATATTGTTGAATGCTCTCTAAATGTCTAAGAATGCAGCAAAATTGCTCAACAGTCTCCAGCCATCCACAGCCCTCAATGGCCTGCTCAATTAACTTGTTATTGTTGTATGGGTCTGTCGATGGTCTGCAGGAGTTTTGGGGAAACGAGGAGAGGCTATAGATCAGAAGCATTTAACATGGTCTGCATAGAGGCAACCCTTAAAGATCGCAATTAGCGCCGCCAGTCTCAGAGTTCAGCGGGGATTATTGCAGCAGGAGCAGCTGGTTTGAGAGTTTTTCCTTATAAATTGTATTGCCAGAGAAATAGGCTTCCATCCTGAGTTCATGTCAAGTATTCCTTAAGATGCGTACCAGTCGTTAACATCTCGAGAGTGTTTGGCTCTATTAATTAGTCCTCTGCATTTTTTTACGTAACTTTTCCAGCTCATTGTTCCACCAGGTAGAATGGCTAATGCGACAAAAATACAGGAGATCGATGGGGTCCTTAGGTTAAGTTAACCAGCTGGGTTGCGCAGTTGGATTTTTGCCTGCACTTCGAAAAATGGGGGTCCCCGGTGCGAGTCCCAGTGAAAGGGCTTTTACTTCTAAAATTAACCGGTACTATGTATCACACTGAACCAAACAGATTCTAAGTCTGCTTGCAATTTCGCTGGCACCCAAAAAATATAGGTAACCACACTAAGGTCTATTGGGGAAAAGTAATTTCATATCTCCTATTTCATCCCACTTCATGTTCGTGTTGATATGCTGCTCAGCCATCCTGATATCCTTTTACACCTAAAATGAGATTTTTAGGCGTTCTATATTTCAATTAACAGAAAAGCCTTTTCACTCAGCTGCCTCCATGTTTACACCACAAATTATTCGATTTTATTTACTTACGCGCCAAGTTTGGTGCGCGTCCTTTTTGCGTTGTCCCACTGGTTTAGAGTCGAAGACTCATCGGGCTGGAGCAGTATTTTCAATGATTGTCACTGCAACACTGCAGCCGCGACGCTTTTGCCATATTTTTAATTTTCAATTCATTTTTATTTTGTACTTTATGGCATATGTACTTATATACTAGACAAAAATGCTTAAAACTAGTTGGACGACCAGTGTTTCTACTTCTAACTTACTGGCAATCAGCGGGCACTCTAAGCTAAACCTAATCTTGTTCTATGTCTTTCGACTTAAGCTAACAAAGTTTTTTTAAATCAAATTGATTAAATTGAAAGATTGTAAAATAAGAAAAATTGGAAAAAACTTAATCGCAGGACGTTTTTTATTTGAAACTTATCTCCTAACTTATACACGCTTTTGCCATATCTCATCCAGTTGTTCTTCCCAGAGAAGTCTTAATATTATGCCACTGCATAGCTTGAGGCACATTACATTCAGCCTAAGAATATACATATAATAACAATTGAAACCGCTTATAGTCAGTGTCCAAAAATAGAAAGTCCAGCAAAGGAAATCCACATATAACGTGACTGCGGAAAAGTGTTTGGAATTTAATAAATTTACAGAAAAATGTTCATTTACTGCTCAAATGTGCATGCTCTAGTTGGTTCAATCTTTTCACTTTAATGAAATTTAGACGCTTGCCGATGTGCACCTAGTGATTGAAGGCAGTTGTGGGATGTACATACGCTCGCCGCAGCAATCATTGGACAAAATCAGTACCTCGTCGTGTGAAATTTTCCGCATCGATTACATCAGGCATTTGTGCCAACGGCAACCAGATGAAGTTACTCTTCATCTTTAGAGACAGTGATAACAATTCAAGAGTGCGTGTGCGGTGTGGCACTGGCATTTGTGAAAGAAAACATTTCGAAGAGAAAACTGAAAGTACTCTTAAATGAGTTGTGGTAGGCGGTGTATTACTCACTACAGACGTGGAGATAGTTAGTGGATACATTTAAATTTAATTTTTTGAAGCACAATAAAGTGAAAAGATTTCATAAATTTTCTAAATCTGTCTCGCAATAAATTTTATCTCTCTCTGAGAGTTCTTAACAGCCGCTATGAGTTGGGCTACATTTGGTGTTTTTACGAATTCGGTAACCTGCTTTTTGATGTTTAACCTTTACATGAAACGACATGTCTATTCTATTTGCATATAAATAGAATAATCCATATCGTTCGAAGACAAACAATGCGAGGGTTGCTTTTGGTGTGGTTCTTGTCCAGAGATGATATTTTACTTCATATTTAGTAGTTCTACTTCATTAAATAACATTTGATACTTAGCTACTTATTTTTACTCCGTGTAACACATTTTCTGGTCGCCTTAGGCCCTTTTATGAAGTAGACTTGACCGACTTTTTTTTGGAAGCACATGCAGTACAGACCAAGAGATCTTGACCATCTGGCGGTCACGTCAGAAGGCCTGCTGTGTAAGCGATTAGTCTTAAAGTATATATTCTGGTTTTATACTTCTCTTTGTATCTGCTTCGCTATTGGTAAAGGCCTATTCATATGAGGTCGACACGAACTGCGAACTTCGCAAACTCTGACAACTCATTCATATGGAGTTTTTTCATTCGCGGAAAACTGCGGGTGTAAACTGACACTTCACTGCTAATTTTTTGGTCGTGGAGGTTGTGGATTGCGTTTGCGCGTTTGTGTATCACGAATTCAGTTAGACAGTTCGCGGAGAGAATGTTTGATTCGTAGAGAAAAACTTTCAAATCATTAATTAGGATACTTAGAGTAACTTTTATTGGGATTTTTGTCTATGAAAAAACTCGATAATTCAGATCTTGCATACCAAGAAGTTTAACTTTTTGTTTATATTTGCTGGAAAGGGGTTGCTTCTGAAAGTTCGCGTTCGCAGTTCGCCGCTCATATGAATGGGCCTTAAGTCTACTTCGATTTTAAGGGCAATTTGCTTCACACTTTGCATACTCATCCCTGTTCTTGGCATCCGAAAAAATGTAAAAAAAATGATGCAACGGCATCAGCAAAGCAGCAGTTTTGAATATTTGTGCAAATATTGGCGTATAAAGCACCCACCTGCTACCATCACACAAGTGTTCGCGCACGTATTCACTTTTCTAGCGGCTACTGTTTCGCGGTAAATACTCTTCGCTTTGACTCTCTTAATGAAAATCGTCTTATGCTTCTCATTTCTCAACACTGTCAACCGCTTACCAACTGTCTTCCACCCCTTTCCTATCGTTCGTAAACAAAGTGGAAGTGCGCTAACAGAAAAACCTGAAAATTCGTCAATCGTACATTCACGTACTCTTTGCCTCGGGCGCACACAGTTTGTCTGTTACTTCGTTGCCCGTGAGTTCATTTGGTTTTTAATTAGGTTCTTCCGCTAGACCTTGTAGTAAATAAATAAAAAAATGATACCTATCCATCAATAATATACAGTGACACTAACATCATAGCGGATTCAGTAAATAAAATAAACATTTCAATTAAGAGGCGCCCACTGTAACCAGGTGAGTGTGAATTTCCTGCGGTGAATGAATGGAGTCAAATAACACGAATTGTGCACAAACGCGGGTGTGACAGATTTCGGTGTATAAAATAACACGGTAACTAGGCTACGAATAAAGCACGCGGTGTGTGCATTGAGACTCCACTCATCCTTCAGTGCCTAACACTCTTTGCCAAGGTCAGTGCGAATATACCCGTCGACATAAATGTATAGACAACACAGAGAGAGTGACAGATACATCCGTCAGGTAGCACAGATATAAAAAAAATCACTTAAGAGATTGCTTCTACCTGCCACCGTCGGTGTGATGTCCGATGATGACAGATACTTTGCTCTAAAAAACTTCACAGGCACATGCCGACGACCGAATGTTTGTTGTTTGACGTGAGTGCAGTGGAATTCGCTCTGGTTATTGCAATTGAGCAAATCAACAGATTGATGCTGACAGCGAGTTAATGAAGAGGTTATCAGTGAAATTGTGCATTGATTATACGCTGTCCGACGTTCTTTGACAACGCCTTTTCAATTTGTGACATGCTACGAGAAAGTGAAGTGCATGCACTTGACTGTTCTCTAATGTCATTTCTATTGCAAGGCTGGGAAATTGATAGACTGTCGTAAGGCGTTGCAAGCAAAATTAAAAACACCGCGAGTACATTTTCTTTCGTTCTCTGAACATTTTTCAGTACAGAAGACCATAAATACGATTATATAAAAAATATGATATGTGTGTCTATCTCTCGCGCTTTATTCGTGATGGCAGAATACGAATTGAAAAATTAATTAAATTGCTCAACGTTTATCAGCAATTTGAATGTGTAGGGAATTATTTACATTTTTTCTCTCCCTCTTCCTTTATTCATTCCTTCAAATCACTTAATGTATTCAACGCAAGAATACTGTGGACGAAAATGTGCATTTTTTCGCGACTTCTTCATGAATGAATTATTTTTCTACGAAATCTATGTGGATTGTGTTTTCCTTTGTTTCTCTCCAATGTGACAGAAAAGCCAGTGTCATGGTGTAAGGACAGCAAACTGTGCTTGACAGCTTGTCAAAAACTCCATATTTTGTGTTATGACCTTATTTGGGGTGCATTTTTGACACTGAATAGATGTTCATATTAAATGATAACTTTAAGATACTTCATTGGACATGAATCACTCTCAAATAAGAACTACTTAAGCCCATAATGGAAGGGAATTAAGGTGTGCTGTCAAAACCGCCATCTTTTTGTTTCGTGATGTCACTCAGAGACCTCATTTGTCACTGCAGATAAATTGCGAATTGATGTATGATGGCGATTAACTTCGTTTATAATGGAGACTGCTACAAAGGTTGCAGAAACTATATCTAATGTTGTCATATTTTCTAGTTGCAATGGCGTTTCGACAATGTCTTCAGTTTGAGTTTCTTTTATTTATTTTTTAATTTAACAATTTGCAAACTTTATGCTTTTTACAACGCTACGTTAGTGCCTTAGCTTTGAGCTGGTTATAAGATCTGCGTTGTTGCGTAAATATGTCACAATTTGGTTTTTCTCAATTTCAAATATTGTTATAAACGAACTTTACTCTTGAATTTTTCCGGACATTGAAAATGTGGAGTAAATTCAGGGAAATGTCGCACTAAAATCTTTCAGCATGTGGCAACATTTTGGTGAGAGTACGTCGCTTACGTTATATTACACTGCTCTTGCCGCTCTTATATTTATTTTAGTAGCGAAAACTGAGCACGATGCCATGTCATGAAACTATCGTATTGTGTAGGTTGAAAAATGAGGTAACGGAACTCCGGCGTGCTTCAAAAAAAGCGACATCTTTCAAATCCGCTGTCAAATGGAACAATTTTGACAATTTTAAGTTCTCCATTCTCTAAAAACCACCCTTTACGTTTCGGATGGATCATAATAGTGGCGTTCACATTGCTTTCCGCCTAGTTTCACCGTGTCTGCAAGTTGGTCAAAGGTTTGACGATTGACAATAAATGCTGTGTTCACATTGTACTACGCGATTGACGGACTCTATAAAACAAACGATCTATTGATATTATTGTTCATCTGCTGATGCTCACTCATTGAAAACAAAAACGTGGGTAAAAATTTGTTGTCATACCACTAGTGTTCACATTGTATTACTTCTCATACGACTGAGGAAAAAAGTTGACCTTGCATCGCGACGCGTCGTATAAATCGTTTACACGTCATTCGACCCGGTCCAAATACGCGGTGGTACAATGTAAACGCCTAAAACACAATCATGCGTTGCTGCGTTGCTGCGTTGCTTTCAATGCATGCAACGCGTTCATCGCATTTTAATGACCATGAATTGTGTACCGTGAGACCAACGCACGTAATATATTTGAGAAACCGATGCGTTTTAACTTGGCTTTTCGCATAAACTAAAAATGGAGATATTATCTCCCAATTTGAGAGCCAACTGCCATTTGGGAACTGAAAACAAAATAAATTTAACGACACAATACACAAAGTTCCCGACAATTTAAAAATAATGGAAACAGGTGATATTTTGAGTTGACATTTCGGTGCTGGAGGCACTTCGTCTCGCAAATGTAGCAAAGCATGATTTTGTTTCAGGCATAATGGGTTTATTAACATTCGCCCAGAAACCTGCAATTGCTTCAACCTGCAAAATAGAGCGTTCTGTCGAGAGAGAGATTTATGTATAAGTGTTGCTTGCAGTTAGTGCTGCCAAACCGTGGGAATGTTCGGGTACATTTGAAGTCTATTTTCAGGATTTGTATAAATAGAAAAAATGGTACATTCGTTGTGTAGACAATTTTCCTTTTATTATGTCTCAAGGATATGGTCCTCTGAAAATTATATAATTTTTTTACAATTTTATTCGGTCACGTTGTAAAATTCACCTCGAAATACTAGCACCATGGCAAGTGGTTTTGCCCTTGAAAAAATTGGAAAAGTCGCCAGAAAAACTTCAGCGTAAAAGTCATCAGTGCATCTTATCAATTTGGAATTTTTAGCAATGTTTTCATTTTTTGCAAACCACACTGTACTGCTGCTTGTGGTCAAGAATTGGCTAACATTGCCAAAAGAAAAAAATAGTTCGCTTAGTTCTAAAAATATTTCAGAGTCAAAACAAACTACAGAAGAAGAAATAAAAAGAAAAAATAACATGCATATGAATATACCTAGACAGACGGATTGTTTGTTTTGGTCTAGCCTAGTAGGATACGTAACGATTGCTTGTGTTTTGCCTCGCTGTTTTTACGATTGTGTTTCTGTTTTCACTCTCTTTCTTTCTTGAGTGTCTTAATTTCATTCTGAATTTGCACACTTTTTTCTGATAGATCTCAGTACAAAGTTCGCATTTCCATTTGTCGCTTCGAGACGAAACAGAAGGCAAATCTGAAATATGAGACAAATCGAAAACCACATTAGATCACGTTTTAAAATTTACATTTTAATTTGCGTGATGATCGAAATGTGAGAAATGTTAGTCAAATTTGTTGCTTTAGTCGTGAACTGGTTTAATATTCGAAAATTAAGAACTCAAACATAAAGTAGTTGCTGATAACGTTTGTCCACGCAGATTAAGATTTGTTGATCCAGTGAAACAGGTTTTGTTAGCAGAGGGTGGAAAAGTTTACTTGTCTCTTTAGCATTCGTTTGTTCATTGGCTTAATAGACTTGGTAATGAATGATGATTTGTGCTTTTTTTATGACGAGCCCTTTAGGAGGTAAGTGAATTTGTTGGTCGGGATGTCGAATTTTTAATAAATCTGACACGATAAATTTTCATTTGATTTTGTAAGAGCGATTGCCGCTTCGACAGTCAAGTCGCAAATAAAGTCCCTAGACTGCATTTTTTTCCTTAAATACTAGATGGCTGAGGACTTCAATAAACGCTCCATTCTTTCCATTCCATTCTGTGGCCAGATGTCAGGACACTGTGAGAGAGCCGGCAATTGCAAAAGTTATGAACACACTAAGCGTGATACAATCTCTTTTCTCTAACCACGAGGAGACTCACCGTAATGCTTCTTGTTTAGACCAACGATTCATGAATTAAAACATTCAAATATAAGCCAAAACTCAATCTCACAATTTCACTTTGTTTGCTGTGGGCTGTCTTTAGACTGTCATCGTCATCGATGTCATAACAGGGCACTATGGAACTGACACACAAGGCGGCAGGCCAAAACCACCGCACCACCTTTGATCGTGCAGTGCTTTGGCCCACCGTCCACGCCTACATTTTCAAGTTACTTCAAAAGAAATTCAGCATAAGACAGCCCGCTTTTTTGCTCTTATAGGTGAATAATCTCTGCCAACTCAGTCACTTATGGTAACCTTGGTAGTTATTCGAAATATGTTTGTACTTTGACAGTATTTTGAAGTGACATTTACCTCATGAGAAATAAAATAATACCGTTATGCACTATAAATTACTACGTACACAAAAGTTTTATTTCAAAATTCTGAGTTTCTAATTTGAAATTAAGTATCATCAATGATATGTGTTTCCACGAAAATCGATTTTTTAAAAGTTTTTATCGACACGTTTCGATAGATGTCAAAATTTACCAGAAAAAAAAGTATATTTTATTATTTGCTATAGTTTTGTTATTGCACTCGATGATTTTGATCATGGCATATTAGAAATGTTTTGCTCAATCGCGTACGGTAAGTCCTTCAGTTAATTATAGTATTGAAATACTTCGGATGTCATCGCTAATATAGTCAACCGTTAAGTAGTATCCTATCAGTATAAATACAGCGATATCTAATCAGTTCCCCAGGAGTGAATTCATTAGTTGTTCAATGGCGTGATTATTAGTTAAAGTTAATCATTTAATCTTGAAATAATTATATACCATTTACTCATAATTGGATATTGAGTGAAAAATTAATGAAAGTGGTCCTAGATAGAGGGAGTGACAATGATAAACACATGAAGTCGGAAAGTTCTGAACTCAGAATTCAGATGTAGAATAGAATCGTCGCTGAATTGACTTTGGCTTATTTTTTAACAATATTATTGTTTTTATTTTCTATAAGTAGATATTGTGTTCACCCGTAGCATTTGAACCTCGACGTTGTAGGTCCAATCCTTGGTCTTGACGACAAAAAAAACATTTTTTCACGGTTCCACTTCTTTCGAGTCAATGACAATGCATTTCCAATAGTAATAATAGGATACCCAACAACTGTTTGCAACACTATTTTCACTGTACCTGGTGTACCCACCGAAATTTACTCCCAGTTGGTTTAATTTCATCTAGAAATGTTTTGTACTTGAATATTACTACAAAGTACTATGAACTTAACTAAAGAGTGTATTTTTACTTTAATTTGATTTCACTATTTGCTAGAATTGATTTTGCAGTTCTTGGTTATCTTGAGATTACTTCAGTTTGAGAAATAATCATGATCCCCAATCTACAAAAATCATATTTGCCGGATTTTAAAGAGTTCCCTAATGAATACGTAAGTAAATTTCGTACGAAAACGTCCGAAATCCATACAACCCTAAAACGACAACTTTTAAATTGAATGATTTATGTGGAAAAGTAGTTGACTGTTGAAGATCTTCATCCGAAATGCATTACGCATTTGCATTGCATTTGCTGTCTCTCTCCTGCTGTCAGTTAATGTTTATGCTTTCTAAGGGTACTTTTACACGAACTAATTTCGACAACTAATTTCCATCTTGTTGGCAAGGGAGGTGAAGCTTTTCCTATGTCTCACCTCTCTTGCCAACAAGATGGAAAAGCTTGCTGTCAAAATTAGTTCGTGTAAAAGTGCTCTAAAAGGACGGCTTCAGGTTCTGAATCAATAAAAGACTTTTTAAGATAGTGGCTGTCAAGTTTTGATGAGAAAAAATCGGACACTCCGTAAACGGAATCCAATATCAGCAATGTGCCTCAGTTCTTCGGTTTTTCGTTTCCAGTTGCCATGATTCCTTCTCGTCTGTTCCTTGTTAGGTATTTTTTAGGGCACCTATTGTTCTTCCATCCTGAGTAAGCGGTCCCATTATGTCGCGTGGTCTGTTATGGCGTTATCAACTTTTCAGACAGCGATAAAGTTTGTTCCTTAAAAACTCAATAAAACATAAGCTTCCAAGAACATTGATGACAGGCTAAGCCTTACTAAAAATATGGGAATGCTTAGAGGGTGTCTTTGGTATGCTTGCCATATGGTCTGACGAGACAAAAGCCAACAATTGTTGCACTAATGAAAGATCGTGGGCTTGGAAAAGACAATGGCGATTCGGTAAAGCCATTTCATGGGATACAAGCTGTTAGACATGAGGGTGCGACAATAACACTGTGGAGCCAGCTTGAGTGCTTTCGGCACATTTAACATAGTGGGCTAAAAGCTGTACCTAAGTATTTATAAGTCTCCAATAAGCCCTGTCTTCCACACATGTTTGTTTTGTTAAAGCACAGCAAAGTTGACTTTCAACTGAAAACCCCGTCTTTTTATCTTCCAACGTCTTAATTTTGCACCCATCTCTATGCGTCGTCAGCGCGTTCCTCTGCACGGTCAATCACAAACACGTGTTCCATTTGTTAAATGCCAAGCACAATCTGAAAACGTATCTAAAATGATGGCATCACATGCCGTCTCCCTCGGACACATCTCCTACAGCCCATCAGAACACAATGAATCTGACTCTGTTTTAGTTTTGATTAAATTACGACACTGACCTATTAACGTTTCATTCAAATCTCGACGAAAAGAAAGCTTCCATACAAACCCATACAGTGCTTCCTAAAGTCATTAGCCTACAACAATTGTCATGGCCAGCCACTAATCAGCACTGTCTGTGCACAGCACAGTTTTCGCAAAAGAAACAAAAAGTGTGTTTCTTTCGACTGTGAAATACAAACACATACACCGACACATCTGCCCGCTAGATAACAAACTCGCGCAAACCTTGCTAAAAATATTCTTACGCGTACATTTTCACGGCGTCAGCTCGTATCTCTCTTAAAGAAAGAAAAAATAGTTCACACGCAGCAGATAAAAAGATAAACAAAATTGTTTAAAGCCCCTCTGACAAAAGCTCCCAAAAATCGCCTTCATTCTGTCTGTCTGTCGCTGACCTGAAATGAGACGCGTCTTATCATCGGAAGTGATTATTAATCGATTAAAAGTGACGTGAGGCGGTTTATCAAGGTGGCCTTTGAAGTCAACAGACAAATTGTAGACAGTTGCAGTCGCAGGCTTGGTATAGAACGATCTTGGCAATGCGCAAAAGATGTTACATAAGCCCTACATTGTACCCATGTGTTGTATGCGATAATTTTCACATCCATCACTTGCACAACTTTGTCGGATTGTTTTATAATCAGGCGGCACTCCTAAGCTTAGCGCAAGTGCTTGATGCAAATGTAAACAAGAAGACAAATGTGTTGTCATGAATGACGTCTCTGCGTGGCACCGATGTGGGAGAGACATTCGCTATTCGCAATTGGACACGGCTACTGATTGGTGCAGATTGGATGATTGGTGATCATTAGCTTGCCAGTCTCAGCACGCATGATAGGGCGACAGATTCTGAATCCTTATTGAGTCATCTTGTCATGTCGAGTGAACCAATTCACAAAACCGGTCGCCGAGTCGGCTTAAGGCATTGTTTATGAATTTTTGAAGCGCTTAAGTGATAAACGTGAGACGCCACCATTGAGCTTTTATCTCTTTTTCGTATTCTGAATTAGATCTATTTTTGTTTGTATTTTTTTTTTTTTTTTTTGCACACGAGCGATACATGGATTATTCGGCGTAAGCTTTTACAGTGACTGGTAAATGTTTTGGTGCACTTCTTTATTTTTTAATTGATTTGATTTTACTTTGATGGTTTTGAAATATGTTCCTTCGAAGAGTGTTTGAGATTATTTTCGGCGTGATGTATCACACTCCCCTGACCTATATTACACTCCGTGAAACAAAGTTGATAAAACGTCTTTGGAAAAAAAAATATATGAGAAAGAACAGCGTTATGTTTCGTCACAGAGATCTATTTATATGTTATATGATAACTACTTCATTATCGTCGTTAAGTTTCGTTAAATGTTGCTTTCTTAAATGGAACCAAAATGAAACACCCTCTATGTATGTGTTCTAAACACTTTGACTGCTCCTCTGTCTTCATTCAAGTCGCTTATGTCATCTTAAGTTGACATAAGCCAGTTGTGGTTTGGGCCTTTTACATGATTGGTGTTCTGGAAGTATTCGTATTTTGAGCTTTTCCTTCCGGCAATATCCAACGGAAACATCGATGACTGGACGCCTTTATGTCTGCTCTGTAATGAAATTTTCAATAAATGCGACAATGACGTGTCAGATGTTTTCTTGTGGATAAGATGATGGCGATTAAGCGAGAATTAGCACTTGTCATTTTGGATGAGTAATCTAACGAGTTAATCACATTACAGAACATTTACGCATGTCGGTTTACGAACCTTTGTTAAGCGGAAGGAGTTCCAATGACGCAGAGGACTACTTTGGAAATCCAGATACTCCTTGATACACAATATTTCCCAAGATGATATGGTTCGTTTTCCGTTGAAAAGCTCCAAATTTTGACGGAAAATGTCGGTCACTGGCTATGTGAAAATTGCCTTCAAATGAAATTCGGCATCTTGGATAATCTCTATTAGAGGACTTTTTTAAGAGACGGAGAACTTTGAATTGTCAGCCTTTCCTTTTGCGACAGCTAATTTGACAGTTGTTGTTTACTTTGAGGTTAATTGATTTTTGCAATTCATCATATACAGGGCGGGTCATTTAGTGGTTGTTTCTCAATCCTTGACAATTTTGACACTGACAGCTCTTTACCACTGGAAAGTCCTCTACGGAATGAAATGAATCGTGTTAGGATTGAACAACGTTGAAAAGTATTGAAAACGTATTTCCAAAGTAAGTGCTGTGTAGCCCGGAGAGTGCGTTTTTGAAAGTACGTTTTCGGGCGAAATGATGCACCAACCGAGACTGGTGTGGATATACAAGTTTGTGTAAAAATTTCGTGAAGCTAGTATCCTTGTGAACAACTCTCATGGTGCCCGTCTTCGTACGGTGCGCATACATGAAAATGTGGCTCCTGTGACCAAGACTGTGAGACTCAATTCATTGGACAATTTTGCTTCGAAAATGAGAGGGGAGCAACGTTTTGGTCAGAGCCATGTATGTACAATCGATGTGTTGAGCACCAAATTGCCAAAACGTGTTATTAGCCGTCTTGGAGATGGTCATTCAATTGGTTCAATTGGTCGCCTCGTAGATTTCGTGAAAGACCGATGTTAAGCCAACAATACGGAAGCGGTTCCAGCACTTACGGCCAATAACATTCAAGTAAATCGTAAGCTACAGTCCGAAACCACCAACAAGGTCTTGAAACATTGGGATGACAGAAAGCGCTATTGCAAAGCCAGCCGAGGTTGCCAATTCAACGACGTTGCTTCTTACTCATGAAGCCAGAACACATACAATCGAATTTATTTTGTTTTTGCATTAAAAAGAAGTTTGTAAATTGACCACCCTACCTGTATGTGCAAAATGATGATGATAATGAATGCCATACAATTTATCAATCATCTTAAATCATTTTTCTGTTGTAACTTCGCAGGCGATGGTTCCAATACGCAGATTTGAGTGCCAGTATTCTTCAGGCAGTGTGGAAAAAACCTTAAACGCAATAAAAGTGTTTCACGTTCAATTGCTATTTCCACATTTGACGCAGTCTTCGGTTCAAATATTCAAATTCAGAAATCAATACCGCTATAGCTCTTGATTACCCTCACAATGTCTTGTAAAATAAATGTGTTCAAAAACCTGATGAAATTGGAGTCACTGTTCAATAACATTCGATTGGGTTTTACCAGCATTACCTCTTATGAGTAAACTTACATTCGATTAATCTAGTTACTCATAACGTTGATGTCACATTCATCTTTACGCCTGTCGTGTCGTTTGAGATTCCCTCTTGACAAGTGTAGGAAAACTTTTTGCACCAAGAACACTCAAGTTCTACACACAATTCACTCGTATGTAAAGCTTTTCAGTAACTTTAATCGAATGAAGAGAAAAAACCATTTCCTTTTTAATGCACGACCAGACAATCGAATAGTTTGTCTTAGACTGTCCGTCACTTCGAACAGTAGTAAACTCACTGTGCGCGTTGTGCTTTTTGTTTTGTTTTGTTTTTTTATTTAGTTTGCTTGTTCTTTCAATTTTAAATCAAACACAAACGAACTTTTTTCAATTGCAGCATCAAAGTGTACCAAATCGTCCGTGAAAAGTGATCAAATTCAAAAGTATGCAGAAAGAAAAACACTTTGACATGATCTAACGCAGTTGGTGCAAAAAGTCAGCGTCTCAACCAATAAATCTCTAACAAAACGTATAAAACGACGACAATAATGATTTTCTCGTAGTTTAGCGGTCTATCGAATTGAGAACATCAATGTCTTGCGGAAGCAACAGCAGACCAAATGACACATTGAAAGAAGGACGATCTCAACAGAGGCAAATTAATCTTAAGGAAATCTTTAGCTAACATTATATTGCTCTCTCCTTGGCTGAAACATCGAACATCCAAGACAACTACAAACAACTGAATAACATCAAAACCTAAAGACTTAACGTGCGTCCATAAACACAAAAGTGATACTAAAGGAATACAAGTGATAACAAACAAAACAAAGCAAAAAAAAAAGTAAAAATGGATCGTCCAAGGTTCAATTTTGAGGATCTCTTCGCCAATGGAAATTTCGCGTACGACGACGACGACGAGCTCGTAGAGGACGTGCATCATTCACCCTCCGTTTGGGTATTTGGATACGGTTCGTTGTGCTGGTATCCAGGATTTGAGTATTCGAAGTGCATCACCGGTTACATCCGTGGTTATGTGCGAAGATTCTGGCAGGGAAACACAACGCATCGTGGCACATCAAACAAGGTTTGTTATATTTTTGATTATTAAACATTTAAGCTGTAGCTGATAAGACCGATAGCTTTTGGCGATAAGTGGAACCCCAATTTTATTGCTTGTCTCAAATAAATTACAAAATATTCAACTGTCAATTAACCGATGGAGTAGTTCCCCTCGTCAGTTTGCACAATGGTTGAAACTGAAATGTTGTTGAAAAAATCTAGTTAAGATGCTAAGTGCCAAGATGTTTGATAGTTCGTGTGCAATTCAATTTGAAGTACGTTTCCTCATTTGTTTGAACATTATATTGAAGAACAATATCAGCACTAAAACAAATTTTCAACACTTCAAACAAACATGTTTTATTTGAAGTTTGAACGCTTTTATATTTCCGACAGCGTTGTGAATTTCTTGCCTTCCAGACTTCATTAATTTCCTTAAGTTATTAAGGCTCCGTATTCTAGATTCATTTTTATTTTTATTAAGCTCCTACAAAGCGATCTACACACATTTTTTTAATATGAGACTTTGGATGGGAAATCAAACTTCATTAATCGACACAACAAAATTAAGAAAAATGTTCAAGTCTACATTTTTGGCTTAAAGTTCAATTTTGGACATAATAATAATAATAATATAATATAATATGGGTTGCGCTACAGCCCGTAGAGGGTCAGGGCCTGGCTTCTCAGCAACCACTCGTGTTGTGCGTGCTATTGTTATCACACGAGTGGAAGGGACCTACAGTTTAATGCCGATTCCGAACGGCCAAGTTTGAGAAGCTTTTTCTAGACAGGAAATACTCTTTGAGCATTGTCAGTGACTTGAAGACGTGGGGTCGTGAAAATTATTTGTGTCGCTCAGAGCTAGAATTTTGGACAATTTCGGACATATTTAGCTTAAATTCTTTGTGCTATTTAAAAAACAAATTCGAAAACAAATAGCTACATCCGTATTCTGTCCCTCATACATGGCTTTGGATATTCAGTCGACCCTCGATAACTCGAAATCCACAAACCACACCTCTCGAATTAACGAGAGTTCAAAGTAAAGAAAAATTAATGAGTTGGAGGCAAGGGCGAAAAAGAAATAATACAAAACTTTAATAATAATAGAAAAATGCAAAAGGCTTAATAAAGTTAAAGCATCGCTTGAGTATCAATATAAAATCTCTTCATAAGACTAAAGAAAAGAGCATAATGAATATTTCATTGCAAATCCTTTTGCCTAATTCATAGGTCATAGGCGTGCTCATCCGTGTATCTTCCTCGTAGAGATCTCACTCAATTTGTTGCTTTGGTTCCGGTTTATTCGCCTGTTTAGGTCTAGAGACTGCGCAGTTTCGGATATTTGTCCTTTTGAAAACTCCATATCAATGGCATCTCCTCTTCACAATAAAGCCCCCCTCTCTAAGTATTGCATTTATCCATAATACAGTTGGTTGTAAAGAATAGCCCTATTCCCACCAGATTAGGTGACCCTACCCGCCTTTGTGTATTCAAATTGTCCTTTAATTCGGAAATTTCGTTTGAAAAAAATCGGAATAAAATAAATTTTTGCGGTTCTAAATTAACAAGAATTAAACAAAATATTAGGTCTGTTCAATTTGCTGTGAAATTCACCGAAAATCACAGGCAAAATGTCCAAAGTCGTTCCATTTGGTGATTTTTTCGTAGTTTTTGACAGAAGAGCGTGCTCATGAGAGAGTAAAAAATGTCCCCACCCTGCGAATTTCTGCCACAGAAAATTCTGTGGGCAGAAAATTGAAGACTGTCAAATTCAAAATAAAAACAACAAACGGCAGTTTATTCCGAATTGAATAAGTAAGAATTGAATATATTTTTTGACGTTTCTTGAATTCTGTGCATTTCTACGAAACGTCGTTCCACAAGTTTGTTCACAGTTTCTCTCTCAAAGAGAGACTTTTACCCCCACTTCTGATAATTTGCTCAACTACAAATTTCTGTGCACAAATCAATTGGAACAGACCTAATGTTTAAACAAATTAGCTAACACATAGATCTCAAATATGTAGAAGTCGTTCTTTAATTTTTTTCATCAACAAAAAACTGTCAATAATTCGGAAAAGTGGTTTATTCGGAATGACCTTCCTCCCAACCAATCCGAATTAACGAACTCTTTCATACATATGAATACATTTTTCAAAACTGGATTAAAGTTGCTTTTAAATTTACCTTTATCAATGACTACAATTAATTGCTTACCGTTCTCCTTATCACGATATTGAATCGCATTGTTGCCTATCTTAAGACCGGAACAACGTACCTAATGATTCACAGAAACCATAAACAAGATTTCTCTTTGTTCTTTATTCCGCTGATTGTTATGGCTTTTCTGTCATTGGGTCATTCAAACGTCCTCTCTTTGATGACCGTCCGAAAAGTGTAAAAACAAGGCAAAGATGGACATTGTCTTTTGTGAATCTCTTAATTTTTGTAATAAAAACGTAGGCTGTCATATCTCACTCACATCAATCAAATGTGTTGCAATGAAAAGTAAAAATATGGTCGTAAAGGTAGAAGGAATTTTTTGTTTCCACTCTGATCAGTAATATGTCTTGCTTTGGCTACCAGCCAACGTCGTGTATCGCTCCAAGATTTTTTAAATTTTTCTTATGATCGGTCTCGCAGTAGTAAGTAGCTTGTAAAATAGCGTATATTTCAGTCAATAATATCACGAGCAGACTTTTGCTATTTCTACACTAGACTTAAGCAAAAAATAACTCACTGCGATTTTTTGGCGATGATTGAAAAATCGCAATCGCAACCTGCGATCGACTATGATTTAAACTTCTGATGAAAGCAACTTTCTTACACAAAAATACATACATATGATGTAGGTCAGTAAGTCGCAACGCCGCCCGTATGGCTAAATTCAAACTAGTATACTAGTACTATAATTTAAAATATTTGGCTTAAAAGACTCATACTTGGTGTGAGTTTTTGTAAAGCGAGGAATCACACAACAATTCAAAGGTTTTAAATCACAACCTAAAATCTCAGCTTAAAAATATTGTCATCAGAAAATCGCAATCGCAGGTATACCTCTGAATAAAAAATCGCAACTTAGCCCAACTCTATTGTACAATGTACTCAGATCTGCCGAGACGCACTGCATGTGGCGAACAACCCAGCTCGAGCCAAAGCAAGAAGTTTGTATTTTACATTTTTGTTGAAGGTGACTATTTAAAAACATCACAAGTCTTACTGCAAATGCATTAATAAGCGTTTCGTCTGTTAACCCGATTTCTCAAAGCTAATGTGTTCTTAACGACAAGAACACATTATACGTGACAGTGGTAAATTCCACACCCAGAGATTATTGCGATTTAAATGAACAAGCAACCTGGGCACTGTACCAAAAAGTCTATTCAAATTTCTAAATGATATGAATTTGCATCCGAAAATAACAGACAAAACATACAGTATTGCATTAGTGCACAAAACGTCTTGAATCATTAGCAAGCTTCAGTCTTCCGTTTTATAAACGATCTAAACGATTAGCCAAAGTGCATTGTGATTGACTGATTGCGTCTTCCACCTAACAACTTGTGTGTTTACATTTGTTTCGAAGAAATACAACCTGTCTAGGACGACTTTTGATAATCTGGTTGTCATATTTAATAATTCAGATTAAGAAGTGGAATTGTTTCAGCGGCCACTTGGAGGAAAATTCTCAAGTGGTTCTCTTAAATCAATAAATCCACTCAATTCAATTCAATGGGTAGCAACTTCAAATCTTTATTGCCGACTGCACTTGAACTTGAGCACGTTACACCTTTAAATGAATTAGCTAAGTGAAAGCAAAACTGCACTATATTTCACCGGATTATCGAGGTTTTGTTGTCGGGACCAGTTGACTTTTGCCAATTAAGTACAAGACGTACTTTGTAAAAGAAGTCTTTAAAAATTCGGACAAGATTTCATAAATGACGGCCTTACCGATTTCAAGCCTTGGACAGTGATCAACCCATAGAGATAACAGATTAGTTCTTTGTCCATCCATGTTAACTGCATAATGAGAGAATGCAGATCAGATGAAATTAAGAAAATGTTTAAGGGGCAATTTATTTTTATTTTTATTATACTTTATTTCTGGGTCAAACAGCACTCCTAATCAAACTTCGCCCTTCGAAATCAGGGTCTCTGTAGGCCCCATCAGCCCTAGTAAACAATGGCACGCCCGAAGTGGTAGTGCCAGGCGCCGTTCCACCTTCAACGCGTCGCTCTTACAGAGAGCGTGAGTCAACTGCAATTTCGTTAGCTATACCTACCTTTGTTTTGAGAATTTATGTACCTGTATACAATTTTCCATTAATCTTTTTAATCTGTGACATTGATTTAGTAAGTTAAACGCCGCCCATAACGACACCACTCGTTACATTCAGCCGACAATGTCAGCAACAGTTTATGCGGCAGATAGGATAAAGTCATTAGTGGTCGGCCACCTTTTCCTCATGTAAAATAAATACCGATGATCCTAGGTAGCCTTGGTGGCCGATCACAAGAGACTGTCCAAACACAAGTGCCTTTACCCTATGTCATGGAGTTTATACAATAACCTTTACGTTGAAAACCGTACAATCATGCGGACTAATCTTTTTCGAGTCCCTGACAATTCTCAAAGAGTACTTCACTATAGAAATACCTTCTCAAACTTGGCCGCTCGTAGTCGGTATTTAAATGTAGGCAACTTCCACTGGTGACAGAACAATAACACGCGCAACATGAGTGGTTGCTGAGAAGCAAGGCCCTGGCCCTCTACAGGCGGTTGCACCAAGCACAAGTTTTTGTAAACCCAATTCTGTTTTACACGGTTTGGATAAAAACAAAAAATAGTCCCGTTTTTACACGATTTCATTGAATTTAGCACAATTACTTCATGTGTTTTTTAATTTTTTTTTTTCTAACTTATCTACCGTGTAAGTATAGAATTACAAATTTGCCTGATTTAGCATAGTCCGAAAATTTCTGGCGCTGATATTGTCTTGAAATCCGTTAGCAATACACTTGAAAGATTTAAAGAAATCTTAAAAATTTGAACAATGTTCTGACCAGTCCTTGTGGACGTTTTCGGGATTTTCCATGGTTGACCCTCACGGATCATCATTTTTATCGAGGACTAATTTAAAACTTTCTGATTATGTTTAATACTCATAACTAAACTGTACAATTAATATTTAAAAATGTTTGGAACAATTTTGCCCATCTCATTTTTACTGCGATACACTGCAAAATAACCATCTATTTCATTGTCCCACTTATTTCTAAGCTTACACAAACTTAAACATGGCAAAATACATATGCACCCTACCAAGGCATATAGAATGAAGCTAACGGTATAGCAACATGCGAGGTAAGAAAATAAAGAAATTTGGACAACATAACAAATGCATTGGAAATTCATGACATATCTGCACATTACTCACCCACGTGATAAGGCTATCCTAACTCACGTAGCCGGTTTTTTTCTTATTTCAAATATGAGGCACAAAAATCTGCAAATATATTCACCGGTACAGTTATGTATCTATTTTTAAGCTTTCTCATAGTATTTAAGGAAAAGAAAAACTTTCCGTTATTGTTTTCATATTTTCTTTCTTATTCTTTCCTTTTAGCCGGGACGAGTCGCGACTTTGGTGGAAGACAAAGAGGTGAGTTTTTTGAGATTTCTTTTTGTGAGAATGACCATTAAAACAGAATTTATCGCTTAAATGAAACGCGAAAATGTGGCTTGGCTTAAATGTTTATTCATCCCACTCGGTGTCTTTGTTTATTATTGTTTTCATGTTAATACATATACTATTTGCTCTAGTTAATGGGTGATCTAATTAAAAATGTGTCTGCCTTGAATTTGGTTCATATAGAGAATTCAGCACTTTAAACCTCTGCAACCAACTTCAGTTCCGATCTGTCCAATTCCTGATGAAACTGGTTTCAATTAACAATCAATTACAACTTCAGCTCTGATTCATCTATTGACATCATAGTTAATTAACCATGACATGACTTAAAGATGTCTCTCGAAACCGATAGTATACATCATTCTGTCAACAAAATTAGTTTGAAATTATAGCGAGAGTTGTGTCAGTTTGAGTCAGAGCGACAAAGGCGGGTGTACACATATTGCTTTGTAGGAAGCCGTGTCATATATTCCACTTGAATACGATGAGTTACATATTTTCATTGTATTTTTATATTTTTTTTAAAATTCAAATTAGCGATGGGCGATTGCGAATTTCAATTCACAATCGAATAAATTGGCAGTTGTTAAAATTTGAATTCGATTGTCGATTTATTCGATCTCATCAAAAAACAATCGAATAATAATCGAATGGAGTCGATTGTTCTCAGTACCTACTACGACCAACAGAATGCCGGGTACTAATTCCTCGATTTATTCATATGTTGGTGTCAGTGTAAAAAAATCAGCGTAAAGGCCCAAACCCATAGAATCCGGTGCGTGCGTTGCGTCTTGTCAAAAAATGTACAACTCATAAGAGCTAATAAGAGGGAGCGAGAAACGAGTGTGGGCTATATGTGGCATACATCAGAATGGATGAAGTTGGCGAACTTTTAACTTTTCTTCCGTTTGACAGTTTATTCTCACATGTGTGTATCATTTATGCATGTATGTGTTTCTATATGTTTTCTATAATTCAAACCAAATATCTGAAAAAATATTTGTTTCCGTGGGTATTTGAATTCTGGGGGTTCGATTGTATTCTTCGTTCTTCTCACCCAATGAGTGAGAGGATTGTACTCTCAGTTTCATATATGTACAGTTTAAATTTCAGTAGTGAAACGAAATGAAAAAGAGATGGGCAATTGCGAAAATCGGCGGATACACACAATTTAGTGATCTCTCTCCGACTTGAAGAATCGACGAATACACACATTCGTTGGCGATTGGGATCGGACCTACAAGAATCGAAATTCAACAATCGATCCACTTAATTCAAATTCGAATAATTGCGATTGCTGGAACAATCGAATTATTCGATTGTTTTTATTCGCAATTGATCATCGCTAATCCAAATATTGAAGATGCAATGTCTGATGCTTTGTTTTCATTTCATTCAGCCGTATCAAGAAGAAAAATCTTCGAATCGAAGTTACGATACGAGTTACGAAAAATTAGTATCACAAAATCCTAACGGAATTACGAACTCTGACGTTGTCGTAGAAAACCATACAAATGTCCATATCAGATCAGCGGATTTTTCAGTTTGATTCTACTACGAATAAGTTCTGTGATCGATTTTTCGACCCATTTTCGATTATCATGGTATTCTGCAATATGTCTTCTATAAGACCTGTACTGTCAAAGACAAAATATCCACTTCAAAATTCGCCAACACGAAACATCGCCAAAAATTTTCCATCCGGAAAGTCTTGATGCAAAACTTGGAGTAAACAAGCTGTTTCCTTCATACCACGCAGGTGGCCACGAGGCTTGTAGTAAACAACTTGGAATAAACAACCTGTAGTAAACATCCTGCTCACCCCAAATTACATGTGCAACGAGACGCAAGTTCTAAAGGTGAAATTGTGTTTCCCACAATATGCGTTAACTTGTACTTGGCTGAAGTAACTCCGACAACGCTTAAGCGAGAATATCCTCCGCTGAGTCGATCCCCCGAAAGCATCATTGATAAAATAAAAACTAATATATTTTACTTCATACAATGAAAATGGTTCGATTTTTATTGTACCTCCTCTCAGTGATGCCTTTACCCAACGATGGGCTTATCGTGCGACGGTCTTGTTGTTGGCGCAAAGCGTTCGACCTGTGCGACACCTCCGCACAAAACCATTTGCTTAATTGATAGGTACTTGAACCCAGACGGTTGAGAGAGGGTTGTTTCGTTTCCAATGTACCTACCCATCTTTGTTTTGTCAATAAGTACGTTCACATTACACTACCGGGTAGTACGGCATGTCGTACGACCGGGTCCTATAGACCAATTTGCAACTTTTTCCCTCGGTTGTTCACCAGGTAATACAATGCGAACATTAAACCGCAGTACAAAATTTCATACAAATTACAAAGAGTGAGCATCAGTGGATGAATGAAAATGATATGTTTTCTCGATGGCATTTAGGGTCGTTTGTTTAGTTAGGACTAACATGCGCTCCGATGTTGATATCACGAAATTACACTCTCAAGTGAAGTCCGTCATCCGTGTAGTACAATGTGAACGCAAGTACACGACTACAAGTGAACGCAAATTACACGAGATAATTTTCCCACCCCTGGGAAGTGAAGCTTTTCCTATGTCTCACCTCTCTTGCCTACAAGATGGGAAACCTTGCTGTCCGATTTAGCTCGTGTAAAAGTAGCCAAAGCATTTTTTGTCGTTCGGACATGTCATACTACATAAAGAAAAAATAAATATATTCTCTTCGTCCGTCTACCCGCAAAATGGACCAACTTTCTCGGTATAAGTACATTACATTCTTGTGACAAGCAGAAGCGTCGTTAACCACCTAACAGCTGCTCTTCGCTAGCGTAACTTCAACTTTAAATAGTTCAGATAGGCTTCTTTTCTTAGTTCCTTGCTTTATAGGTCTGACACCCAAGCAGTTGAGCTGTGGTATCGATGACAGCCCTGCATCAGCCACTCACACCCACCCCTGCTTAAAACATAAATCACCAAACTTTAAGAAATTCGCCCCACAAATACACAAATCACCAAATTTCAATAAAAAGTTGTGTGATAGGTGCCGCGTCTTCTGAAGTAAGCCCCATTCCGTTTCGGGGGTTGGTTGAAGATTGCTCCCCACCGCCCCCAACACATTTTGTCGATATCTCATATCTCTGGCACGTTTCCAGGAACACCAGACGCATAGGATCGGAACAAGTTCCTCTTGTCTGCGAATGGAGGATTTCCCTGGAATATGGGCGAGACTACGCCGTGATACTTTCTATCCTAGACCCGGGGACTTTCCCCAGGGTGGTCGGGGGAATTTTCGCCGAAACTACTAATTCCCGGAGTTACCAAGAACTCGTAAGTGACCCCGAGAGACAAGCCCAGAAGACACGAACTTCACCCACAGTTCGTTTGACTTAACTGTATACTGATTCGGCAGTGATTGAAAAAAGATCTGTGAATTATAATGAAATTAAAAGAACGTCCCTTTTCGTTGCATAGTCTTAGGCAGTTCTTTGAACTGATTATCTGAATTTCAACTCTTGGACCGGCATCCCCTTACGCACATTCTTCGCAAATTAGATACCACCAATCAACTGATACATATCTACACAGTCGCTAATTCCTTAATTTACTTTTCTATTGCCAGGGAATAACATGGGGCTGTGCATACAAAATTTCTGGGGATACCGCTCTGGATTATCTCAAACAACGAGAATGTACTCTAGGTAAGTTCCCCGCGATGTCTCTCGATGAGACCCCACACTCATCGTTTCATTTCCCTTTGCAGGAGGCTACATAACTGTCGATACTAAATTTTATCCGCGCATCGCATCATACGACACCGAGTTCAGTGGAGAAGCAATCGAAGTGCTCGTCTACATTGCCACTGAACAGAATTCACACTGGCTGGGCGAAACATGCCCGCACGAAATTGCCCGACAAATCGTCGACTCGGAGGGACCAAGTGGACACAATGTCGAATATCTCCTGAGGCTAGCCGAATTTATGCACGACGAAATCCCAGATGCATACGACGACCACCTGTTCACACTGGAGACACTAGTTAAGGATTTAATCAATAAAAGGCAAATCGCCTTGGACTCGGTCATGGGTGCAAATCCGGCGAAAATACGAAGAGACTCACACGAGGATATTAAGCGGCAGCCGACGTTCGAGTTCACATCGAGAATTCCCGAGAGAAAGCTGCGCTGCTTGAACATTTAATCAACATCTGACGCACACACATATGTACATCCATGTATACATACAACAATCATCCTACATTATAGAGCAATAACTGTTTATTATTTTTTGTATTGTATTAGCTTCGTTAATTTATTCTTTGCCGAGATCGCATAAGGTCCGCAAACTGGACGGGATTTGACACAAATCAATTTTGTACAACTCTAACATTTAAGCATGAACATGAGAAATGAATTGAAAACATAAAGGATGCATCGACTAACATTGTGCGTGTTTTTTTGTTTTGTTCGCATGGGTGGTTTAAATAGCAACTTCTTCAAAAAAAGGAATTTATTTAAATGTTAATCGGGTGTAGTAGTAGAAAGGTAATGAAAACATCGGATTGTGTTAAATTTATACATTGTACATATATTTGATTTAATTTGTTAGAATATCCGCTGCACGCAGTTCCATGAGTTTCTCCATTGAAGTGATGGACTGCATCCAAATGTCCAATGTTGCAGCCATATTCGCAATTTGTGAACGATCAAGCACTCTGGGTTGTACCTAAAATGAGATGGGAAAGAATCAAATAAGTGGACGATAGAGAATTTCAGTGTTGAATTAATTCGTTAGGCCTTTTGGCACGTGATGGTACGTAAATGTAGACGAACTGACCTAAATTCAGATGTAAAGCTGAAGTCAGATTCTATTTTTTCTAGAACACATGTGCATTCTTTTAAAATATTTATCTTTATTGGGAATGGAGCGACTGTTTAGAAACGCAAACTTTGCAAAGCAATTGCAACAAAGCAATTGAAACGTCAAAAACTTGCAATTGCAGAGCATACTTTCGACGTTTACGAACAGATTATCTGCCGTTAATTATTCTTTCGCTTTGCATTTCCTAATGTCTGCGATTGTAGACGCTGGCGAAGCCTCACCATCTTCAGCCTGAGGGTTGGCTTCATACTTATCTTCCAAAGTCGAAATCAACTAGCTTCTAGGTGGATTGTAAGCTTAATGGAAAAGCTCGAAATATACACACTTATTGCATCGCGTCCCGTTTTTAAATTCCTATCTTTCAAAGACTGAGCGACAAAAGAGCGAGTAGAAGAAAATACTTTTTGGGTATAACGTGTCAATTGAATAGCTATAGGATGCTACACTTTACTTAGCAGGTGCATTTTTGGGACCGATTCTTTCAAAAGGAAGAATGTATGATATATATAACCTTTAGCAGCATGCAATTGTGTTCGTTGAAATAAGGCGGAAACTTTTCGTTTATTGGACAACCTCATGAACCTCCTGTGTATGTTCTCATACTTTACGGTCATAATTTTCAGTAAATGTGAACAATGAATCAATCGACAAGTGGCAAGTCACTATCGAACACCTTATAATTCCGGTCCGGAGGTTGTAAATCAGCGATGCTACTCTAGGTTTGTTAGCAACTCTCGAAATATGTCTATTGTTGAGAGATCGATCTATTCTCGTGTGGATCGCTGTCTTTCTACTATTCATCTACCTTCGATGTTTCCTTGCGGAAACAATTGAAGTATTTGATCGATCTTCGCCATCATCAACATTTTCTGATCCATATGATCCACTTAAGAGGTCGCGGGGTAGAGAATACACTGGAGATCTCCAGGTCAATCATTCTGCCGCCATTGACTCTCGACTCTAACTCATCAGAACTTAGGCTCACACGCAACCAAGCGAGATTTTGGACTTGATCCAACCACCCCTTCCTGGATACGCCAAGGGGGTCATCTTCCTGAGTGGCATTCAAGGCCGCAGGCGTGATGACGGGAAAGTTCGTTCCACGCGTCAAACCATCGAAGCCTAGTTGTTTCCCTTCGGAATTGGGTTCCTCGAATCTTCGTGATCGAGCTTTGTCTTCTTAATCGTTAATGGAATCATTTCTTTGTTCATTTCCACAAGGCTGCTGTGTTTGTTATTCTATCAACCCCAGCAATACGTAAAACAAATATCTACATTTCAAACGCTTCTTTTCTTCTTACTGTGGAGTTTCTAAGTGTTCATGTTTCTGCCCAGTATAACAGAATAGACCAGATGTAGCTCTGCTCATATCGAGAGAGCTTCTCTCGCTTGTTGAAATTTGCAATGGATTTCTTTACAGGAGTTCGCATTACTGTGTATTATTGTTTCTAGATATTTTATTGTGTTTACACTTCCGACTGAACTGATCTATGTCGGAGCTGCGGCCACAAGGAAGATCCAGCAACTTGTACTGTCCTGTTGTCCAGAATCGGCGCCAAGCCTCGCTGTACCACAGATTCTTCACAGAGACTTCGGAGATAGCGAATGCATATGTAACAGATCTTTTTAAATTCATTACAACCACAGGTTAGAAGAAGATTATGCACTCTATAAATGAAGGAATTCACAATGAGCTCCTGGGCCTCCGTGTGGAAGAACGTGGTCAACACTTCCCTTCCAACACCTAACTTAACTTGACCTTCTTTTGCACTGTTATTTATTTTGAGTTCTCTGTTTTGACGTTCTTGGCCTTTGTTAAACACTGTTTTTTTTTTATTGTACAGTTGACTCTCCCGAAGTCGAACTCTTCCCAAGTCGAGTTTTTATTTACCTTTTTTTGGCATTCTTCTCAATTTCTTATACAAAAACCATCATCTAAGTCAAACAATCTGTAACTCGAGATAATTTGGATATCTCGTGAAAATTCTACTTGGAGTGTTCACTGTATTTATGTTTCCGAATATAATTCTTGGTAAGAAGTGGCAGGCACACCCACGCATTGCAAACAAATTCTTTTTATTAATTTAAACAAAACATCAAAGTCTATATGGCCGACTCTAGGCAAAAAGAGGTCAACATCATTAATTGGTTTTAGACGCAAGGATGAACGCGTGCTATTAGGAATCTTTACCGGGAACTGTATCATCATAGGTAAACGTGCAATTAGTCTGAACATAACGCATAACAATTTTTGCAGAAGCTACAGAGATGAGGGAGAACAGAACCTGTCCAATCTGCTGCAATTGCCCAGCGAAGCAAAGAAAAGGAGTCAGTTCCTATCCTAGAAAGCAGTTCCTTGTAGTTGCGGAGGACATAAGCAGTGTCGATCTGAACAAAATAGTAAGATTCATATATGGATCTGGTTGTTTTTAGGTCTCACGGTACTAAACCATCCCAAACAAGGGAACAATAAACCCAACACGTTAACCTTAGTGAGCAATGGCCATAAGGCTAACTAGACACCCAATTACCTACCTAAGTTCAGTGTAAAAACATAATGCAATCCTATTCCGAAAACTTACCCATGACATGTTAACTACGCCAGCCACTTCGTCGATTTCACCGCGCACCAGACCCTGGGCGAGGGCCTTCATCACTAGGAGTTCAACTTCTTTCACAGGAAGCTGGGTTTCCTTGGCGATGTCCTTGAATGGAATCGATCTCTGTATAGCTGACCTCTTGAATGTCATCTCCATCAAGCAGAGCAGAGATATCTTTTGCCGCAACTTAATCTCCTGCGCTGCCAGGTCTGGAATCTTGCCCCAAATTGGTTTCATCGAATTGAACCTGTAATCGCAAATGTGCTGTCAAACAGGAAGCAAAAGAATTGTGATAAATTACTTCTCAATGTCACCGAAGTTGAATGCCTTCAGCAACTCCACCACCCATTCGTTTTCGGTTCCCTTGAGAGATTCCAGAATGGGATGTGCTAACTGTGAATTGGAACGCCAATTAGAAATGACATGGGGATAGGAGATAGGAGACTCACGAGTTCGCCGATATTGTAGATTCCATCGCCTAGCAAAGCGGCCAAGCCCAAGAAGAACGCTTGTTGCGGCCACTGGTCCTTAGGATAGTCGTCCAAAGAGCACCCCAAGAACTGCAGACCACAGCGATAGTAATCACTGTGTTGACCAACACGGCGGTAATACTGAGACGCTAGCATGTAATACTTGCCGTGCACGGGAGTCACATTGCCAGCTTCCTCAAGCACCTCTCTGAGTTCTTCAATGATCTTCTTCGTGGCTTCCAGGTTGTTCAAGTTCGTGAGATATATATTGCCTTGCAGAACCTGTAAACATAGGGTGAGTCATTCACTCGATAAAGTGCAAGTGTACGCTCGCTCTACCTGGATGAACCAAACAGCCTCATCGCAAATTTTAACCTTCTCCTTCAGTTTCTCCAGAAATGTGACTGCTTCATTCTTGTCAGTAATGTGCTCAACAACAACCTCCAACATTTCGATTAATCCGTATGGATTGATTCTGGAACAAAAAGAACAAAAACCGCGTCATAGCATCCAGTAATTTCTCTCGGGCTTTTCTTTGTTCTACTTACTTCATTTCGAAGGTTGAGATGAAGTTCTGATACAACTCCAGAAGTGTACTTTCATCCTGCAGCGATTCATGGCGAACAAATTTTGTTAGCTTTATTGTAAGTTCATTCCAGAGCCTAAATTAATGAAACATTTATGAGAATAATCAGAGGTTAGTGACCGGCTATTAGGCAGGTGGTGTTAACATGTAGATTTTTAACAAATCATGTAAATTGAGTTTTTTTGGCAAGAGGAACTTACTTTTCATTGTATAAATCCTCAATGGTAGTCCATTCGGAGGCCAATTCTTTGTTTGAATTTTTCTTTTGCGTTGATAAATATGCAGAAACATTTGCTGGAGCCGCCATCGCGATGACTTTACTAAACCGATTTTTGCTTTTTCAGCGAAATTGCATTTGACAGTTAAAGCTGTCAAATGTGTGCTCAGTTTTCGGGATGAAAAATGATGAAGTATCCTTCTTTCTGATCTATGTGAGTTGTTAGGGGATAAAATTATGTGCTAATTGGGAGAATTCAAAGCGGTGGATATGTAAATTTATTCGTTTTAAGAGACCCACTGACCAATGCGACTCTCAATAATTATTGCCAATGCATCTAATATAGTTGGTTGTGATGTGTATATTCAGACCTAGTTCAAGTTCATATCGCCATACTCACAGCCAGGGAAACACTTTTGGAACAATAGGTAAGAAATGCTCAAGTGGTAAGAATGCCCCTGGGTTGATGACATTCTCGCTCTGTATTCGATCGACCAGTCATCCGTGGGTGCTCGACAATTTTCACAGTTTATTGTACTACCAGCGGTATGGTTCTGTGCAACCGACTGTCCGACCGTGGACGGGCAAGGATACATTTGCTCTGTTTGAAGTTCCAACTGGAATTAGGTTTTCTTTAACTAGTCGGCCATCAAGTCTATATCTTAAGACCCACACAGCAAATTAGCAACCAACCACATTTTTAGAATGCGCTAACAAAGTTGGGACGACGAATGAATCAAATCGGCATTAATCTATTACATTCACAATAATTCAAATTTTAAAAAACCTCTAGGAGAATAAATGTAATACGTTTTACGTTCACCCTACCCTACGATCTAGTACTATTGTTCTCCAACCATCTGTTTGATTTGTTGTAGATCATTTTGACAGTTTGCTTCTGAGCTTTTCCAAAACAATTCAATTCAATTGGATGTTCCTTCGAGAAAATCAAAATAAATCATGACCATAGAATATATTCTCGATCGTTTAATTCAGTTTTTCCTAAGAGAAGTGCTTGAGGTTTTTATAACAAAATCTAGCGACTATCTAACAAAACTTGTCAGTTATTTTTTATGGAAGAAACCAGTTGAATTGAACTCATTTCATTCTCATATAGATATCCTCTATAAAAGTGACCACTTCCTCGTTGTGAACAAGCCACCAGATCTTCTACTAAACAGCAACGACAACACCAAGGTTTCTCTTAACAAGCGATCATCCGTATGTGAAAATTGATGTGCAATATCATTTACAGGACACCGTTCAGACTGTTCTGAGGCAACAACTTCCCACTCTACCGAATCCGAAACTCAAGCACGAGTTCTACTTTGCCCATCGCTTGGACTTCTCGACTAGTGGGGTTCTGTGCATTCCACTGCATCGAAAAGCATGCGCGTCGCTTTGCAAATCATTCGAGGAGCATAAATGTGAAAAATACTATGTTGCGATTGTAAATGGACACATGGAACAGAAAGTGTGTGACGTTAATTTAGCAATAGGTATCTGCTCGTCTTGCATGCTTGGAAAAAGATATTTTAAACCTACATCGTAGGCGAAGACAGCCGCTTCGTTGATACCAACAAGAAGATGTGCACAGGGGAGAGTGAATTTTGTGACAATCCACGCAAAGCTAGAACGCGTTACATTCGGTTGGGACTTGGAATGTACAAAACCACACAGGTGACAAAGTTGCTTCTCCAACCGATTACAGGGCGACGTCATCAGTTGCGGTTGCATTGCGCCGCCCTCGGACATCCGATACTGGGAGACTACACATACGGTGCCGAGGCGGACAAGGAGATGTCTCGGATGCACCTGCATGCCATCAAGTAAAGATGCTTTTACCCTCTGGTACTGTTTTATGCTTTCCTTCTTCTAGAATAATTGCTCCAAATGACGCGGAAGACCTGCACGTAGAGACTGATGATCCATTTTCGAACGGGGACTTTGTGTTTTCGAACGAGATGCCTTTAACTGCTGGCATTGATATGCTCACAAAGACGTCCGTCTGATTTCGTGGTGGCCTTTGCATGGAAACGCATTGTTTTTCGAAGTAATAATTTATTTTCTTACAATATAAAAAAAAACATCACATACACATGTAGCAACTTATGAAATAAAACAACTTGACGCTTGGAACACACCGGTGGTTACTTCAACGACCTGGAAAACAGAAATTTTGGGAGCATAAATAATACATCAGGAGATGGGTTCTACGGTTTGCAGCAGAATGGTCGCACGGCGATAAACAGTTCATCCCCTTGATGACGATTATTAGCGCATTGTTACAAGGCTTGATTCGAACAACATTTGGATCATAACTCTCAACAGGCTGACGGTAAAGAGGGAGTGGAAGTACCTGTGTACATCGATTTTTAAATTTGTGCGAAATACTGGACCGGCAAGAGCATTAAATTTTCCTGTAGTGCGTTCGAAAACAGGCTAAAAGGCAAACTGATGAGCATTCCTGACGAGACGTGTGTTGTGTTTGAACTCAGACGAGGAGTGCAGTTGGCTAGCTCACTTGAGCATTATTTGTTATAATGCCGATGAATCACCGATGATACGCCAATGTTCGAGCGAGTCTAATGAACCCCCAATATTGTTGTCTCCTATAAGTTTAATCGCACGATTTTGGATTCTATCATGTAAGTGCAGCTTGGTCTGGGGGCATCAGATATGAGCGTTGTACTCAAACGTAGAGGAAATCACGCCTTGTAAATTAAAGCCCAATCAGAGGAGGTGAAGGATTTCTTGCATCTATCACAAGAGCCATTCATAGATGGCTAATTATTAGGCGTTCGCTTTAGTGACACCAGACAGCATTGAGTTTTGGAAGCATTAAATTCCACTCCGTTGTTCCACTTAATTATGCTGCTAAGACCGAAATCAAATGTGCTTAACATACGTTGCAGTTCCGATTCTACGGCAGAATGGCATGGTCGAGAGTCTTGGAACGAATATGAAAACCTGTCATCAGGGAAGGGGTGAATTGGATTAGAAGTATCAGACAGATCGTCTATAAAAATGAGAATGAGTGTCGGAGACAGAGCTGTCTTGGGGGACATCAGCATTTATTCCGTGGATGTCAGATTTGAACCCATCCAAAACAACTTCCATTGGACGGTGCGAAAGGTAGTTTCTACGCCATAGAAGAAGAGTTTCATCGACGGCATAAGCACCCCTTTTCGACAAGAGAGCTTGATGCCAAACTGTGTCAAGTATTTTGCTACCGCCTGTGTTGTGTAACGATTGGTTTCACTTTGCGGTGAGATTTAAGCTACACAGCGCAATATCTAGTTTTGACATTCCTGCCAAAACTCGTCGCTGCTTCATCAAGGTTGGTAAGGATGTTATCGAAACGTTTTAAATATAGTTCTCGAGAAATCATCAACACCACAGGCACTGAAGATCGTACAAGTCTGTGCATTTGCTCCCATTCATTCCACCGATTACATTGACATCATCGGCAGAACTCAACTGGCAGCCAGTGCGACATTTGCGAGCATCAAGAAAGAAGCGGCTAAGTTGGCTCTTGCGGTAAATGAAGGTAAGACAAAGTACATACTGTCTACAAAAAAGCTCAACATCGAAATCTTGAACAGTGTCACAATAGACAGATGCAGCAGTGGATGTCGCGAAGGACATTGTCTATCTAGGCTGCAAAATGAAACCAAAACTCCAAAATCGGCATCACTGCTAAGATAAGATGAAGTAAAACCACGGCCAATCGCTGTATCTTCGGTGGCAACTGAAAAATAAAGTCCAGTATCGGCGAATCAAGCTGTGTTTATATGACCTTGATAATCCCAGTACCGCAGTATGGCGCAGACGCATGGACAATATTGATTCTTGGAGGTTGACGACAAAGATATTCTTGGTCGCTTCGAGAGGATAATCCTTCGAATTATATTCGGTCGCCTTTTACGAAAAACTGAGTTCGGAAGAGACGACTGAACGGCGAATTCTACGAGCTGTGCGACATTTGCCTAGTCAAACAAATTCGACTATTTCTACTCAGATGGTTATGTCATGTAGAAAGAATGGATAGAGATCGGAGAGGCCAACCCTTTCAAGCAGATTTTCTATCTCTAAAGAACTGACAGCTAGAATCTCTGATGATGATGGCCTCTTTACAGCACGAGTTGTACTATGTATTTGGTCTGGGCATTCTATGCGGAATTAGGGATCTCATGCTCAGCGGAGGAATGCTTGTAATCGTGTCAGTAGCGGCATCCATGTCACTAGGGATCATTTAAAATACCTAAAAAAGTTGTTCGCTTTGCTCCAATGGGATTTTTGGAACTGTTCTTTTAGGAATTTGTGCATGTTGCGATAACGAGGAATTAGCTCATACGTACGGTGGTCAGAGCACAGTGGTCTGACGAGCCTAGAGGTGACAATATACCAACAGTATTCTTGTAATGCTCGAATTGCTGGATAATGGCAACTAAACAGTGAGACTTGATCGTAGGAACAAATCAACCATATTCTCTCGTCGTTCGTCCACGTACAGTAAAACTGCGATTAAAAGACAATCAAATGCGAACATCTCGTAAAATAAACCGCAAATAGCAAATGACTACGAAACCAAAAAACCCCTTCATTCAAACTCGTATTATTTACCTCTTCTGAAATCCGAACATACTCAAGCGCGTCTGATTCGCCGATGGTTTGATGGCGTTTTTCGACTTCTGCTTTGGCTTTGAAAGTCCTACAGTTCTTGGTTTCTGAAAACAACGACATTCACAGACTCAACGAATTAAAGGAAACGACATAAACTACCTGAACTTGCGTCTTTTTTGGCGTCGGAACCTTCTCCTCGGTGTCAGACAGCACCACAACTTCTTCAATTTTGAGTTCTTCCTTAGGAACGAAGCTTAGTTGCGTTGAAACCTGAGATTCCGTTGTGTGCAGTGAACTGATGCCACTGTCGATGCTCGGTGGTATCTCGGTCTTTACGGAAGCGTCGGAGTAAAGCAGTTTTTCGATTGGTTTTATCTTGATCGACTTCACTGGTGACGGCGAATTGTAGTCGTACAAGACGTTTGCAGCAGCTTTCGTCTGTTCGGAGAGTTCCTCGATGCGAGCGACTTTCTCAACGATTGCTTTGTCGGATTTTAAGGGCGTATTCTCAGATTCTGCTGTGGCAGGCACTTCGGCGTCATCGGTCGGTGAGGTTTCACCAGCTAGTGAAACGTTAATGGAAAAGAATCGACTCCGCACTTCGGTGGTCGTTGTAAAGATCGACCGCTTGAACGGATTGTTTGGAGCTTTCCGCGGACTAGGCTTCACTGGTGAGCTATGGGTGGGCGTTTTCTCACGCGGTGAGACCATGGGGAATGGATTGTACGCCTTCTTCGTGGGCGTTACCTGGACGGGCTCAGCCATGTTTTCGGAGTTCCTGCAATGGCGTTTCCTCGGAGGCTCCTGCGCGTTGTAAAGCGACACTATGTCATCCTCCTCTGGTCTAAAAAGAGGGATTCACTCAATCCTTTTGAAGACTATGAAAAATTTGACTGACTCACCTTGTATCCTCCTCGGAGTCACACGTGTAGTTCACTTTCTTGAATTGAAGGGCACACCGAATGTCAGCTGATTTCGGTTTGGTTTGCTTCGTGTGTGGCTTGTAATCCGGCAGCCAGATGCTTTTATGTTTCGTCCGCTTCACGTTGGAGAAAGCCTGACTTTGGGGAGAAAAAAAAATCAGAAGTTCATGGCAGGTCTGTTTAATCGATATTCTCACCTCTTGTCAGGATTCCATGTATCGAGGGTCTTTAACGAGAACGGATTCAGATTGCCCAACGCCAACTGAAACGCTGTTTCATTGTCAAGAGCCTCTCCGGCATTCGAGCAGTGCCGCTCCTCGGTATTCCACTCAGACAGGTCGTTCAAACGCTGCATCCGTCGCTCCAGCGGATTGTACACAAACATATGCTTAAACGTCGCATCTGCTTTTAGGAAGTTCATAACGTACTCATCGTCCACGGTGAGGTTTCGCATATTAAGGTATTGTGGAATCTTTTTCAGAGCACGGCTCATGTCGTCCTCTTCAGTCTTCAGAATGAATTTGCATGCTTTCGCCAAACCTATCCCAGGCAGGGAATCTAAGTAATCACACCCAGAGAGGATGCACATCACTCGAAACTTATCGAACGTGTACTTCTCCCTGCGGCATCCCATGGCTAGGTACAATTTCTCCGCATCCACCAGCAGGCCGACGCCAGTGAGGTCTAATTTGAAGATGATTTTCTTGCACCCGAAGAGCACAAGGTCAGAGTCCTCCGTGATGATGTACTGTGCGATTTCCAGCTTGTTTAGGAAAGCCATTTGTGCATCGGCCTCATATGGGGCCACTATACAGTCGACATTCCTAATGCGGCATTCTTTGATGAGTCTCAGTGCCATTTCATGTGTCACGTCAATACACCGTCTCATATGAGATCGAGCTTCATCGTGTTTGCCCAGACGGAGCAGTTCTGCTGCTCGCTTACGCGACTGATCACGACCTTCTCGACGTCGTTTCTCTGTTAGCGCTTTGGCTGGCAAATGACGACCATCGAACACCAGGATTGGCTTGATATCATACGACAGCAACATTGAAACATATTTCATACAATATTGGACGTACCTACGGAGCGATTGTGAGTAGTTTTATAGGCTGTGCAATGACCACTTACATGTCGGTATCTTCGCCGCGGCATAGTTTATCAGCACAGCTGAAGACTCCTTTGTGCAGCCAGCAGTAGCTGTCTATGGCAACAGTACATCCTCTCAGATCCTGAAAGGACACAGGTGATTAGGTGCGGCAAAAACACTTCCGGGAGAGTTATTACTTTTAAATGCACTTTAGAGGATGCCTTTTCGACAAATGGTATCAAACCTGTGATACCCATTGGACAAAGGTGATAAATAGGTCGGCAACGATTATTTACAACAGTTAACAGAAAAACAAATTTAGAAAATAACACCAATGGCGCGAAATTGCATATCTGTGACGTCTTGTAAACGAGACTCGCTTTGCAATTGCCCCATTTTATATGTGCGGGATGTACCATACTCAACAGAGGCTGTCAAACTGTCATTACATGCGACAAGAATTTGAATTTATTTGTTGGTTAAATTAAGAAAAAAACAAAATTGGCGTAGAAATGCCTTTTTTTTTGTTGTTCGAATGTTTTTTTTTAAATGAATGTCAATTGCAGGACGAATGCATGCTTGTCATGTCATGAACTTCCAAATTGTTAAGAAATAATTCCCCTTAGTTTCTGAAACGTGGTTTGGAGATATAAACAACTTTGTAGATTTCTTTAAAATAAGCATAAAATGTTAAGTACCAAAATGCTCGTTTTTGCGTAGTTTATGAGATATCGGGGTTTAAAATTTGATTTTTTCCTGGAAATATCCCATTGAATTTTTCTACTGTACAAACGGAGTGTGGCATACTTCCCATTAAAAAATATCTGGTGGTCAAATATCGCAAAATTTCCAATTAACAATACAAAAACAGTAATCCTGTATTCACCGGCATCAACAACACACCAGTTTAATTATTCGCGGCACAGTTTGTGAGTTCCTGGTGGATGGTGTTTCAACGTTAGTAAATTAAAAAATTGACATTACGAGTAAAAGAACACACTTTGCTTGGTTTTTTTTTGGTGGATGATCGACGCCGAGAGTTATTTTATTATTTGTTGCCTTTCCAAGCATCCAGCGTAAATCTATATAATTGCTAAAATAGTATAAATATTCAACAAAATGAGTGAGATATCGGTTGATGAATTAAAGACAAATATCATTGGTAAATATCGACTTCCACTTTTCCATCCTTTGCCGAAGCGTTGATACAATACATATATCCTCTGCAAGTATCCTTCCACAGTCGGAATGGTTAAATTTTTCCAAAGCCAATTTTCTTCTTGACAACATTAAGTGAATAAGGGTTAAATTTTTTGAAAGAAATGTGCGGAAAATGTATTGTATTGTGCTCGCACCAAACCTAACCTCATGGAGGGCATCTTGAAGCACTACTCCTCGCTACTGTTACTCAAACCTGAAGGGATTTAACTTATTCCTCCTTCATCCACAGAGATACTCAAGACGGCAGATTTGTCAGTTCTAACATCAAAGACTGTGCGTGAGAAGCTAGAGAAGAAATTGGGATGCTCGTTAGTGAGTCGAAAGAAGCAAATCGATGCCATTGTTATGGATGAGATTAACAAACAAAACAACAGCGGATCTGAGTCAGACTCAGAAGATGAAAATGAAGGAAACAAACCAGAGGACAAGGATGAAAGTGAATCGGAAGAAGAGAAACCAGCCAAGCGTCCAGCACCCGCACGGAAAGCACCAGCAAAGAAGAAGCGAAAGTCAATTAATGACTCAGACAATGGTGATTCCGATGATGGTTCCGATGAGGATTACAAGCAAACCAAGAAACCAGCTAAAAAGGTACCTTAACGTCTGTAAATCTGATCCAATTGTTAAACGTTCGTTTCGTTCTGTTCCAGAGTAAAGCCGGCAGCGGTCCAAAGAAAGGAACCGGTTTTACGCGTCCCTACAATCTGTCGCCTGAGCTGTCCGCTCTAATGGGTAGCGATTCTCTGCCCCGACACGCCGTGGTCAAGAAGATCTGGTCGATCATCAAGGAACGCAATTTGTACGATCCCAAGAACAAACAATACGCAATTTGTGATGAGCAGTTGTTGCCAATTATGAAGATTAAGCGATTCCGTACATTCGGAATGCTCAAATATTTGAAACCACATTTTATCAACTAGATCTAGCGTGTAGGTCTTAAGATACCAGAATCTACATTTAACTGATACTAATTAGACCGTAAAATAGAACATAACAGAGAACAAAAATCCTACTTTAGCCACCATGCAAGTAGCATCGTATTCGTCTTTCTTCCTTACTTTTTTTGGTTTCTATCGTAGGCACTTCAACATGACTGAGGAATTTTGTTTTGATTCTGTTTTTGATTAAATGCATTTGCAAAGAATATATTCAGTTTGTTTTTGTGTAACTGAAGAGAGGGCAGACTATCGCTTTGTCGCATGTGTGACGGCTTTTTTTTTACATTTTTCGTAGCAGCTAAAGCGAGTTTTTTCTTCCGGTATTTGCCTCTTGAGTTCTGAATTAATAATCGTACTTGTAGTTTAAAATAAATGATTTAAATTTTTTTATCTTGTACTTTTAGTTTTTGTTTTGTTGCGCTGAAGGAAACATTTATTGGTCTCTTTGGTTACATTTTACAACAGGCAACTGCGGATACGTGTACTTTACTGCCGGATATTGTTGATTTTTTGAGCCACAGTCAGAATTAACCACCGCATGTACAATTTCTTTGGATGAAATCGGAAGTGCGCTTATGAAATTTTTTGGGGGTTAAGTTCCTAATACAGACTATAAACAACATAGACTAAAGCCTAGCTTCGACAGCAACCACTTGTGTTGTGTGTGCCATTGTTCTTTCTAGGGATCTACATTTTTATGCCGACTCCGGCCAATTATGAGAAGCTTCTTTAAGACAGGTATCTCTTGAGCATTGTCAGTAATTCTGGCCTTTTACAGTATTTTGTCGTAGCAGGGATCGAACTTAGGTTAGGTTAGGTAGTAGTGGCTCTAAGCCCAGAGTAGGCCCATTGTGATACCACGCGGAACCAGTTGGTGCTGCTAATGAACCGATTTAGTTGGTCAATGCTGGCACTTTTTAGCTCATTACGGCCGAAGTAGTAGGCTCCTAGGTGCAAGAACCTACGACTGGCAAGAGTACTGCAGGAGCACAGGTGATGAGTATTTTCTTCCTCCTCTTCATCCATGCAGCTTCTGCAAGAATCATTATATGGGGCACCCATTCTGCGAGCTTGAGTGCCATTTACATAGTGCCCGGTTAAGACTCCAATGAGGGTCCTTAATGAGGGCTTGCTGAGTCCAAGTAGACTGACTGACCGTTTTAGGTTAAGTGATATCCAGATTTCTTTTGTTTTAAGGCAGGCAGGTGGTGTCTTCTAGCCATTTGTCATTAGTGGTTTTAGTTGTGTAGATCTTAAGAAGATGGTATGGCTGTAGCGATCGGAATGGAAGTCGGTACCCCTGCTATCGATAGGGATGAGGTTGTACCACACCTAGCGAGTTCGTCGGCTTTGCAGCTTCCTGGTATGTCACAGTGTCCCGGTACCCACATGAGGTGAATGTTAAAATGCTCGACCATCTCGTTAAGAGACAGCCTGCAATTAAGGGATGTTCTAGAGTAGAACATGATATTGTCCAGGGATTTTATGGCGGCCTGACTATAGGAACAGTTGGTGATACTCCTTTTTGATACCACATTGTTTTTAAGCCAAGACAGCGCCTCTTTAATCGCTATGATTTCTGCCTGAAAAACGCTACAGTGATCAGGGAGCTTCACAGAGATAGCAATGTTGAGGTTTTGAGAATAAACACCCGCACCCACCCCTTCTTTTGTCTTTGATCCATCTGCGAAAATGCGCAGAGGATCTTTCAGCGTTTGCCTGTCAGTCATTCATTCCGATCTGGAAGGAATGCTGATTGAGAATTTCATTTCGAAGATGGCCTGGGGTAGCAGGCGGTCGGTGTCGCTAGGTAGGAAGTTGAATTCATTGAGAATGGTTGAGTGGCCAGTGTTGAGTTCGGACCACAATCGAAGTGTTTTGAGTCTCAAAACTGTGCTTGCTGCTGCTTGTTTCCCGAATATTTCCAGATTTGGGAGATGGAGGAGAATATTCAGTGCGTCTGACGCAGTACTTCTCAGTGCCCAGCTGATACACAGGCAGGCCAGTCTTTGTACTCGGTTGAATGCATTGCAGTTTAGTGCTGTCCACCAAACTGAGACACCATACAGAAGTGTCGGTCTGACGATAGAGGTGTAAATCCAGTGAACAATGCGTAGGACAAGATTTCTTGTGTTTTCCATGACGAAAGTCTCTACAATAATTAATTAATATGGACGGCGCTTCAACCCGTAGAGCCTAGCTTCTACAGCAACCACTAAGACAGGTATCTCTTTGAGCATTATCAGTGATTCTGGCCTTGAATAGTATTTTGTTGGGATTGATAGTCCAAGTGCGTTGGGATTGACGCATATTCTCTCCCACAGGTCACTGCACGAAACCTAATCGCGTAGCAATCCGACGACTATCATCCAATCACCCATTTCTTCAATGATATCTTCGATGATTTGATTCACGTGAAGACATCACCATCGCCTCGTCTATCGTTTACTTTTTACACAGTTTGGAAACTCTGAGAACAAAGTCTCGCACGTAAAAATGGCTTCTTTGCCCTAATTCCTCTCAAATTCCACCACGTTCTCAGTTCGGTTTGCGACCAATACTGAATCATTCTTACTCTGAAATCGTCGGAACGCCATGTGTATTAATTCATACATAATTATTATCATTTAATATATCATTACTATAACAAAAACTGAAATAGCTTTAGTCGAAAATGAGTCGTCGAGACGTAGTTAATGACAGTTTTCAGCTTACGTAAAGCAGACAAAACGATATATTCAGACCCTAACGTTTTTCCATGCTTACATGAAGCTAAACTATCGTCAGAAAGCTAGCCAGAGACGATTTTCGGATAACGAAAGGCCCCTGTTTATAGATTCCAAAAAAACAACACCATTCGATTAATTTGAAACGATTCAATAAGCTTCAAGCTGCCTGGACTTCCTCGATTGCGTTGTCCCACTGGTTCGGAGTCGAAGACTCTTCCGGCTGCAGCAGTGTTGTCCATGCACTCAACATGGCCTAGCCATCTTATGCGTTGAATCCGTAGAAGCCTGACTAGACTCACGTCGCTGTACAGCCCGTACAATTCGTGGCTGAATCTCCTTCTCCAGAAACCTTCAACGCAAACAGTACAAAAGATTGAACGCATAACTTTTCTCTCGAAGAGACCAAGTGCGTCTTCATCCGCTCTTGAGATAGTCCAAGCTTCCGCGCCATACAGCAGGACAGGGATGAGGTCTTATATAATGTGAGCTTGGTCTTTCGAGAGAGGGCTCTACTACTCAATTGCCTCTTGAGCCCAAAGAAACGCAGAAGAGAGATTGGCAAGAGTTATTCTCCGTTTAATCTCGGTACTGATGTTGTTCGTACTGTTAACTAGGAAGCCAAGGTAGATGAAGTGCTTTACTACCTCGAAGTTGCAGCTGCCTATGGTGACGTTCTGACCGAGTAGTCGATGTTGTGTGTCCTTTCTTGATGACAGCATATATGTACTTTGTTTTGCCCTCATTCACCGCTAAACCCATTTTTGCCGCCTCCGTCTCAATACAAGCAAACGCTTCATTGACGGCTCGCTGAGTTCGGCCAATCACGTCAATATCGTCGGCGTATGCTAGCAGTTGAACGGACTTCTGGAATATCGTGCCTCTAGTGTTGGCGTGGGAGTTTCGCACGACCTTCTCCAGGACGATGTTGAAGAAATCACATGACAGCGCGTCGCCTTGCCTAAGACCTTTTTTGACATTGAGGGTCTCGGTGAGTTCGTTACCGACCTTGATGGAGCAGCGAGATTTCTCCATCGTCATCCTGCACAATCTGACGAGTTTGGCAGGGATGTCAAAACTAAACATGGCGTTGTATAGCTCGTCTCAATGCACACTGTCATATGCGGCCTCAAAGTCGACAAATAGGTGGTGGGTGCCGATCTGCATCTCTTGGGTTTTTTCGAGGATCTGCCGTAATGTAATGATTTGATCGCGGTTTTTTTTCGTCAACTTGACATTGATTGTTACTGTTATTTGCACGGGGGAGTTCAAAATCGTCTTGCGTACACTCATGCTCAAAAATTTCTTATAAACGTTCTTATTTCAATATATCCATAAAATTCGGTGTGAGGAAAAAGTTTCTTTTATCCGTATTTTTCTTATAAGCGTTTTTCTTTTAAACGTTATTTTTTGTATGAAGTTGTATGAAGGCGTGTACGGTGTATTTGCTCGTATTTCTTATAAGCGATTTTTACTTATATACAACTTTCTTATAACCGATATGTACTGTATTACTTTAAAGGGTTAGGTAATTCGTTATGATGATTCTAAGTTCCAAATAATGGGTTAACGAACTCCACTGGACCATAATCATAGCATGAAACATATAGCAAACGTCTTTATTATTGAAACATCTTTTGAAGAAGCCTTATCGATTCAAGATCGACTGTAGCAAGAAAATAAGTCTAAGATGTGAGAATCAGTGCCAAAAACAGTTAAATTATTCAACAATATACTAGAAGTCTCCAGACCGAACGGCAATGAAACGTACATACATTCATGTGTACGTACGTCCGACATCAGTCAAGGAGTACTTTTACACGAGCCAAATCGGACAGCAAGCTTTTCCATCTTATAGACAAGAGTAGTGAGACATAGGAAAAGCTTCACCTCCCTTGCCGACAAGATGGAAAAGCTTGCTGTCCGACTTAGCTCGTGTAAAAGTACACTAAGGCCCCTTTTACACGAACTAAATTCGTTACTAACGGTTTGCTTCTTGTTGGAAAGGGAAGTGAAACGTAAGGGGGGTTAAATTGCATGTACACGAAAAATCTTGGGATTCGGCGTATTCCCTTTTGTCACCCTTCACTTATTTTTCGATTGTTTCATTCTTGTTGTCGCAGAGATGGGTACTGAATTGATGCTAAACATATGTGAGAACGAGAAAGGGCATGTGTGTGAAAGAGTGAAAAAATGCCCGAGGATCGTGGTTCATTCTGCGTGTTCTCCCTTATCTTTTGTTGATTTATCCTTTATTATCGTGCGGCGCATTACCGGAAGCGTACCATAAATGCTTGATGAGATCGCGGATTTTTGGAATGAAGATGCATTTTATTAGGGGTTTTATTGCAGGAAGATTTTGTTGGTGATTTTATGCTCTTATCTACTGTTTATTTCATGTTTGGAAGATTCTTTGGGATGCATTTCCGGGATGTCGATATTCAGGCATATGAAATGTATGCTCATGAACCCTTTTGTGTGCACTTGTGTGTATATTGCGCAAAAAACGGATGCCTGTTGATAATTATTTTTATTGGGGGCATTATTGCGTTGAATGATAGATAATAGTCACCAATATAGTTGCGATTACTGTACTATGTTCTGTAAATGTACACAGTATGCATTTAATATAATATAATCCGGCTAGAGACAGGACTTGAAACATAATGGAACTGGGGACGGGGAAGATGCAAAGAAGGACACTTTCCCCATGGGTATCACAATGGGTGCACAATGATCAAACTGAGACGAGCTTTCGTCGACCCAATAATATAATATGGGTGGCGCTACAGCCCGTAGGGGGCCAAGGCCTAGCTTCTCAGCAACCACTCGTGTTGTGCGTGCTATTGTTCTCTCACGAGTGAAGGGATACCTACAGTTCTATGCCGAATCCGAACGGCTTTGTTTGAGAAGCTTTCTCTAGACAGGAAATACTCTTTGAGCATTGTCAGTGACTCGAAAGAGTCGTGAAAATTGTTTTCGTCACACAGAGCAGGAATCGAACCTACGACGTCGAGGTTGGGGTCGACGCACATACCCACAATGCCACGGGCCACCACTATGCATTTACATTATTTTAAAACCGACTTCCATGGCCGTGCTAACCAATTTTTTGTTAACCAAACATATTTACTTCGAAATGGATTCAATCAATTGGACTACTCCGGTAGTTGCGGTGCTGATCAATTTGTATCAGGCGCATGAAAATGTTTACAACCCAGCTCATCCCTCCTACATACATTGATCGCGTGAAAAATGATCGTATGGACCAAATCCAAACAAAGATTAGGAACATACGAGCCCAGTACAGTAGTGAAAAAATTAAGGACTCCAAGAGAAGTGAAGCAGGAGCTGATGAAGTGTACCATCCCAAGCTGTGGCTACCAACTTACATTTTTGCAGACGTACATGAGTACGAGGCAACATTCAATTGAGGTATTACATTTAATATAGTTTTATTTACTTCATTGTTTTGATTTCATAACATTATTAATTGCAGGACACAATAGGAGAGACATCAGTGACACAGGAAAATGCGGGCCCAGTACATCTAAAAGAAGAAATGTGAATAAAATATTTTACAATTTCATTGATATTAATTAAATAGACACGTACATCATCAATAATTACGATATGACTCGCATCATTTTCTTTTAGCTTGGTACGCTCCTCTTTTTAATCGCTGCTCTCTCCGACGCTGTTGCTTATATTTAATGTCATTAATTTCTTTGCATAATTCTAATAAAAGTAATAAAATGTTCACATCACGTTTGAGTCTGAAATTCATAACACTAACGTATTCACCAATAAAATCTAAAACGTCGCTTTGCAATTTCTCCATATTCAACAAATTCTCTCCGCACAGAACTACTCCGGCTCGCAACGAAATAAAAATGACGCAAAATCGCAATCGTTGGGATCTTGTGTGTAAAATGCCTGAAACACAATAGTGCGTAGGTGCGTTCGACAGTTGGAGGGCTGCAATGACGCACTGCGTTGATCAGCTGTTTTCCATCGCTCTCTCTCTACCTCTCTCTCTCACTCTCTCTCCTCTCTCTCTCTCACTCTCTCTCTCTCACACTCTCTCTCTCTCTCTCTCTTTCTCTCAAATACCGGATGGAGAATCTTGTGTCAGCTATTTTCGTTTCTGAATTGATCAATTCAAAAAATATTCTGCTTAAACAATTGTATGTACTTTAAGGACTTAATGACGGAAAATGAATTCTAATAAAGCTTAAAAATAAGAAATTGCTTTTTGTTGCTTATTTGATGTACTCTTGCTTTCAAGCATTTGAAATGTCGCAACAAATTATAAAGGGTGTTTTTTTAAAGTTTTAGGAAAGTTTAAAAAAAAAACACACAAAATTCAGAAAAATGCATGAAATCTCTTCTTTTATTGAATCGATAGTATGGTCCATATAATTTAATGTTTGAAGATTATTTCATGCAAATGTTGACCTTGCTTACTTACATATCAGGCAGACGAACCATGAAGGGTCTGAGCCTGTGCAATTGCTGCCTTCCATCGGTGACGGTCCTGGGCACGCTGCTTCCAGTCATCAAGGCCAAGCTGTCTTACATCCGCGATAGCTTGGTCTCTGTACTGGGGTTTCGGTCTTCCTCTCCTTCTCGAATCTGGAGGCTCAGATTTGAAGACCCTCGTTGTTGTTGTCCATTCGCTCGATGTGGCCGAACCAGTGTAATCGAAGGATTTTTGCCTTGCGGACTACATCCACATCCTTGTACAGCTCGTAGAGTTCGCGGTTGTGTCTTCTCCTCCATTCGCCTTCCTCGCAAGCGGGAGCATATATCCGACGTAGAATTTTTCTTTCGAAGGCACCAAGAATCAGCTCTGCAGCCTTACTTAATGTCCAGCTTTCGGCTCCATAAAGTAGGACTGGCAGAATAAGGGTTTTGTAGAGCATGACTTTGGTCCTTTGAGTCAGGAGTTTCGAGCCCAGTTGGTTTGGCAAGCCGAAGTAGAATCGGTTGCCAAGGACGATTCTACATCGGATCTCCACTAAGATGTCATTCGTGGAGTTTACATTTGCCCCGAGGTAGACAAACTCCTTTACTACCTCGAAATTGTAGCTGTCGATTGTGACGTTTTGTCCCAGGTGGTGTGCTGCGGATCGTTTTTTGCTCGACAGCATATATTTGGTCGGTGATCTGTTCCTCAATTGCCGTGAGAGCTTCTACTTTGGCTAGTTGGGCCCGCGCGATAATGTCGATGTCATCACCGTATCCCAACAGCAGAACTGACTTGTAGAAGATAGTGCCTTCCGTGATGACTTTTGCCCGCCGCGCTATCTTCTGCAGCACCACATTGAAGAAAACACACGACAGCGCATCTCCTTGCCGACATCCGGTGCAGGTTTCGAACGGTTCAGAGGTTTTTGAACCGAACAGCACGGTGCATCGCGTATGTGTTAGCGTGGTGCGACACAACCGGATCAGTTTTCCCGGGATGCCGAATTCGGCCATCGCTTCGAATAGCTCCTTGCAATGAATGCTGTCGTATGCGGCTTTAACGGCGGTGAACAGATGGTGAGTATCGATTTGAAACTCGCTGGTCTTCTCCAGGATCTGCCTTAGTGTGAAGTTTGGGTCTATAGTCGATTTGCCGTGCTGGAAGCCGCACTGGAACGTGCCGATTAGTGCGGTGCAAAACGGCTTTAGACGTTCACGCAGTACGCTGGATAGGATCTTGTAGGCGACATTGAATGTTGACCTTGACTGCGCCTCAAATGGTCCATCCGCTTAGTCCAATTTTGGCATACTCTTTCCAACATTTCGGCCGGTATCTCACGAATAAATGCTTTAAAGTTGTCTTCCAATGCGTCAATTGAAGCGGGCTTGTCTGTATGGACATGAGCTTTAACATAATAATAATAATATATAATATGAGTGGCGCTACATCCCGTAGAGGGCCAGGGCCTAGCTTCTCAGCAACCACTAATGTTGTGCGTGCTATTGTTCTCTCACGAGTGGAAGGGACCTACAGTTTTACGCCGAATCCGAACGGCCAAGTTTGAGAAGCTTTTTCTAGACAGGAAGTATGTTTGAGCATTGTCAGTGACTCGAAAGAGGCGGGGTCGTGAAAGTTATTTCTGTCGCTCAGAGCTGGAATCGAACCTACGACGAGTCGACGCACGTACCCACAACGCCACGGGCCCCCACTAGCTTTAACATAGCCCCACAAAAAAATAGTCTAAAGGCGCTAAATCGCACGATCTAGGCTGCCAAACGTGAAATAAAATGCTCACCGAACTCGCCTCTTAACAAGTCTATTGTTGCGCGTGCTGTGTGCCATGTGGTATCGTCTTGTTGAAGCCACATGTCATACAAGTCAAGCTCTGGCATTTTGGGCAAACAAAAGTTTGCCATCTCACAGTAGCGCTCACCATTCATAGTTACGTTACGAATCGCATCATCTTTGCAGAAGTACGGTCCAATGATGCCACCAGCCCATAAACCGCACCAAACTGTGACTTGTTCTGGATAAATTGGTAGCTCTTGCAATGCTTCTGGCTGATATTTACTCCAAAGTCGACAATTCTTCTTATTTCCGTAGCCATTCAGCAAAAATGAACTTCGATTTTGACCATTAATGACCATTAAATGGAAGAAGTGCGCGATGAACTTTCTTAACAGAGCAGGCATTTTGACAGTAAAATTCAATAATTTGCAAGCGTTGCTCGTTTGTAACACGATTCATGGTTGAATTATAGCACAAACTGAAGATGTTTGACGGTGAATCAAAACACGAAACGTGAGTGAGCTGTTTAAACCAGTGTTGCCAAAAATCAATCAGAACGAAGGGGGTGGGTTCGTGAGCTGAATCTTTGCAGAGATACAAATGGATTCTACTCTAAAAATGGTTTTCTTCGAAACTTCCCCCTTAGTCCGAATTCAAATTGATTTTGTCGTTAAAACGTAGTGAGCTGTTCATCAACGCACCAATCTGTCGAAAAATGTTCAACAATGACATGCGATGGTCTTACGTGTTACGTTGCTGTCACCGCTCTCATTTTTTACTTACGTAGCAGTGTTACCACAGGGACTCTATATAGTCAAAAGGACTAATTTTTGTAGCCTGACTCGGGGACTCCTCATTTTTTGATTTGACTCATTTTTTAAGAACAAAATTACCTTCTTTTTCACCAAATTTGCAATATGTGAACTACGCTTTAATATTTCCTAAACGCGGTCATTTAGCATGCCTGAGCACATACCAGCACTGCACCCAGGAATGGCTGTGGCCAGACTTCGAGCCAGGAAAGGAATGCAGTCGTAGATGTAGATGACTCCAGAACCCAAAAGGTCCGCTAGTTTCGTGGAAGGCTACAAGATTAGACTGTATACATCATTAAGTGTCAGTTTTCTAAGCGGAAACCTGTCCTCAGCAAACTATATTTGAAAGCAACCCAGGGGGATGGTTGGATCTCTCGAGAGCACTATCATAGAAGGCATGACTCTCCAGAATGTATCCAAGCATCCAAACAATTGGTCCAAATTCAGTGGCATTCTTGTTGTCCGTTGATAGAAAAGACTACAGACGACTTACCGTCGTAAGGTCACTACATCCTTTGCTAAAAACTTAAATGTGCTGGGCTTAAGCGACGATTTTCTCTGCGATACCTGTGGAGAGGACGGTATAGCACTTCCACTGTCACTGACCCGACTTTGATTAGATCATGTGACAGGTTTTCGGCAGTAATGCGGTTAGAGCTGATTCTGTAGGCCCTCCACCACAGATGCACCAGCTGATCTTCCGAAGGAATTGTAGATTGCCACCTGGTAGTACAATGATGACCAGTCCTGAGTCTGACTACTCCAGTGTAGAACAAAACAACTGGGTTCTTTTGTGTATTTTTTTTGTGTTTTTTTTTTCTTACATAAGTAGGCATTGTGGGAATCAAGAACCGTTGTTGGGACTCATTTATTTTCAAAATTACTCGTTTTTAAGCTTCTGTGAGTCATAAATAGTCTAACCTGTGGTAACACTGCTACGTAGGTCGCCGCAGTATTCTGTGCATGGCCATTGAATTGTGTGCATCGCAACGCAGCGCACCACCGCACTTTTGTGTTTCAGGCATAAAAGTGGCATGGGATCACAAAACAGAAACCGATAGAAATTGCTGCTCGATTTGACGTGTGTAAAAGCACTCTAATAACGCAAACAGCAATTTCTGAATTGCTAATCGTTTCAAAAGCAATGATAATGCGCTTATGCCCACACTGCCAAGCAAAACGCCATGTCACCGTTTTTGTTCGCTAAGTAAATTGGATCCATTCGCCCGTAGCTCCCCTGGAGCTGTTTCATATTTTTAATTCCACACAACAAAGGAGTTTCGAGTTGATCGATATATCATCCATAAGTGTTGCAATCGGCGGGAAAAGCACTTTAATCATCCTAAATACTCTCGACATTCGATGTGCAACTCTGTGGCCCAAAAAGCCGAAAATATCTGTCTGTCGAGCGTTCCGTGTTTTTTTTTCCGTTCTCCACTTCTCACCTACTCCAGTCGTCCTGTTTGTGACCATAAATAGCATGTGAGAGGTGAATCAGCTAAAAGCGTGCGATCCACAACTTTGCATTTTTCGTGCACCAGCACCACCGTGTGCCGCCTGCTGCTCGTCGCTCGGTATCCACGACAACACACACTCTGAGTGTCGAATTTAAATTAAATGAACTCAACTGGAAATTTATTTTTTATTTCGAATAAAATGCAATCCCTTTAAGGTGTCCCGTGCTCGCAGGCACCCACAGCAGCACTAATGGCCGTGTTCTAGGTCTCTTGGAGTCTGCCTGTTTTGCAGATTTCCTACGGTTCATGGAGTTTATCAATGAATTCATGGTGTGGAAAAGTGAAACAATTTTTACTCGCACTCCTTTTCTTTGGCATGAATCCGAGGACGTACAGCGTGCGGCATGCAGCATACAGCGTTCAGTGTTCAGCGCGAGGGATCTCAACAAAAGTTCTGATGGAGTTTTTCTCACCCTTGAATAATTTCAAACAAAACTTTCCAATGCAAAAGAATCGGAAGCGGACGGGGAAAATTCAAAGCAAAAGCAAAAAAATAAGAAAAAAGGGGGAAAGAACAACTAGCTATATGTATAAAATGACTCGTTTATACAAGTAGAGTGGATGTGGCTCGGTCTGGAAGAGACAAAACTGGGTAAGGGGATAGTCGGAGTTAGAGTATAAAATATGTTTCGTCTCCGGGAGAGTTGGGTGCGCCAAACGAACTGCATAATGTGTAAGTTTTTGAACTTTATGCACCTTTGATTCTTGGTCCCAACCACAATTTGCACGGTTGAATAAAGTCGTTACATTCGAATGAGGGCAAAGCAGATATTCCGCAGGAATGAAGGACCAACGAATATGGCGCTCGGAAGAAGGCATTTTTGCATTTTTCTTTCACCTCGCTTAGACTTTGAGAATGACAGCGCAGCGTTGGAGTTGCCAAGAGAAAAACTGTACCCGGCTGTGAGTTAAATTTTGAATATGAAACTTGTAGACTGACCGGTGAGTTTATCGGCACTGTCATTGCGGATTAAAGATCTCGGAAAAAAAGTGAAGAGTGAATTTGTCAACCCGTCTATGCTTAAATAGACCGAACGACGTGAATTGTTGCATTTTCCAAGACCCTGATCACACTGTTTTGAGCGCATGCCACGAAGTTTTTTAGGATAGACCTATTAAAAGTCAGTAGTACTATGTTTGTATGACTGACCGGAGGCCATATGGACGACTATCGTGTGATTCCTACATAAGGATATTGAAGTAGAATATGTTAACCAAACATTTAGTAAAGTAACTTACTACCAGGCATACCGGCATGAAATGAGTTTTTTTGAAAATAAAACACTAATTATGGGAAAGTAAAAACATTTTATTCAAAGTATTGGCCTTTCCTACACATTTTGACCACCTTTCTGGCAATTTGTGAATACCACGCCAGTAAAATTGTTCGTCTTTTAAAGTAAACCTATCAGACACCCAATTTTCGACTTCTTCGTAGGAATCGAAGTGCTGCTCAGCCAATGCGTGTCCCATCGAAGAAGGAAGGAGCCAAGTGTGCTGAATACGGTGGGTGGGGTAGCTGCTTCCAGCCAAGTGTTTTGATTGTATCCTGAACCGGTTTTGCTTTGTGTGCAGGTGCATTGTTATGGAGCAAAATTACCTTGACGTGTCTTCCGGCAAATTCTGGTCGTTTCTCGATCAATGCATGGTTCAAATTGATCATTTGTTGTCGGTAGCGATCAGTATTAACGGTTTCACCAGGTTTTAGGAGCTCGTGGTACACCACACCTTTCTGGTCCCACCAAACAAACAGCATTGTCTTCTTGCCGAATCGATCTGGTTTTGCAGTCGATGTTGATGGTTGTCCCGGATTAACCCATGATTTTTTCCGTTTAGGATCCTTAAAATAAATCCATTTTTCATCGCCAGTAACAATCCGATGCAAAACCGATTTTGTGCTTTTTTCGGTTTTCCATCTGTTTTCATTCAATTCATGTGGCACTCATTTTCCACACTTGTGGATATTTCCCATAGCTTTTAAGCGGTCAGAAATTGTTTGTTGTGCAACATTTAACATTGCTGCTATTTGCTTTTGACTCAAAGTGTCATTTCTATCCAATATCGTGTGCAATTCGGCGTCTTCAAACTATTTCGGTGGTCGTCCACGTTCTTCATTCCTCACATCAAAATCATTATTTCTGAACCGTTGAAACCATCTTTTGCATGTTGCTTCTGATAGAGCATGATCACCATATGCCTCGACAAGCATTCGATGCGACTCTGCAGCACTTTTCTTCAAATGAAAACAAAAAATTAATGCTTTCCGCAAATCATCACTTTCTGGTACAAAATTCGACATTTTTAACACGATGAAAAAATATGATTTTGTCTGTTCAATGACTTGATGTATACTAAATATTTTTCATAGATGTCATAGCAAACAAACAACCAAAAAATAAGGGCTCGTTCACAACAAATGTTTCCTATAGAGACATTTGTATTTTGACGCTCACTTCATACCGGTATACCTGGTATACTTCTTCTACTCTCAATATTTAGAATCGGATCCATTCTTTTTGTGTATATAGACTTGTGAGGGTTTGTAGTCGTTGTAGAATGTAGTCTGCTGGTCGTTGATTTTGAACATAATCAGTCAATCCTTATACACACCACGTTTGTGTGTTAAACGAGGTGTAACTAATAAGCGCCACTGTGAATTTTGCTCAACGCATATGACGCTCTAAAACACGGAAGGCTCTATCTTCTGCAGGTCAGTCCAGCTGTTGGGTTATGCAGACGACATCAACATCGTCGCGCGTTCTTAACTTGGCGTAGTAAAAGCACGAAGTGTACTGGCTTCAAGGTCAATAAAGACAACACAAAATATTTGCTGTCGACCAAGAAACGTTCCGTCACACAACAACTAGAACAGTGGAGATCCTACGCAGAAACGCCCTTGGCACTTGGGATTGTCAAAAAAACTGGCCTTGAAGAACCAAAATCATGCTCTACAAAACTCTATTTTGACGATCTTGCTTTATAGAGCCGAAAGCTGGACGAAACTGCAGGCCTAATTCTTGATGCAATTGAACGAGAAATTCTTCGTCGGATATATGTTCCTGTCTGCGAGGGCTATGAATGGAGGAGAATGTAGACGTAGTCCGTAGTCCGGAAGGCAAAAATCCGTCGACTACACTGTACACTACATCAACCAGCTCCAGTTAAAAGGGTCTTCTAATCCGAGCTTCATGGTTTTAGAAGGAGAAGACCGGGTCTTCGGTAAAACACTAGGTAATAGCGGATACCCGTCAGATTGGTCTTGGTGACAGGAAGCCATGTGCCCACGGGCGTCATCGATAGGCAGCAATTGTAAAGGTTCGGACTCTCCATGGGTCTCCGAGCAGGCTAGATAAGTATGTAAGTGAGCATATTATTCTTCAGTGCGTTGCTTAGTATTAAGTTCCTCATACACAGTCCTCCGAGAAACTCTGCTTGAAAATGTTTCAAACTGCAGAGAGAAGCAGTACTCTATAAATCTTGTATAATCTGTCGGTTTGTCGCATTATCGTGGGTCCAATTGTTTGAAAGCAAAAAAATCAACATTCGCTTGGTACTCAGCATTTATCGACGAAAGCTAGATCCAGCCTCGTTGATGGTATGTCAATGTAAACAAAGTTCATATAACATATCTCCTTTGCGCGTTCTAATAGAATTCAAAGGTCAGCACCCCTCTGAGTCAAGTCAACTGCAATGCACGCACCGGATTCTATGCGCTTGGGCCTTAAATCATCAGATAGTCTACAACCTACGTAAAGGCCCACTCATATGAGCGGCGAACTGCGAACGCGAACTTTCAGAAACAACCCTTTTCCAGCAAAAAGATTGTAAATGAATTATCGAGTTTTGTCATAGATATGTCAATGTCAAAAAAGGTTTTAGGCAAGGCGACGCGCTGTCATGTGATTTCTTCAACATCGTCCTGGAGAAGATCGTGCGAAACTCACACGCCAACACTAGAGGCACGATCTTCCAGAAGTCCCTGCAATTGTTAGCATACGCCGATGACATTGAGTGATTGGCAGAACTCAGCGAGCCGTCAGTGAGGCATTTGCTAACATTGAGACGGAAGCGGCGAAAATGAGCCTTACGGTGAATGCGGGCAAAACGAAGTATATGCTGTCATCAGGAAAGGACACACAACACGACGACTCGGTCAGAACGTCACCATAGGCAGCTACAGCTTCGAGGTAATAAGGACTGCATCTACCTTGGCTACCAAGTAAATAGTGCGAACAACATCAGTACCGAGATTAAACGCAGAATAACTCTTGCCAACCGCTGTTTCTTTGGGCTCAAGAGGCAATTGAGTAGTAGAGCCCTCTCTCGAAAGACCAAGCTGACATTATATAAGACCTTAATCAACCCTGTCCTGCTGTATGGCGCGGATGCTTGGACTATTTCAAGAGCGGATGAAGACGCACTTGGTCTCTTCGAGAGAAAAGTTCTGCGTTCAATCTTTGGTCGTGTTTGCGTTGGAGGTTCTTGGAGAAGGAGATTCAACCACGAACTGTACGGGCTGTACAGCGACATGAGTCTAGTCAGGCGTCTACGGACTCAACACCTAAGATGGCTAGGCCATGTAGAGCGCATGGACAACACTGCTCCAGCCCGAAGAGTCTTCGACTCCGAACCAGTTGGACAACGCAATAGAGGACGACCACGAACCCAATGGCGCACTCAAGTGGAGAAGGACCTCAACCAACTTGGAGTGCGAAATTGAAGGCAGCTGGCTAAAGAACGTGCCAGCTGGAGAGGATTGTTGACCGAGGCCCAGGTTCACCCCGGACTGTAGCGCCACAAGAAGAAGAAGAAGAAGTCATAGACAAAAATCCCAATAAAAGTTAGTTTAAGCATTCTAATTAATGATTTGAAAGTTTTTCTCTACGAATCAATCATTCTCTCAGCGAACTGTCAAATTGAATTCGTGATGCACAAACGCGCAAACGCAATCCACAACCTCCACGACCAAAAAATTCGCGGTGAAGTGTCAGTTTGCACCCGTAGTTCTCCGCTTATGAAAAAACTCCATAGGAATGAGTTGTCAGAGTTTGCGAAGTTCGCAGTTCGTGGCGACCTCGTATGAATGGGCTTTAAGTCCCCGAGATTTTGACTTCGTATTTGTTTTAGGTATATAAAAGCTCCTCAGATATGCAAAGTCAGAATGTAAAAAAATCTGAGGTCGTCATAAGCCTAAGTCAAAAGTCTGAAGTCACTTTTAATGGTCCTACAAAAATAAGAGAGAAGATCACTCGCATGCAATGAACTTGACTCACGTAATGCAACAGATATTTTATGGTTCTTCAAAACAACAGACTATGAGGTATTAAGTCTGTATATGGTCTGCTGATTGGTTTCTATGACATTACATCTGTCACGATGGCTTTAGTCGCTTCTTGGCTAAACAGTGCATAATAAACGCTTGCTGATTTGCAAATTGATGCCACTTTTGCTTGAACTCTGTCAGGTGTTCTCTGAGACCTTACTCCACCTTTTTATTCCTTTGGCATTAAAGTTCGTGAGACCTGGGTCTCAGCCAACAAGTATCTCTTACAGGAATGATCTATAGTGACTCCTTCCTTTCGCACGTCAAGTTGTTTACGGTCCTTCTTCGCTTGTGTCGTTATAATCATTTGTACTACTGGAACGTAGTCGAAGACTCTTCCTGATCCACTCTGAACCAACGTTGTCCACGCCCTCTATATGCTATATGCTCTACAGTTGGTTACGGCCCTTCTTCACTTGTATCGTTGTAATTAATTGGTAGTCAAAGACTCTTCCTGATGGACTCTGAACCAATGTTGTCCATGCCCCATACACGCTCTAGCCATTCTACACGTTGAATCAGTGGCCGTCTGGAAAAAGATGACTACACTGATCAAGGCGTTATATAAAATCCTGTTTTGGCCTTCGAAAAGAGGAGAGGAGAGAGAGAATACTATGAAATTGGCTCTTAAGCCCTAAGATACAGCAATTTACTCTGAGCTAAGTGATGGTGTTCGTACTTGAAAGCCAAAGTAGACTACGTCTACGATTACCTCAAAAGCATGTTGTGGCCAAGTGTTCGATGTTGAAGACTAAAGCCATTTTGACCGCCTCCGACTTGATAGCAGCAATCTGTCATCTTGCTGATTTACCCTAAATTCAACATGATGGTCGATTTTCCACCAAGATTGCTTACTTACTCACTCCGAGCCTGAGCAATTGCTGTCTTCCATCGGTGCCGGACGTGGACAGGCTGCTTCTAGTCATCAAGGCAGAGCTGTCTTACATCCGCGATGTCTTGGTCTCTGTACTGGGGTTTCGGTCTTCCTCTCCTTCTCGAACCAGGAGGCTCGAATTCGAAGACCTTTGCCGTTGTTGTCCATTCGCTCGATGTGGCCCAGCCAGTGTAATCGAGGGATTTTTGCCTTCCGGGCTATAACCACATCCTTGTACAGCTCGTAGAGTTCGCGGTTGTTTCTTCTCCTCCATTCGTCTTCCTCGCAGACGGGACCATGTATCCGACGTACAATTTGTTTTTCTTTAGAAGGCACCCAGATTCAGCTCTGCAGTTTTGCTTAGTGTCCAGCTTTCGGCCCCCTTAAGCAGGACTGGCAGGATAGGAGTTTTGTAGAGCATGACTTTCGTCCTTCAAGTAAGGACTTTCGAGCCCAGTTGGTTTGGCAAACCGAAGTAGCATCGGTTGCCAAGGACGATTCTACGTCGGATCTCTACTAAGATGTCATTCGTGAAGTTTACGTTTGCCCCGAGGTAGACAAACTCCTTTCCAACCTCGATTTGTAGCTGTCAATTGTGACGTTTTGGCCTAGGCTGTGTGCGGCGGATCGTTGTTTGCTTGACAGCATATATTTTGTTTTGTCCTCGTTGACCTCAAGACCAGCTCGTTTCGCTTGTTCCTCAATTGTCGTGAAAGCTTCCACTATGACACGTTGGGACCGCACGATAATGTCGATGTCATCAGCGTATCCCAACAGCCGGACTGACTTGTAGAAGAAAGTGCCTTCCGTGATGACTTTTGCCCGCCGCACTATCTTCTCCAGTACGAAATTGAAGAAATCACACGACAGCACATCTCCTTGCCGACATCCGGTGCATGTTTCGAACGGTTCAGAGGTTTCCGTCGCGTGTGTTTTAGCGTTTTGCGACACAACCGGATCAATTTTCGCGGGATCCCGAATGCGGCAATCGCTTCGAATATCTCCTTGCGATGCAGCAACCAAGATTGACGTTGATAAGAACTCTCCCTGGACACATGGTCGTGGTGCCCACTCTTCACTGTGTTCCAATCTTTTAAAAATGATATCAATTGGTAGACACATCGATGGACCCGAACTGGATGTGTGCAGTAGAACCATTAACCAGCCAAAGCCACCAGCTATTAATTCCTCAAGATGAGATGAGATTTAAGATTTTCTCATATCCAACTCTGATGATGAGACTGACTTTGTTCCTCTTATATAGTCTCCTTTCCATTTAAAAATAATCCTGTTACACCTCTTAGACATTCACACGAGTAATATAAACTCGGTTAAAATAACATTTGCATCATGATCCAGTTCCTCAAAAGCAGCTTACTGTAGAGCATCGTGCATGATGCAATCCAATATCCTTGACATACACGCCCACCTTGCAGGCTGTCACAACCCAGACGGCAATCACGAAATACATAAAGTTGCATAAACTAGAAACAAACAACGCAAAAAAATGCAGGAAACCGTCATCCAGTAAATCCCTGTCCACTGATTGAACTAACGAGAGGATAATGTCAAACATGACTTTGTCCAACCAACAGGATTATGGTTGTTATAGTGAATATTCGTACCCTTAGCTAAATGCCTCGGCGGATGTTCGTGTGTTTTCCTGGTTTTGCGTGTATATTTTATTCTTTTTTTTGTTTGTATCCCAGCGACTGAGAGAGGGAGTATAAAACAGAAAGACAGAAAAAATATATGTCACAGCGATGTCGCTTTGCTTTAATCCTTTTACGCAGATTACCCAATGCTATGGTGATGTCTACAGATACGGCAACGGCATTCGACAGCTTTGAATGGAAAGCGGTGTGAATGTGTCTACATGTGTGCATGGACTGCGTTTCAAAACTTTAATTTAAAACATTCAAATTAAAGTATAAGAGTAGATTTTTGGAAACGTCAACTAATTGGATTTTGGCAGAGGACAAATCTCGGGCGGAATTTTAAGCGTGGAAGGAAGATTGGTGACGGACGAGTCGATCCATGGGACAGGACAAAGCTGAGAAGACTTATTTTCTTCCTACGTTTGAGCAATACTTTACTAGGATGGGGTATGAGTGAGTGACTCTGAAGCAGAAGTTTTTAAGTGGGGATGATGATAAGGACATGTTGCCGGTGTTCAGACTCAAACTTGGCAGTTGGGGAAATGGAAGATGACGGGATGAAAGATGAGTTCCAGTTTTTTGTTAATTAATTTTTACTGTGCAGGTAATAGGTAATAAGTTTACTAGATAAAAAAACGATCCACAAGAAAGAAGACCCCTTTGACTGCGCCAACTATCGAGGGTCTCCTCAACATTGCGTAAAAGATCTTCTCTGTCGTTTTGTGTACCCGCCTGAAGCCGTTCATTAATAATCTGATAGTGTGGCTTCAGGCCTTGGTCCACAATAGACCAAATCTTCACACTACGGCAGATCCTGGAAAAGACCCAAGAAATGCAAATCGACACTCACCATCTGTTCGTCGATTTCAAGGCCGCATATGACAGCGTGCATAGAGACGAGCTATACAACGGCATGTCTAGTTTTGACATTCCTGCAAGCTCGTCCGGCTGTGCAGGATGACGATGGAGAACACTCGCTGCTCCATCATGGTCGGAAACGAACTCACCGAGACCTTCAATGTCAAAAAAGGTTTTAGACAAGGCGACGCGCTGTCATGTGATTTCTTCAACATCGTCCTGGAGAAGATCGTGCGAAACTCACACGCCAACACTAGAGGCACGATCTTCCAGAAGTCCCTGCAATTGTTATCATACACAGATGACATTGACGTGATTGGCAGAAATCAGCGAGCCGTCAGTAAGGCATTCGCTAACATTGAGACGGAAGCGACTAAAATGGGGCTGGCGGTGAAAGCTTGCAAAACGAAGTATATGCTGTCCTCAAAAAAGAACATAAAACATCGACGTCTTGGACTGAGCGGCGCAATGGGCAGCTATTACTTCGAGGTAGTCAAGGACTTCACTTACCTCGGCTCCGGAGTAAACTGTGCAAATAACATCAGTACCGAGATCAAGCGTAGGATAACTCTTGCCAACCGCTGTTTCTTTGGGCTCAAGAGGCAATTGAGTAGTAGAGCCCTCTCTCGAAAGACCAAGCTCACATTATATAATACCTTGATCAACCCTGTCCTGCTGTATGGCGCGGATGCTTGGACTATCTCAAGAGCGGATGAAGACGCACTTGGTCTCTTTGAGAGAAAAGTTCTGCGCTTAATCTTTGGTCCTGTTTGCGTTGAAGGTTCTTACAACCACGAACTGTACGGGCTGAACAGCGATATGAGCCTAGCTAGTCTACAGATCCAACGCCTACGGTGTTGTAGTAGGTAGCTCCGTTCCGAAGAATCTTCGAATACAAACCTGTCGGGCAACGGAACAGAGGACGCTGGCGTTTAAGGTAGCGCTACAGTCCGGGGTGAACCTGGGCCTCGGTCAACAATCCTCTCCAGATGGCACGTTATTTAGCCAGCTGCCTCCAATTTCGCACTCCAAGTTGGTTGAGGTCCTTCTCCAATTGAGTGCGCCATCGGGTTCGTGATCGTCCTCTAGTGCGTTGTACCACTGGTTGGGAGGCGAAGACTCTTCGGGCTGGAGCAGTGTTGTCCATGCGCTCTACATGGCCTAGCCATCTTAGGCGTTGAATCCGTAGATGCCTGACTAGACTCATGTCCCTGTACAGCCTCTACAATTCGTCGTTGAATCTTCTTCTCCAGAAAACTTCAATGCAAACATTACACAATGATTGGACGCAGAACTTTTCTCTCAAAGAGACCAAGTGCGTCTTCATCCGCTCTTGAGATAGTCCAAGCTTTCGCTCCATACAGCAGGACAGGGTTGATCAAGGTCTTATATAAGCTTGGTCTTTCGAGAGAGGGCTCTACTACTCAATTGCCTCTTGAGTCCAAAGAAACAGCGGTTGGCAAGAGTTATTCTGCGTTTAACCTCAGTACTGTTGTTGTTCGCACTATTTACTTGGGAGCCAAGGTAGACGAAGTCCTTCACTACTTCGAAGTTGTAGCTGCCTATGGTGACGTTCTGACCGAGTCGTCGATGTTGTGTGTCCTTTCTTGATGACAGCATATACTTTGTTTTGCCCTCATTCACCGCTAAACCCATTTTTGCCGCTTCCGTCTCAATACAAGCAAACGCTTCATTGACGGCTCGCTGAGTTCGGCCAATCACGTCAAAATCGTCCGCGTATGCTAGCAGTTGAACGGACTTCTGGAAGATCGTGCCTCTAGTGTTGGCGTGGGAGTTTCGCACGATCTTCTCCAGGACGATGTTGAAGAAGTCCCATGACAGCGCGTCGTCTTGGCTAAAACTGTGCTGTTTTATATAACTCAAAACTTCCGCAAGGGAGTACCTCAAGGTTCTATTCTCGGTCCGTTATCATTTTCAATGTTCATTAATGATCTTCCTAAATGTGTTGTCCTATCTGCCTAAGTTTTTTGTTCTCTAGGTATGATTGAAGATTAGGTTGCTAAATTAAATGAGGATATGTGTTTGATTACGAACTGGGCTGAAGAAAAGTCTCATGCTCAATCCTGACAAAATCAAAGTCATTCTGTGCGAGTTGTTCGCTGATTGTGTTTATTGTCCCAATGCACAAATTGTAATTGTTAAAACCAATCAACGCTAGTGCACGGTATGTTTTTAACCTTCGAAAATTTGATCGTTCTCAGAACAACGCAGGATTCTCCTCAGATGTAAACTGGAAGCATTTTTAAAATACAGATTACGAATCGTGACTGCTGAATGGAGCAGACCGCAGGTGGTTGAGTGGATGTGGTTAGTAGCAGAGGAGGTGAGGTGTTTCTCCTCTTCATTCGTGCACCTTCTGCAAAAGTAAATTGGGATGACGCACACTCTTCGGGCAGGACATTTCCAGGAGGCTGTAATTAAACTTCTGTGGAGTGGGAGCCAGAGATGAAGTGTCTCTGGGTAGCTTATCCCATGCGAGATGTCTTCGATGTCTCTGTGACTTGACATTCATCACAGGTGAAATGCCTTAATATAATAATGCACGAAATGCGTTGCGATGCGTTATATTTAATCCTGGGCACGGCTGGTCCGAGCCAATGGATCGTTTTACACAAACTCTATGCTTAGCGCCTCATTCTTCACCCTTGACAGTTCAATTTAGGAAGCTTACTTTTCTGGCTTTAGCAAATTCTGCTATGAAGTCATCATAGTGTAGATTTTAATAACTCCCTTTCGATTGAGCTACAAAATTAAAGGATAGTTTGACGTCGATCACAACGCGATCAATATGGGGACTGTGAGGTGATTTTATGGATGATGGTGTGCCAGTTCCGTCCCGCATCGAAGTTTACCAGACTTAGTCCATTTTTAGAACTGGTGTCGTGCTGGCTGTGCTTACCTCTGACTCTACACAATTCGTCCTTTTTCCTTATCGTTAAAATCCCTTTGATCCCAATAGAAAGGACTTATCCGCAGCCATATCCTTTTCCTGGGACCTGACCTAAACTTGGAAACCAGTTAGCTCCTGCCGTGGGCCAATCAGCTGATCTGCTGCTACGGCGCCATACTAAAAGATAAATGATTCCTGGTAAGCACAAATCTGAATTTGGATTCTGGAACAGTCTCAGAACATTCATCAATGAAATGTCTTTTTAACCACCAAGGTCCTGAGTTTGTGAGAGTAAAGTGAAACATTTTCTAATCATTTCACGAGAATAGAAAGAACCATGGGTTCGTTGACAAAATAATCAAAAACATTCACACAAATTATAACCGGACACTGTGCAATTGGCACTTATGTTCGTAGGATGGGTGCCCTATATATAAATTCTGCAGAAGCTGAATGGATGAGGAGGAGTTAGAAAACTCTCATCACCTACACTGCTGGTACAGCGATCTGGTCGTAGGTTCCTACACCTAGGGGCGTACTATTAACAGCGCCAACACAGGTCATGCACCAACTGGTTTCGATGTTAGGAGAAGTCAACCCGTATGGTATCACAATGGGCCTACTCTGGGCTAAGTGTCACTGACCTTAGCACTCAGCCACCACAACCTAACATAACTTAAGGGCAAACAGCATTATTCACATTCGCTCTAATAGTTCTACCACAATTGACTCTTAACCCAACCATAACTGACTTCAGCAGGCGTCAATATATACATATTTATATTCACTTACGCAAAATTTCAATTTCAACTGAGAGAGAGAGAGAGACAGAGAGGGAGGGAGAGAGAGAGAGAGAGAGAGACCTAAGCAAACCAAAATGAACGAAACTTAACGAAACTAACGAAAGCGCGTGTTGAATCTCAAAGGTCTGTGCTTTATGAATAGAAAGTCTTAAAAAAATAATAAAACAACGATCGTCATCATTTTCACAGAACATAATTGTTTTGATGGCAACAAGTGCAAATGTGGTGAGTATTTTTGCACTTTTTTACTGAAGACGGTAGGATTTGATACAGATGGTGGGTAACAATATGCCACGAACAAAGTCATCACAGCAGTTTAGTGTAGTTGTATGAATGAAATGATGTAAAAGACATTTTACAAGCGTCACTGCATTACCTTCACTCATGAGTTCTTTTGTAGCAAGGAGTTGAGACTAATTGGAACAATGCTCATTGTTTTGTTATAAACATAAAACCATTGGAGAAAACTAAACGACCCTGTTTTCTTTCCAAATAAAAATACCTTTAAGGATATTTAAACAAAAAAGGAACTGCACCTCTAAGACATCCTCTCGCAAAGGCTGATGGTAACCTAGTTACAGAGTAACACACTTGCACCGTACTCCTACCTGTGCCATAGGACCATCCACATTTGGAGCCATGTGCGGTTGTCCTCACCCGTCAACGTGATTACGAAGAAAAACTTCCCATTGATCCCTTAATTTAGTTCATACACCATTCCTATTCACTTCACACTTAGTTCACCATCAAACACAGCTGCGGTGGCATGAGGCGCCAAGCAGGGCCATTGTGTGGAGGTGGAATCAACGTGCGCACATACACCGCCGTCGGCTTCTATCCTCTGTGCCCGCAAAAACCAGAATTATGATCGAAACGTTCAAAAGATAGAAACGAACAGCCACAAGCCGGTTTCTGCCTCCCGGCCACCAACTATTACCACGACCGCCAGCATCCCCAACAGCGGCACCAGCATCAGCAGCAATGTGCCACCTTTCAAGAAGTGCTCCATAAAAGTTGATTCATATTTGAAATCAAGCGAACGGGTGCGGTGCGGTGTTGCCCCTTGCGTCCTGCCTCTCCTGGGCAGGACTCGGTTGCGGATGCTGAAAACTTGACAAGCATAGAAATGGATTCCAGTGGAAGCGTACACTGCCGACTGGCGACGAACGACCCGGTGACGGAGGATGCGGAGGTTGGCGGATGGAGCGAAAATCTAATGAAGAACTTCAATGACAAAGTTATTAGAGATCTGTAACTTAATTTTCTGTACTCAAGAAAGTTTCCTTCCTGGAATGCGGGGATTTCATATCTCACACAGCCTGATGGACCATTGAATTTCGGTTAAGCAGAACAGGGTGTGCATTTGTGTGTGTTGCGAAGACGGGCGACGGGGTTTGAGTGATTGTGTTAGGAATGATGCACCTTCGCAGGAATACACGCGCAGTGGCGGACAGCGCTGTGTCAGGATGCTAGCTTGATGTTGCCTTGCCATAAAATGAATTAACAGCCGAAGTGGCACGTGGTATTGTGACGTTTTCTCTGAAATACTGGGAGTAGACGGGAAATGATTTGAGCACCAATAACTGGGCCGCTGTTGCGTAGTATAAGTAAAAACAAATTCATTCGATTCTACCTCATTTACACTTCGTTTGGACTGCCATTCATCGTCAAGTGAAAATAACATATAAGATGACCAGAAAGAGCGTGGTAGACAGCAGAATAAACCGTTTACAATGACATCGGTTATAACGACAAATTGCTCAGGTCCCGACAGAGATCCATCACAATCCAATTGAATAATATATCGAGTACAACGACATGCCACTTATAGCGACCTATTTTTTCAATTTTTTAAATAAAATATTGGTTATAACAACTGTAACCGACGGCAACAGGTGCGACTGCAAAATGTTTGCTCTTAAACCAGCATTGTTTGTTTGCAAATGCGATAAAAATATACGTGTACATACATAGGACTTCGGATATTTTACAGCTTCTCGTTGATATTGTACCATTCTTTTTGGTTTGTGCTTGTTTTTCGTTTTGAGTTTGTTCTATTTAGTGTGTATTTCTTCGTGCGTCAAGTGGTCATAGAAGTTTTATTCGGGTCACGTGGAATTGTAGGCCCCATTCTCGGTTGCACGAGTCAAATCCGAAAAATCTTCACGATTGAAGAGAAAGCGGGTATAATTTTAGGTTGGAAACAGGGGAGCAAAATTAAGTTGTGGTTGTATCTATGCCTTGATATCAGTGACCTGACATATCTTCTTCTTCTTCTTCTTGTGGCGCTACAGTCCGGGGTGAACCTGGGCATCGGTCAACAATCCTCTCCAGCTGGCACGATCTTCAGCCAGCTGCCTCCAATTTCGCACTCCAAGTTGGTTGAGGTCCTTCTCCAATTGAGTGCGCCATCGGGTTCGTGGTCGTCCTCTAGTGCGTTGTCCCACTGGTTGGGAGTCGAAAGCTCTTCGGGCTGGAGCAGTGTTATCCATGCGCTCAACATGGCCTAGCCATCTTAGGCGTTGACATATCGCTTGTAACAAATTCGACAGATCCTTGAAGGGCGTCATGACCGGTTTTGACCGTACTTTAAAAAGAAACCATTTATTGTGGCTTGACTTGTGGTTCCAAATTCGTGTCGGTAGTTTGACACCATGGCCAAGCTTACTGCCCTCGATATCCACGAAAAATCAAAAGCTACAAGAGCCACATTTTACTCCTGGGGTTAGTTATAATCCGTCCGTCTTCAAAAATGTGCCTTAAGTTTTAAGACAAATCCTTTATTAACGTCAGGAAATCAACATTGTTCGTTAAGTTTCGTCAAAATCAATTGCAACTTACAGCCCGTGAGCACTTTTACATTTATGGGGCCCATACACGACACAGATGTCGCTGCAAACATCTATTAATTCACAGAAATCATTTACTTATTTACTTACACTATTAACCCTTCGCCACACACGGTGTAAACAATCTGCACAGACATTAGCTCCATTGTAGCTTGTGCCTTGGCATTTTTCATGCCACTAAACTGGCAAACTTTTGTAAATATCCAGAAATTCTACCCAAAATTGTCTATACGTGTTTTATTTGTGTTCCTGACCTGGGCCTCCCACTGGTCTGAGCACAATTCACCACACACGATACAGACCTCGCAAAACATATTGAATTCACGCAGATGGTCGCTATAAACATACAAGATTAATACACACGACACGACGGTCTGCGCAAACATGCGCACATTAACAAAATATATAGGTCCGCAGCGACGTGCCTGTATCTTGTATATTTCTGGGAATTTTTCGTCAACGTCAAGAAGAGAAATAGAATGTTTTACATTTGAAAGTTATTACAAAATGTTCCTGAAGCTAAGGACAACGGTCGAAGGGTTATTGTCAAATTTTGCAGCAAACATTAAAGAATTTCAAGTAAAAACATTCAGTTCATATTGAGTCATTCCACGACTTGAACTCTGGAATCTAAATCAGTAGAATCTACTCAAGACTAGGGTGAATGTTAATTTGTTCCTTATTTCTAGAAATCTGATATTTATGTATTGTGTATTATATATAATCTGGAAAGACCATTTCTGAGGGGCGCGATGAGGACCAAAATACCGCTGTCAGGCAGAATGTTCCACTCAATCTGGGTGATGACAGACGCGAATACCGTCCCCCAGACTTAGACGAGGTCAAGGTAGCAATATCAAGACTGAAGTCTAACAAAGCTGCTGGAGCGGACGGTTTGCCCGCTGAAATATTTAAGGCAGCTAGAGATGATCTGGTAGGGCGCATGCACCAGCTCATCTGTAAGATATGCCCGACGAGTGGAATCTCAGAATCGTTTGCCCGATCCACAAGAAAGGAGACCCCTTCAACTGCGCCAACTATCGAGAGATCAGTCTTCTTAACATCGCGTATAAGATCTTCTCTGCCGTTTTGTGTATCCGCCTGAAGCCGTCCATTAATAATCTGATAGGTCCATATCAGTGTGGCTTCAGGCCAGGAAAGTCCACAACAGACCAAGTCTTCACACTACGGCAGATCCTGGAAAAGACCCAAGAAATGCAAATCGACACTCACCATCTGTTCGTCGATTTCAAGGCCGCATATGACAGCGTGCATAGAGACGAGCTATACAACGGCATGTCTAGTTTTCACATTCCTGCAAGCTCGTCCGGCTGTGCAGGATGACGATGGAGAACACTCGCTGCTCCATCAAGGTCGGTAACGAACTCACCGAGACCTTCAATGTCAAAAAAGGTTTTAGACAAGGCGACGCGCTGTCATGTGATTTCTTCAACATCGTCCTGGAGAAGATCGTGCGAAACTCACACGCCAACACCAGAGGCACGATCTTCCAGAAGTCCGTGCAATTGTTATCATACGCAGATGAAATTGAAGTGATTGGCAGAACTCAGTGAGCCGTCAGTGAGGCATTTGCTAACATTTAGACAGAAGCGGCTAAAATGGGTCTGGCGGTGAATGAGGGCAAAACGAAGTATATGCTGTCATCAGGAAAGGACACACAACATCGACGACTCGGTCAGAACGTCACCATAGGCAGCTACAACTTCGAGGTAGTAAAGGACTTCGTCGACCTTGGCTCCCAAGTAAATAGTGCGAACAGCATCAGTACTGAGATTAAACGCAGAGTAACTCTTGCCAACCGCTGTTTCTTTGGGCTCAAGAGGCAACTGAGTAGTAGAGCCCTCTCTCGAAAGACCAAGCTTATATAAGACCTTGATCAACCCTGTCCTGCTGTATGGCGCGAAAGCTTGGACTATCTCAAGAGCGGATGAAGACGCACTTGGTCTCTTTGAGAGAAAAGTTCTGCGTCCAATCATTGTGTAATGTTTGCATTGAAGTTTTCTGGAGAAGAAGATTCTATCACGAACTGTACGGGCTGTGCAGCGACATGCGCCTAGTTAGGTGTCTACGGATCCAACGCTTACGGTGGCTAGGTCATGTAGAGCGTATGAACACCACAGTTCCGGCCCGAAGAATCTTCGAATCCGAACCTGTCGGGCAACGCAACAGAGGACGCCCGCGTTTAAGGTGGCGCACCCAAGTGGAGAAGGACCTCAACCAACTTGGTGTGCGAAACTGGAGACAGCTAGCCAGGGATCGCGCTAGTTGGTTGAGGCCCAGGTCCACCCCGGACTGTAGCGCCACACAAAGAAGAAGAAGAAGTATTGTAATTATCTTAATGGCTTAGTGCTGTCCAGCGGCTTGGTGTGAACAATTTGAAATAGTGACCCGGAAAAAATAGCAGTTTTTTTTGGCTAAAATCAGTCTGGATTTGACTGAGCCCAATCGATCCAAAAATATCAAGAAATATGTTTTGAGAAGCGGAATAGCTTTTATGAAACTATTGCGCAACAATAACTACACTAAAAATTCCCTAATTAAAAATACACATCGCACTCTACTTCATTGTCGATTTTTTGCAAATAAGAATAATCTGAGAGAAAAGTACGTACACAATTCACCAAATAAGATGATAAGCGGGTTATTTTTTTGCATAAAAAAAGTGTACGTTAAACTGAGAGGAGATAAGCACAACAAACGACACAGGGAAAATAAGGACAGAGAAGCAATTCGTTCTAAACAACCAGGTATTTTACAATCAGTGTTACCACGGGGAAGTGGTGGTCTGTGGCGTTGTGGGTATGTGCGTCGATAACAACCTCGACGTCGTAGGTTCGATTCCAGCTCTGACCGACAAAAATAATTTGCACGACTCCACCTCTTTCGAGTCACTGACAATGCTCAAAGAGTATTTCCTGTCTAGAAAAAGCTTCTCAAACTTAGTAGAAACAGATTCACCACGGGCTTTTTGACGACTGGATCAGTTTAGATTTTTACCGAATGATACAGGAGATGAGTCCTTTTCCAATGTTCACTATCCCACATTACATTGAATGTATTGTCATCGGCATCTGTTACACTTTTAGGGCAGGGTTCCCGATATGTATGAAAAAAAACGACAACAAACATTATCCTCTTTAACTTACTTACTTATCAGGCAGACGAACCATGAAGGGTCTGAGCCTGAGCAATTGCTGCCTTCCGGACTACATCCACATCCTTGTACAGCTCGTAGAGTTCGCGGTTGTGTCTTCTCCTCCATTCGCCTTCCTCGCAAACGGGACCATATATCCGACGTAGAATTTTTCTTTCGAAGGCACCAAGAATCAGCTCTGCAGCCTTACTAGCGCATGACTTTAGTCCTTCGAGTCAGGAGTTTCGAGTCCAGTTGTTTTGACAGACCGAAGTAGCATCGGTTGCCAAGGGCGATTCTTCTCGCATTTCCTTGCCGAAACCCGGTGCAGGTTTCGAGCGGTTCAGAGGTTTTTGAACCGAACAGCACGGTGCATCGCGTATGTGTTAGCGTGGTGCGACACAACCGGATCAGTTTTCCCGGGATCCCAAAATTGGCCATCGCTTCGAAAAGCTCCTTGCGATGAATGCTGTCGTATGCGGCTTTAAAATCGATGAACAGATGGTGAGTATCGATTTGAAACTCGCTGGTCTTCTTCAGGATCTGCCTTAGTGTGAAGATTTGGTCTGTAGTCGATTTGCCGGGCCGGAAGCCGCACTGGTACGTGCCGATTAGTGCGGTGCAAAAAGGCTTTAGACGTTCATACAGTACGCTGGATAGGATCTTGTAAGGGACATTGAGCAGGGATATACCTCTGTAGCTCATGCAGGAGGTAGGATCGCTTTTTTTGTGGATGGGGCAAATGGAGTTGATATTCCAGTCGTCGGGCATGCTTTCATCTTCCCAGTTATTCTCTTTAAGGCGCTTCATAATTCTGACTGAGAAATATTGTAACTGTTACTTCTTACACCCGTTATAGGAAGCGAAATCTGGTGAGACCCCTTGAGTAGTTCAGCTGCCAAAGTCGCGCTTTAAATTCCGCCTAGAAATCATTCCCAAACGGTACTAAAAGTTCACACAGATGAAAAATTCCCTCTCCGTTAAGCTCTTTACCTTCTGTTGCGTGAAGAGCTCTTATTTCAGCAGAATAATATTGCGATTTATCTCACTTTGCACTGAAAAAACAGTCCGTTTCCATGGAGGTACTTCAAAAACGAACAAAAAAACAATCACCGGGATGGGCTCAAATGCCAACATTGCCGACAGCCCTCAATTCGACTCTCGCCGGCATTTTCACCTTCGCACAAATTCATCCCGAACACAAGCGCCTAAGGACCCTTACGCCATCACTCACTTCATGTTAACAATCCTCATTATATAAACTTCAATAATTAATATCCACTTACATCTCCAAGAACCACCGCCTCTCCATCAGCATCAGCAGGATTCGACTCACAATGTCCGCCCTGCCAATGGTGTATGCATGCATGTGTGTGTGTATGAAATAGAAAACAAAGGGGAAAAAAAGGAACACCAGCTCAGGGGAGCTATTTGTCTGTGAATGCATCCAGGAATGCTTCGTCGCCCGCTATGAAGGAGCCGAGGAATCGTTTGCCGCTCCTAGTGTGTCTGGTGGCGTCTACTTGGCGCCCATTGCAACTTTCTCAACAACTAATGGCAATTGAAGGAAATGCATTTCCTAATTACAAAAGTTCATGTCCTTCGTGCAGAGATAGATTTTGCCCCACACCCTGGCCCGACTCGCTCGTTTGTTCTTCATTTCTGACATTTTGCGCGAATCCTTTTTTCCTTCTCTCGTCGGATTCCATTGAATTGTCCCGGTTTTTTGCTTTCTCCGTTGAATGACTTCTCTTTCTCGACGTCGGCGTCGTTCTGGAGATCCTTCCCCCGATTCCTCTCCCGGGGAAGAAAAAATCTGCCTGCTGGGCTCTTCGCTGCGGGTCTGCCTCATTCTTTTCTCCCATCCAGCCATGTGCATAACCACACTGAGTTGCACATCAAACAGGTCGCCTAGCGAGCAAGGATTCGAGCGAGCCGACAATGCAACGCAATGAATAACTGCATTAGTGTGTAATTGCGGATGCTAATTCAGCGGGAATTGTCAAGGATATAAATTAGGCGGCAAGGCTGTATGCAGCGCGTCTTCATTTCCAATAAATTACGCTTTAAAATATTATCCCCGCTCGCTGTCTGTTTCGCACGCTTCGCTATGAGCAATTGCGACCCATCGCATGTTGGAATGGGGGGAACCATTGCAGAAACTGGGAACGAGGCAGGATTAAGGACAGATTAACACTGTGATAGTGTACTCTGGGCGGAATGGGCAGAATTAGAATCGGAGGCTGAACAGGGGCACAGATAGCTAAGAACAGATAAAATTAAATGAAGCAACAGCAATTAATTTCCTTTACTCTCGCACAAGAAAGGAATACACTCAAGTGTGCTTCCAGGACATGAAGCAGATCACGTGAACTGATGTTCGCTTGAGGCGTGCCATGTGTGCGTTCGTTGGAGTTGAGTCGTTTCCGTGTGCGACGCATGTAGACGACGACTTATTGCTTAATTGAGCTGTTTCACCTGCTTGCTGTAGGCTAGTGGATGGAGAAACATTTCCTCCCGTGCTGGTGGATGTTCTCTCTGCCGTCGCACTATAAGCCCTTGGTTTTCTGGATGATAAGGATTTACCGTGGGTTCATTTTTGTGGAAAATTGGAATGAGATGAATTGTCTAGCTTGTTGTAAACTTAAATGGCTTGGAATTTGTCGTTATTCAGGTTGTGAGACTGAAACTGTTTCTCTGTTGGGGATGTCGTTTATCATTTTTTGACCAGGTACTCGAGCTTAATGTGCTTGAAGTGGTGACGAATTGCGAAGAAGAGGTTGCTTAATGGTGAGCCTCTTTTGCCTCAACGACGACAGATGATGTTCATGTAACTTGACTGTATTGAAGAGGATGAAGTGGATTCTTGTGGGTGCTTGAATACAAAATGGTTTGTCGCACAGATAAGAAAATCTTGCTTTGGGTTGTGTTTTTGGTCTTGCTAAGGTTTCTTCTTGACTTCTTCTAAGTCATGCCTATGAAACGTTTGAACCTCCTTAAGGATGGAGAGGCTAACTTAAATAGAAGAGCATCAATGGTATTAAATTTATCTGACAGGTAATTGTATGGATTTTGATTTCGGGAATGTATACATGACTTAAACTGTTATTTGAATTTACCAGATGTACCGGTTTTTTTTTTTTTAAATGAGACACTAATTATTATTGGGAAAGTAAAAACATTTTATTCAAAGTATTGACCATTGTTTTCTACACATTTTGACCACCTTTCTGGCAATTTGTGAATACCACGCCAGTAAAATTGTTCGTCTTTTAAAGCAAACCAATCAGACACCCAATTTTCGCCTTCTTTGTAGGAATCGAGGTGCTGCTCAGCCAATGCGTGTCCCAGCGATGAAAACAAATGGTAGTCGGAAGGAGCAGTCGATGTTGATGGCTATATACCGCTAAGGATTCTCAAAATAAATCCATTTTTCATAGCCAGTAACAATCCGATGCAAAACCGATTTTCTTACGTGTCTTTGAAGCAACATTTCACAAGTGTTTTTTCGGTTTTCCATCTGTCTTTCATTCAATTCATGTGGCACCAATTTTCCACACTTTTGGATCCTTCCCATAGCTTTTAAACGGTCAGAAATTTTTTGTTGTGCAACATTTAACATTGCTGCCATTTGCTTTTTACTCAAAGTGTCATCTCCATCCAATATCGTGTGCAATTCTGTGTCTTCAAACTTTTTTGGTTGTCTTCCACGTTCTTCATTTCTCACATCATAATCATTATTTCTGAACCGTTGAAACCATATTTTGCATGTTGCTTCTGATAGAGCATGATCACCATATGCCTCGACAAGCATTCGATGCGATTCTGCAGCACTTTCCTTCAAATGAAAACAAAAAATGAATGCTTTCCGCAAATCATCACCTTCTGGTACAAAATTCGACATTTTTAACACGATGAAAAAATATATATGATGTATAGTAAATATTTTTCACAGATGTCATAGCAAACAAACAAAAAAAATATGGGCTCGTGCACAACAAATGTTCCCTATCGAGACATTTGTATCTTGACGCTCACTTCATACCGGTTTATCTGGTACACATACTTTTTGCAGTACTTTAGGTTGTATTTCGGTAATTTCACGCCGAATGTTGGCTTCCAAGTCGAATTATGAGGCAAACAAGTAAGTGATCAAGCCTCTAGACCGCTCACCCCTGATGTGTATTTTTTAAATCATTTTTGAAGACATATGGACCAATGATGCAAACATGCTTTCAAGGGCTTGGCATTTGGTGATTTTTTTCGGGTTTCTCGAATTGAATGTGGCTGGCTCGTAGAGGAAGAATGTAGTCATGATGTTACCTCAAATCCAGATAGGTAGGTAGGTAGTGGCATTCTTGCACTTAGGGCAAAGTAGGCCTCACGAGGTAAATGAAGTTTAAAGGTGTGATGATAGCCAGCCAGTTTGAGTGAAGCATTGCTGAGATCACTTAGGCTGCCATAAAAGTATGAGCCTTAGCTTTTCTAGTTAAAGTGAGAAATAGTATGAGAGGACAGTCGCAGAGGAGTTGCTGCATTCTTTCCTCCTGATACTTCAGGCTACTTGATCTTTTTGGATCGACTCTAAAAGACATAATATGATAATATGGGTGGCGCTACAGCCCATAGAGGGCCAGGGCCTAGCTTCCCAGCAAACACTCGCGTTGTGTGTGCTATTGTTCTCTCACGAGTGGAAGGAACCGACTCCGAACGACCAAGTTTGAGACAAACTCTTCTAGACAAGAAAAACTTTTTGAGCATTGGCAGCGACTAAAAAGAGGTGGGCCATGCAAATGATTTATGTCGGACAGAGCAGGAATTGAAGCAGGCACATACCCACAACGCCACGGGCCACCTTATCTTATCCTTATCTACATTTTTCAAGCGATATGCATAAAATCATCGTTCGCCATTGTTCATAACGGATTTGATGGGCATGGTGGCTTGGTTCATTCACCTGATCCACATCAAGTAGACAGTAGCGTCATTTAAAAAACCACACTCAGTTTCGAATGAACAGATTCAGGACTTACTAGTAAAATCTAACATTAAGGTGGTTGAAAGTGCATTCTTGTAAAAGTTTACTTGGTCTCCGCCGGTTTTGCAAAACACCCAATCTATGTACATTTTTGCAATGGTCGACTAGCGACATTGTCACATGTCAAAAACGAGAGAATATTTTACAATTCTATTTAAGTACAGTCTTCACTAATAAGGGGAATTTTAGCTTGCAAATCCATTTTTTTAAGAGCGGAGGATGTTCCATTTGGAAGTCAATTTACTAGTCCAAAAAAGCGTTTTCAAAAAATTTTACAATATTGGACAAAACTAAATCATCATCCAACATGGAAAAGAGTTTTTTAAAAGTATTTTCCTTATATTTTCATCATTTCTTATACTTTATTCAATAAAACAAAACGCAGACATAACATAGTTTGTTACAAAAAAAAACAATACAAAAATTCTTTAAACATAGGTTTAATTAAACAAAAAAATCTCGCGACAAAACTAAAGTACCCACTAGCTAAAACATTACTCAGGCAAATCTACAACATTTGTTTGGCTTGGTGTTGGATCATTGTTCTGTTGAATCCTTCATATCAGTGGTAGCTCCTATTCTATAAAAGGCAGTGTAATCAATGAACATCGTTTTTACGATATATTTAGAGAGAGAGAATTCTTAGAGCAGGGTTGCCACAGTATCTTTAAATATTTTAATCGAGAGAGAAGTAACCACAGACTGCCAGGAACCAGCAACCATAGACCTCCATTTCCAAAAAGAACATAAATAAAAGACTAGTGTTTTCACATAAACTCATTAACGCCTCAACTAGAATATTCATGCCGATTATGGAATCCGCCGGATCGTCTGCGGAGGGAGTAACTCACATCCGCAATCGAAGTTCAACCCTATTATGGAATTCGTCGGATGAACTACATTATCGGTCCGCAAAACTTCCCTATCGACCCCTTCAGTAATCAGCTGTTTGCTGTCAATTTTGATTTTTTGGTTCAATTGTTCCGAAGAATAGTTATTTACGGACTGAATTAAAGTATATTATGGAGTCAAGTGTTATTCCCAAGATATTCGGTGTAAAATTAGAAGTAGGGCGAAGGATATTTAAATGAAGTAGAAGTTCTTTTGTAATCAACCTTCTTTCAGATTTGTGAAATGATTCAGGATTGACATATGTATGTTATCTTGACGAAAATTCTGCCTCCCGTGTTAAGATCCACATCCTTGTTTCCGGAACATAAATTGGTTTAAGATTCATGGATGAGAATGGATATCGCACCAGTACGTTTGACAGTTGTTTCAGTTGTTATTTCCGAGTGTAGCTATTAGACGAATATTTATGTCCAATAGAAATAAATCAAAGCATGAGCAAAAAAACAGGAAGCAAATTATATTCGTATGAATCAAGGATGATTTTCATTTGTTTCTTGTTCTAAAATTTACTTCCGTTGCAACCACACACCCTTTTTTCCTCCAAATCCTCAACTCATTTAGTTCGGATTGAAAACGTCACAAAATGTATGAAGTGCAGATGAGTTGCGTTTTCTATAATAGCATTTTTTTCGCACTACTTCACCGACATCCGCTCCCTTTCTTGTTTGCGTTTTCTATAATAGGAAAATATGCGGATGCGAAAATTTTCCCTTCGCAGTCGATTCGCCGGATTCCATAATCGGCATGATTTTAAAATGCAAAACGGTCATTTTTTATGAGGAGTCCAAATATAACAAATGATTTCATAACAATCACCCGAATAAGGAGGCTAGCAGTTGAAAGAATGGTTGTCGGTCAAATTTGGTCTAGGACTTGCGCTAAACTTTACAGCCCAGTCAGGTGTTGCTTCTCTGGTTGAGGATAGCATTACGTGAGACAGCAGTACGCTTAGATTTACTTCCATTGTCATTGAATAATATGAAGTCTATTCAAAAGAAATTAAGCTTTACTTGTCATTATTAAGTCAATCACCAGGCCTTAAAGATTCGACATGGGCATAAACTGGTACAGTATCCTTGTCTCTTTTTTCCCTGTATGACTCTATTTGGGCATCAATCTACAAGGCCTTCCTATTTGCACGATCTCTTACTATCTGCATCCAGTTTCGAAAGTTGATTGAGGTCCATCTTAGTCGCGGCGTCATCTGTTACGTACGAAGTCAAAGCTTCTTCGTGACGAAGTTGAGTTCTCCATAGGCTTTACATAGCCTGGCCACCTTAGTTGTTGGATACGTAGGCGTCTGCCTAGGCTCATGCCTGGATCGTTCATGGTTGAATCTTCTCCTCCAGATACTGTCAACAGAACAATAAAGATCGAACGCAGAACTTTTTTCTCGAAGAGGCCAAGGAATTCATCTTTCGCGTCTGAGATCGCGGATTATTAAGGGACCACATGTAGAACTGAACATGACTGTCTCTAATTCGTCCGCAATTGTCAACATAAAAGACGCCCGTATCCGGCATGGATAACCTGGCTATAAGTGCCAACTTTGACCCTGTAGGACAGGGCTCCTCCGCCGCCAATACTAATCCTTGACAATTGCAATAATGTTTCTCGTAACTGGCGTTATAGTGCCTCCGATATACAATAGTGAAAAGTCCTTCGTCACACAATTTCTAAAAAAGCTCTAGCACTCGAAAATATTGATAAAATCACAAATCTAAATTTTCACCGACGAGGGTCAGCGTCCTTTTAAGTGCTACTACACAAATCATTCATTCACTGCTAACCGCAGTTGGTTGACCGCCATATGAAGCATTTTGATTTCATTCAACAATAAAAGTCCTCTCTCATGCAACCCACTCTTAAAGTGTTCACATGTGCATCCATGGGATTTACAGCACGACTGAGCACCCAGCGCATGGGAATGCATTCAAATGTGATTTTCAACATGTCAAATGTGAATGTGGTCAGCTCCTAAATTGCGAATTTATCCTCCGCTGCACTGCGCTGCCAATCTAAACATCAGAAATCTAAATTGCAAAGTGAGGGGGCGGAAAAACACTCATGTACGCACACATTTCGAATTCCAAACACATTTATTGGATTTTCGAGGAAAAATGTGAAATGTCAAATGAGTGGATTTCCTGTTATTAATTAACTGGAAATCAGTTTCTAATTGAACACTGCCATTGAGATTTTTTTTTTGACAATTATTTGTCATTCTGTGGTCTGCATGCTGCACAGTCAAGGCGTAGGGATGGGAGTGCTCAAGTGACGTGCAATGTCAGACAGCTGCAAATTTTACACCGTTGATATTTTAAACAATACATTCCTGTTTGTGGTTAGGTTAATTGCGCGGAATTTGGTCCTCCGGGTGTATTCAATTGTATGATTTGACATAATAGGGGGTAATAGCGTGATTTAAGGAAATGTTTTCACGTCCCTGTTGATATCCTGATAAAATTCGATTGGTTTGACTGTTGACACCATTTGTACCTATCTACAAATTTTATGACGGCGATAGACACACAGAAACTTTCTGAAGATGGTTTCCACCTTTTTGACTTCATATGACGTGTCGACCTATTTTTGGAATGAAGGGAAATGTGTGGCTGTGAGACATTTCACTTCAATGGCATTTTTTCACCTCGCTTTCCCGGTTAGCCCTTAGATGCTGCATTTATAGTTGAGGTTGCTGTCATTGATGAGACCTACAGAACTCAGTACCGCCTATGAGCGACAGTGATGTTCTGCTTAGAAATGGTAGAAGGAGAGTACTTTTTATCGCCTGGTGAGGAGTATCATTTCCGTTCCGACTGTTCGTCGATTTCAAAGTCGATGACATACGACAGCGGTGCATAGAGGGCTGTACACCGAATTGTTTTGACGTTTCTGCCACACTCATCAGATTTTACTGATCAACGATAATTCTCTCTGCTTGATAAAGATCGATAATAAACTCACAGAGGCAAAGAAAAGATCGTGCAAGACTCACAAGCCAGCACTATAGTCGCTATCTCTCCGTGAAGCTGGTAGTATACTTGGCTGATTGGCAGCGAGTTGTCACTGAGGCGTTTTCTGGCATTGAGACGGGAGCGGCTAAACGGTCTGGCTTTGACAGAGCGCCAGTGCTAGTCAGCTAGCAGTGAACATTGCGAACAACATCCTACCACAACTTAGCTGTTTCTTGGCTTCAAGATATGATTGGAATGATCAATCAATGATTTGATCATCGGGCATTGGTGGCCCGAGGCGTGGGTTTATGCGTCGACCCCAAACTCTACGTTGTAAGAGCGATCCCTGGTCTGTGCGACGAATATAAATTTCCACGGCTCACCTCTTTCGAGCCACGGGCAATGCTCAAAGAGGACTTCTTAAAAAAGCTTTTCAAACTTGTCCGTTCGGAGTCGGCATAAGATTGTAGGCCCCTTCCACTCGCAAGGGAACAATAGCACGCACAACATGAGTGGTTGCTGAGAAGCAAGTCCCTGGCTCTACGGACTGTTATTATTGATTCTCGTAAACCTGTTGTGTCGCCCACAATTATGGTCAATCAGCAAACCGATTAGAGGGTTCTGTGAAGGCTCATGCACTTAGTTCCGGCTACGAACTTTAGGGACAATGCAACACAGGTTCGCATAGCTGCCATCACCTAATTAGAGGTGCGGAGGCTTGTTGGTTGAGAAGTCCACCCGAACTAGAAATATCAAACATTAAGAAGTGGTCTAGCTTCAACAAGTGTCAGTTAGACAAGCTACTCCTTCGAGAGCAGAGTTCTGACAAGAGAAAAATCATTTTCTTGACGTGATTTATGAAAGTTGCTAACGCCGAGAAATGAACATAGATACAATGCTGCATGCATTTTTGCTTCTAATCCTTCATTTTCAAAATGTTGTCAAAAGAGGTCACGATATACATCGGCCCTAGCTATAGAGAGAACCGAAATGGAAGCCAAATACCGGGCGAAGAAGCCGAAAGTGCAGTATAGGTTATGACCTGACACACTATCACACTTCAAGGGCTATAGATGTAGCGAATGGTGCAAGTAAAGGACTGTCTAAAGCATCATTAAGGAGCCACCATTGGTCGTCAGAACTCCAAACAACACCTGGTGAAGGACCTACACGACGATTTTCGATGAGGATTAGCTTACTAGACGAAGAGAGCATTCGCTACGGTTTTAAATCACTTAGACGATGTCGATATCCAGGCGCAAAAAATCCACGGCTTCGTACCGGTCATCTCCTGCAACAGCAAAGTAATAGTAGTCACTCAAGAAAAGCATCACGGCGATTCAACTCTCTACAAACCGGATTTGTCCACTGCACCGAAAAATCGCCTAACAGAGCTTAATCGTGCAGTGCGTTGGGTACAGATCTTTGCTAGGTTTAATGGACACGCTATTTGGTAAGCCTAACGCAGAAATATATAAGTTAGGTGAAGTTAAATAAATTAGAGCAAGTTTTTTAACAGCTTCCTTGGCCAAACAAAAATAATTAAAGATTGTCTATTAGAACAAATGGAAACACTAACCTTAAGCCGAAGGGCGCACTTTGAGAAGGTTAGCTTAGGGTACTCTTATAGAGCCAGTAAGTTAGGTAGAAGCTTGCTTAGACAGTAGACTGGATGCCGCAGTTATTAGACTGTCTACCCATAGTTGTAGGGGTCCCCGGCTCGAATCCCCGGGAAAGCAAAGTTAATATGCTTTAACCTGGTTTTCAAATCTGGTCACCATTTACAGTTGAGATCAAACTGTGCGGTTAGGTCACTAAGGTTTTCGATCAGTGCTGGTAGTCTGGGTATCACAATGGAACAACATGGATTTCGTTGGCGGTCCAATAACCTAACCTAACTTAAGCATGGAGAGTCCTTGAGTTGTCGGTATGCGTGGATGACATTATCATGTTTGACAGAACGCAGCGAGTTGTCAATGAGGTGTTTGCTATCATTGAAACGGAAGCAGCGCATATGTGCCTGGCGTTTAACAAGGGGTCTTCAAAAAAGGACATTTCGTCTACATTGGCTTTTAAGTGAACCTGCTTTAAGCTGATGTTTCAATTGTGAATAACTCGATATGAACATTAAGAGGATAAAATATTGACTGGAATCTTCGGACCTTCAACTAGCTGACCATATGACAGAGGTTGTTTTAATAACCATCCGATAGGCCGTGGAATACGTGAACTTCCGGGTTGGTATGCCATGTAATCCGATGAAAAAAGCGCTAAGGTACCAGCTGCAGCAAAAAAAGCCAGTCTAGGGTACAGGCTGTGCTCTGCATAATACTACCATCTGTGGTCCTGGATACACGAGGGGGATCCTGCTTCCGAAAGTGATAAGTTCAATCCTTCTCTACTCCAGTCCAGTTTGGTCGGGCGCTCTCGCCTCGAAGGAGACAGCAAAGAAGTTGTGATCCACTTATACCCTCTGTGCAATAAGGGCAATCAGCAGCTTCCGAACAATCTTAGACAAGATCTATGGGTATTCCGCCACAGAAATGCAAAGCATCGGAGGAGCCTATCGCAAGATGTCTGAAGAAAGAAGAAAGGGTAATATTTATGGCCCTGTGGCAAGTCGGATGAGTTCCCGCAACCGAAGGCAGATGGAGCCACAAACTGATACCCGGGGTAGAAAAGTGGACAGCGAGAGTTCATTGAAACTGTAACTGTTATCTCATGCAGTTTTTGTCGGGAAACGAAGGTAACCAGGATCTATCTCCAGATTCGGTCAAGACAGCTCACCTTCCTGTCCAGAATGCTCCGTTACCGAGGCGACAACAAATCTACCAACTAGAGCTCCGACGAAGTCAGCTGACAAATGATGGATATCTTTTCATTTATAACGAAAAAGAAAGCCCAATTGGCAAACAAAGAAGGCATAGCTTGATATGCTAACCAGCCTCGCGAATCATAAACTAAAGACAGTCTCGCAGGGAGAGAAGAATAAAAACCAGTGAATCGTTCATAGTGGTAACGGGTTACCAGTGTCTTGAAGAAGATTACACATCCGTTGGCGCAAACGAAAAAAAAAAGCAAAGAACAAAAAATTCCTCTATTTATTGCTCACTTATTGAATTCAAATCTGAGCAAACATGCAGTCAAAAAGTTGTAGCGAAGTTGTGGCGAAGCAAAGTAACCTCCAAAGCATGAACGATAAAATCAAACTGAGACAAATTTAAAATAGCTCACACCACGAAATTGAAACGCGGCCAGCCAACACTCACTCAGACGGGTGTTTCCTGAAACTCGATTCACATGCATAAGCACAAAATATTGCCATCCCACAGCAATTTTCAACTGCTTTCCCAATGCTTTCGCGGAATCCCTTTGAGCGAGCGTAACAGCACTAATTCATCTCCGCTCAGGAAGAGACATGTTTTATAATTAAACACAATTAGCCATCAATCATGTCAACAAATGTGCAATTCAATTTAATTAACTTGCATATCTGTCCCTTTAATTCGGTGAATGGTCTGCTTTTGGGAATTTACCACCCATCAACGAGCATTCAAATCAAATGGTTCAAATAGGATCACAAATCACCCGACCGATTTGCTTCGTTGATTGTAATGGTATGTGCAACATTATATGATTTTTGACTCTTGGAAATTGAAGTACATAGAAGGCGCACTTTGAAGCGACAAAAATGTGGAGAGTATTTTTAAGCGTTTTGGTTCAGGGACATAATTTTACACATGTTGGAGCTTAAAAATATGGGTAAAGCTACATCCCGTAGAGGGTTGTCCCTCAGAGTTGGCCTCGAAGACTTTCCGAGCCGGGGTGTAACAGGTGTACAGGTATGAAATGAAATCTTTCAAAATATTTTTTGAAAATAAAACACAAATTATTAATGAGAAAGTAAAACATTTTATTCAAAGTATTGGCCATTGTTTTCTACACATTTTGACCACCTTTCTGGCAATTTGTGAATACCACGCAAGTAAAATTGTTCGTCTTTTAAAGCAAACCAATCAGACACCCAATTTTCCACTTCTTCGTAGGAATCGGAGTGCTGCTCAGCCAATGCGTGTCCCATCGATGAAAACAAATGGTAGTCGGAAGGAGCCAAGTCTGGTGAATACGGCGGGTGGGGTGTTTTGATTGTATCCTGAACCGGTTTTGGTTTGTGTGCAGGTGCATTGTCATGGAGCAAAATTACCTTGCCGTGTCTTCCGACCAATTCTGGTCCTTTCTCGATCAATGCATGGCTCAAATTGATCATTTATTGTCGGTAGCGATCAGTATTGACGGTTTCACCAGGTTTTAGGAGCTCGTGGTACACCACACCTTTCTGGTCCCACCAAATACACAGCATTGTCTTCTTGCCGAATCGATCTGGTTTTGCAGTCGATGTTGATGGTTGTCCCGGATTAACCCATGATTTTTTCCGTTTAGGATCCTTAAAATAAATCCATTTTTCATCGCCAGTAACAATCCGATGCAAAACCGATTTTGTGTTTTTTTTTCAGTTTTCCATCTGTCTTTCATTCAATTCATGTGGCACCCATTTTCCACACTTTTGGATCTATCCCATAGCCTTTAAACGGTCAGAAATTGTTTGTTGTGCAACATTTAACATTGCTGCCATTTGCTTTTGACTCAAAGTGTCATCTCCATCCAATATCGTTTGCAATTCGGTGTCTTCAAACTTTTTTGGTGGTCTTCCACGTTCATTTCTCACATCAAAATCATTATTTCTGAACCGTTGAAACCATCTTTTGCATGTTGCTTCTGATAGAGCATGATCACCATACGCCTCGACAAGCATTCGATGCGACTCTGCAGCACGTTTTTTCAAATAAAAACAAAAAATTAATGCTCTCCGCAAATCATCACTTTCTGGTACACAATTCGACATTTTTAAAACGATGAAAAAATATGATTTTGTCTATTCAATGACTATACTAATAATATAATACTAAATATTTTTCACAGATGTCATAGCAAACAAACGAAAATTATAAGGGCTCGTTCCCAACAAATGTTCCCTATCGAGACATCTGTATATTGAAGCTCATTTCATACTCGTACACCTGGTAAGTGTACACTCTCTCTGCATGGCCTTGTCATCTGAGTCTGGACAATTGAATTCGTTTAATAAGGCCGATGTCTTCGAAAGTCTTTTCTGTCGAAGCGACCAAGAATCGGGTAGTCCTCATTTGACATTGTCCCCGCTTCTGCGCCATTCAGCAGGACTGAAACTAGGAAGGTCTTAAAGAGCTTGGTTCACCGAGACTAGGCTCTATTTTTCAGTTGACGCCTGAGCCGAAAGATACAGCTATTGGCCAGCTTTGGTGTTGGCGTCTGAGTTACGCATGATCAACTCGAGAATTGTGTTAAGAAATTCGCACGCCTTATTTGACATCAAAAGTCACGGTATGGTCTTTGCCGTCAAAGTCGACAGCAACGGGCATTCTATATCGTTGTGCTGTACAAACGAATGCGTTTTGCAGGGATGCTACTGTAATGCGTCCGAGATCGTAAGTGTAGTGCTGATCTTTGTAATAATGTCGAAAAAAAAAAACGAGGAAAGTCGAAGAATATGTGGTGAGTGGCGGTCAGCAATTCTTTAGTCTTTTCAGTCTGGATCTTGAACTTACCTGAACTTAGGGTACTCTGGTAAGAACTAGTGCTGAGTGATGCACGAGGAATAAAAACTAAATCTCTTTCCTCAATCGACTCAAATATAACATGAGCTACCCTCTTGTGTAAAAGAGTGTGTGGATGGGATGAATCTGTGAGGACATACCATGGGCCAATCACCTTTGGATCGCGAAAAGTAGAACTTCGGTCCAAATACTAGGCTTAACAGCATCCTCCAATGAGCAAGATTCTAGGCCACAATTTTTTGTGCGGAGAAGATGAATATACGCGCTGTGCTTCATACTGATGTCTATGGACAGTTTCTAGAATTAAGATAACTTGTGCTTTCACGGGGTTCGAACCTGGGAACCCTATAACCAAGGGCATGCACTCAACCAACTGCGCCATCCAGCCGTTCAAGAATCAAGCTAAGATTCAACTAGCAACCATAAGGACTCAAATTTTGTTTCGTCCTTCAGCAAATAATCTCTCCTGTGACCATGTAGTGTGACTAATTTATGGCTACAGCTCCAGTCCTGCTACCGCCACTGTTTGCCATTCATAGCCACTAAGCGCGGACAAACACTAAATTACTAAGCAACCTCGCTGGCAGAGCCAAAACAAATAATGGCCCAAATCAAATATCATTGTTTGCAGATTCCCCAATCCGAGTGGTGCGCCGCGATAATAAGATATTGCTTCCGTCTCCTCCTCGTATACACAGCACGTCTCCGTAAAAGGAGTATTGCCAATTTAATTTAATAAATACAACCAGGTGAAGAAGTTGTAGGGCGCTCCGCGACCTCGGGCACGGTTGATAAACCGCTTCTGCAGGTAATAAAATATTTCACAACCACGTTTACACAAACTCAATTAGACGGCCTTGATTAATATTCAATTTACCTGAATAGAAGTGCTTGGATGGCAGCATCCACTCAGATACACTCCACCTCTGGCCCCATTTATGGCCACAGTCAGGCAGTGCTGCAGCGCCTCCCCTCCCCACCTCCCCATCGATGACGTGTACGACAAATGGATACAAAGAGCAGGTGGAGCTAGGCTAGGTGAAGCAGGAGCCTGCGATTGCGATGAATAAAAATCACCGAAAACCTCCACGTTCGACGGCGAGGCAATGTGATGTGTTAGCGAGAATCTGTTCATATCCCTTGGAATGTTCACAAGAAAAATAAATTTCGGCATTCAGCCCCGCCCACTCGCCTGCCCCGTCCCCATCAATCGCACGCAGATAGAACGAGCATCCTCGAAGAGGGATCTAATATACATTTGGTTATCGCATATTTGCTCACTTAACGTGACCAGAGTGCGAAAGCAACATCATCAGCGCAGCCATTATCGTCATCACAGCCGATGAATATGCGAATTAAAAATGCGGTCCGATTTATACGCACGCACGTAATGGATGTGGCCAATTGAAGCTGGCGAAAGCGCAAATCTATTTGGCCCCTTTTTTGAGGCGGATTGGGATGGAGTCTCAGATCTCACGAATGAACTTTCGAAACGCACGTCCTTCTGGTGCTTGATTTGAAAGGAATTCTCGCGTGGGAAACCTGCCGTTCTGTGAGTTTAGGTGGACGAGTGAAAGATTTTGTGAAGAATTTCGTGTGTTTGAATTTTACGCCGCGGTTTGAAGGTCACTCCTGTGGTGTAATATACCGCCTGCCACGTGGTGTAATTGAGTTAATTAGAAATTCAGGCGAGCATCCGAAGTCTGAATGGGCTCATTGCTTGAACGTGTAAGAGGCGCAATCAATAAAACCCAACAAATGGCTATCAGTGAAGTGAATACATGGTGATTTTGCATCTACATTTTCTGGAGCAATGGGTAACGTCACATAGAATGTCATAAATCAAAAGACGTCCACCCGAAAGTGACGACCATATTTATTTGTTAAAACTCGATGCTACCATGCAAATCACGTGGACCCTTTAACAAAGCATTTAAAATGGAAGGCAAATGTTATCAAGATCAGGTTAAGGATGGGACGCATGATGGTTCGGCATCACATCCACAAGGAGGCCAGAGTGGCATTGTAAATCCCATCATTTGTTGATTACGCATTCTTTTAGCCTGTTAACGTGTTATTTATGAGTTTTAGAAGGTTCCTGTATAATATCTGTGAGGGTTTATGCCCCAGCGAAAATAAGCGCCGATTCTGGAGACCTAACCAGTGACAAACTGTATGTTGTTTTGTCTCGATTTCTTCCACGTCGCCGCAGCTCTGTTTCCATTTTCGGCTCACTGTTCCGATGGGACAGTGTCCTATGATCACTTGGACAAGCACACGGATCGGGTTTTGGTTTTGGATACCCGAAGCTTCTTTGTTTTGCCGTGTGGCTGGCTTCTCCTATTATTGAATCAATTATGATTCAGTTTAATGCACTGACCTGTTCTTGAAGTGACGTGTTAATTTAATTGATGTTCACCAAATTCGCCCGCTGTTTTGTTCCCTGCGACTGAGCTGTGCCCCAGGTGACTTCAGAATTTAGCCTGTGGTGTCTGATCGGCATTTGTGCATTGTTCTGTTGTGCAGTATATAATTGACTTCAGTCACGTTCTGACTGTCTGTTAAGATGAAGATATCCGCTGGTGGGATATCGGTGTCTTGTAAGTGTTCGGCTGCTTTCACGATTGCCATTATATGTGCTTGTGTGAAAAATTCCAGTTTGTGCTTATGCAGGGTGTCTGTATAGAATACGGCCAATCTGGACTGTGTCCATTTTCGATCTGTAGTCGGTTAAAAAAAACCACGAGATTGCCCTCATAACATCGTCTGTGTCGGGGAATATGGTTGGTGTCTTGAGCCATTGCGGGGAGATATATAGTCGGATGATATATAGTCGGATGAAGCTACCGTCATCATGTCCATATCTGGCTTGTTGCCAGCAGCAGAGCAAGCCCTTAGTCTTAGAGCGCTTTTGTAACATTGTACGTAATCCACAGTGATGACACTAGTGATGGGAACTATCGAATAAAAACTATCTAGTTATTCGATAGTTGCAAACTATTCATTTATTCGATAGCCGAAAACCATTCATTCATCAATTTGAATGAAAAAAATATTTTATAGTTTTTACTTTTTTTACTTTTACACACGCTAATTTTGACAGCAAGTTTCACCGTTCTGCCTAAAATATGGAATTGCTTGCTGGTTGGCATGGCAGCTTCTCTGAGAGAGAATTTTGTGTATGCATACACACATTGCCAAAATATTTGCATGACAGTTTGTTCTATGGTTTGGTTCGAGCCGATAGTTCAACTCAGTTAAGAGATGAGTTCGAATTCGTTCATTTGTATGATGGAAAAATGTTCAAATGGTTTTAGTTGAATGAATGGTTTTTTCGTTCGTTTGGACTTTGGACTATCGGCTCCTATGAACGATTCGTTCAGATGTATGATGCAAAAATGTTTCAATGGATTTAGTTGTATGAAGAAGAAATCGCCTCAAGGGAGAAAAATTGAATCAAATAGTCTTCCTTAATAGCAATTCTTTCTGAAAGACGATGGAAGAATAGCCAAACACCGGAATGAGGTATGTAATTAGTTAGTAAGTTAGTACAATGTAATGAACTTTGTATTTTATGAATGAAATGAATTAAGTACAAATGATGTATTTATGTATGCATTAAATAAAATAAGAATGGTATTTGATTTTGTAGTTCGTTGTGAGAGGCAAAGGGAACTCACATGAAAAAATCACCCTTAGGGTAAGAGACGGGGAAAACGGTTTTGATTTATTTTTTGTGATAATTATATATATCCAATATTAGGCCTCCTAAGGAAACCTCAAAATAAACGGGAGTCCCCTCCCCACTCTTCAACCCTGGCGTGTACTGTTTTAACAACCCAATGAATAAAATCATTCGATAGTTGAAATCATTCAGTTACTAACTATCGATAGTGCAATTCATTCGATAGTTCCCATCACTAGATGACACCGCTAGGAGTGCACGCCAGTTCTTTCTGATCAGACAGTGTGGTCATTTCGGATTGAGATTGGGTCGTAATATCATTGTTACGTCTCTATGATGACCATGACAACATGCGATTGGTGTGACCACCCATTTCAAGCTTCAGCCAGCACCCACATAATATGCATTATGGGTACACTAAGTCGTGCGGATAAAGACAAGTTGCGGTATACACGCTGTTTCTCAACTATGTAGCCTAATATTAAATTTATGCCGATACAAGTGATGCCAGCATGTATACATTTCTTTTAAAAAAAATGTTTAAATGTAGATCAGCAGTTTGTAGAGCTGCCCCGGTTTTCAGTTAAATTAAAAAGTCGTTTTGACATACTGTCTACCAAATTTTGGCGGGTTCGCTTAAGAATTTCCTCCCAAGATCTAATCACCGATCTTTTAAGGTCGCTCGTTTCTGAACGAGTCCCCACAGATTTTCAAAAGACTTACTTACTTACTTATCAGGCAGACGACCCATGAAGGGTCCAAGCCAGAGCAATTGCTGCCTTCCATTGGTGCCGGTCCTGGGCATGCTGCTTTCAGTCATAAATGCCAAGTTCTCTTACAGGTTCGTTGTAGACATAACTTGCATGACTTTGGTCCTTCGAGTCATTAGTTTCGAGCCCAGTTGTTTTGACAAACCCAAGTAGCATCAGTTGCCAAGGGCGATTCAACGTCGGATCTCCACTGAGATGTTATTCGTGGAGTTTACGTTTGCCCCGAGGTAGACAAACTCCTTTACTACCTCGAAATTGTAGCTGACGATTGTAACGTTTTGGCCTAGGTGGTGTGCGGCGGATCGTTTTTTGCTCGACAGCATATATTTGGTTTTGTCCTCGTTGATCTGGTCCTCAATTGCCGTGAGGGCTTCTACTTTGGCTAGTTGGGACCGCGCGATAATGTCGATGTTATCAGCAAACCCGATGCCGGTTTCCAAAGGTTCAGATGTCTTTGAACCGAACTGCACGGTCGCGTATGTGTTAGCGTGGTGTGACACAAACGGTTCAATTTTCCCGAGATTCCGAATTCGGCAATCGCTTCGAATAGTTCCTTACGATGAATGCTGTCGTATGCGGCCTTAAAATCGATGAGAAGATGGTGAGTATCGATTTGAATTGAAACTCGCTCTATTAACCTTAGTGTAAAGATTTGGATTGTATTCGATTTTCTGGGCTGGAAGACGCACTGGTGCGTGCCGATTAGTGCAGTGCAAAACGGAGTACGCTGGATAAGTTCTTTCCAGACGACGTTGAGTAGGCTACAGTCTCCAAAATTCCGTTCAGCAAAAAAAAACTGGGTCCTTCCTCAAATCTCTGCAAAAGCACTGGAATCTATCTGAACCAACGAAGTTGAACTTACATAATAATAAAATAAAAAATTGCTACACTTTTTTTCTTATAAGAAGTAGTTAAACGTTGTTTACATACATGTTCCAATCACGGCTTGGATTTTTTATGTAAGCCTTTGTGTTCGCTTTAATTGTGAGTGATTGAGCTTGACAGACCTTACAATTGACCGGCGCACAGTGCCGGCTTGTTAACTGACAATGGCTTTTCGTTGAACTGTCAGCCGTCTTATTGAGTTGCCTCTCTTGACGGGGCAAACAATTTTGTTTGCCCTCCTGTCATATGTGTTCCATAGCCGTCTGGATGTTTCACGAATAAAGAAACTGTAGAGTGGTGGCGACTCGTTTGTCAGGGAACCATCCAGCGTCTGGTGACCAGACTTACAGTAAGATCTGAAAGAGAGTGATGCTCTTTAAAGAAGAGCTTCCGTAACAGGAGAAAGATGCCTCCAGATTTAGATTTGCGGCAATTTCAATCCAACCGCTGTAGTGGTCTATCTGCCGATTAATGTCCGCGCTAATTGACAACAGCACAAGACTGCATCCATCCTCAGCGAATTCTTGCAAAAAAGCTTTGCATTCTGCTTCGACTTCATCTGATTCCACTTCGTTTGTGGCACCTTGACGTTTGTCATCATCGCCAGCCATCGAAATTAATTACCTTGACAAATGTGGCAAGAAAATTGTACACAACCCCCCCTGCTCATCCTTGACCGACAATCAGTTGCTCAGATGCTGATGATGACAGTGCTGCCGGCAGTCGTCTAATATGCGAAACACTGTCAAACGTGCCGGACTTTCGTGACCATCAGCGTCACCCAGCGTCTCCTCGTCGACATCGTCATTTCGCTTGCATCCCTTCGATTCCCAGAAATCATCTATATGCAAATTTTGCTCATTTGCCCGAATCGTGATGAAAATATACTCCGAGGCATGATGGCTCTGCGGAGGGATTGCCGGACGTCGCGTACCGTCGATACGATGTCCTCCATCAGCCATTCGCCTTGAACTGACTGACATTATCAATTGATTTCATCAATATCCCAGATGCAGGGACCCATTACGAGTACGTATCCCCCTGGGTCCTGGGACACTGCATGACTAGGCGAGGACAAGCATTTCGCTGCATAAATTCACACCATCCCGACGCTCACAGCAGGAAGGACATAAATTAAATCCGACGCCCCACACCCACGCCCCATGCCGGCTAAGCACATGCAACAACAACAGACATCATAATCGCAGCTTAGCCAGTGAAGTCCTCCCGAATTACACGTGAGCAAACACTGACGTGCTGCAGCCCGAAAACATTTGGCCACATCCTGAATCCGGGATGTGTTGTGTCGCTCGGATTCCGGGACTTAAGGGCGCGGTGGGGCTGTGCTTAGCTGCGATGTAACTTCTCTGCGTTATGTGCGCCCGCGATGGAAGGAAATTGAATTGGTCTACCGTCTATTTTTGAGAAAATCCCTGAGAGCGTAATATGTTCATATCGCGACAGAGTAATCCTGTTTATCGCAGACAAGTTGATGCCGTTGTAAATCACTCCACGGCGTCACTTTGCATGCGAATCCACTTTACATTATCTCGTACAGAGCACAAAGGCGTTAAGTGCCACATTCGCGGGATTTTAAGGGTACGTCCTTGTGCATGGGAATTTTTACGTACTCGTATTTCGCTTGAGTCCTTTTATTCTCGCGCGTTTTACTTTGTGCTCGGGAGAGATGATGTTGTCGGCAAAGCGGCGCTTCGGTCTGATCCCGTGTGGAAAACATATTCAACTTGTCAAAGCGTCAGCGTTGGATGTGAAAACGTGGCAAGAAGGGGGTTTCGGTAGGTGGTCATGTCGGCAGGAAACGATGAGTATATGGTAGACTGTAGACCAAGTGATGAGGGGATATTCATGAGACGCCTTCGTGTTGTAGGGAATCAGTGGTCCGGTGTGGAGTCTAACCAGAGGACGTCGAATATTCCCTGGCCAGTCAATGCACGGAAATGTCTGAAGTTAGTCTGGTCATCCATTTGCCAAGAAGTGAGTGGTTTTCATTTTTTTTTTAGCTTAGGATGTGATACGAGGAGGAGCTGAGGTTATTGCATGTACCTTCATTTAGAGAAAATCGAAACAGGATCTCTTTTGAACGAAGGTACCAATCGTGCCATTGGGTTTCCTTATTGTTTTATTTTTCATGCTTTTGGTGCGTGTAAAGATCTTGCCTTGGAATTTGTTTTGAATTTAATGAGAGATGATTTGGAGACTGGATTGTGATGTTCTGTTGCGTTGATAACAGTGGCGCTACAGCCCGTAGAGTGGGGCCAGGACTTAGCTTCACAGCAACCCGTCGTGTTGTGTGTGCTATTGTTTCTTCACAATCGACTTACAGTTTTATGCCGACTCCGAACTGCCAAGCTTGAGCAGCTCTTTTTTAAACAGGAGTGCTCTTTGAGCATTGTCAATGGCTCGATAGAAGCAAAGCCTTGAAAAGTATTTTCCTCATACACACTACGGATCGAACCTGCGACGTCGTGGGTATGCAACGGGTACACAACGCCACGGGCCGCCTGCGTTGGTTGCCTTACATGTAGAATATAACTCGAACCATGACTTGCCACAAAAATCATGGAGTTATCAAGTTAAAATGGCATATAAATCACCAATTTCATTCAGTTTCCTAAGACTTCGAGTTATCGAAGGTCGACTTATGGGAGCTTGACTGTAAATACAGGAATTTGTAAGATATATTGCCAAGTGTATTTTTTGTGTTTGTTCACCCTGTTACCTTCGGATTTCTCAATTTTGGGTCCTTCTGGAGCTTAGGCCACCAACTAGACAGAAGCTTGGGCATTGGTTTGTCGAAGTATCAATACATATACAAAGATTTCCTTTTTGGATGCAGCTTGTGGCTTGTTTATAGCATTATTGGTCTTTATTTCTTTCGTATTGAGGAAGGACGTCTATCTTTGACTGACTTCAACAAGACGGTAGAGATTGTAATTCAAGCGACGCAAAAGTCAAAGTTGCGAAAGAGAAAAGTGGGGACTGAGTAGTCCCAAGGCGAGCAATCACCAATTGGCTACAGTGATCATGCGACTTAACTTGACTGCTTCTAAAATCTGTCCTACAAAATCTAACCACTTTGCACACACCTGTGAGATCCCTACAAGAATAATGACACACGCGTCAAAATCTGACCAACCGCTTAAAGCACTACCAGTGAAGCCTGGTTGAGATGTGACTTCAAAATAAAGCAAGAATCGAGTTAAGAACCCAGGCCATTGTTGTTTTATTGAAATCTCTTTTCCAAGCCATATCTGCTGAACATTCATCATTCATTTGGAAACAGTAATTGTCGAAAAACACTAAAATATATTGTGGACAGATACATTAAAAACCCCAAGCCAGTATATGTGAGTGCCTGAGGTGAATATTAAATGTCTGACTTTCTGACAAATATGCAGGCAAGTCGATCCTCTGCCATTGACTCTTTCTCATCTTGATCTATGCCCAGTGCCCCAACCAGTGCCAGTGCATACCCTTTTCCGGTCGAAAAAGCTGCTGCTGAACATTGAGTACCTCGCGTAATATCATGTCTCATATCTATCCTGCCAGGATAAGTATCTTTAACAACAATATGAAAGAGTATCATTTCGCAGATTGTATATGCGGTGTTATCCTCTCGGTCATTATTCAAATTTCACTCCCAGTGAGAGTCATGATTATATCCTGATTATAGATCGCTTACCCAAAGCTGTTTCAAAATTGACCCAGATTGAGCAATCCTACAGCAAAGCTCAGCGTTTCTGCACCCATCACTCGTTAAAAAGCCTCCGAGATACATGAATTTCTCCCATCTGCTTGAATGGGACTCCACTTACATGTAGAGTGCTTTGAACATGCGTTCTGGTAATTAGTATAACTTCTAATCGGTTCACGTTAACCTTCATCTCAGCATCTGCATATACGGTTACAAGTATATCGAGTGTGTCCCAGAGACATAAATATCAGGCTACCTAACAGACTTGCTGACCGATTAGTCTGTCAGTTCGAATGGGCTCTTCGCTACCTAGCCTCTCCAACTAGCGCGATCTCTTGCTAGCTGTCTCCAGTTCCGCATACCAAGCTGGTTGAGGTAGTTCTCACAGGTTCGGATTCGAAGCAAAATCAATGTCTTCAGTGAATAATTGGAGGACACTGAGCCGAAGTAGAGGAATCGAAAAACTTCGGCAATCTTCTGTCGGTAAACATTGTAAGATCCTACCTTAGATGATTGCTCTATGCGACTAAGGACCCAACCATAATTAAGATATGTTATAGAAAATATTATCAAATACAATAGTTTTGACCAGTGGCACTTGACGTCCAGGTTCGATCCCTGGTCTGTATAACAAAAAAGTAGTCAAAGAGTACTTTTGTCTAGAAAAAGATTCTCAAACTTTGCCGTTCGTAGTCGGCATAAAATTCGTACGTTCTTTCCACTCGTGAGCAGGACAATAGCAGGCATAACACGAGGCCTCTAAGAGCTGTAGCGCCACCCATATTATTATTACATTATTATTATTATAACGAACGAAAAGTTGCCAACAACACAGTTAAATGTTAACCTACCCAAAATTCCTTTTAAGTCGCACCATTCCAACATAAACTGTATTCAACGAACATAGGCAACGATTTACTTCAGTTCTATTTATTTAACTAAATATTTCCGAAACTCAACGAAGCCGCGTACAAAACTTATTTCGTTTGCGTTCCAAAGTCAACTCTTATTCCTGGCGTCTAATTTCTTTAAAATTAATTTAGCCTTTCATGCCTTTCATGACTCACACGCGTATTAATTTTCAAATGGATTAAAATGAAAACGAAAAAAAATCTTTTCAACCGGCAATCTTCCCCCCAAAAGGCGCCCAAAACATTTTGCAATCAATTTAAAACTGACTGCAGCACATCCAAAATTCAATCCCGAATCATCAACCCGTATCAATGCAAAATTGCACTGCCATCAATCTGGCGCCTGGCTCTGCCTATTCGGAAAAAAAAGAGAAACACCCGAAAATACAGCACAAAACTAGAAATGACGGTAAGTTCCCCGATACAATGGCCAAAATAAAAGGGTCAACTGATCCTTTTAAAACGTTTTGAATAAAATATCACACCGAATCCATTTTTAATCAAAAACCAACCAACAAAAAAAGCACAAAACCGACCACACAAACGAACCGAGATTCATCCTCGGACTCGTTGCAAAGTTCGCTTGTGTGCTGCCGGTCATATGCACAGAAACAGGCATGAGTGGCCGTAGACTGGCGACAAAAACGCGCGAGAGAGAAAAAAACCGTGGATATACTTGTATAACAGCAATCCTCTCTGCCGTTATGCTTTCGGACAAATTCATAAAATAGAACGAAAATACACGCTTTTTCCGATGGGCCCCATGTCTCCTGCTCCTGGGGGTGTATGCCACTCGCCCAGACGGACTGTGCGGCGTGTGGAGCTCATTGGTGCCATTCGCGGACTGACCTATTTTGAGGATTTTATTCGTTTCCCTCTCGCTTTTTTTTCGCGTTGTTTTAGTTGTTCACTACTTTATCCTGTTCGTCTCCTGTGTCGGTTGTGGTTGTGTTTTTTTTGTGCTGTTTAATTTGTCGCATGGGTCCTAACCGTACGCATTTTAAATGGAAATGCTCTGTGCACAGGGGCGCCGAGGTTGGTGGGAGTGATGGAATAGACATTCGCCACTAACTGGGACAGAATGAGAACTTAAGCTTTTTGTTGTTAATAATAGAGGATTATGCCCTCATCTCCGTCAACGCGGGAACCGAATTAACGTAGGATTCTCACGTGGAGAAAGGAGAAGAAGTCAAAGCGATGACGGCAGGCAACTTTGCATGAAGGCTGATCTCTATGGACTCGACCAAATAACTGCTCTCAACGGAGCGTCCAACTACTCAGCGACAGGGCTCAAGAGCAGGATCTGCACAGCGTCTTCCGCTTTTCCTGAACCAGCGTTCGAATCTCATTGTCATTTTGGAGGTATTAGGTGCAACTTAAACATTATTAAAACGTAACAAAAATGAAGTAACATCTGCAAACATGGCAATTTCAGAGTCAGGTATAACGTATAATGGACCCAATACAGACCCTTGAGGAATGCCAGAATAAATTGTCCTATAGCCCTATTCTGGCATACCTCTGTGAAGTGTCACAAGTCACATCTGCCTCACAAGAGCAAGGTGAGTGCAAAATAGTGAGGTTTTCATATTCCAAGCAAAACCTAACAACTTGTGTGCATCACAGCAAATGTCAAAATTGTAATGAGGAGCACATCATAAAGAAAAACACTTAACTATTATTGTAAGCATGTTGTCAAAATACCAAACAATTGGTTACTCACAAGAAACACAACAATTTTCTCACCAAAGACATGTGTTACTGGTGACCACATCACAACCAGAATAGTGCCATTCGTTTCAGAATAGTTCTTACTTAGAAATATATTTTTTTAAAGACACGGACATCCGTGACATATTACTAGCATACTACTCCTACAACTCTCGACACATTTTTCATTGACGGGTTCGTGGATAAAAACATACACGAGAGATCTCCATGCTATTCGATAATCCGCTATCGAATATTAGGGTTCAGGGCCAATGACCACCAATTTGCTACACAAATGAGGTGCAGTCTGGTTAAGGTTAGAGCTCACCAGTAGTTGACTTAAGTGAACTAGACTGTCATGTCAGAATCGACAAAAGAGCAGCCAAAAATATGCTCACAGCACGAGACTCTGATTATAACAAAATTGCTTTTGGGTACTTACTCTAAATTCCAAGCACAGATATTTCTATTGTTAAGGTAGGTATTCAAAAGTGAATGAAAAATAAGACAAGTTAACGAAGTGGTTATTATGCATAGTTAAAGTGCATCATTTCTATGTATTTGCTTCGAAACTCAAGTCTCCTCTCATTACTACTGTGCTTCATGAGAAACGACTGTACTGTTCACTGCATTGATTACGTCCTTGCGGGGGCAGCATAAAACCCAGTTTATGTGTAAGTCTACTGTGTCAAAACCACTAGTCAGTTCTGACGTACATGTATCAGGTATGCGACACATGGAAAGTTCTGGCCTTTCCCAGAACCCCGTTGATAGTCTGGGGTGCAGGATCTAACTTGATACAATCGAGCTTTGTCAATCGAGTCTGTCAACTCGAAACAAATATTTTCGCGAAGCATGAAAATTGTGACGAGTTTCATTATGACCTGTGCTTATAAAAGCCACTGTGAACAAAAATGTGAAATGCCAAATCGGTGCTGGCAGAAGCTACATAAATTCTATTTTGTGGTTGATAATTCCAAAAAATATTTTTTTTTATACGGAAAGTGAAAATGTAGATCTGCCTATTGATAGAATCAAAAAATTATGCAACCCTTGGGAAATGAATGAAAATGAGTGAATAATTTAATATTTTATAAATTTGCACATGTAACATAAACAAGAAAACACTCGCAGGTGTCAAATAATCGATTGATACCAACCTTTAATAAACAAATAGTTTTCCCTGGCGCCATCTGTGATTTCGATGTTTCAACTCGTCCTAGTCAGTGATGACAGTGAAATTTTACAAAGTTTTAACTCAGTGAGTTACCTTGTTGTTGCTTCCCGTGTGAAATCTTGCTAAGCTGAGTAGTGACCATTCAAAAAACATGGCTATTATAGTCCATCTGCGGTTAGCGTTTTCAAGAAAGTGGGTGAAGATATGATCACCTCGGTTGCCAGCGAGCATGGAAGGGCAGTACCCTGCTCAGCTAGTTCATCAGCTTTCTCAAAACATGCGATGGCACTGGCACACCCAGACAAGGAGGATTGTAGTTATTCTTCTAAAGGCGCTCATCACCCTTGCACTAGCTTAGAGTATGAAGCACGGGCAATAGCTTTGACCGCTGTTTGGCTATCAATAAAAAGAGTTACTTGCTGCCTGAGCATGATATTTGGGATTATTTTGCTTCCCTGATTGCAAATAGTTCCACTGTGGTGCCAAGTTTGCTGTATAACGCTGGCAGTCATAATCCATTTTGCTTAATATTTAAAATTGAAGTTAGTGCAAAATTAAGGCTACATTCTTTAGGAAAGGCACCCAAGCTCTTGGTAATTTATAGACTCGGAGAGAATAGTGGATGTGTTTAAAAGCACTTCCAGCAGCTGCTTAGCGGGCCGGACCAGGAGAGAGTGCTACGGAACCAGGCTATACCAATTCCAGTCAAGGAAGTGGTCCTCCCACCTATCTTTGAAGAAGTCGGTCCAGCCAATAAAAAGGCTGAAGAACAACAAAACCGCTGGCTCAGATGTTTTTTTTTTTAATTCTGGGTGCCCCCCTGGTAGGGAGCATGCACCCGATCCTTTGCCGACTTTGGGAAGACGTAAGCATGCCCGACGACTGGAATATCAGCTTCCATCCACATAAATAAAAGAGGCGATCAATACCTCTTGCAAGAACAGTAGATTAATATCCCTGCTCAACGTCGCCTACAAGATCCTATTTAGCATACTGTGAGAACGTGTAAGGCCGTTTTGAACCGCACTAACTGGCACGTACCAGTGCGGCTTCCGGCCCGGCAAATCGACTACAGACCAAATCTTCACACTAAAGCAGTTCCTGGAGAAGATCCTGGATATGGAGAGCGACTGCAATGAGTTTTGTAGAAGATGATTTTCGTTCAACAAGTTGAAAATGAACACTGCCACAAGGAACTCAATATTGGAGTTCCCTAAGATTTGTCAAATTTTCTTATATGTCTTCTAATGTCAGCATATTTTGCCAGGACACTCGAGTAAAGAGGAACTCTTTTAAAATGACCACTGTCCTTTCTAGCTAATCTTTGGCTTTAGGGCTCGAGTTACAGAATTGTTTCTGATAGTATTTCGTTCGAGTTGATTTTATTTAGATATATAAGATTAGGAAATTCTTACTGAGCTCGTCGTTTTTTTCTTAATGACTTGATAGATATCACCCGGTATCAGAGGATCGTCATGGTCTTTCTTTTCTATCATTAAGTTGATCGTCTACATGCTGCCAATGGGCTGACAGGGATGTAAGTGGCACTATCTGTGTTGACAGGGATGTTATATTGAATTCGATTGTTGTTCTACATGATATATCGATAGCTGTCAGCATCCATGCATACGATTCGTAATTGTTTGGCTGGTTTTGTTGGTACTTCAACCTTGTACCATTTCAGTTCACCTCTCGATAGGTAGATCAATCTCAGTTCTGCCGTCATTTCTATTTTCAAAACTTCCTATCGTTCGCTTTATGTGACAAATCGGATACATGGACACATGGACACACCGGAATTGTGTTTTAAGTTTATTTTATAACGCCGCCCCTTCTTATGCTCCATCAAATCCAAAAAAGTCGCACAGTACCAAAAACTCTCCTCCTAACGTTCATGTTCGATAACAGTGAGTAACTACTGAGCAAAGCCAAGGCGGCTTTCTGAATGCTTTTCCATCTATAATGTCAAGAACGTTGGTTTAAAGAAAGCCACAATCAATGTTATGCATCACGCCGTTTGTGCTTTATTCAAATTTCCTTTTTCAATCGTTCTTATCTGGTCCTCCTGCAGATTGTAAAAAGAGGTCTGGAGGCGCCTGTCCGGGGCTCTAAGTTCCCTTGCTTTAAGAAATCCTCCAAAGCAAACCTTGCACCCATCCGCAAGTGGTATTGGCTTCAATTGGAAAGCATTTGCGCGACCTGATTTATGCGTCCAGTTTTCTTGGCTCACGACACTCTCTCCTGTCAGTACCACGGCCGGACACTCATATATCTGGCCAAGCACACCGCTCTGACAAATCACTTTCTAAAAGTTTTCACCCCACTCCACGTGGCCAATCGCCGCACCGCCCCATTTCCAAGTCGAATATAAAAATTAAACGCTAACCTCGCACACCCCTCCAGCTCGGGCTGATTTAATGCACCCCAGATACATTGCCAATCTGCACGCCTTAAAACAAAAGAGTTCCCCCGTAATTCGTGCCCAGCAACGGCCCTCTAGCGGCAGATGAAATCCGCCAGATTAATAGTGTGAAAACTTAAATGTCGCATATGTAGTCTGAGCCGGTACCGAGGAGGAGGACGCTGCCGGTAGTTGGTTGCCAAAAAATCGCTCCACCAGCAAACTTGTCTGCACCTTATGTAGTGCCTAAAACCCAACAGCCCAAGGATCAGTGATTCTCTATCCATTTGCCAGAAAGTGTGTGTGTCTATGCTCGGGAAAGGAAATCTCGCTTCGTATTGATTCCTTGTCCGCTTGGTCGCCCTCGAGAATATGCTCCTTAAGTTGTTTATTGGCTGCGACATAAGTTCCACGACCAGGATACACTCGCACACACGGAGCGACACAGCTCCCTCGGCTCAGACTCACTCACATGGAATGGAAAAGCAAGGAAACAGAGAAACTCGCATCTTGCACTGGGACCATTACTCAGTCCAGCGGAACGTAAATGGTTTCTTGTATAATTTATCGACGGAAGTCTTTAGTAAATTAAAAGCTTCCAAGTTTTTGGCCATCTCTTGCGTTCGTCTTCCTTTTTTCCCAGATTCCCCGATCGCTGCTTGTTGGCGTTGTTTTTTTTCCCCGTGGGTTTTCCTTTGTTTTGCTTTGAGTTCCATTGGTCAGGACGGGATGTGTTCACGTGCGTTTGTGTGGCTGGGGTACACACTTTCCTTGACACAGTCCCCGTCGAGCATTGATTTGTGTTAGTTCCGGTTGGAATGCGTTTTGCACCAAATATTTCTTATCCTTCTCCGGTCCGCCTGCTCGTGCCGGTTGGCGATGTCCCCCCTCAAACCGCGGTGATGTGTGCCAAAAAGGATTCTCTTTTCTTTCGCTTCGAAACAAATATAGATGTCGTAGAGTACTTTGTGAGTGTTTTTTTGTTTGCGGTGGCGTCTGCTGGTATCCGATGGAGGGTGACTGTCAGTTAGTTAAGGGGGAGAGGATGGTTGAGTGGTGAGAAGGAGTGGAGTGCCAATAAACTAATTGTGGAAGTAAAGGTTGTAGAGACTATATTCGGCGTCAACGGGCGCACCTTCGGATATCGAAAGCGAAGGTTCCCACCTCTTCCACAGGACAAGACAATGCATTTCGAAAATTCCCAAACCGGACGGTGATAGACGAGAGTACCATCCTCAAATTAAATGAAGTCAATTGTAACAATTTCGACGCGATAAAAAAGATGGTAGTCATAGCACCAACTGGACATTACCATCTGAAGTGACATGAACACAAAACGGGACTTGGTTTGCGGGCTCTGGCGAAGAGAATGAAAGGGAGGACACTCTTCACTACCTCTGTCAAGGTTCAAGGCTCTCCGGATTAAGGAATATAACGCTGGAAGAACATTTCTTCCATGACCTAAACGAACTAATAGAGGTGCCACTAAAATCTCGATACAGGTTCACCAAGGTATCCGGCTGATTGTACAATGAAGGGACAGGACGTGAAACATTATGGAACTGGGGACGGGGAAGAGGAAAAGAAGAACACTTTCCCCATGGGTCGCACACTGGGTATACAATGATCAAACTGAGACGAGCCTTCGTCGACCCTTCGAAGGAGGGTGACCGTCATAAAAATATAATATGGGTGGCGCTACTGCCCATAGAGGGCCAGGGCCTAGCTTCTCAGCAACCACTTGTGCTGTACATGCTAATGTTCTTTCACGAGCCAAGTTTGAGAAGCTTTTTCTAGAAAGGCAATACTCTTTGAGCTATGTCAGTGACTCGAAAGAGGTGGGGCCGCGAAAAGTCAGTTTGTCTCAAAGAGCAAGAATCGAACCTACGACATCGAGGTTGGAGTCGACGCACATATCCACAATGCCACAGGCAAACACAGGGAAACTGTCATACCTAAACTAATAATTTCAAAACTGAGATCAACAATTAGGTTGGTGCGGATGATCTGTTTGGGTGCAGGCACCGGGTCATCGAAGGAAAGGTATCAGGAAGCGTCTCCCTCCCGACGACTTCTGTAGAGGAGACGAGAAGTAGAAAGACTCATTTGCGCCTGCAACGCCATCTACACTTAAAGAAGAAGCCACTTGGAAGGTTACTTCTATGAGAAGATAACTTTAGCCAGCAAGGACTGGTTTCGGAGTAGGCGTCAGCTGATCCAAGTGGTAGCACTTAATGCATGTGAATAGACTTAAGTTAACAAGACACAAAAATAATGCATACTAATTATTATAACCATTTCGTTCGTTTTCGTTTAGTTTCGTTAAGTTTCTTACACTTTTGCTTAAATTCTTCCTCGCTTAATTTGTCAAATGGGGTCACAAGATTGTGATGAAATGAATCTCAATACTTGACTATTTCTTTGCACTGATTTATTAACTTATAGAGCACTTTACTACTTAAGCTTTTATGTGTAAAGTGTGTACTAAACCACAATTAGTTAAGTACACTTTTCTTTACTGCCTTGTAGGCTCACACTTTTTGCACTTTGATCACTTTTATACCAAATCCAAAACTAAACTGTAATGCATCGGCCGCCTTTCCAATATTTATATCAGCCAGGATTATCAGAAAACTCTGTCGCCGGGTTTGATTATGAAATGCCTCGTTCGCTTGCAAGACAACAACCAACATTTTGTGGTGTTGGCTTGTGTGTAGCATTATAATAGCGACGGATTATAGCTCCTACACCAAGTGGTGTTCGAATGATTCCCGCGGATGACGCTTTAGATTGATTTGTGTCCACGTCTCAATATACTTCGTTTTGCCCTCATTCACCGACAGACCTATTTTAGCCACTTCCGTCTCAATGTTAGCAAATGCCTCATTGGCGGCTCGCAGAGTTCGACCAATCACGTCAATGTTGTCCACGTATGATAGCAATTCCACGGATTCTTGGAAAATCGTGACTCTAGTGTTGGCGTGTGAGCATTGCGCATCATCTTGAGTACAATGTTGTACAAATCACTTGACAGCGCGTCGCCTTGCCGAAAACCTTTTTTGACTCTAAATCATTGGATGAAGGACGAACACACATATCATTCCAATTTCCGCAATTGATCAGGTTCCCTTTTTAATGATCATTCCCCTTTTCTATTTTTGTGGGATTCGCTTGTTATCTCAAGCTTTGCATATCTCCGGAAGCTGCAGGTGTCTGCTGATGTGGTTGGCGCAGCTTGAAATGATTTGACAGCGATGTGGTCAATATCCATCGCCTTGTTTTTTGTGAGGGACTGCCGATATTATTTCATTTTCACTGGAATTTTTTGAAATTTTTTGGCACAGAGTATTCGTTATAAATTAGTTAGATAACATTCCGCACTCTTCTAAGTGGTTTTAAATAGTGGCGAAATGTCCTCTCCATCTGGCGAGCTGATCACCGTCCGAAATCAGTAGGTTTACCATTTCAACTCTTCACCGGGTCTTGTTTGGGGTTGTGACCACCGATGAACTGCTTGGTGATGCTGCATCTTCAGCTCCTTTCCCCAGAGTGCCGATGTCCTGACGTTTGTCATGTCATACGCTACGCTGCGCTTTCTTCCTTCTTCTATGTGTTTCTAATTCATTGCTAGCTGGTTGTTAGTGTCGGTCAGGCCTCAGGCACGTCCTTTTATTACAGCTTCAAGAAGGTCTGGGCATAACTAGATTCAAGTACAGTACTTAGCGTCGGTTTGACGATCCTCGTCATCGACATCGCACTGCCAAATCGAAGCTATTATTGTCAATGAGCGAGTTCAACTTTCACGATCTGCAATAAAAATGTTAGACAGCAACTAGACTTATGTGAAGGATCATCTGCTCAGAGATCCCCTCCACAGTCTTGTCACATATCAATTAACACAGTGAACCAATTCTCGAGGTCTCTTGAAGTCACTTGCACCCCCTTTCCACCAGGTCTGCCTCCACCATTTATCATCTCTCTTGCCATCGTTATTTTACAATATATTTCCTCACCAAAAATCATGGCGACACACGTCTCCTTTAAATCACTTGAACGGCAAGGTCTCCATCAGCCACGTGCTGGGCAAAATCAATTACGCTCAAAATGATCCCTAAGATGGGTCATTCATCTTAGCCGAATCCCGCTCTCCCCCGTCATATCGATTAGTTCCGATGACTTCGGCGTCCCACAATTAGCCTCACCCACGTGAACCACGGCCACCACAACGTCGCCCAGTGTCCGCTCAAGGTGGAAGGTCCCTCGTCTCAAGGTTACCGCAAGCCTTTCCAATCGAATTCTTATTTATGCTCATCGATTATTCCCCACTGGCCCCGGGGGCCACATGTGCTTGTATTCCGTGCAAATAAATCTACCTATGACTTACGCTGACAGTCGTAATCGAATGTAGAACCAACCAACTTTCAATTTCGTCCTGCATGCCCCCTCGCTCATAACGTGTCCTCCTGCGCCAGTTATTTCCATATTGGGAAATGAAACACATCAGTTAACTCCCGGGGAGCGCTCCTTCTCTTCATCGCTGCGAGAGATGTATCTCGATGTGATATACCGATGTTCATTTATCTTATCGACGCGTTTCCATTCAGTCAGTCCCACCCGTCCACCCCTCCACCCGCCGGACTGCTACGTATGTAGTATCGCTGCCACCACCGCCGCCGCAACCATTGAAATGCAATTAATCATCGCCTAACCCCATAAGAAAACATCGAGCTTGGTTAGGAAATAAGAGTGGCCCACCAGGACCATCACCATCAGCAGCACCAGCACCAGGTTCTCGGGTTGGGCTTGTCGTTGTCGTTGTCGTCTACGTCGTCCTACTCACAAATTGGGGGCAGGAAGACGAAAATTGGCATTCGTTGAGGAAAAACATTTTTCTTCGGCTCCTCCCCAGTCGGCTCACAACATCCTCCCCCCCAGCAGCGCAACGTGCGAGCAAAGAAGACGAAAAAAAAAGAAGAAAAGGATAACAAACGTGTAGGTGCCCACTGCCCAACCAACCCACCCACTCCGCGACGGAAGCGGGAGCATTTTGTTCCATCATATGTTTTGGGGTATCTTAGAGTCTGCTGAAAATTTGAGTGTCCTTGCGGTGGTCGTGTGCAGTTTTTGTTTTTTGCCATCATCACCATCAACTTCCCATCGGTTGGGTCGGCCAGGCTGGCAGGCAATAGCAATGGCTGGCAGGGGGTTATGACAGGATGCCCATAAATTTGTAGCAGCAGTTGTGTGGCACCTTTGAGCCAAGCAGGACCAGAGCGGATAGAGTAACTGAATCCTATACAAACTTCATGAAATGAACTGCGCACTTAACTGACTCCGGCAGAAGAATCATGTCGCTGGCTGGTGAGGGGAGAGCGTGTGGGCCCAAGACCGGAAATCCCCCTCCCCGAACCAACACACACACGCACACAAAGTAAGACGATGAAGACTAGAAGGAATAATCTGGTCCGCGGTCGACAGCGAACTTGATAAGTACAATAAAATCGGGTTTGTTATGAGCGGTTGTCCTTGCCAACGCTGGCGGACGAGTACACAAGCTCTCACAGTGTGTACACGGGGCGAACAGATGGCAGCCAAGGACTCGGTGTTTTTGTTGCTTGCTGCCAGAAGGACGGTGGAAGTGTTTGGGGAACTGAATGAAGTGGTCGGAGCGTGGGGAGATGCATTTAAATGCAACAGACTTTGAATTTTAAAACACTGATGCAACTGGGGGAGAAATGCACGAGAATATCGCTGGCATCTATTAATGCATCCACGAGTGGGAGACGGAGGACGCGGATGACGATAGTGCTACTCACGGCGGGTTGAGTGGTTCCTGCATTAGAGTGAAATTTAATTTGCAAGAAGGAGCAGTTTAGACGATGCTCTTTAAATTACTGGACCGTTTTGCAGACTGCAGTGGAGGAGTAAAATTCTAAGCTAAAACATGACTTACTGCGGTGCACTTTTCTCTCAATCGGTTGCGGTGCACGGATTTCGGTTGGAAAATCAGCGTTCATACAATATCCATACATAAGGACGACGTGGGTCATAATTTCCTTCTTTCTTCTGCTTAGACCGCTGTCTTTATAATTTGTGTAACCTCGTGCCCTGAAAGGGATGTGTCGTCAAAACATATTCATAAGACTTATCTAAATTAATGATATTTCCTGCATTGGATTTGGTGTTCGGAACTAAATATAATCAAACCGTTGCACTTAACAAATGATACAGTCTAGGTTGCGCTCTTAATCGTGTATAATCATAAGTACGACCCAAAGACGCTTCCTTGCACTCAGCTCCCGAGATATCAAGACTTAATCATTAGGTAATAAGATGGGAGGAGCTACTTTGGAGAGGTAGACCAGTGCAATATGAAGATTGTTCGTCGTGTTGAGCATCCAGCGTTGGTTCACATAGTCATCAAGCCACAGGACCACAGACTCAAATCATTGGTTTCCAAATTTATGGCAGATGATTTCGAAAACTGTATCGTTTACAAACACTTTCTCTATAATTGTTAGTCTCTAAATGTAATCTTCTGTTGCTCCTTGCTGTTCGCCTGTTACATTCCGAGACTGGGTTGAGCCTAGCTCCTACAGTTCTGGTTTTATGTTGAACGTACTATTAAGCGTAGGAAACTAACAGATCTGCTCTGACTCCAGACGGCGAAGAAGAAAGTAAGATTGCCGAGTAAAAGGATTGGTTTTGGGAAATGGGCAGTGGTTCTCTTAGAACTTTTTGAGCGAATGAAGGAGTAGGAGTCGAACAAGTGAAAATGCGACAGTTGCAGGTTTATAAATAAAACAAAGAATTCCATTTTTTAAAGGATATTATAGTCTTCGGTGGTTCGTGGGGTTGTGGGTACGTGCGTCGACCCCAACCTCGACGTCGTAGGTTCGATTCCAGCTCTGAGCGACAGAAATAATTTTCACGGCCCCACCTCTTTCGAGTCACTGACAATGGTCAAAGAGTATTTCCTGTCTAGAAAAAGCTTCTCAAACTTGGCCGTTCGGAGTCGTTGAAAAACTGTAGGTCCCTTCCACTCGTGAGAGAACAATAGCACGCACAACGCGAGTGGTTGCTGAGAAGCTAGGCCCTGGCCCTCCCTGGGCTGTAGCGCCACCCATATTATTATATATAGTCTTTCCACTCATGGTCATATAATAATGACATCCCCGTTTCTGATTGCAAACTGACAAGTGGAACTGCCATCACATTTTGCAAAAGTTTTACGATTGTTGAAACATTATATTAGAATTATTCATCGTCTGATCGTACTATAGACAATTTTGCAAATAAGTCGCAGAGTTTGCCTCTGCCACAGATATTTTAAGGCCGAAATGCATGTTGTGCATAAAAATATTGCTGTTGTTAGTGAAACTCTTGAGCATGGATCGGGTCTATTCTACTTACTTATTTACACTTACAGGGTAGCGTCTGTGATCACAGGGCAAAGTTGTTGATCGCTCTCAACTTGAGAGTACCAGATCTCGTTTCGATTAATTTTCACTTGCCGTTTGAATCGATAGATCGGTGGGCAGACTAACTTACCGATGAATATTTCGAGCTCGCAAATAATAGAACTAGAGTCTTAATTCGAACGTTTTCTACGGTGGCCTCAAAACGCATTCACGTTACCGTCAAGTGAAGCAATTCACTTCGAACGTGTTCAACTATCCAAAGTTATACGTTTTAGTGAAAGGTTCCTCCCCGGAGTATTATACGATGAAGGTGAGGATTGCCTATAAAAAGAAAACAAATCATAGCTCCACCGGGATGCAAAGATATAGGTTGTGGCTATAAGTCGAATGTGTGGTCGCATTGTGATTGTAGACAAATATAACTTAGAGTAGGTTTGACTGCGAAACAAATTGGGAAGTTTGGATGGTAATCGCAGCTGGATCTCAATCGAAGTAGAGAACAGACTGCCTCGGCATGTTGGCATAAACCAATGAATTATCGTAGCTCCACAAAAAATAGTCCATCGACTGGCCCATATCTTGAGATAACACGCTCACCATACTCACTTTTCAATAAGTTGATTGTAGCGTGTGCTGTGTGTGTTGTGGCAATATCCTGTTGAAACCACATGTCGTCCAAGTCCATATCTTCCTAATAGCAGCAAAAATAATCGTTAATCATGGTAACACAGCACATGATTTTGCGATGGAATTCATCATCTTTGCGCATCTTCTCCAGAATCGAGAACGTACGTCGCTTCAATTGGCCCATCAGCTTCAATTCTTGAGTCAGCTTCAGCTTGTAGATCTTTAAATAAGCCCTAATGTGGTCTGAGCGCTGCCGGATTCTTGAGATCGACGTGAATCGGATCGTTTGCTTCGGACACCTTAACGGCAGCGATAGTATCGACCAACCCGCTATCTCACTGACACGGCAACATCTCACAACGAATATGTAGACTCAAACTTGTACTTGCCTGTCTACTAGGACGAGCATTATCACCGACAATTTGAGTTAAAGCTCTTAAAATAGCGCCATTCGACTTCCAATTTCGTTGCTCGTTCGTGTACTTTATTATGATGAAAATGTTGAGTTTACCGAATGAATTGGCAGTGACAGTATGATGATTATTGAAAAAGTGCACACATTAAATTCAAAGTTGTCAAGTCACTATTGGAATACCCTTTATTCTGTGAGGTTTCCCCACACTTCATAAATTAGTCTATGACAATTAGTGTATGGCAAAGTTAAAAATATTTTACATGTGTACCCTTAGGACCATTGCATTCGTCAGAGTGCTTCAAAAGGAAACAATACCTCAACTTTTAAAGAACCGAACATTACAGAATTCACTGTGTGAACTTTTATATAGACAGCCACAGAAATAAGATCGCGGTCGGTAGTTTGTACCGTCACTTGCCGTGATAGAGTGAGAAACACAAACGTATACGAGAAGTCAATATTAAGCAGCTGTGTCTTTAGAGAGGAATATACTTCGATGGTTTGGTCAAGAGCAAGCACGAACGTCATCATCATTCCGACTTTCGAGGGGTGCCTTGAACACGATTAGACGACTTACACTCCTGTAGACGATACCTTGGCAGAGCAGTTGTTAAAAAAAGTCTTACTGAAGCAGTGTTGATGTAAGTTTCCTGTATTGACCACTTAATCATATATACCTGTTTGCAGAGAAATCTGTGCTATCACTTGTAATTAAGCTTAGCGGAATTTTAACACAGTACCATGGGAGCTCTGCAGTCCTTGTGAAGAAAACTTACATCGATTTCTGTTCTCATCCGATTTCGAACGAGAATGTTAATTTTTTCGATAACCGCAAGAATTCCATCAGTTAATCAAGGACTCGTCTTACTTCTAACGACACGTGCAACTTTATTATAGAAGAAACATTTTTTATCGCGCGGAATGAATGAACGTCTAGTTTCGGCGCTGAACCATTATACAACCACAATTGAGCTCGACAAGGAACATTTCAGACTATCGCACGATAATTACGAACCACGACAGCCGGTTTCCGTCGTCTAATTCAATCCAATCTTACATTCCTGCTACGAAGAAGATTTGCAATTTCGCTGTGAACTCATTCCGGGAAAGATCTCCTGATTAGCTTGATAATCCAATTTAATAAGCATCGTCGTCACATCCACTTGCGAGACAAATTAAGTTGGCTGTCCCCATGCCAGCAGCTTCGACAAAGAGTCACAACTCTACCGTGCTACCCGTAGAGACCCAACAATAGAGAATCTAATTATAAATGTTTGCTTTCCATTCGCCTATTAATAATCCAATAAATAGCAGGACCCCGCAACGGATCTCCATGCAAACAGTTCCCCATTTCCGCGCCCCGTCACCGGGGAGTATTCATTTCATTTGACTAGTGCATAGTGCACGGATTCAGATAACTACGCTCCCCCACGGATGTCTGGGGCGCAGACGTCTGTCCATACACACGGCACACGAACGAATTCCGTATTGTTGATTTCCCGCCTAAAGACGCTTCTAAGGCTGCAGCAACAAAGGCTGTGGAAAAGCAAAACAAAACCAAACATCACAACAAAGCACAGCAACAAGAGGAGAAAAACAAAAAAAAAATGGAAAGAAAAGGATGAAGAAACAAATCATGGAGTGGTTTCGTAAGGACATTAACAAATAAATGCCGTTGTTGTTTTTTCATTAGTCCTTTCATTATTTCAAGGTGTCCTTGACAGCAGCATTCCTTTGCACTGGAATAGCTTCACATTTGAAGCCCGAACGCCCTCCCACCGCACCGGCCGACCCGGCGGGTCTGCTAAGCTAAAGAGGACGTGCACACGCATAGAAACGTCTGCGAGTCTGTGTGTGTGTATTTCGAACAACATCCCGGGAACTAAAAACGAAGGACAATAACAAAGGCATCCTAATGATAGGAAAATAATGCCCGAGGAGAGCTTACCAGAGCCCGGGATTGTGCTGCACAGCATGTTTGTATGCGGACTCGTGTGTACATAGCCTGCGCCGCGCGGCATGAGAATATCAACAGAGCCCAAGTCGATGTCAGCCAGCCAGCCAGCCAGTCCGCCTCCCATCCGGCGACGTCTCATGGTACATAAATCAAAAGGATATTCATGTGCTACGTTCGTATTTGTACATAAACACACGGCTCAACGATACAATCTCCCCGAAAACCATCTGACGACGATATGCATATCCCTCCCACCGCACGCATACATCAACAGACACACACCCACCCACCCATCCAGTCTCACTCAAGGACCATAGACGACGAGATCCTTGAAGAGGAATGTTTACCATCTTTGGCCGAGGCCACTTCTAGTTGACCCATACGCTTGGGCTCGGCAATCCAAATACATTTATGTACTTTTGCGTGTGCACGCCATCGGAGGACGATTCGCCAGAAAGGCTTTCGGGGAATCCAGTTGAGTTGGAGATACGTTCAAGTGGCCTACCCTTTAGGGCGCGCTGACGTATGTACATACTTGTGAGATACGCCGTATGCCAGTGTGTCCATGTCAATAATGCACAACAGGGCGCCCCCTGTGTGGGGATGTAAGTCAAAGTCAAATCCCATCCCTCATCGGTGTTTTCCAGAGAATTGATTTCCAATTAGTCAAAAGCCTACCTAAAGTAAGGAGTGTGAAAGCATCCGGAGAATCAGCTCGTTCAGAATGCTGCCTAAATATAGAAGGATTGCCAGTGTAATCGATGTGTCCTTGGGGACTGGGCGGCTTGGCCTAATGGATCGACTGATGGCCGAGGAGACTCTTGAAATTAAAAGATTATTTTTCAGGCCACTCGGTCAAGTGGCGTGTGAGACTGGTGTGTACACGTGGGTGCTGAAATGTGCCCGACTTGCTGGAGGGATGCTCAGAAATACTGATTGTTGAAGTATTCGGAATCAGTTTAACTGGCGCCTGGCCGATCAACGTCGAAGGGGTGCATGTACACAAGTCCATCCTTTGGAAAAATGCACTTTAAAGGGCCGAAGTTGAATAAGCCCTATTCTTCTAGTGAGCCTGCTCTGTGGAAGAACTATGAACGCAACCCTAGGTGGTTCATTTGTGAGAAGTGGAAGGGCCCTACAGTTTTATGGCGACTCCGAAGGGACAAGTTTGAGCAGCTTCTAGACAGGATTACCTTTTGTACATTGTCTGTGACTCAAAACACCTCCTTATTGGAAAACCCTTTACCTTCAATTGTTGACTGATCAAAGTAGATTGACTCTTTTGTTGGTTAAGATTACAACTAAGTTTTTGCGGGTTTATACTTACACCACATGATGCTCGTAGCGTTGTGCGTTGGTACGACATGTGGGTCCGTGAAAAGTATTTTTTGTCGTACCAGAGATCGAAGTTAAGCACGTAGGCCCAAGTACGTTGGGGTTCACGCACATAAAACGCCACAGGCCACGAAAACGCTATAGAAGCCCTCCACAAATGGGTAAAATCATGTGCTCTAGGTATAAACCCACAAAAAAGTGAGTTGGTAGTCTTCACCCATAAAAGAGTCAACCTACTTTGATCTGCCAACATATGAAGGCAAAACATTTTCCAATAAGGACTTGACAGCTTTTTTTTAAATAAACGACCGTATCTTCAAATGGTCCATCCAGCTTCAATTCATGCGTCAGCTTGACACTTTATGGGTGTAAACCAAGAGCCTTAAGCAAAATACGCCATAATATGATCAGAGCGATGCCCAATTCTTGAGAATGCCGTGGAATCGACTGATTTGGATCGTCTGAACACCAGTGATATTTCCGGCAAAATACCTATTGAAAATTGAATTGGAAAACAAACGTGCAAAGGCAGTCTGTGTACTATCTATATCTGAGCAACAGGATATTCGGTAAAACGTGGGGACTAACAAGACATTCCTGTGTATGTACACAATGATCTTCAGGCCTATCCTGACATACAGCAGTGTAGTATGGTGGCCAATCTGTAATCCACAAATTTAAGTCTACTAACTAAAATACAGCGACTTCAATGCCTAGTCGGTACAGGAGCAATATCCACCACCAAGACCGCAGGCCATGATGTGCTATTGAATCATCTACCACTCGACCTTATATGCTGGGCTACCGTTACCAAGAGTACTATTAGAAGTCTCTAATTCAAGTGGTGGCGGCCAAGTCTTACTGCATCTGTTAGTATACTTGAACATATCGAAAGCGACTTCACACTCCCATATTTCAACTTGAAAATTCCTTTCAAAAGTCATTTTCCGTCAAGGGAGGAGTGGACAGCAAGTGAACCCTATCACAACCCATTAACATTTCGATCATGGTGCGAAGATGCAAACAGACACAGGAGCGGCCATTTTCTCCTAAACATACACTGCTCTATTATGATGTCTTGCCTTGAAGCGGTGGTCATGGCAGTCAAGAGATTGATATTATGACGTGGACAAAAACCAACCTAAGGAGCAATCTGTGGAAAAAAGTTGTTAGTTTGGGATTTTGTATAAAAGTGATCAAAGTGTTATAAGTGTGAGCCTGAAAGGCAGGAAGGAAAAGTGTAATAATCTATTTGTGGTGATTTCAAGTCTAATAAAGTCCTTTATAAGTCTATAAATCAGTGCATAGAAATAGTGAAGTATTGAGATTCATTTCATCACAATTCAGTCCCTATTCGACAAATTAAGCCCGAATACGTAGACACAATGTGTCATGTAACAATATCATTGTTGAAAAAACTATTCTTATTGACAGCCACAGATGGTGGCCCGTGGAGTTGTGGGTATGTGCGTCGACCCCAACCTCGACGTCGTAGGTTCGATTCCTGCTCTGTGCGACAAAAACAATTTTCACGACCCCGCCTCGTTCGAGTCACTGACAATGCTCAAAGAGTATTTCCTGTCTATAAAAAGCTTCTCAAACTTGGCCGTTCGGAGTCGGCATAAAACTGTAGGTACCTTTCACTAGTGAGAAAACAATAGCACGCACAACACGAGTGGTTCCTGAGTACGCGTCAATCGATTACTCTATGCTGGATCAAAGGTCGCAGGGAAACAGTCGGAAATGAGTCAGCAGATGAACTTGCCCAGAAAGGGACCGCAATCGACCCATCCCAGGCAATTCTACGCATTCAGCCTCCCATGGAAGATGTCAATAAAAAAGTGCATGATGGGGTAATAGGAACAGCAGGTGAACTGTGGTGGGATCTAACCACCTGTAAGACTAATCCGATGCTATAGCCCAGAAAAAACCAGTGCTTAATGCGACAAAGTCCTGAAAACTCCTGAAAAGCTATGAATGGTAGTCGGACGGCTTACATGACATAACTGTCTAAAGTGTCATGAGAACAGGTCTGAGGTCTTACCCACGCCTACATCTGTAGGGACTGTGGAGATGAAGAAGAAAGACGGGACTCTGCACATTATATGTGTCATTGTCCAAGCCACTGCCGATTGAGAAAGATAACTCTGACCGAAAACTTCTTCTTAGACGCGGTCGCGATCAGCCCCAAAGCACCGGAACCGGAAGCATAGTAGCTGCCACGAATAATGTGTCTTAGAGGACATTACCATTTCAACGGGCATCACAATGGGTCTACAGAGACCTAAGTGTCCCGCTTATATAGTCTAACCTAACCTACTCACTTGAGAGATGGGGACCTTAACACAGTTCAGATGGCTTTGGCAGCACTGACCGACTGAAGCCTTTCCCATCAGGTGACCTAATGTCTTGAAAATGAAACAATGCCTCCCTTGTGCTCAATATCAAGTTAGGCATAGTCAATGACATTCTGAGTCCTGATCATCGGAAAAAAAAAACGTTTGTTTCCGGCCCACTGAAAATCGTTTGATCAAATGGCATAAAATCGAGAAAATAAGAACGTCGGCCTTCTCGTCAGCGTTGATAAGGAACTGCGGTTAGTCCACCTGAACGTCATCGAATGCAATGGGAAGGGCATGCTTTCCAACCCAACGTCCTTATCCCTTATCAATCGACGATAAGTGGTACGTTACAGCCAAGGTAAAGCGAGTCAAGTCAACTTTTCTCAAATCGTTCATGTCCACTCAAAAGCCAATCCCCTTCTCTCCGACGAATCAACTAGTTGTGACACCAAATGCAGCAGGTGACAGAGCAAGGGTTCGCTCCCACATGTCCAAGCCCGGGCAATGACCAGCACAGGCAATTTCTAAAACCAGCACAGCGTCACCCAGGACAGCGGTTAACCCGTGGCACTTAACTCCATTTTTTTTCTGCGCTCCAAAAAAAAAATGAGGAAGAAGGAAACCCCCATTATTCTCCAGTTGAAGGACGACATTTATAACTTGATCCTGCACGACTTCAGAATGGTTATCCATTGCCACTCGTCGTCGTGGTGGCCAATGCGAGCCGCCTACACACACAGGATGTGGTTACGCGCAACAGGGCGACCATATTTTTTCCCGCCACACACACATCTTCATTTATATCAGAGCCCGGCCCGCCACATAAGCGGCTCCTTTTTGTGCTTTGCGCTCCCGATGCCGTCGGTCTTTGAGTCGTGATCGCGTTCGTCATGAATGCGCATTCGGGCGAGATGTGGAAGGAAGACCACACTCGAGTGTTGGTTTGAAAGGAATCCTCTGGATGGGCTATTGCCGCTGATGGTGACGACAGGACGAGTGGTTCGCATCGACTGTATCCGGGTGGGGTTTGGTTGTGTTTTTCGTCGCAGCCTATTCGTTGTGCCACCAGACCCCCATGTGCGACCGTGGCCAGAGGGCTGGTCGTGGGGATGGGAGTGTTTGCATATTATTGGAATGTGACATTTTTTGCGACGCAGTTTGGTGTGGGGCTCTAAATGGATTTAAGCGGTTTTTTCCCATTTGCTTGTGGGACGTGGTGATGGAGGACGAATATCCTCTATTGATGTGATGGAAGTGTCCAGTGTTATGGGCGTGCGAGTGGAAGTATTGATTGCGAGTGATTCGAGGTGGTGATCCTTGCAAGCGAGGGTGGTGTTTCGTGTTTTTTTTTGGAATTGGTTCCCGGCGTGATAACAACGTCAAAGGGAAGAGTTAACAAACTTAAAGCGGCGAGAGTTCAGTCAGTGCCCGTGGAAGTAGTGCGACACAGAGATTTGTAAATTGATAAGCCTAGCGATTTTCCATTTGCGATATAAAGGAAGATGGAGGATTGAAATTGGAGCATACGTGTATAGAGGCTGTTCGAAATGGATTGTGGAGTTACGTACGCGTATTTAAATGAATTTTGTTGAAAGGTGGCTCATCAGGACTGGCAGATTTACAACGAGCCCAATAGCGCTGTATTTTATAGGGTTCTGTGTGTCGAGGGTCAGTGGCGAGTTGGCAAAGACACTTCTTGTTAAATGAGCGATGGAGCTGATTTAAATATATGCTGTGCAAACCAATGTGCCCTTAACAGTCAAACATAGTGACGAGAGGCGGTATTTTTATTGAAGTTGTTGATTCCTTGGAACGTTGTACGTTCACACACCTTTACTTAGGAAAGTCGGGACAGTGGGATGTAAGCTTATGCCTGTTAAACTACGCTACGCATGTTAATGCGTATTTTAGGGGAATGTTCGAACATATGATATGTCACAGTAATTATTCATTACTTCGAAACAAATTACCAACTTAGTTGCATTGGGCTCCCGTGTCACAAAGGTACAGAAATCGTATCAGCTTCTAAGTAAACTTTCGCACTTCGTCAACCCACTCGGGCAAGATCGTTGATGACCGCACCCTAATCCCCACAAGGTATCAAGTTCATTCTGGAATTTTAAAGTACTGTAAGCCTTTGAATGTACTACATTGCCTGATAAGTTAAGTAAATTTACTAGTGATCGGTCACTCTCTACAGTTCAGCCACCAATCATGCATCAACAATTCAAGCCCAAATGGTATTTATACTACATGAACTATGAAGAAATGTGTTAAAGTGGCCTTCTACTACTTCCCTTTCCCTATGCACATACTTGATTCAGTTAAATAGTTTTAGAGTTCATGCTATGAAACAATGCAAATTTGCATGATGTTGGGGTTGGGTTACGATGTAGACGTTGAAGTCGTCCGAACTTATTCGAAAAACAAGTCTATACAATTGGTCTTACATGCTAAGAAGCTTTTAGCGAAATAGGAGTTGGCTGAACAATAGTGGCCCAACGGATGTACAATGCTCACAAGGTTTACAATATAATACTTAAAATTGATTATTATCAATGAAGATCTTTAACATTGGTGTGTTTAATTCCGTGTGTCCTTGTTGCTCGTCTAGGGATGGGGTGGTCGTAAGGCGGCTCACTTAGCCGCGATGTTGACTTTCACTGCTTTGATAGAAGTAATACAGTCCGTTGCTTGATGTCCTTGGAAATGGCTGCTCATTCAGCAGATGTCTTGTTATCCGGGGGTCGACCTTCTCAGGTCATTGATAACCAAGTTTGGGTGTTTGCGGACGTCGAGTAGTTACCTCTGGAACAGTGTCACTAAGTACCCTTGTATGGGAACGATGCGGGCTTCTTCGTAGAGTCTCTTGTTGCTGGTATACTTCTGCCGGTCTCTGTCATAGGTTAGTATCACCTCTCTGCATATTCAGAGTATCTTCCTTTCATATATCGAAAGCTGGAAGCAGCATGAAAACTGCTCTTGAAGATGGTATGCGATATAGGAACCAAGTACGCTATGGTTGGCCGAATTAGTTGCTTCTAGAGTAGCAACTTTGTCTTGGCTCCATTTTGTTTCCGCACGGGTAGATGCGATGAATTAAAAAATTGGCTTCTTTGAGAGTCAGCTTCGAGTTTTGTTAAATTCACCTTGTCCGCTGGTGTTATTGTCGCGCCATTGGCAAGCACAATACTGTTAATGATCTGCATCTACATCCGGATGGTCTTCTGAAGCACATGAGCACCGATTTCTCCGCATTTATTCAATGACTTTCTTCGATGTTGGTGGACCTTTATATCCAATTCATGAAAACGCGCCCATCGAATCTTACATTAAGAGATCAGCTACCAGAAAAATACCACCCGCCACGTTGTTTGTTTAATGCGTTTCTCGCAGTTCTCTTCCTTTACAAGGCATCCTTGATCACTCCATTTTCCCTATTATTGCTACTTCTCAACTTGCTTATGACACCTGTATCCGAGATTAAGGCTCTTAATTTATAGGATTACAAATTTATAATATATGAAATTAAAAAAAAATGCTCGAATCCCATCGGTTTTTATAGCGAATTGATTATCATCCGGTGCTCTGGAGTAAACAAACTCTCTTGATCACTCCAGTGGCGATGCATTAGCCCCAGTATCGATGTCCGTCTTCGGGGCGTTTTCAATATCAGATTGCTGTGATTTACGACTGACTCGTGCCTCAAAGCACTTGAATGAGTTAAAAGTCCGCAATGCAGTTGTGTATAACCCACTAAAGTGAGTCATAAGACCATAATCTTTTGAGACATTAGTCCACGGGTCAAAACATAAATTGGATCATAAGTCCACAAAAAATCGTATGACCCGAAAAAAATTAATCTATGAAAAAGGGAATTCAGGTATGGAAAATCAAGACTTCAACAATTTTTTGTGCAAGGCTTAACCGCTCAGGCGAGTTCATCGCTCCGCTAAGGATATGTCAACAACTGTCTGCCATGTGCCAGGAGTTGAATTAAAAAACATCGCATCTGTCTTAAAGTTTTAATTAATTTAGCTAGTGGCGCCTGCCAGGCAGTTGTTGCATGTCCCTAGCCGAGCGGCGATGTCGCGTAAGGCTACTTTTACACGAGCTAAATCGGACAGCAATCTTTTCCATCTTCTTGGCAAGGGAGGTGAAGCTTTTTTCCATGTCTCACTTCTCGTGCCTACAAGATGGAAAAGCTTGCTGTCAAAATTAGCTTGTGTAAAAGCAGCCTAAGTGGTTAAGCTCTGCGCAAAAAGGAGTCCTGAACGTGATCGAAGCGGCCTACCCATCCCTTCTTTTAATTCACCAGAGGGCTTAATAAAGCTTAAAACTTACAGGATTAACTTCAAATCTGGCTTTATTTTGATTCGGAAATAAAAATGAAACCAATTAGCCCTTGTTTTAATTTTTAAAGCGCTTTATCATATTTCTCTTGGCTCTATTATAGTCAATCGAAACCACACATTTGTGGTCCATAATTATGTCCCACTTGGATGGGTTATGAGTCCGCAATCCAATTAAGGGCTTACAATCCACAAAGTGGGGCATAAGTTCTTTGTGTTCTGCACCGTAACTTGTAATTAATGAATGACGATTGAATAAAATGAGCCGCCTGGCTAGACACAAATTTTGCATGTTTTTTTAAGTCTTGTAACGAACTCAAAGCTGAGGTGTTACTTTTTTAAATATTAGTGCATACGGAAACACAACGAAACGCATGAACAGTGCAGTGCGAATTCTTCTTCTTCTTGTGGCGCTACAGTCCGAGGTGAACCTGAGCTTCGGTCAACAATCCTCTTCAAAGCCTCCAATTTCGCACTCCAAGTTGGTTGAGGTCCATCTCCACTTCAGTGCGCCATGGTCGTCCGCTATTGCGTTGTCGGAGTCGAAGACTCTTTGGATTGCGAATTGATATATTGAATAAGAATAATCACAGCTCTAGAATAAAAATGACAGACAAAGTAATGCCACGAAGAAAGTTAACGACTGAATGGCGCACATGGTTAAGTGCCTGCCATTGGTTGTAGGGGCCCCCGGTTCGACTCTCACTGAAAGAAATGTTAATATGCTTTAATCTCGTTTTTTAATGTGGTCCAGTCACCATTTGCCCTATAGTAAGGTCCATTGTGCTACTGGAGTTTCCGGGGTTCAGCAGTCTTCAATTTTTTTTTGGGGAAGCGGGAAGTGTGCACAAGATGTAGTCAACGTTTTTAGTTGTGGTCCATGAGATCTTTTGTAAAAGTTACTGAACTGTGCTTTTAACATGGCCGAAAGTGAGTGCGGTGTTCACGTGTTGAAATGATCTAATCCCCAAAAAACGCTCTAATTTTCAGGGATTCGCATAGAGAGCATAATTTCGTGTACCCACTGCCAACTTCTTCCTCAGTTTTCCTAGTGAAGTGCAGATATGCACCGAGCATGTAAAGTGAGGAACATAGCTGGTTCAGGGTTCAAGTGCCGAAATAAGGAGAATCAAGTTCCTGTTTAAGAAGTAGTGACTGACTGACTTCATGGGGAGTACGTCCAGTTCAAATGGATCATTGGAAGAGTATACGTAAAGCTTCAGTGTCAACTTTGGTGTTTGTCGAAGGAAATGTACAAAAGGTTAGGATGGTCGGGCCCAAGAGATGGACTTGCTTCTGAGAATGTCACTGATACATGCCAGACGCCAAACTTATTAATCACTGTCCTCCAGGGCCAATGGTTGAGAGGAGTGAAGTTGCTGGATACTCCGACGTCTTAAGAACGAATGCAGATGCACAAGAAGTAAACTTTAGCCACCAGTTTTAATGACGTCTCTTAAGCAGAAGTGACAGTAATCGACGAAGGAACACCATTCGCGAACGACCTCACTCTGACCGATAAATGCATCGATAGACAAGCGTCTATTGAAACCACGTCGGCAACGTTCCAAAGTGCGCAACGATCCGAGAAAACGAAAGAACTGACGTAGGTACTCACAAAAAATATGCAGATTTTAAAAAGTCTTCGCCACAAGCTTGCCCGATATAAAGGATGATAGCTTTTTAATATTCGTCCGTTGAACGAGATTCAATTTGGAACCCAGACTGAAACGTAATTGAATTGGTGAAGGAGAAAATTTGAAAAACAGGCCGACGGCATGATGTCCCTGTCAGAAGGCGAACTGTTAAAATGCAAGCAATAGAATTTAAAAATCAAAAAAAGTCCTTCGCCTCCGTTCCCTGGTTGGACTTTACCCTTTCATCTCAACCCCCAGTCCACCGACCAACACAAGGCATGAATCAACGCTTCACCACAGGCCGTTTCAAAGGGCGACGTGTTTCCATTTCCATTGCGGGTGTGTGCAGATATGTATTCATCGAGCATCTCGCACACGCCACAAAGCCCCAATTTGCCTCAGAATGTAATTATTATTGATTCCCAATCAAAACCGACTTTTCTCGACGCAACAAGGCCGCATTAAATTAAATAAGATTTTCCTACCTGAAAAGGTTCTGCCGTTGGGACCGATCCCTTCTATATTTGGCGAACACCCAGTAAATTGGACACTTATCAAGGGCCGTCTGGAGGGGCACTATTTTAAGAGGCTTTCTCAGCGCCCAACGATAAATTGATGCTAATTCCATAAATTTCACAAATTGATGTGCTTGTCCCTTCCCTCGACTGGGTGGGTGGGTAAATACGCACGTATCGATTTATGTTATTCGCAAAGGGTATCCTGCTGCTGGCGGAGGGGCGATGCCAATGGTCATACATAAACAAGACCGCGTTCAGGATGTACGTCTGTCCTTTGTAGTGCCGGTTCGTGTGGCAGCCCACTTGTTCATTGGGGAACTACTGTAATGGTCCATTAGCGTCGACCTTTTGCTGGGTTTGGTCCTCAAGGTGTTCACTTGCCCATCAACGCGTCCATGGTGAATTTCTATAAATGTCACAAGTGTGTAAATCACTGTTCGGTTGATCGCAGCTGGGGGGACTCAGAGTGGGTTGCTGGGTCATTGATGTTCGTAGGCTCTGTTTATTAATTTTTTTCCCTTGTCACCTTAGCCACCGAAGTCCGTAAAGAAAGCTGATATCGCTGATATATACTCACTTTTCTTGTCACTGCACGATCCCGAGACGCTACTTACAACTCACGGTCGTTGGGTACTTAAGCCTTTCCCTCTTGTAAATCATTAACCGATGCGACCGGACACCATTTCGTCGAACACCTTTCGTCAAAATTGCCCGTCTCCCGGCTTTCACCACGTGTTGTTTGAATATTCGGCAATCATTTCACCACTCAGCAGCAACTGAAGCCATGACCAGGGCTTATTACAAATCATCGAAGCTTGAGTGAAATTGAAACGTCGTGGACACTCGCCCATAACGTAGTCTGACGGAATGAAAGAAGAACAAGATGACTCCACCGGAATTGTAGAGAATACGTATACGAAAATTTAGAGAGTTGAAAACGCAGTCGCCACACTACATCAAGTGCATACAAGGCTTCAAAAAGTAGTGCAAACATCAGCAGGTTCAGCATCACACAGTAGACGACGACCTACAGTGAAGTAGTTGCGATGGTACTCAATGAACTCCCAACAGAGTTTCAAAAGCTACTGTGAAAATAAACACGGACACAAGGATGCTGTCAAACCATGTTCAGGACACGAAACTCATTTTTCGTCAAATAATTTACTTTTACTAGGTTAAGTGCTTGACGCAAATTTAAAGCCTTAAATCCTAAAGCTTTTTCGCAACTTGACAGTACTGTGATAGTGGACGGCAGTTGAAGGGACCATTGCATTTCAAGTTACCGCGCACGAAATTCAATAGGCTAGGTTACTAACTTACTCAACCAATTTGCTTACGAGCACTAACTGTGGAGGACGGCCATGGGTGGTAAATGTTGCAACTGATCGGACAAAAGGAACGACTAGGTAGCTCACATCATTAACATCTCGGATGGATACCGAGTCGTTTTGAGATTTGAGCATTACCTGAGCATTACCCTTGCAACATGCTTTCTAATCATCTTTACTTTAAGATTGGCATGTCCAGTCAAGTTCGTCAGGCCATGCAGGACATCTATTATGTTCTGCAAGGGGGAGACCTCTTTCAAACACCCGTATCGTTTACCATCAAGCTTGGCCTCACGTTGATCTATAGATGACAGACATAGGTAAACATCTGCAGAATGAGGGTTATCTAGCAGACTACCTTCAGTCTCGCATCGAGTTGACTGTTGCGGAAGAGTATTTTGTAATGCGAATGCATTGTAGTCCTGGTTATGACCAGGTATACATCTGCTTCTTTATTAAAATAAGATGGTAGAAGTTAATCTCTTCAAAGTGGATAAGCAGCAGATCCTGGTTGTGTCTGTTCTACTGTTAGAATCCGCCTGTACAGCAACTGTTTTCCATAGATGTCTACTTTATTCAGAATGTGTCGATGAACTATTTTTTATATTAAATTTCTTTCTACTGATTTCTCTTTCCTTAAAACGTCGACTGTCATGTGAACCACCTTCTCTTCTTCTTGATTGGCGCTACAGTCCGGGGTGGACCTGGGCCTCAACTAACATGCCTCTCCAGCCAGCACGATCTTTCGCCAGCTGCCTCCAGTTGCGCACACCAAGTTGGTTGAGGTCCTTTTCAACTTGCGTGCGCCATCTAGTGCGAGGACGTCCTCTGTTGCGCTGTCCCAATGGCTCGGTGTCGAAGACTCTTCGGGCCGGAGCTGTGGTGTCCATCCGCTCTACATGACCTAGCCATCTTAAGCGTTGGATCCGAAGACGCATAACTAGGTGCATGCCGCTGTACAGCCCGTATAGTTCGTGGTTGAACCTTCTCCTCCAAACGCCATCAACGCAAACAGGACCAAAGATCGTACGCAGAACTTTTCTCTCAAAACAACCAAGAGCTTCTTCATCCGCTTTCAATAGCGTCCATGTCTCTGCGCCATAGAGCAGGACTGGGATGATCAGGGTTTTATACAAGCTCAATTTGGTGTTTCGAGAGATGGCTCTGTTACTCAATTGCCTCTTGAGCCCAAAGAAACAGCGATTGGCAAGAGTAATTCTGCGCTTGATCTCGGTACTGGTGTTGTTGTCCCTATTTACTCCGGAGCCTAGGTAGACGAAGTCCTTGACTACCTCAAAGATTCTGCTGCCCAATATGACGCTCTGTCCGAGACGTCGATGTTGTGCGTCCTTCCGTGATGACAGCATGTACTTTGTTTTGCCCTGGTTTACCGTTAGACCCATTTTAGCCGCTTCCGCTTCAATACTAGCAAACGCCTCATTGACGGCTCGCTGTGTTCGTCCAATCACGTCAATGTCGTCCGCGTAAGCAAGCAGTTGAACGGACTTTTGGAAGATCGTGCCTCGGGTGTTTACGTTTGAGTTTCGCACGATCTTCTCAAGTATGATGTTAAAGAAGTCACATGACAGCGTGTCGCCTTGCCTAAAACCTTTTTTGACATTGAAGGTCTCGGTGAGTTCGTTACCGACCTTGATGGAGCAGCGAGAGTTCTCCATCGTCATCCTGCACAACCTGACGAGTTTGGCAGGAATGTCAAAACTAGACATGGCGCTGTATAGCTCGTCTCTATGCACGCTGTCATATGCGGCCTTGAAATCGACAAATAGGTGGTGGGTGTCGATCTGCATCTCTTGAGTCTTTTCCAGGATCTGCCGTAATGTGAAAATTTGATCGATAGTGGACTTTCCTGGCCTGAAACCGCACTGATAAGGACCTATCAGGTTGTTGACAAAGGGTTTCAGGCGTTCACACAGAACGGCAGAGAGTATCTTATAAGCGATGTTAAGGAGGCTGATCCCTCTATAGTTGGCGCAGTCAAAGGGGTCTCCTTTCTTGTGGACCGGACAAACGACGCTGAGATTCCACTCATCGGGCATGCTTTCCTCCGACCATATCTTACAGATGAGCTGGTGCATGCGCCCAACCAGGTCATCTCCAGCTGCCTTAAACAGTTCCGCGGACAATCCGTCCGCTCCAGCAGCTTTGTTCGACTTCAGTCTAGAAATCGCTTTCTTGACTTCGTCTAAATCGGGGGGACGGAATTCGTGTTCATCATCGTCCAAATTGAGTGAAACATTCTGCCTGACAGCGGAATTTGTGTCGTCATCGCCGCTTAACAGTCTACAGAAATGATTTTTCCAAATTCTCAGCATCGACTGCGATTCTACTACTAGTTGTCCATTTTCGTCCCTGCAGGCTTCGGTCCGAGGTCTATATCTTCCTGATACTTGTTTTACCTTTTGGTAAAACTTTCGGACCTCCTTCCTGTCGTAACACCTCTCCATCTCCACGACCGCGCGCTTCTCATGCTCTTTCTTTTTTCTTCTGTTCGTAGAGCTCACGAACAGCTCTCGTTGTTCGATGCAGCGTTGCCTTGTAGGCCTCCTGCTTGGCTGCATGTACCTGCCTGCACTCGTCGTCAAACCATGGGTTCCTTCTGGGTGGTGTCGTGAAACCCAGCACATCAGTGGCAGCTTCTTTGATGGCTTTTTGACAACGTTTCCATTCTTCTTCTATTGAATGTGCAGGCAGCGTCGAACTTTCAGAGAGTTTCAGGGAGACTCGGTCGGCAAAGTTCCTAGCGGTCGATTGCGATTGTAGCTTTCCGACGTCAAACCGTAGTGTTCTTTCTCGACTCCGTACTTCTCTCGATATCCTCATCCTTACCTTGGCTACAACAAGGAAATGGTCCGAGTCGATGTTGGCTCCTCGGAACGTGCGGACATCGAGAATATTGGAGGAGTGTCTGACGTCGATCGCAACGTGATCAATCTGGTTGACGGTTGATTGATCAGGAGACCGCCAGGTCCCCTTATGGATGTTGAGGTGTGGGAACCGCGTGCTCATCACAGAGAGGTTACGCCCCGAGGCGAAATCTACCAGCCTGAGTCCGTTTCCGGATGTGTTGTCGTGCAGGCTGTGTTTTCCGATGACTCTAGCAAAGATTTCTTCCTTGCCCAGCTGTGCGTTGAAATCTCCTAGAACGATCTTGGTGTCATAGCTGGGGCATCGATCGTATGTTCTTTCTAGGAGATCATAGAAGTCATCCTTGATATCGTCATCCTTCTCCTCCGTCGGGGCGTGTGCGCAGATCAGGCTGATGTTCCCGAATTTAGCCTTGATGCGGATTGTTATGAGGCGCTCGCTGATATAATCAAAGCTTAAGACTTTTTGCCTAAGTCTGCCTCGAACAACGAATCCGCATCCAAATAAGCGCTGCCTTCCCTCTTTATAGCAATCACCGTAGTAGATGTCGCAGTTTCTCATCTTCCTTTTGCCCGGCCCATCCCATCGCATCTCCTGGATGGCGGTGACATCTGCTTTGTAGCAGTCCAGGGCCTCCGCGAGTTCATCGGCTGCACGTGGTCTGTTCAGGGACCTCACATTCCACGTGCAGAACCGAAAATCATTGTCCTTTGATCGTTTGCTGGGGTCGTCAACTTTGAATCCGTCCATATCCGAGGCCTGTTGTCGGTTCGTAACCGTTGGTTTTTTGTGTGGTGAGGGAGTCAACCTCACGCACAACCTACAACTGGTAGGCCAGGCCCATTATTTGACCCTCGGGCAGAGGGGGATCGCTGCATACATTGGTTCACCACACAACGGTTGTTGTGATGGCTATCCAGGGGCGCCACTAGGAGGCTGTATGTCAACTTGACTTATGGACAAGCAGGGATCGCGCTGGCATCCTACCAGGTTGGGTGCAATCAGCAACTTTGCCCTGTGTACATAAGCCCATGCCCCCATTGGTCACAAAAATTACATCTCATATGAATGTATTTTTTACATGGTTTGCTAGTAAGGCTGATTGTTTCTTCTTTGGAACAAAGTCCTAGAAACTCCCTTCATTTTCTTTGTATGGTCGCAGTAAACGTGTTAATATATTATTTAGAGGAGGACCCGAAACACCTTTTTTTAATTGAACGAGAATAGTTTGAGATAGTAAAAGTACTTATTTAGCTAGTTTATAAACCTAAAATTCGATATCCATCATATGTCCAACACGAGGACATTCGCAGCTCTTAACGTAAACGATGTAAACGAATGCTGTCTTCGTTTAATGTTGGCTCTAAGCTTCACCAATAACTCCGTACAGTGGTTCCTTTGTATGGAAGAGTTGAAAGTAAATCTGTAATTTTTGTACCCGTGGACTGATCGTAATAAAATTTGGTACCTACAACTGCCACGTGATCTTGTATTGGTCCAATCAATTTATGACAGCGCTGCATGATACAACAAAATGTGGCACTGGCAGATCGTCCAGAGAGATTGTGAATTTGTTTTATAACACTGAAAAAACAAATTAAGAAAAATCTTCATCTTAACTTTACATAAAGCAGAAAGTTTGTGCGTCTGACCGACAAAGGCTCCGAATCTACACGTCGCAGAGTTCTGAAATCTTCAACAAAAATCATTCTAAAATTTAGATGATGAATGTGACAATTTTAAAGTCGGTACGACACACGGTTCGGAAAGCGAGCACTTTTTAAACGGGTATACAATTTCTCAAAATAAGGGTGGTTGCATCAATCCGGTATGAAGCCATTTCAAGTTGCGTAGTCGTGGATATCAACCATCGCCCAGTGGCTTTTAACTTCCATATATACACACACATTTTTCATATTTTGCTTTGGTGCACCCATTCATTTTTTTCTACGTCTCAGTCGAACATATACGAACGACTGTCTGAGTCACCAAACGAAAGGGAAACAATAAACATTTTCGCACTTTTCTTATTTTATCATACCAAAACTATCTTACTTACTTAAGGTGGCGCTACAGTCCGGGGTGGACCTGGGCCTCAACCAACAAGCGTCTCCAGCCAGCTCGATCTTTAGCTAGCTGTCTCCAGTTTCGCACGCATAGTTGGTTGAGGTCCCTTTCCACTTGCGTGCGCCACCTGAGTCGCGGTCTTCCTCTACTGCGCCGTCCCTCGGGGGTGGATTCGAAGACTTTTCGGGCCGGAGCATTGGTTTCCATCCGCTCTATATGACCTAGCCATCTCAATCGTTGGATCTTCACTCTTCTGGCTAAGTCGATGTCGCTGAACAGCCCGTATAGCTCGTCGTTGTATCTCCTCCTCCACTCACCATCTATGCAGACGGGACCAAAAATCACCCGAAGAATTTTCCTCTCGAAGCAACCAAGAGCTGCTTCATCCGCTTTTGACAGAGTCCACGCCTCCGCGCCATATAGCAGGACTGGGACGATTAAGGTCTTGTAAGGCGTTACCTTGGTTGTTCGAGAGAGGGCTTTGTTCACCAATTGCTTTCTTAGCCCAAAGAAGCACCGATTGGCAAGAGTTATTCTTCGTTTGATTTCAGCGCTGGTGTCGTTGTCTGAGTTGATAGCGGTTTCTAGGTAGACAAAGTTTTTAACTACCTCAAAGTTATATCTGTCTGCCGTGACGTTCTGACCGAGAAGTCGGTGTTGGGTGTCCTTTCTTGTTGATAGCATATACTTGGTCTTACCCTCGTTTACCGCTAAACCCATCTTCGCGGCCTCCGTTGCAATACTCACAAAAGCGCCTTTGACATCACGCTGGGTTCTTCCGATAGTGTCAATATCGTCGGCATATGCGAGTAGTTGAACGGACTTTTGAAAGATTGTTCCTCTGGTGTTGGCGTTCGAGTTTTGAACAATTCTTTCAAGAACGATGTTGAAGAAGTCGCATGACAGCGCGTCGCCTTGTCTGAATCCTTTTTTGACATCAAAGGTCTCGGTTAGGTCTTTATCGACCGTGATGGAGCAGCGTGCATTCTCCGTCGTCATCCTACACAAACGGACGAGTTTGGTAGGGATGCCAATACTAGACATTGCTCTGTATAGCTCATCTCTATAGATGCTATCATACGCGGCCTTAAAATCGATGAACAGGTGGTGGGTATCGATTTGTTGCTCTGAAACTAAGCAAAACTATCTATGCATGTAAATATACACAGCTACACACAAATCAATCAATTTTGCTGAAATTGTGAATATTGAACTTCTGAACGGATACATATGTTACATTCATAATGTGTAAGAAGATAATCTAATTTTGTTCATGGTTCGTGAAGTTTGACTTCAATTTGCACCACAAGTGAACATCGCGCGCAGGTACATAGATGGGATTTCCAAGAACTTTTTTTTCAAGAATCGCTTGATATCCCTCCACGTTGTGTGTAAATGGTTGAGAAAAAACCGTAATTTCCGTCCGCTTTGCTGCAGCACACATGGATAATTCAAACTTCAACGTGTATGCACACAGTCAACGAATTGTACTCATTATGAGTAACTTATTTGGGGTAGGTCAATGACAGATTCAGAATCTTCTCTGAGTTCTGGTTCGAGCAGTCTTATTATTGTTTTAAATTAAGTGCGGAGTAAACATTTATTCAAAATCGTCTTCCGTGCATCTACAACGGAACACTTTTCTTCACATTTTTCTTAATAAGCACATTATCGCAAAAATATATTTTCACTGCAGGTAAAGTACCGGTTGAAGAAACAAACCCGGGCAAAGCCGGGTACGAAATCTAATTGTTCTTATAAATATAAGGTCTTTCGTAAAAGTTTCTTGGAAAAATGTTGCTTGACCCCATCAAATATTAGAATAACACTCCTCCCCGAGGTCGACGACTTAAAGTTACAGAGTAGCTTATTTTAGGAACAACATGCAACATCAATTACTTAAAAATAAACAAACTTTCCCAATTTTTTGAAACTCCATACTTTGTGTTAACTTTATGACACATCGGCTCATCAAAAGTCAACGAAATTATGTCTTTTTAGGATATCATATTTGCCCGATCGCGTATAAGATCTTCTCTGCCGTTTTGTGTACCAGCCTAAAGCCGTTCATTAATAATCTGATAGGTCCATATCAGTGTGGTTTCAGGCCAGGAGAGTCCACAATAGAACAAATCTTCACACTACGGCATCCTGGACAAGACCCAAGAAATGCAAATAGACACTCACCATCTGTTCGTCGATTTCAAGGCCGCATATGACAGCCTGCATAGAGACGAGATATACAACGCCATGTCTAGTTTTGACATTCCTGCCAAACTCGTCAGGCTGTGCAGGATGACGATGGAGAACTCTCGCTGCTCCATCAAGGTCGGTAACGGACTCACCGAGACCTTCAATGTCAAAAAAGGTTTTAGGCAAGGCGACACGCTGTCATGTGACTTCTTTGACATTATACTTGAGAAGATCGTGCGAAACTCACACCCCAACACTAGAGGCACGATCTTCCAGAAGTCCGTGAAATTTTTAGCATACGCCGATGACATTGACGTGATTGGCAGAACTCAGCGAGCCGTCAGTGAGACTTTTGCTAACATTGAGACGGAAGCGGCTAAAATGAGGCTGGCGGTGAATGAGGGCAAAACGAAAAATATGCTGTCCTCAAAAAAGGACATACAACATCGACGTCTTGGACAGAGCGTCACAATGGGCAGCTATAACTTCGATGTAGTCAAGGACTTCACTTACCTAGGCTCCGGAGTAAATTGTACAAATAACATCAGTACCGAGATCAAGCGTAGGATAACTCTTGCCAACCGCTGTTTCTTCGTGCTGTTGGTTGAGGCCCAGGTCCACCCCGGACTGTAGCGCCACACAAAGAAGAAGAAGAAGAAGAAGAAGAAGGATATCATATTTGAAGAATTGTAAAACAGTTATAAAGGATCTTCCAATAAGGATTTGACAACTTTTTTTGGAATAAAACGCAAAGATGTCTTAAAAACTTGAATAGCTTCTTGAAGTACAATCAAATCATTTACGAATAGAACTCGACTTCGTTCATATGGCCACCGCGGACCCGATTAGTTTGTACTCAATTTTTAACCACTCAGTCACGCATCTATTACACGTCCAATGTTGGCTCTGAGCTATTCCAACTGCGTGGGGTTGTTTGCATAAGCCAATGACTTAACTTTGCTCCACATAAAATAATCAAGCGGCGTTAGATCGCACCAACGAGGCGGTCAATCGACTGAACGATTTCTGAGATAACACTCACCATACTCATTAATAAATCGATTGTAATGTGTGCATCCGGCTTAGGCCACATGTCGTCCAAGTCCATATCTTAAAATACAGGTTCAAAATACAGTTCCAACAATATGTGGCACTGGCAGATCCGCCACACAGATTGTGAGGTTATGTCTTCTCTTGCACCCCAGACTAATTCCAACTGCCTTCTCCCTTTAGAAATCGTGTAACCACCATCCAGCCGCCCTGAAACGATGGTCCACTCAGCATTACACTGTCTGCGTTCTTTAGACAAGAAGCTGACACAACCATACTCCACTAGTTTCCAAGATATCAAAAGTCAACTGCTTCCAATCCTTGTGTCCGCCGCCCAATCATCGATTGCAATCAATTCGAAACGGCACAACCAAGTCGGGATCACCCTTTGCGTTAATTCCACACAACCATCGAAGTCTCCCAATTTACATAGGCCCCACCACGTCGCCTCTGCAAAGCTAACCCCACCCTGCATGGCCCACCGAAGACAATTGCCTTTCAAAAGGCAGTCGGCGGCGCAACTAAACTATCAACCAAGCGGGCACTCGCCTGCCCACTCACTTATGACAGTCGTAATGGCAAACACCTAGGGCCGGGCCACTCTGTTAATAGTCAGCAATTGTACGCCTCCTGAATTACAAATTGGTCCTTTGCCGTTAATTATGTTCTCACTGCACTGCCAAGTAGCTCACACTCGCACAGCGGCCAGCCCACGGTGCATCTGTAGCCATTCATTTCGACAAATATTACCGATATCGATGGCGTGGCACTCTCGCATGAGCTCGCCCCGCTGAAGGAACCACTGCACCGTGCACAGTGCACATCCGTGGCGGCGCGGTGGGTGGCGTTGGCGGATTTCCCTTACAGCAGCACCATCCCGACGGCTATTGATTCTGTTTTTGTTTACGATGCTGCCACTGTGCCCCGGAGCGGAACGGCAGCGGGGGCTGAGTTGCGGCGCGGCGGCAGCGATGGCCGAGGCCGCACTCACCATTCCACGATCGTCGTCGGGTGGAAATTTATTGCCTCACACATGGCTGGTCATGTCATGTTGATACATTTTGACTAAATCAAATCAAATACATTACCCGGGACGCAAACAAGGACACACACATCGTCCAGTCGGTGCGTTGCTCGGCGACCCGTCCGTTCCGTTCCGTTTGTGCCAGGGGGCGCGAGAGGGCGCGCACCCCCGCTGTCAATGTCATCTGGTGATAATTTTCCAGTGGCCTGTCTGCGGGTGTGGACCGTGGAGGCGCCCTGACATTTTTGCTCGACACACCACAGCGGGCGGAGCCACCCCCAAGTACGCGCTAGAGATAATCAGCTTAATTGTTATTGGCCTTTATTGGAAATAATTAGTGTCCTGCATAGTTTTAGGGGCAGCCACATGATTTATTATGATTTAATAGAATTTGCAATTCCACGGGAAGGATGGCGGGCATTTCGAGAGTTGTGGCATTCGCCACGGGCTGTGGATGCACAGGCACATGCACGCAATGCATCGTTGTAACCATTAAATTTATATCCGGGTCGACGAGATTCATTTATCCGGACTGTGAGTGATGCAAAAATTGAATTTGTTTACCGTTTCCGGTGCACGGAATATGGGTCGCCGAAAGCGCAGCGCAGCGTGAGTGTTCGCGGTGCGTGTCAGTTGAGCTAAGCCGCTTATTAATGCGTGTTAGGCGGTGGTGATGCGGTTGGTATCGTTGGGTGCTTTTGGGATTAGCTCGCGGAGCCGCGTTCCCTAAGCCGGTGTCGGGGAGTTTAGTGTTAAGAGCTTAACTAGTCATTGGTTGACTAAAGAGAGGGAGGGGTTGACTTTAGAGGATTTGAGGGTGGTGTTCAATGTTATAGGGGGGTCATGTGCGAGTGGTTTCTTTTACATTTGTCTCCCATTTAAGCAAGATGTTCTTTATTTGTTTTTTGTTGGCGTTGGTTCCTCCGCTGTAACTTATCCCATAATCGCACTCCATTAGTTGCCAAGAAATAGCAAGTCAATTACTTGCAACTACTTGAAGTGTGCCGGCCAAACTCCGACTACAATTAATTTAGAACGACGCAACCCAGATAGGACCACGCCGTGCGTTCATTTCACTGACTCGTCGATGTTGCCGATTCTGTTATAGTTTGTTTTTATGGCACAAGTCTCAAAAAGACTTCTACAAAAATGATAATCATTTGGTCTTCTTTTATAGGTCACCTCTACGGAGCACGCTAACACTGTCGTTGGGAAATCTCATTAATGTTGTTGATACTGTCCCTCCGCAGTGATTGTTTATATCGATGCGCTGACAGAGCCATTCAGTGACAAAGAAGATGTTATATATATCTGAGCTGAGCAACTTCTGCAGAAATCAATCGTTAGCGCTCCTAATCTCCAGACATGCACTTTCAGTGGATACTGCCATAGACAATGAACTGGCTGTGGAACTGGCGGAAAAGTTCTTTGGAGCATTTTGAGTTGAGTTCTGGCCATGCTGCTTGCTTTCCCATCGATACCTTCCAACCACCTTGTGTTGATCATCTTATTTCCTATTGATTATCCAACTATGCAAGCAGATTCATCCCAACCGGCTATTAATATCAATTTTAAATTACAATTTTCACGTACATTACATTCACCACAAACAGTCAAAAGTCATAAGTAGATTTCTTCTGAAATTTAAATGATCATAGTTATAAAATTTGAATATGTGCGTTCAAAGGGGTAACTGCGCCATTGTTTATATCAATTACAAATTAAATGTTCTCAAAAATTAACGGATATTGCTAGATAAGAAGATATTGGAAATTAAAGCTCTCTCTTGTTGATGGCATTCGCCACATTCGAAACGTTTCTCTTTCGTCGCAGTCCTAGCAAATTTCGCTGGTTTTCAAAAAACCTTCTAGGAGAAATATCTTAGTCTTTAAAGATTTCTCTAAGAAGGAGAGTGAATAATCCACTCGAACATTTCCTGTGGTAAGAGCTTACGGAGTATGACTGTGACAAGTCTAATAAGCGCAGCAAAGCAGATTCAGTTTTGACTTCATTTCTTTACTTCAATTTCTTTCACAGGGACCCAAAATAACTGCTAACCGATTGCTTGATTTCAAGTAAAGAAAAAAAACGTCCAAACAGTGGGATCACAAGTTTAAGTTTAAATATCCTTGATAATGAGTATTGTTTATTTTAAAAAGATTTATTTTTTTCTTTTACAATTTATACATATGTAATTTACTTTATTTAAAACAATTTTTAAAAAGTAACAATTGTGTCTTGTCTCAGTGGTTTTATAAGCTGATCGTAAATAAATTTAGTGACGATAGATAGTAACTGAGACTTGGGTATTCAGCAAAAGGCATTCTCAACACTTAGCCGCGATCGGGAGGAAAGTCTTGAGGGGATTGTTGGCTTCATGCGCAAGGCAGAGCGTTTTCGGAGACGCTACGACCATTAATTTTAGGCTCTCTTAATAACTGAGGTGATAAAGAAGATAAAGCTCGATAGACTCCGATGGGCTTTGTGTCTAGCTCGCATGAGCGAAGAGGAGTCTGCTCGAAAAACCGTTGGTGGCAGATTTTATGGAGATAAGCAGCGGTGTGGACACTGCCTGCGCTGGAAGAATGGCATGGACCAGGATGCACGCAGCCTAGGGATGCCCAACTGGATAACATCGGCTCGTAATCTTGAACAGTGGAGAGACTCGTTATAGGAGGCCAGGACCGACTTTCGGTTGTAGTGCCGATGATGATGAAGAATTGTCATTTAACCCTAGTTTATATGAGATTCAGAAAAACTACATTTGGATGTGAACCTATTCGTCTGTCTTTTTTGAAAGCAGTTACATTTGCTAACTCATAAGATATGGAGGTATCGTGGTTACTTGCTCGTACAATTTTTTGTAAGGTAAAACTTAAAATGTTCCGCTTAAAGGTTTTCATTTCTTTGGCTACAAATTGCGTAATTTTAGACCAGATCGGAAAACCATACGTAAGTATGGATGCAATCGACGTTTTACAGTTGCTTCGAAAATGTCTCCGTTGTCCCGTACCCAAGCATGAGCGTTTTGAACTGAACGGCCTTCTTCAAGTGATGATCTGCAGTTGATTACCAACTTCCAGTTAAGAAGCGCCAACTGGTACGCTTTCATTACCTTTCGCGTATATACGTACAGGGACTTCACAAAGAATATCTTGTTCATCCAGTCGTTTCGGTTCTGTATACCTGCTTCATATTATATCATCATTATCATCTTCAGTAACTCGTATGATCCAGTAAAGCTGCCGTTGGGGACAAATACTCACATCAAGATGCTCCCATAATTACACCCATTCGAGACCCATCCTTCGGGGGAATGGCTTAAAAAACACTATGATTGAAGTTGTCCTTGCAGGTACATCGTGGGACACAACTCAGCAAGGCAATTGGTTCATTGTTTGACCTAAATCGAAGCAAAAGACTCTTAAACTTCAAGGACTTCCTTGAGATTGCTGGCAACCCCCGCACCCAACACTGAATTGCTTCACCCCGAAAATCCAAGCACCACCAGTCCAACACAACTGAAAACCCATAAAGCCCAAGGTTACCTTCACAATGAACACAAGCACTTCGGTGGCACACGTTGCAGAGGCAATTTCAGGAATCCCACATGAATTGTTTATTTCAAAAATTTTCTACTGCCCACAAACCGCCGCAAACAGAGACGACGGCAGAGCGCGCCGCTTCTCCGCACTGTGCACTATGCAATCAAAAGAGTTCGCCAAAACCGCTAAAACAATTCGTCCAGAAGGTGCTGCAGATAAAACCCACCCCCATTAAAGGAATGATAGTGCGCTCAAAGCAAACAAAATAAGGTCAGTGAAATGAGCGAGTTGTAAAGCGGTTTACTGCCAACTCCCCAGTCGTCTTTGCGAATGAAGTTCGGGCGGATATCCACTGGTGGTCAAGCATTTAATGGCACTCTGTGATTGGCGGGTGGAGGGATGTGGGGGGGTGAATGTGCGGTGAAGGATGCCGAGCAGTAGACTGGACCGTTCTGTCGTGAATCTATTAAAATTGCCAAAGACACTTATCTTACAGCTTTCCTTGGAAGAACATACGTATGTAAGACTGACCGTGGATTTGCGTCTGGAAACAGTGATCGACGCAGAGTTGTTGGCTTCAATCCGATCAGCATGCCGTCAGGCGGAATGAGTTGCGAGTAATCGACTTGTATTAAATCTACTAAAGCTGTGGAATGCAGCTCGTAAATACTGGAAAATGCTTAAGATGTATTCATTTTTGGCTGGGGTCTTCTAAAACGTCATTCGCAGCTCCAGCCATATTTATGCGTTAGGCAGTATATCTGCCCCCACGACTGCTACCCCAAGGGAAGCTTCTTTATCTAATAGCGCCGGATAATGGATGTTGAGAGAGAGAAACCCCTTTCGGCTCCCTTGTCCAGAAACCCCTTTCGGTTTCCCTGTCCAGGAACCAGACAAGGAAAGAGATATGGTTTCAACGAGGTCGCGCCAAATCTCACACAATACTGCCCGCTTTGGCTTGTTTGCAGTCTTGTCTGCATTCTAGACGTGCTGTTTCAGATTTTATTGACATAAGCTGGTTAACATCGTCTTTCTACACACAATCCGTAACCACGCTGCAACATGGAATGGCCGTCGAACTAGTCCCACCAATCACTGGATTGGTGACGAGCAAGACAGTCGGTGTACAGAGGCGACTAACCAGTCTCTCTAGATGCGTGGGTTGGAGCACTGTCCAATGCACCATCTCCTCTTTGCAGCCAAGTTGTCACAGCAAATCGTGATGGCTACAATGATCCAAATAAAACAATAAACTTGCCTCATCTCCAGGACAACCTGAAGTCATCCCGGAATGAGGTGACTTTTGCGGTTAATTGCAAAAGCACCTTTCACACGAATCACGGCCCAGAGCACAGGAAACCCCAGTGACACCTTTATCCTGCCAATCGAATTATAACTCAATTGAAAATGTCACTTCCCTAAATGGGCCTCATCCCATCGCAGTGTCGGCCGTTCTCTAGGGCAAATTATCCATCCGACCATCCGACCGTCAGACCATCGCACTGCCAGTACAACACTAATTGGCATCATTGTCAGCCGGTAATTGGAGCCCATTTTGATCAATTTCCGTTTTGGCATTCTTCGTCTGTCTGTCTCTTACTGTCTCACTGCCCGGGGAGGCACTCAATTAAATTATTTTCATTAGAAAAATGTAAATGCGATTCAGCAGTCGCTTCATGCGCTACGCCCCACCGCCCCAGTCACCTACAGACAGACGCCCGGCCATCGGGGATGGGACACAGCATGTCGTGTCGCCGATAAAAAGTGGAAAACCCACCACGAGGGGGATGCAGAGCTGAAGCGACTGGGGTGGCATCATCTGGCCTACCCAAGACATCATCATCGCCGGCAGGATACACCAGCTCTGTGTGCGCACAGGGCGCCAGGAGATTATACAATTCGAGAGAGTTGCATGTCTGCTTCATTTTGCTCCGGTGACGTTTTTGTCTCTGCTTGCAAATCGAAAATGCGAAAGTTCTTTTGTGCAGCCCTCCCCTCCCCTGCCCCTCTCAGGCTCGCCTCCATTCGGAGAGTCCTGGCGTCTTTGGCTGTTGACGGCGTGAAACGAAACGAACTCTGCAGCGAAGGATAATTGCTGTGGATCGCATCTCCAAGCCCAGCAGTTTGATGGCGTTTTGCCTCGGAGAGTTATTGTTTTGGGACTCACCCGCCGGTGTGTCTATCGGTGGCGTGGTGAAGTTCAGATCGGAGTTGGAGCTTCAGCTCACGCACAGCGAACGAAATTACATAAGAGTCCGTGTGGGAAACCCGAGAACTCCGGGAACAAGGACGAAATCGCTGAGACGACGACTGTAACGAAGTCGACATGCACCTCCCACCCACCCGGGGCCAGTGAGCGCTGAAAACTGAGGACAGAAAGAGAAATGAAATGTTATCTTCGGAAGGATTATGCACCACCTTCGGCAGAGTACGGACGTCAGGATGAGAATGAGAAATGAAAAGCGACACACACACACAGCCAGAGAAGGGGAGGCAAAAAAAGCATCTGGAAAGAGCTTTTTGCGATAATCTTTTATCATCTTTGACATTGCGACAAGTGACTTTAATTCACTGAAATTTAGCTCTTAACTCGAGGACCCGAGGAATCGAGGATTCCCGTGTCCGGTGGTGTGTGTGTGTGTGTTGAGTCAGTGCTGCATGAATTCCTTGGCTGTCATTGTCGCCGTCCAGGTCCTCGTGAGATGAGAAAAGATCCAATTGCATTTTCATTTTGTGAGCCACTCGACAGAGGATGAGAAGCAGTAGAAGGATGCGAAGAGGACATGCCAGGTCATGCTGCGATTTTAATGTTAATTAATGGTACGGATATCGTTTGTGTAAGTGAGTGAGCTGTTGGCGTGCCATCTGTCAGTTGGATGCGCATTTTATGCTCGGGTTCGATGTCACTGCAGTAATTGGTTATTCATCCTTTGGACGCAATCCTTTGAGGATGGGTTTTCGGTGCTTGGCTTGAAGGTACTCGACACGGTTGCCGGAGGTAGTCGGTCGGGTTCATCGTTCACGAGCGGAATTTAATTAGGAAATTTGTGCAAATGACTTAGTGCTTAACGGAGCTGGTTTTGAGAAGGACTTGAGTGTATTATTTGTTTTGGAAAAATGCTGCGGTAAGGAGTCCTTGTTCTGGTTTCGTTTCTAAGTCATTCCACAGAACTCGGCGGAAGTGGCAGATGCTTCAGCTGGAGTCAACTGAATCAGACTTAGTCTGAACTATTTTTTTTTGCAAACACTTCCGTTGGCGCAGGTTGGATCCTATTCAGTATCGACTTCGTTGAATCTTCATTCATTCAAAGCATTCCCTCGAATGACAATGGCGTCCCTGGTTTGGCAATTAGACAGGCAGGCACATGGAGGCTTTTAGCTGAGACCATGTAAAGGATGACCAGTAAATAATGACATTGGACCATCAAAATATTCAGTAACGTGTGTCTGGCCATTGCTACACGGCGGCTGAACCTGCGGCGAAAAAATATTTCAGCCGTCATCACCATGGTTCATGGCTTATGCAGGCAATTCGACACCTACCAGCCAGACATTGATGCTAAGTGAAGACAACATAGCCGCTGTAGTGGCCAATATCGAGGAAGATTCAGAAATATCGATTGTCGTAGCTGATCAGCTGAGTCGGGCTGAGAGTAAGCCCGTCTAATTTTGCTGCTGGATTTGTAACATGCAAAAAATCGAGTTTCCAATTTTTAGCAAGAGATTGACTTCTCATCCGACTGACGGCTGGTATTTCCCTCTCAGGTTAACCAACTTTTTCTGGCCAGATATGAACAAGATCGGTATAGTTGCGAGATATAACGCAACGCTCGAAGTTTAATCACTCTGTCATCTCAGGGCGTTCAAGCGCCTTGACGGAATTATTTTTGTAGAGCTACGTCTTTACTACTTTAGACGAGCTCAAGGCGATCACTCGAGATATATTGTATGTTGTATGGGAATCATACATCCAAGGAATTCATAAACAGGATGAGGTTGAACCAACATACAAAATGAAGGAACATTTTCAGAAAGAGGGATGCATTTATAAGGTAATGAGCTATTTGTGTCCCATGCGCTTTGTTTCGAAGTTCACAACTTGTTTGTCTCATTTGCGACCTCCTCCTAGGCATTTGTTGAATAGCGCTGACATCATTGCAATGTCTCATCTTGATAATCTAAGATCCTGCCAACAAAAGGATCTTTTCGCAATTCAGATTACCGGTACCTTTACTGCCTTTCCCTGACCGATTGAAAATTCAGTGTCAAAAAAACCTCCCAAATAAGATGATTCTCGGTAGAAAATGGGGACCAAGTCCCAATCCCAAGCTTTCAGATCCATCTTGACATATTGCTGGTTTTCCTGAAAACCATAAATATAAATAGCATGAGTCTAGAAATGTTCATGCCTGGGCATCACTGAAGTACATTGTAACAAGTCAGTACACATTTCCTGCGGATGGCAAGAAAAAAGTAGACGACACTGTCATAGACAAAGCAAATAATATGTGCTCCAAGTTGAATAGTAGAAAAACAGATCAAAAGATGCTAACAATGGTAGCTGGAGTAACTATTTGCCGCATCATCTGAAGTACACAAAAATAGAATTGACTAGCGAAAGACTATAAATGCACAACCTTCTTCTTCTTCTTTGGCTGGCGCTGCAGTCCAGGGTCGACCCGGGCCTCAGCCAACATGCTTCTCCATCTAGCCCGGTCTTCTGCTAGTTGCTTCTAGCCACGCGTATTCAACTTATGCAGGTCCCCTTCTAGCTGCGTGCGGCATTGTATATGTGGTCTTTTTTTACCGCGTTGTCGTCCTGTTCGTCGTTCAGTCTTCTCCTCCAAACACAATCCGTACATACGGGACCGAAGATAATTCGAAGTACTATTCTCTACAAGCGATCCGCGTCGGCTTAAGTTAGTGTCCATGCCTCTGCGCCATACAGCAGGACTGTGACTATCAAAGTCTTATATATATAACGATATCTTGGTTCTTCGAGAGATGGCTTTATTCCTCATTTGGCTTCCGAGTGCGAAAATGCAGCGGTTGGCCATCGTGATCCTCCGTTTTATCTCCGTAGCAGTGTCGTTGTTTGTATTGACTTCGGAGCCTTTGTAGACAAAGTCTTTCACTACATCGAAGTTATAGCAGTGACATTTTGTCTAAGACGTCAGTGTTGGTGGACCTTTTTTGAAGATAACATATACTTCGTCTTACCCTCGTTAACCGCAAGCCCCATCTTGGACGCTTCCTTCTCGATGTTCACAAACGTTCCACTGACAGCGCAATGTGTCCTTCCGATGATGTCAATGTCATCGGCATATACGAGCGGTTGCACAGATTTGTTTAAAATCCTTGCCTCTGGTGTTGGCATTTGAGTTCCGCACGGTCTTTTTGAGAATGATATTAAAAAAGTCGAATGACATTGCGTCGCCTTGTCTATATAATTTTCTGACATCAAAGGTCTCGGTACAATCTTTACCGACCTTGACAGAGCATCGTGCATTCTCCATCGTCATTCTGCAAAGATTTTTGCAGGGAAGCCAAAACTAGAAAGGGGCTGTATAACTCGTCATCCGCACCGATATTGACCAATATTAACATAGGGTTTCTGGCGTTTACGCAGAACGGCAGAAAAGATCGTATATGCTATGTTTAGAAGGCATATACCTCTATAATTGGCATAGTTTAGAGGGTCTTTAGAGATTCCATCCATCGTTCATCCGACCAGATTTTACAGATGATTTGGTGTATGCACATTACCAAATCATCACCAGTTGCTTTGAAGTGCTCGGCAGGCAGTCCATCGGCACCAGCAGCCTCTTTGGACTTCAGTTTGGCGATTGCTGCCGTCACTTCACTCAGGTCGGGAGGGCGGAATTCTTGTCCATCATTTTTTTTTGGATCGTCCTCGCCGTAATACGTGCTTGCTGACATTCTTCATCGAACCAGGGGATTCTTCGAGTAGAAGACGCTGAAGCAGTCATCCTAAGCATTGAATTCGTTGACGCGTGGATATCCCGTACATTTAGTTTTTTTCAATCTTCTTCCCCAGAAACCATCAACGCAACAACGCAACATTGAACCCAAAACTATTCTCTCGAAAAGACTGAGGGCCCCTTCATCCGCTCTTGAGATAGTCCAGGCTTCCGCGCCATACAGCAGGGCAGTGGTGATCAAGGTCTTTTATAATGTGAGCTTGGCCTTTCGAGAGAGGGCTCTACTATTCAATTGCCTCTTGAGCCCAAAGAAACAGCGGTTGGCAGGAGTTATTCTGCGTTTAATCTCGGTACTGATGCGGTTCGTTCTATTAACTTGGGCACCGGGGTAGATGAACTCTTTAGCTACCTCGCAGTTGTAGTGGCCTATGGTGATGTCCTGACCGAGTCGTCGATGCTGTGCGTCCTTTTAGATGTACTTTTTTGTTTTGACTAGCTATGTAACAGCTGTTCAATTTAAATCTATTTTCAGATGAGCAGCTTTAATTCGAGAAGAAGTTAGAGTAAAGAGGATACTAGATCCCAACAGGCATCACTGTGGGACCAACCGGACCTAAATGTAGCGTGGCTAACATCCTTTAATCTTATCAAGCGACGTAGCTCTGCGAAGTATTTCGTCTCGCCTATTCTGTGAGTTATTTCGACTCAACTGATCGCTTTTTTGTATTCCCGTAACTCAGGATACTAGTTCCTAGACATGCACAAAGAGATTTTGATTTCTAAATCATGTTCATCCGGCCGATGGAATAGTGTCTCTTGGTGTTGCAATACAACAAAGTTGTCTTTATTACGTTATAAAACGAGAAAAAATCCAATTAGTCCATTCAACACCGAAGTGTTATCCAAGCGTGTTTCATGTCGACGGCCATCTGCCTTTGCCATTGGCATCTAGTTCCTCGTTCTCGTTTTTTTTGACTGATAAAGCGCAACGAATGCATCCTGTGGTGTATTTATCAGGTTTGTATAGTCCTGCGATAGTAACAGCATGGTCTTCACTATCCACTTTCTCTAACAATTGTTTGTCATGGAAACACGGACAGCAGAGAGGATACCTTAACAAGTCCTGGTTCTGATGTTGACATAGTTCCATTACAAGCGAGTGAGCAATGGACTCCATCGGTCCGAGTCGTGTGACTTTGTATCCCTTGTGGTGCGCACTTCAGCTTTATTTCAGATCAAAACGCAAAGACATTGTCGGGGGCAGGGTGTCTGGTTCTTCTTACAGAAGGTTGAAATCTCAATTACGCCTTCAATGCTTGTTTTTTGAGCCTTTACCAGACACACCTACACTCCCATCCCTCAGCTGGCTTCAGTCAATATGGTCTCTTTGACCTTCCAACTTGACAGCCTCTCGGGCCAGCCCACCACTCACATGCACAGACCGAGATAAACAGAAATTCATTATGCCCACCCACTCACATCTGGTCCACAAGCAAGCCGGCCCCTCATCCAGCCCGTCTGCCGCAACCTGCCTTGGACAAACACTCGTATCCTCCGTTTGACCTTCAACTAACTCCAGCCACCGCTTAAAGAGTTTTACCCAGAACCCCACCAGCCGTGACCACCGCCAACTTGATTTCACGAACAATTAAAGACACTGTATCTGGTGTCTTGGGTCTGGTATCTCGGTCGCAGCTTTAATGAAAATATTTAATTAAACGCGCATCCAGCCTGCCGCCAATTGTATGCGCTTGCCAAAACGAACCACTCTGTGAGCACAGCATTTAATTCGTTCGGCCCGGTCTCCATCGGACACCGGACGGGCGCGGGCTGTCCTTTAAAGCATCGCTGTTATCATTCAGCACACGCCGGCCAAATGGCTGCGCCTACACATACCGAATCGGGGAATCTGCCAGAATCCCAGAATCCCAGAATCGCCGAATCCGAACACGAAACAGATGTTATATCCCGACAAAGTCGATGTGATTCCGCCCACTCACCGCCTCGGCCGCACAACCGAAATTATTTCATTTATTTGCAAAGATATTCCGAGCCAGCCAGCACCGTCATCGTGAGGGAATCATCAGCTCATTGTGTCCACACATCCATATGCATATGGGGCCGCACATTAAAACCATTCACAGATCCATTTGCCATTGAACCGCATGACCAGACCCACAAGACACCCGATGACGACGACGACGACGAGAGAAACAATCAGACATTCTATCACGGACACTGACTGGATGCCCGGTCGGTGGGTGCATTCAATGGTCAGCCCCCAGCCCCATCTCTCCCCCGCACACAGATGCCACCTCGGGGGGAGGACGGGGGATTGTGAAAGATAGATCCAATGTGTACATGAAAGGCCACTTGGCCGCCAACACTGTGCCGCCGTCGTCCGCAGTCGTCTCTCGTGCCGGACCTAACAAACGATTCCATTCACCGGGAGACTTCTTTCCATTTAACCCCATCCCCGGTCGGTGCCGAAGATATCGGGAGCCCCAGCCACAAGCGCACACACATGGCCAGTGTCCCAGCACCAAAAGGGAGAGACAACTCCGATGAGCGCACAAAAAAAAAAAATGAAACGGAAAGCGAGTCGCCTCGCCACTGAGTGTGTTCGGATTTCATCTGAACAAATGTACACACACTCTGGCCCATGATAGCCTCCCCCGCAAACCGAACCGGACCGGGCTGTGCACTTAAGAAAGTCTGAAGTTGAATGAAATCAAATCTTTGTAATCCAGTGAGTATGATGTGTTGACTCATTCACACGAAGACGCATTGCATCCATCCGAGCGCCGACAAAAACCTAATGCAAGTGCATTTCGGGATCTGATGTCGTGGAGCAAACATGTTGGCAAAGTGCTTTCCATCTCGATCTCTCGGGACGGGACGAGAAAAAGTGAGCAGCGTTGTTTTTTTGTCACTTTTTCTGAGGAATCGTCCTTGTCGGAGGACATCAATCAGGAGGGTCCAATGGAGGCACTGCCTGGCGCAGAACTGAAAGTAATTATCTTCGCAAAAGGGTTCTGTCGTTGGTCATTTGTCCAGCTGGTTGGAGGAATTCTCCCACGCCACAGGTCTTGGAAGGGAAGCGGGTGCTTTGGCGTGCTAAATAGGGCTCTTCCGGCTGGCCAATGCAGTCAATTTGCAAAGGTTTCGAAGGAAATGACTCACATTTGGTTGGCTTCCAAGAGAGGATGGACACAGGAACGATGGATGCGTTATTTTTCACTTCTTTGATCGGTGACATCGAGCACAACCGGGACGACGAAGACTAGAGCTAAAATTATGGTGAGCTGTCATTCTGCGTGTCATGTGGCGGCGGCGTGGCTTAGGGATCAAAAATCCTCGGCGAAAATGGTCTCAGGTGAGATGACAGAAAGCCTAGCGATCCTAATGGCCATAAACTATATTGTAAAGAAAGGACGGAGTATCGTTGCTGTAGCGACTGCAGACTACAATGATAGTTCAGGAAATCCAGTCTTCACTGAAATTCATGGGCAGTCTAAATTCGCTAAGACTTGTCTGGACTCCGAGTACACAATAATATCACCGATAAATATGCTAGATAAGGATCACAGGAGGCACTCTTAGGACCCGAACCCACGTTGGGACTATCCGTGTGCTTGCTTAGGGTTTATATTGATGCCTTGAGTCCTCAAGAGCACGAGGAGAGGTGGCAACACTCTTCAGATTCTAGACAAATCCAACCCGCGTCATCCCTGTTTGCTCTTGACAGAAAACTCTGCAGACGACTGACCGGCTCACTAACAGACCGCTACACCTTCGCCAATGACGTGAGTGTAGTAGAGCTAAGCGATGAAACTCTCGGCGGCACCTGTGAAGAGGACGACAACACTGCAGAGAATTTTCACTGCTACTTAGAATGGTAGTCCTTGTCGGGGATTTGAAGGCACTATTTCTGAAGACTGATTCTTTGGTCTGTATGAGCTGTTCAGCGACATCGACATCGAAGAGTGAAGAATCAACTTATGAAATCATGTAGAGCGGATGGTAGCCAATTCCCCGGCCCGGAAAGTCTGATAATCCAATACCGTGGCATGGGGTTGTAGAGGGAGACCATTAGCATGGCACTTTACAAGAGAATCATAACTGAGTCCAAGCAATGGAGCCAAACTCAAACTATAACTAACTCAGTACTCTAACAATTTACTGCGTAAAATCTAGTCAGTAAAATTTCACTGTCATTACTGACTCGAACGCGTTGAAAAATCTCATTCACAGGTGGCGCCAGAGGAAACTATTTGTTTATTAAAGGTTAGTATCAATCGATTATTTGAAACTTGTAAGTGTTTTTTTTTTCTATTTAGTTGTTGATGTTACTTGTGTAAATCTATGACATATGAAATCATTCATAAAGTGATCTCAAAATAAATTTTTTTCGACATTCGAGTATCTTGACATCTAATGCAATGGACGTAACCACACGTACCAACTCTTAGAAGTAAATTTTAACTCAGTAAAAGAGCGTTTTATTGACAATCATTACTGAGTAGTCAAAAAACACGCCTTCTTAAACGCCTTGTCTAGGTGTCAAATCCTATTTCAATCTCATGTGGCAGGCTAATGCGGAGGACAACGGCTGGTTGGTGCAGTTGATTGAGTGCCAGCCCTTGGTTATAGGGTTCCCCGGTTCGAACCCCAGTGAAAGCACGTGGTAATACGCTTTTGTCAGGTCTTAAATCTGATCCAGTCACCATTTGCGGTTGGCTTCGAATTAAGGGCAGCCTATTTACCTGACCTAACCTAACACGGACCGTAGGTTAGGTTCGGGCGGACAGTGTCAAGAAGGCATATGTGGCGTTATAAACGTGCATACGTGCCCTTGGGAAAAAAAAAACTTGGGGTTTCAAGCCACGAGTGCTATATTGCCTATGTAACATAGTTGTAAGACCTATCCTGACCTACTGTTCTTTGATATGGTGGAAGGCGCTGGAGAAGAAATATCTGTTAAGGCAGATCACAAAAATGCAAAGATCGGCCTGCCTAGGAACAACAGGTTGTCTCGCAACAACATCGACGGCAGCACTCGAAGTCGTCCAATTCCTCCATCCACTCGACCCATTCTGCAGCAACAATGCAGCCTCATCAGTTCTGCGGTTCAGAGGGGCAGTGACAAACCATTTGGTCACGCTCCCATATTTAAGTTTTGTACCGCAGCATGGTACACTAGACAAACAGATTACCTGCCTCCAATACTTCTCCTTCCTTGCGTGGCGCTACAGTCCGGGGTGGACCTAGGCCTCAACTAACAAGCCTCTCCAACTTGCGCAATCTATGGCTGGCTGCCTCCAGTTTTGCACACCAAGTTGGTTGAGGTCCTTCTCCACTTGGATGCGCCGCTTTAAGAGCGTGCCTCCTTTGTTGCGTTGCAGGTTCGGATTTGAAGATCCTCCAACACTAGCTACGGAAAAGACCTTTCACTTTGATCATATAGTAGCATCAAATGGAGAACTTTCCCTGTATGTCGAGTCCCCAAAAACAAGTGCGGGTACAGGCGCAGTGGTCTTCTCTGGTCAATTCGAAAAATCTAAGACATTAAGAGACGACTGCAGCCTCTTCTAAGCTAAAGTGGCTGCGGTACGAGAAGCAGGCATACTCTTCCTACGAGAACGCGCCAAGTGGCAATGAAAGCATCGGATATCTTGCCTTCCAAACTGGTCCGCTATTCAGACAAAGCGTTAGTGAGACATAAATGAGGAACACAGTAAACCTAGGCTTGGTACCTGGCCGTACTCGCATTTAAGGCAACGAAAAAGCGAACACTCTCGTGAAGAAGGGATCCGAGATTGGACAATCACTAGCTATCCATTACGCCCTCACGCCGCTTAAAAATGGCTGAATGATCTTGTTCTGCATATCCACTGCAGATCTTATAGATTTTAGCAGCTGTGCGTATGCTGACGATATAGTAGCGTACAGATCAGTTCCGAAGGCCCAAGTAATGAACATATTTTTGCAGCGTGACTTAGAAATAGTACACCGATTATGCAAAGACCGGAGGTTGTATGTCAATGTGGACTTTTTAGGACCCCGCATCATGAAATCCATGCACAAACTGGCGCATGTTCGGCATAGTCGATCCGCAGGAACTAGCATTAGATGTGAAAAGTGTAGTAAGTTGGCTTTAAATTTTGTTGGATGAATATCTATATTTTGAAGCACATATTGGTCTGACGAAATTTTATAAGAAACTTGCTGGGGCCAAGGCGTTGTGTTACAGCAGCCAACTTAGTTCCAGCTACATGCTACGTGACTCTCGTCTGGGGTTCAACGTGATATCCAAAAGTTGGGGTTTCTCTGGAGACAGTGTCTTCAGATTTATCTCCTGTTGTATTGCACACCCAAGTCAGAGTATAAGAAGTTCGATCCCAACGAAGTTCTCTACAACGATACAAATTTGAACAGGATGCATATTTATTAAGCTGATCAGAGACACATTGCATGAGCTATGGATTCTTTAAGCAATATAGCCCCATATTTGGGACTACCAACGTTATGTTCCATGCCAGAGTGCGCCTTACCGGCCTTAATCCTCCTGAATCGGTCCTCTAGCTCGACGCTGTTTGCAGTTTCCTAATACAGGATCCATAAGGATGCCTTGTCATCTTGCATTTCGTACGCGTAACAGTGGATAAGCGACTTCAATACGAGCGAAATATCGTTCCCCGTCACGATGAACTCCTCCGGTTCAGTAGAGCGATCTCTTTTACAGACAGGGAGGTGGTTAAACCAACTGAATATGTCGATTGAAGCGTCTAGTCGAACAAGCAAGCATTTGAATAATTATAAGCAGAAGCAGAATGTGCATGAAGGAAGTAGAGACGCGAAAATGTGGTGTAGGCAGAGGTCTTCTGAGTTGTTTGCCATGGTCCACAACTACGCTAATGTCGAAGAAGAACCTTGATCCCGACGTTTTCAAAACTCTCACCGATTCGACTCACTTCAACTCGTTATGCGAACAAAGGTTGCCTCTGCTCCCTAAGTCACAACCCTTTACAGCCAGGCAGGAAGAACTTTTTACAAGCCCAGACGTTCGGTTGAAGAAACCCGAACCAATCAACACCACAGGACCCCAGCTACTCGTGCCTGGAATCGCACAAATGAACTCACCCACAAGATCTGCGTCGCAATCATAGTCATCATCATCAACAGCAGCCTTCCCCCAGACGGGGTTCGTCTTCTTTTTTTCGCCCACAAAACACTCCAAATGAGCCCCAACGATCCATTGTGCATATTCGTCCCTGAATGACGCTCATTTGAAAGTGTACCTCTCCAGTAAAACGATTGAATCTTGTTTCCCTCTCATCATCGGCGGCGAAGGTGTAGCACGCTCCTCCTTTATGACCGCCCGCCCACACCAGCACAACAATTGAACTGAAGAGCAGTCGCCCACCCACCGTATCATATCCCGATTCAAGGACTTCCTCTCCCTTTTTTTTTCCGGCAGTCTGCTCTGGCTGCTCTTACCGTGCACATTAAGGAACATTAGATTCCATACAATTCCACCACCTCCGCCGACAACTATTCGCGGGCGGGAGGGAGGAATCCGATTCCTGACGGCAGACAGAGAGACAATTTGCTTCAATTCTCCTTGAAATTATTATTTCTTTCATTCGCCAACGGGCGGTATGGTGCAGCATGGGCACCCTTCCGTGACGCGGTGCTGCTGGAAATTCGGTGCGACACATTTTTGAAGAATCCAGGATGTATCATATTAGGACTAGCGGGGGCTGTTCACATCCATTTTTTTCATTTTTTTTTGCTGGCATTTGCGATGGCATTGAATTATTTCTTGTTAGTGCGGTGGTGGGCGCCTGTTGTGTGTGCGTGAGGAGCTGCAGCGGTCGGGGGGATTGTGGTTTATTTTTGGTGCAAAATAAAAATAAATTACATTTCCAAAGTTTGCCGCACGTTCGCCGCATCCCCTCGTGAAATTGTGGCAATCTCTAGTAATCATTCGCTTTTGTCGGGCGGTAAGATATTTCGTGGTGAAATTACATTTGAAACTTTTTTTTTCTCATTTCTCTGCCGCTCGCTCTTGTCGCTTGGTGATGTCGTGATTGTCGGGAGGAGGGTGCACGGCAGTCGTGATGTGTTGCTCTCGGAAGTTGGCCGAGCAATGACGCTTGAGTTGAATCACTTTTACTTTGATTTGATGGGTTTTTGTACGTTGCTTAGTCGCTGGCGTTGGATATGTTGTGGGGAGGGGGTACCCGGTACAGAGTCAATCAAGTGAAAATTAAAGTCTTCAGAGGAAACAGGCTGCATTTCGTTTATAGGCAGCAAGAAGGGATCCTTTGCAAGAACAATGAGAACTGGCACTCCAGATGGAATGGCAGTTAAATTGGGAAATTTAGATTTTTAAGACGCTGGGGAAAGCAACGCTCAAGTCACAGTGAACTCACACAATCAACTACAACGGATGTCCGAAGGTGCTCGCTTGTGATCTGATTTTTTCTTGATTTTTGAGTGATCTATCGTCAACAGCCAGAGCGTGCCTTGTGACATGTGTCATATTCATTTCCGCCATTTCTGGAAAATGCTTACAAACTATTATATTTTACGAAAGCTAGCCTTAGCGGCGAAGCTATGGAACTATCTCCAACAACGAAGATCATTTCTGCTTGAATACATTTCATTTCATTTTAAGCCAATGCTTACAGCGTGCAACACATGAGATGACATCACGAACTTGGACATTTTTTTATTCACGTGGAATGAGTAGATTTGGCAAAATGCATAGTCCCCATTTCTGATTTTTCGGATAGGCGACCGTGCGGCGCGACGGTTTTGTATAGCACTGCAACTCAACTTAGAACATTTTCTATTGTTGCAGGTTTTGATTCTACAACTGGAGCACCCAGACTCAATACAGGTCCATTGTACTACCAGGTAGCGATCTGTAATTGCGGAAGTTTCCGAAGGAATACCAGCTTTCGAAGACCAGCGGGCACTTCTTTGATAAAGGGCCTACAGAATCAACTCTTACCATAACAGCGCCGAAGACCTGCCACCTGATCCGAGCAAAGGCGGGACAGTGACAGAGGAAGTGCTCTGACGTGTCGTCGTCCTCTCCACAGGCATCGCAGAGAGTATTTTCGCTTAACCCAAGCACATTTAAGTGTTGGGCAAAGTTGTAGTGGCCCGCTGTTACGCCGGTAGGTCGTCTGCGGTCTTTTCTTTCAAGAATGCCGAGTATTTCTTACATACGTTTGGAAGCAAACGCTAGGTCTGTCTACATCCTAGAGGGTCATACCCTCTCCGACTGTGCTCGCGAGAGACCAAACCTTCAATGGAAGCTCTGACCACAGACGCAGGTAGTTTGAGCCTAAGTTCAGTTCCTGGGAAAGTTTCCTCTGATCCTTGTCTAGGAAGTTCATTGGCGAACTCATTGTCAGCGATTGCTTGGTGTCCTGGGACCCTGATGAGTTTCAGTGAATTATGACTGCCAATCAAATTCAGAGAGGATTTGCACTTCCCAACTATCCTGGGAGTGGTTAAATTGTTAAGTAAGGCCTTAGGCACATAGACCTGGCTGCCACTAGAAGTACAGATACGTCGACTCCTTTACCTGTGTCCATTGGGAACAGCACCATACGCACCATACGCACCATTCGTTTCCACATGGAAAACCGACGCATATTTACTTAACGAGGTATACAGTCTAACATTGTACTTCTCCACGGAAGCACCAGCGCCGGACAATTCCGTGGTTTTAGGGCCATCATTAAAGATACGACTACATTCCTTACCTGGCTTGAAGTCTGGCCAGAGCCATTCATAGGTGCAGGGAAAGTCGATTGTGTAAGTACGTCGCAACTAGAGTTCTGGTTGTTCGTGCGTCAAACGGCATATCCATAAGACTGTGGTCAAAAGAAATGCAGTGCGCAGGGTCTTCGAAACCCCAGTATGTGTTATACCAAACGGCAGGTCTTTTGAGATGAAAGATGTCCTTGAGAGTGTAGCCCATGATGTGAATATTAAGGTCCAGAACAGAGCCAGGCGTGTTTGAAAAAGCCCTTATACGCAAACTGTTGTTTGAAACTTCGTGAAAGCAGCAGTTTCGTATTTACGAGAGAACTTATTCCACCAAACGACCAATGCCTAGGAGGGATGGTAGAGAGGTCTTATTATAGTACGTATAGATCCAGACACATCTTGTATCTTAACGAGAATCCCCTTGCACTGTCAGAAAACTGAGAGCGCCTTAGCGATTTTCTTCTCGATGTGTTTTCCAGAGAAATCTTTTATCTAGAGCAACATTTAGCTGTTAGAAGATAGTAGTGCCTTACCGTATGTTTATTTTCGACAGATAGCATGCCAGAGTAACAACTGCCCCCCATCATTGACAGTCAGGCGAAAGAATAATATTCGCTTTTTTGAAGACTAAATGCAACCTATATACACAGTTTTGAACGTATATGTTATATTGTAGTATAAACTTCAAAAATGTTTTCACATAAATATTCGCACAAAATAACATTCATACCCCTTCAATGTTTAAGATTTTCGCCCAACATACTGTAACGTTTAACACAAAAATTTGTCTACGTATTCACAATTAAAGTGTCCAATAAAAGGCTTCGATCGACAAAATAAAAATCAAAAATTATAATCACTTATTTATTAACTTATAGAGCACTTTACTACTTTATCTTTACTACACTTTAACACCACAATTAGTGTATTATACTTTTCCTTGCTGCCTTTTAGGCTCACACTTACAATCACTTGTATACAAATTCTCTAACTAAACTGCCCTGCAAATTAAATTGAAATTTTATTTACTTAGTTTCTTTGAGAAAAATAATTTTATCTTCTTTAACTCTATTTGGGCAGATTTGGGCAATTTTCTTAGGGCCACCTTAAATCGTAGCGGCATGCAATGTTTCCCCAAGGTGTCTTCCGATTACCGGGCTGGACGCGAAGGAATGCGCTGGTGTCGTATGGTCCAGACGTTGAGTCAGCGATTGTGTGTGCGAGGAATGCATGAGGATAAATATAAGACAAAAAACAAATAAGCACAATATAAAATGTGCTATACCGCCTTCACTACGTCCGTCTCAATTGCGGATTTTTTATCAAAATGCAGGAGGTTTACGGACCAAAACAAATTCAATTTTTTTACACTCTTCTGCACACGATTATGACGTCATAATTTTGACAGAAACTTGGTTGAAATCAGACATCAATTCATCTGAACTATTTGATGCGTCATACGTCGTTTATCGCGTCGATCGTCCCCCGGAGTCTGGTATGGATCGAGGCGGAGGAGTATTGATTGCAGTTCGTTGTTCACTTGATAGTCAACAATTGGATTTACCATCACGCTCTATTCATTTTGAACAATTATGTGTCAATGTTAGTTCAAGAAATGCTTTTAATAATCTTAATAGATTTGAATATTTTATAGTAAGTTATATTAGACCCAATAGTAGTTTGGAATTGTATGTTAAACTTATTTCAAATGTAGAAGAATTAGTAAAAAAATTGTCATCTATCCAATTCCCCTGTATATTTGGTGATTTTAATATTGGTGATATTGTTTGGTCTTATGAAAATGATGACCAAATTCTTATCCCATATAACGTTACTAAGGACGTGGAAATTGAATTGATTGACAACTTTACCTCATTAGGACTGATTCAAATTAATAATATAAAAAATTGTTTGAATAGGATCCTGGATCTTATATTTGTTTTTAGAGATCTCAATTATACAGTCTCTGAGTCAGACTTTCCATTAGTACAAAATCAAATTCATCATAAAGCTGTTGATGTAGTATTTAAATTTTATGAATTTCAAACTGTTAGTTCAGATAACTCTTATTACTTTAACTTTAAGAAGGCTGACTTCATGTCTTTAAATAATTATTTTAACAGTATAAATTGGGAGTATGCACTTTTAGATAAATCTTTGGATCAAATGTACACCAATTTCAAAACAATTTTATATAATGGAGTTAAACAATTCGTTCCAGTAGCACGAAAGAGAACATTCTATAAATTTCCTTGGTATAATAAGAGGCTTAAGAATTTGGAAAATGTCAAAAACAAAGCTTTAAAGAAATGTAAAAAGTCTGGCACATCCGAAGACAGGAACCGCTTTATTCAATTACGAAAAGAATTTGATTTTTAAGCAGATTTCTTTACTCTCAATATATAAATACTGTTGAAAGGAATATTGAACACAATTCTAGATCCTTTTGGGTTTTCGTAAACTTAAAACGTAATAGCTCGGTTTTTCCAAATTCTATGGAGCTCGACGGTGAAAGTGCTTGCGATACCGAATCTACATGCAACCTTTTTGCAAAATTCTTTCAGTCAAACTATAATGCTGACATTATACCGAATACGGAAAACCTGTATCCTGGTCTTACTTCGGTAATAGACTTCGACATATTTTCTCTTTCGGATCAAGAAGTCTATAATGGGTTAACTCAGCTTGATTCAAATATTAAGCCAGGGGTTGATTCGATATCACCTCTTTTATTATCAAAATGCGCTGATTCGCTTTCTAAAGCATTAACAATAATTTTCAATGAATCACTTCTTAGTGGCGTCTTTCTTGAGGAGTGGAAAATATCATCCATTACTCCAATTTATAAAAGTGGTCTCAAGCATTTAATTAAAAATTACAGGCCTATCTCTAAACTTTCAGCAATTCCTAAACTATTTGAAAAGTTAGTTTTTGATAGACTCAATTTTGCGACGAAAGAAATTTTAACTTCAAGACAGCATGGATTTATTAATGGTCGCTCCACTGCAACGAATTTATGTCTTTTCACTAATTTTTGTATTTCTACTTTAGAAAATAGAATGCAGGTTGATGTTCTGTATACAGATTTCGTTAAAGCCTTCGATAGAGTTCACCATAGACTTTTAGTTGAAAAGCTGAGAAAAATGGGGCTTAAAATTAAATTTCTTGAATGGTTAAAATCTTATTTGTCTAATCGTCATCAGATAGTCAAAATTGGAGGCGCACAATCCTTCTTTATAGAAGTTCTGTCGGGTCTACCTCAAGGTAGTCATTTGGGGCCTCTGCTTTTCAATCTTTTTGTCAATGACATCCTCTACTTCTTACAATTTTCTAATTGTCTAATGTTCGCAGATGATATGAAAATATTTTCACAAATTTCTTCAATTACGGATTGCTTAAATTTTCAAAAAGACATAAAATCATTTTTTGAATGGTGCATGTACAATCATCTGGAGTTAAATATTTCCAAGTGTAAGATTTTTAGTGCTTTCCGCTCATTATCTCGAATTTCGTTTGATTATAGCCTTGGTAACGAGAGACTTTTATTAGTAAGTGAAATTAAAGATCTTGGTGTTATTTTCGATTCAAAGCTGTCTTTCTCAGCACATTTGGATTATATAATATCTAAATCAAATTCCTTGCTAGGCTTTTTGAAAAGGAATACGGTAGCATTTAATGATGTTTATACTCTAAAAACTCTTTATTTTTCATTAGTAATCCCCATCCTGGAATACTGCAGCGTTATTTGGTTTCCCTATTATCATAATTCTTCCAACAGGATTGAAAACATTCAAAAAAGATTCACGCGATTTGCATTAAGGAAACTGAGATGGTCCGAAGATTTACCTAACTATAGGTCTAGATGTGCGTTAATTGATCTAAAAACTCTAGAAAGCCGAAGACAAACTCATAGCGTTCTTTTCATAAAGGACATACTCAATGGTAGGATTAAATCCCCGGATTTACTACTTCTCATGCCTCTTTATGTCCCAGAGAGATGCCTAAGAAATAAGAATGTTCTCTTATGTTTTCCGTATCATAGAACGAATTATGGTTTAAACGAACCCATAACCCGTTGTTCATTATTATTTAACTTAATTTATCATGAAGTCGATCTTCAAATGAATAGAAATATGTTTAAGGAAATTGTATTGAATATTTTTAGCAAAATTAATAATAATTAAATGTAGTCAAAAGATTATGTATCCATTGATGAAATGAATAAATAAATAAATAAATAAATAAAAGACTGGTTCTGACAGAGACTTTGAATTTGATATGGCACAAACGATATTTTTCAATTGTACTTCGAATTATTATATCTAGTGTGTATATTTTATTTAAGCGAGAGCGGAAAAAGCGGAGAATAAAATTTGATTTGTATGAAAAATGAGAAAATGAGAATTAATTTGTTTGTGTTTCTAAAATTTACATTCGTTGCAACGACTCATGATTTTTTTCCTCGAAGTCCGCAACTCATTTGGTTCGGATTGAAAACGTCACAAAATGTATGAAGTGCGGATGAGTTGCGTTTTCTATAATAGCATTTTTTTCGCACTACTTCACCGACATTCGTTCACTTTCTGGATTGCGTTTTCTCTAAGAGGAAAAATGCGGATGCGCACATTTTCCCTTCGCAGTCTGTCCGCCGGATTCCATAACGGCATGATTAGTTCAGAGACGACCAGGAGAACCTAGTTATTCTGAACACAATATAATAGAAAACTACCTTGCCCTAAGGTTGACAATTAAGGAACAAGAGAAGCAGAAAGATTGGTAAGTTATATAACGTCACTCACGAAATTAAGTAGGTAACATAAATCTGTCTGTGTCTCAATAAAAATCAACTCAAACGAGACTAATTATTTCTAGTTTTATAGTTTCCTTCAGAATATGATGCTCTGAAAAGCTCAGAATTAACTATTTCTTAAACCAGAAATGTTGCCAAAACTGAAGAATGGGGCGCTAACCTTATGGCTTGCACAGGACGCTAATTTATGTTGGACCGGCGACGATGTTCATGGTGTTCCGGACCAAAAAAATCTTGGCACCACTATGAGTTGGTCTTCAAGCCGAAGATTATTATGGAGCTATTCTAAGCCCCCATAAGCTGGAGCATTGGCATTCATGCGGTTGATATGGCTGAGCTAGTACCGTCGGATTGTTGCCTTCTAGACTGTATTCACATTTTGGTAGTAGGGTATTTTGGCTCGTAGAGTTCGCTGTTACATCTACTACTCCATTCACCTGCCTGGTAGAGGTAGACGTAGAATTTTCCTTTCGAAGACAGAGTTTTGTAAAGTATGTCTTGGTCTTTCGAACCATCAAGCCTTTACTACCACAAAATCTTAATTGTCGTCAATGTGAGATGCTGTGGAGATGTTTTGCCGTAGGTCGTGAGTGACGTAATGAATCTAGCTCTGCTGCATATATGGTATTTCATTTTGTCGTCATCAACCTGGGGATCTGCTTGTTTCGTCTATTCTTCAACCGCTGTGAAAGGTTTCAGAACGCGATTTCATCTGTATTTACAACTGTTCCCAGTGTAAATGGAAAGTGTGATGTGTGAAATGTATTGACCTCAAAAGCATTAATTTTGTGTTAGGTTATGACATCTCAGTGGACTGAAGTGATGTATGTATATGATTGGATATGACTGAATATCAAAGACGGACGACTCTCTATTGTGTTCGTTACTATATTAGTGTACACTAAGCATTTAAATACTCTTAAATTCCCCTTTACTGTATTTAATACACTCCACCTATAACTCAAACTTGAGCACTTCAAACCTCGACTTCTGCCAGAAGAGATTTAAAAAAACCGACAGAACGCCTCAATTCGAATAACATCCATCCACCAGAGCACATTCGTGATTGCTAGAGGAAGTCATGAAAAATAGTCGAGTTTTGCATATTTTCACCGAGTTACAGCCCTTACCAACCAATCCCATCCGCCCACTCAACCCAACCATGCCGCAAAATTCAATTTGGGACCGAAACACTTACCTATCGGTATCACGACATCATCTGAGTGTATTTTGTGAGCGCAAAGCTAAGTCAATTAATTTCCCTGTGCACGCCGTAAATGCGAAAAAAGGTCGCTGTAAGCTGGGCCCTGTCGTCCCAGTTGCCGCAGACATGGGCGCCACTCTGCGCCCGGGTGTGGGCCGTTTCCGAATAAAGAAAGACAAAGAGAGAGACTGGGCGACACGTACATAAACTTGTGAACGACCTTGTTGAGTGCGATACCTTAGCATTCCATACATCACTTCAGTCCACCGGGTCAGGTGGGCAGACAGTGAGGCGCCATCGGCCGAGGATGGCAGCTACCCAGCGCCCATGTGTGTGCGGAGGGACTTTAAAGGATCATAAATTTAGTTTAGGTTTCATTTTTTCATCCTCCACCCCAGCCAGAGCAGTGGGTTGCCCTCCAGTGGAAGACAAGTCGTCGACCCAGCCGCCAGTCGACGGGGGAAATCAGATGAATCAGCCGCAGCGTCGTGTTGGATGTGTGCCACTGACAGGCGGTGTGTTGACTCGGCGAAGACGGCGAGGAGCAACAGAGCCGTAGCTCCTTGTCGCCATTGACTGGCTGACACATCCATCAGTCAGTTCGGCGTGAAGCGACACCCGTGATGGCGGTGTGGAGCGAGATCAAGTGGGGATTCCGATGTGGCGACAAGCACCTTTCAGTGGAATCGAATGAATCAATTGCTGATGTCTGCACAGGGCACACAGATGTGTGTTCCGCCTCGGTTGATTCCCAAGCAGAATGGCCAGCAAGGCCAACAAACTGAATCTCAAGAGCCAGCCCGAGTTCATTAATTGCCTTCACCCCTGCGCTCGAGTCAGTGCCCCGGAATACCAGACATAGTCAATTAAATACCGTTTAAGCAAGCAGTTAAGCCTGACGTAGCAATGGGGCTAATCGCTCCCGTATATCAAATTCCCGTTCATCTCTGCAGCTGCCCGGATCATGGGTCTCCGGCTCTCCATGTGGGGTTCCGTTTCGAAGGCATTCGCCCCTCCGTCGGCCGTATCCTGGGGCTCTGGGGGTTGGGTGGTTTTTCCTGCTGATTGCCCCTATGTCTGCTATTCAATCAACCTGATGAAATATTTCCCATCAGTCAGTCCCCTCATCCTTGGGCCAGACGGAATGGAATGGCTAAGTGGGCTGCCGTGTGCCGTATTCAAATTGTGGACTGGGCGATGATGATCCGAGGCGACGACGTCCACAGGAAGCTCACCGGAACACATTCAGCCGACACCCGAAACAAGGCATCGATTGTTTGTTCTCAGATTTGCGGGCTAATGCCGCTCGATGGGTGGGCGGCTGTGCTGCGGTGTGCGTTCATATTTTGCTTAACCGGGGAATGCGGATCGATGGACCGTCAGAATCAAGCAGAACTTCTTTCTTTGGAAACTCTGCTGATGACCTGGTTAGGTGCGATCTGGCGATTCGCTCGGTAGTTGCGGCGACAAACAAACCATTCTCGAGTGAAAAACATTTCGGTGTGACAGCGATTGAAAGTTTAGACGTGAATCACCGACGGCATCAAGGTCCAGGACCCGGTGATGAATGGTGAGCCCACGACGAATACATCTTGTGATGGGAATGTTTTGACAGAGCTGTCCTGCAGTTGCATGCGTGACAGGTTTATGAGCGGATTCTCAAAACGGAAGGCATTGAGAGTAGATATATGAGAGCAAAGTCGGGCAGGTAACAGACAGAAGTAGGCATCACCAACCGGTAAGAATAGCATATTCTTCTTTACTAGGTTACCGAGTTCCACGGCGTAGCTGTCTGGTAGAAACGTGAACAAAGGTCGACGGTGTGGGCAACTGTCGGGAGCGACTTTTGTACCCACAACCCCCAACTGGGAGGCCAGGCCCATTTTTGTTACCCTTGGGCAAAGGGTCCGCATGACTCTGGTATCAGTAACCTCGCTGAGGTTGTGAGTGCCGCCTTTGACCCTATATGATAGGGTTCCTCCGCCGCCAGCTCTACTCCAAATCGCGACATGGCCTTGAAGGCAACCTTTTAAATCTGAGCTCCGAACATGTCAGAGTAGCTCTAAAAGGGGGAGCACCAGGTAGCTCTGGATGTCGCCGTTGGCTAATCTGATGACAAGCTCCTCCGCCGCCATCCGTAAAGAAGATGAGTCCTGATACAGACTTATCCACTCTTCCCCTCAATGACGTCCCACAGGGGTTGGGTACCCCATCTTCAGTCGAAGGTGCTCCACTCCCGGATTTCACCACGGGGAGGTGAGAGTAGGAGTTCATTGACAGAGGCTAAGTGCAGACGCCTGTGCCTGCATAAGTCGCTTGTCAACGCTTCGAAATCCTTTGTCCTTGGACTTTTAAATCGGGCTAGAAGACGGGATGAGAAAAGGCTTCTACGCCTGAAAAGAAAAGTCTCTCGCAACTGCCCAGCTCAAGGATATCTAAGAGTCTAGGGACAAGCGAAAAATACAGGAATTTTATAAAAAAAAAGTCAATAGCCTGGCCTGAGGCTTAGGGAAAGGCATCCAGGCTCCTCGAAATTGCGAGGATATTTTAGTTAAGGACATGCAGGTAATTGTGAATATTTTTAAGCAAGCCTCCTCCATCCCAACTCCAGTCGATGAATTCCCACTAAGCTTTGAAGAAGTCGGCACAGCTGTTAAAAGGCTGAAGAACAACAAATCCGCAGACTCAAATGGCTTACACATGACAGCTCTTGATAGCTGGTGACAATGTTCTGGTAGGGAGCCTGCACCAGATCATCTGCCGAATTTAGGAGAACGAACCCATTGTAACAACTGCAGAGGTACATCCTACTCAAAGTCGCTTACAAGATCATGTCCGATTTAGCACCAGTGGGTGTAGCCCTGCAGGCACAAATCAGACGACTGAACTGGACCGGCCACAGGGACCGAATAGCAAGAAGAGGAAGACCGACCGACCGTCTCTTATAGTCATCGATGAAAGGCTGCTATTTACAAGCTCAAACTGTTCGTGAATCGTCGACCTGAGAGGTATGTACGGCAGTTCGCATCAGCTTCTGTGCTAAAATACGGTTTCGTTGCAGTAGACAATCTTCTCTACTTTAGATTCACAAGTCAATGCTTCGAAAGAGGAATACCGGTATGAAGTGAGCGTCAAGATAGAAATGTCTCGATAGGGAACATTTGTTGTGAACGAGCCCTTATTTTTTTTGTTTGCTATGACATCTGTAAAAAATATTTAGTATACGTCAAGTCATTTAACAGACAAAATCATATTTTTTCATTGTGTTAAAAATGTAGAATTTTGTACCAGAAAGTGATGATTTGCGGAAAGCATTAATTTTTTGTTTTCATTTGAAGAAAAGTGCTGCAGAGTCGGATGCTTTTCGAGGCATATGGTGATCATGCTCTATCAGAAGCAACATGCAAAAGAGGTTTCAAGGTTTCCACGGTTCAGAAATAACGATTTTGATGCGAGGAATGAAGAACGTGGAAGACCACCAAAAAAGTTTGAAGACGCCGAAATGCACACGATATTGGATGGAGGTGACACTTTGAGTCAAAAGCAAATGGCTGCAATCTTAAATGTTGCACAACAATCAATTTCTGACCGTTTAAAAGCTATGGGAAAGATCCAAAAGTGTGGAAAATGCGTGCCACAAGAATTGAATGAAAGACAGATGGAAACCCGAAAAAACTTTTGTGAAATTTTGCTTCAAAGACACGTAAGAAAATCGGTTTTGCAACGGATTGTTACTGGCGATGAAAAATGAATTTATTTTAAGAATCCTAAACGGAAAAAGTCATGGGTTAATCCGGGACAACCATCAACATCGACTGCAAAACCAGATCGATTCGGCAAGAAGACAATGCTGTGTGTTTGGTGGGACCAGAAAGGTGTGGTGTACCACGAGATCCTAAAACCTGGTGAATACTGATCGCTACCGACAACAAATGATCAATTTGAACCATGCATTGATCTAGAAACGACCAGAATTGCACACAAAGCAAAACCGGTTCAGGGTACAATCAAAACACTTGGCTGGGAGCAGTTACCCCACCCGCCGTATTCACCAGACTTGGCTCCTTCCTACTACCATTTGTTTTTATCGATGGAACACGCATTGGCTGAGCAGCACTCTGATTACGACGAAGAAGTCGACAATTTTGTATCCGATTGGTTTGCTTTAAAAGACGAACAATTTTGTTGGCGTAGTATTCACAAATTGCCAGAAAGGTGGTCAAAATGTGTAGAAAACAATGGCCAATACTTTGAATAAAATGTTTTTACTTTCCCATTAATAATTAGTGTTTTATTTTCAAAAACTGCGCTCATTTCATACCGATATACCTGGTACACATCTCCCGCACACACATTTTCAATTCTTCGGAGTTGAAACCAAACGTCATCTTCACGTCTAAGACGTCAATGAAGCATACAACACTAGTGGCTAATGTAGGTAGGCTATGACTCTCCATAAACCGAAACGGAAACAGTGCCCTTTTATAAGATGATTCATTTTGAAGGCTGCCTGCAACATGTTCCAACAACGGAGTACGTTCTGCTTTGAATTGATTTCTCTTTATCTTTGGGCGCCATTCAAACCTGCTAATTAGCAGCATCAATTCAAATGTCAGACGCAAGGAAAAACTACACACACTTCTTTTCTCCTTGAGAACTGCTTCCTCCGCCATTAACGCACACATCCAAACGGAACCTCTTTGAGAACAACAACTCACTCCATTCGTCGATTTGTCCATTTGTCCATTCGACATGAGATAGCGGCCAGTGTCCGCGCACATTACATGCACAGCCACCCACCTTACGGCGTGATTACTCAATTTAATGGAAACAAATCGTATCTACCGAATCGTCCGGGTTGCACGGGTTATCGCCGGCACTGTGTAGTGCATCCCCATCCATCAAGCTAACACCGAGTGCAGGCTAATCCGTATCAAAATAATTATCACCACTGCAGATGCTTCGGGGTCTTATGACTGATTTTACGACAATTTTATCTGTTCATGTGCACGTCCGATCGGTCGGGCGGTGGCGGCGGACTGCTGGTGTGTCCAGTTCCCATCAGTATTGAATTTCCATTGAAGTCGGTCGAGTGATTCCAGATTAATTTTCCCTCCGTGCTGGCGCTGGTGCAGTGTTTGCGTGTCGCAAAGAGAAACACCCCGTGATTCGGTTTTTGAGTGTGCAATTCATTGGATATTGCTTTGGGGGCGGACTGCAACGATTAAGTAAAAGTGAGTACTAAACGTGTGTGTTTTATGAACGGTTGAAGGGATGTTAGTTTTCGCTAGAAAGTGTTTGTGTGAAAGTGTGTGCCCTGACACCTCAACGTGGTGCGGCCGGAGTTATGGCATGAAGGCAAGAGGATCTGGTAACTGAGTGGCGTCGCAATCTCCATCGCGAGTGTTTTTCATAGAAATACGCCAATTATGCATTTAGCTTGCTTTTCTGTACAGTCTCAGGTGGTTCCGGGAAAGTTGCACAATTGTTTTCTGTGAAATCACTTATTTGATGAAGAATTGAGTTCTCTCTGACAATTCATCTGGTTGCACAGTTGACTGCCAACAGGCGCGCGAAGGATGAGCGAGTGTTGAACTGCAAGGTACGTTGGAACTTGTAGAGGGGTCTTAAATCCACTTGACTATAAGCATAGGTACAGCTTTCGTTAAACTAAATTCGTTTGAAGGTGCACCGCAAATAGGCATCGTTTCTTAAGAAAGCCTCGGGACATTGAACAGCGTCTGAATTGTTTGAGTTATCTGGATGCCTCCACCCTTTCTCACTTTCTTCTCGTTCTTGTAAGTTCTTAGAAATTTCTGAAAGTTTTCAAAAATAATGAGTGTATAGCTCTATCCGATAAGACACACGTAATTACAAGCTTTAATTTTTAAGCGTGTACATTTTAATCCGCAAAAATGACATGCAACTTAAAAATGTGATTACAATTTTTATTTAAGGTGATGTCGTAGGTTCGATCCCTGGTCTGTACGACAAAAATAATTTTCATGGTCGCACCTCTTTCGAGTCACTGACAATGCTCAAAGAGTATTCCTGTCCAGAAGTAGCTTCTCAAACTTGACCGTTCGGAGTCGGCATAAAACTGAAGGTCCCTTGCACTCGTGAGAGAACAATAGGACGCATAACACGAGTGGGTGTTGAGAAGTTAGGCCCTGGCCCTCTAAGGGTAGCAGCGCCACACATATTATTATTACTAGAGATCACTTCATGTGCATCTTAACCGCAACTGCGCTTTAAGGGCTTGGTAAGGAGGTTCATATGGAACCAATTTTGAGCATATTGGCGGGTATCTCGTTACACGTGTAATGTGGTCTTCCAATGATGCAATTGAAACTATCTTGTCGGCACGACGTCTTCCTATAAACAAATGGTTTCGTCATCATTTTCTGACCCGCATGATCCACTAAATGACACTCGGTGGTAGGGATCTCCAGGCCACTCGATCCCACCCATCGACTAATCATTGGTGCCTCCCAAACCATCATGATTTAAGTCAGGTTTTAAGCTTGGTTTAACCACCTCATTCCGAGTCTGCCAAATGGTCACATTCCTGATGTAGTCGCATTTAAGGAACCTTTCGGAACATGTTATGTTGGGGACATTCGTGCCAAGTGTCCACACAACCGAAGCAATTCTCTTTCCGTTCGGAGAAGTAGCTGCTCGACATTGAATCACTCGCCTATGCCTGGATTCTCACCCTATCCCGGCGAGTAACTCCCCCAACAGCACGAAGAAATCTCATCTCGGCAGATTCCAGATTCCAATCTTCCAAGCAAGTTCAATATTGGTTCAGCTTGGCCAATCCTGCAGACAAGCTCAGGTGCTCCTTCCATGCATCTTTTTTACGAGCAAAAAAGACCCGAGTTACTTGAACTTCTCTACCTGCTTTATTGGACTCGACTTTCATGTAGAGCCCCTTTAGCCCTTATAGTCAAAGCAATCACTTTTGTCCATCTGGAAAAAATACCCCCGTTTGCCAATCGCAGACCGTCTAAATGATATGAAGGAGCTCCCCTTCTTATCCATCGCCTTAGCCATTTCTAGCTGTTGGACTATTCTCTGTCCGACTCAAGACTTTAAGACTGCCGCCCTCCGTGCCATCCATAGTTTAAATTTGAAAAATCGATGTTCAAAATCGGATCCACTAGACCTATCTTCCTGGAACCATATATCCTAGCTCATCTCGGCTATTAAGAATGGAAATATTTTCTTTGTGTGGCGCTACAGTCCGGGCTGGACCTGGGCCTCAACAAAGAAGCCTCGTACCGCGTATTGTTCTCTCACGAGTGGAAGGGTGGAGTGGACCTTTATGTCGACTCCGAACGGCCAAGTTTGGGAAGCTCTCTCAAGAGAAGAGATAACCTCTGAGCATTGTCAGTGACTCGAAAGAAGTGGGCTCGTGAAAATTGTTTTTGTCGTACAGACCTGCGATCGAAAGTTCGGCGTCAAGGTTGGGGTCGACCTACATCCCCACAACGCCACGGGCCACCACACTGAAAAAGTAACCAGTAAAATCTTCAACTAGGCCGTTATAAGGATGATGGTCACGGTTGTTTGGACATCTAGAACTAAAGATGATGTGGCAGACACACTTCTAATTATTCAAACAACATGAGCTATTTCAGCAACTTTTGGGGGCGTATGGCATGTCCTTCCATTAGACAGTGTTTTGCAATGGCACTAAGCACTGCAATTTCTTGGGGGGCTTATAGGTCGGCTCAGGCCAGATTATCTTGGAGGCTAGATATGCCGAGTCGTCCATTTACCACATGAGTGTTGATTACCTAGGTTGTTGGCTAGATTCGTGCTTGGGTGTGCACCATGTCTGGTAAGTTTGTCCACTCTGAAGTTTATTTCAAGCCAGCGTTTAGTCATCCCATTAGGAGTTCAGTGGTGTTGGGCTTACTGACCGTCTGAATGTGTGTGCAAGACGAAGGTCTGAAAAGCATCAATCTTCTTCTTCGCTTGCCCCTTGATTTCATCTGACAACGTTTTTTATCCGCTTTTCGATCCGTGTCTGTGAATACGTGTGAGCTCTTGAGAACAACTGTTCACGCATTAAAATAATTAAGCTCCTGTTTTTAGGAGTTTCTGTCTATGTTCTCTCTGTCTGTAAATTCTTAGGACTAGCTTAAATAACTTATCACTTACTTAAATTTAAAAAGTTATTCCTAACCTACTGACCCTCCTCGGGTACTGTAATCTGATCTTATAATATGTAATTGTGCCTTTTTGCTTACACTATGTTTTTTTCTTAGTCTTGACAGACAAATGATTATTAAATTTCGAATTACCAAGACAACTTCGAAAAACAAGACAACCAAATTAAAAATCGCTAGACTCACTTAAAGTAAAAAAGGCTTTTAACCAACTTAACTATGCCTATTGAGACAAACGCGTGCATCCTGTACATATACGTATGCTATGCTATCTTCTACACGCCGTGGTGCAACTTTTTTTGGATAATTTTTTGGAAGTTGGCCACCATTGTGAACAGCGGAGGCCGAGATCTCTTCCGATGAAATCACCAGTAAAAGTGAGTCGTTTCTCCCCTGTTTGGCGTACAACATGGTAGATAATAGGACATCCTTCCTCATCCTGTATCAGGCCAATGGTATCGAGATAGAGGAATGCACAGAATCGCATTCTTTCATGTCACATGGTATTAGGCCAGTAAGCCGCAAAGATTAGGCTGTTGGTAGAAGCCATAGATCGTGCAGTATGACTTCTCATCAGCTTGATAGTAAATTTATCTATCCTGTTCAAGTTTGCTTCATTGTGGAGGACCTCGTTGGTATAAAACTTCTTGTATTCAGATTCGGGTGTACGATACAGATGGAGACATTTCCGAAGACATTATCTATCGAACAACCTCGTCTTTTCCATCTGGGAAGGACTACTCTAATTGGCCGTATGAGGACATGTAGAAATTTTGTGTATATTATCTATAAAATGTACAGGTATTGTAGAGACACTTTGAAATAAGCAGTTTCTTTGCTGATTTTCCTTGCAAATATGTGATGCATGTTACTTCTAAATTTTGGCAACTAATTGTTTGAGATAGTTTTAATTTCAATTTCTGGGCATTGCTCTCAACAATTACGATTTTTTTTTGTTTTATGAATGAATGCTATAAAATTGATTTAATGTCTCCCGTATGAATAAACAATATATAACATTAATGGATTAAATTGAAAAATATTGCTGCTGTATTACGTGGCATTACGTGTTTATTCACACAATCCTATTCCTAAGAACGCGAAATCGTGTGATGTTGGCCACGACCGTGTCTGTCTAATTGGTCTTCGAAGTGTGACAAGATGAATGCTTCAATAACGAATAAGAATCTGTTTGCAATTTTGTCGATCAACAAGCCCTTGACTCTTCAAACAGTTCTTTAATTTTTCATCGCGTCTACTCAGCGATTCCAAATATGAGATATACATACATAAATCTTGATGGGATCCGCCCGGTTCTGACTATGACTTGGTTCAAAGGCGATCAGCTATCCCTGTACACACCTGAGCTGACATTGAAGACAGCAGAATAAGACCTCTCTTGACTGATTACAGGCGTATTTAATATTATTGTATACATAAATAGAATAATTCACAACAACCGCAAGTAGAACATTAAATTCCTAGTTATGAAAAATTAGTTATCATCATAGCATCAGTTGGTGATGGCCGTGCCAAAATGGGTTAACAAAACGTTAAAAACAAAATATGAAAATACGATTGTTTCGGTAGTCGTAGAGATGGAGCCCAGCTTATTTGCTTAGTAATTTTGTTGTCAATTTCGAGTAATCACTGGTTTGGTTGTTCTTCATCTTTGTGACGCTCTACTGACTCTACAGTCAAGTTTCTCCAGCCAGCGGGATCCCTGGCTAGTTTGAACTTATGTGCACCACCTTCGACCCTGATGCCTGTGAAACGTCCCATTGACGACTTGGTGCCTACGTCCATCCACAACAGTGTCTGTCGCTTCAGGAAGATAGGGTCTCTGTAGTTAACCTGTGAGTTTTGTTCTATCTTTCGAAAAATTACTTTTAAAAAAGTCACATGACAGCGGCCACAACCGAAGAGGTTCTCTCTTCTTCTTCTGCATCAGCAAGCGATACATTTTCAACCCGATTCAAATAAATGAAATAGTCTATGGCACACATTCGTTACTGCCAACAATAGGATTCTCTGTCAATTCAGTGGAACCCGACAACCAGTCAATGCAATAGAATCAACCCACAAAAAGCGCCAATTGTTGATTCGCTTTCAATGCGACGCTCGCAATAGCGCGTTTATAACACGTGAACAATGGCACACTAGTCACTAACCACTGCGGCAGGAGCAGTCAGACATCATGCCAAGGGCAAGCAAGTTATTGTTGTGCATTTATGCGTTCAAATCAACGTTGAAATGAAAACAATGCAATTCCTAAACACAATAAATATTTCGACAACAGCGCTTCAGAACAAAAAGAGAAATCAAGCTGTGCAATGTTATTTTTGAGACCCATTCAGCTGTGAGCTAATCCCTGGACTGCATTGGGAAATGCGATCAATTAAACAAACTTTAATTTGACGACGTGTTGGGGTTGAATTATTTCTGGCATTGAACTTGTCAGCTTGTCACAAACAAGTAAATATTAATGGAGCTTAATCTCTTGGCTTGAGGAAAATTGCGAATAATATGGCTAGTCACACTTGGGTGAGAGTAGACCCGATTTGTTCTCACACGCAAATCCCATTCCAAAGTAGTTTTGAAAAAGCAGAGGAGTTGAATGTACTAATGTTTCTTAGTTCCCACTTATTATTAAAATGTTAGTCGTCTAGGTGGTTTTCTGCGGGCGGAGAGAGCATTGGAACTGCGTGGAAGGTTTGCAATAGTTTTTTCCTCGTCATCATCTCTGCAGCTTCTGCACAAGTCATTGTAGATGAGGACTAATGTGGAGGCGTGGGTATTAATGTCCGGTTCTAATGCCGATTTGATGTTGTGTCTAATTAATCTGAACATGCTGGTTGGGCATTTAGGATCGATGGTAGGCCATATCTGTTTTCTAAGGAAGCATTAAGTGCTAGAATTCTAGATCTAAATTTTGTGTGTGTAAGCGTTTCAAGCCTCGGTAGATGTTGTACGTTGGCATAGAAGGCAGATTGCTGAAATACTTGGCCATTTCGTTGGCAGGTGATAATTCAGGAAAGTCTTTGCCAAGACTTGACAGCACACTGAGATTGGATGCCTGTCCGAACAGAGGACGATATCTCTGCTTCAGATTCCTCGACAGTGCTCGCTTAATCACTAGAGTTTCTGTCTAGAAAACGTTACAGTCATGTGGTAGTTAGAAAAGAAATAAGAATTAAATCAGACCACCATGTGGCCAAAGCATTACAATCGACAGCTACAGTCAAGGAGTTTGTCTACCTCGAAGCCGACGTGAACTCCACGAATGACATTGTAGTGGAGATCCGACGTAGAATCACCCTTGCCAACCGATGCTATTTCGGTTTGTGAAAACAACTGGGCTCGTAGGACCAAAATCATCCTCTACAAAACTCCTATCTTGCCAGTCCTGCTTTATGGAGCCAAAAGCTAGATGCTAAGCAAAACTGCAAAACTGATTCTTGGTGCCCTTGAAAGATAAATTCTACGTCGGAACTCTAGTAGCTGTTCAATTATGTGGATAAAGTGCGGAAGGCCAAAATCCGTCGACTATAATGGCTCGGCCACATCGAGCGAATGGACAACAACGCTCCAGCAAAGAGGGTCTTCGAATCCGAGCCTCCTTGTTCGAGAAGGAGAGGAAAACCCAACCTCTGGTATAGAGAACAAGTCATCGCGGATGTAAGACAGCGTGGTTTTGATGACTGGAAGCAGCGCGTCGTGGACCGTCGCCGATGGAAGGCAGCAAGTACTCAGGCTCGGTTCCTTCATATGTCGTCGGCCTGATAAGTAAATTAGAGTAAATGTTGCCCTCAGGGCGGGGTACTTACTTTCCTCTTGTGGTCTGTATTTCAAGCAGAGATATTCGCAATTGAACTTTGCCCCAGAGAAAATACCTATAGACATAGCTATTACTAACAAGTGCATCTGTATTATCTCGACAGCAAAGCTGCTGTTCTATTTCCCTCAAAAGCTACAAACTCACCTCTAAACTATTGTGGGACTGCCTACAACTGTTACACCAGCTGGCCAACACAAACAGAATACATCTCATTGGGATACCAGATCACAGCGGCCATATAGGAAACAAAAGAACCGACCTACTAGGCAGAAAAGGATTCGCATCTCCATTCATGATGCAACGACCATTCTGCGGCGTACGCATCAGCACCGCCCAGAGCTATGCATAATTGACATTGCCAACTATTACTGAATGCACACGAAATGTAACACTCGGACCGAGTAGAACGCTCGCACGCACAGCTCCCTAAACTCACAATAAGTCAGAATCGTTTAACGACAGCATTCCTTGCTCAGTAAACATCTAAAAACCATATGCCTACACCAGACACACCTGACGTATGTGTAACGAGGACAAAGAAACTGCGGAACACACCCTGTGTCACTGTAACTGCCTAGTCAGGACCCGGAATCGACACCTAAGCGTACACTACCTTGAAACGGACAAAATTGCCGCCAGTTCACTCAAAACTATCCCAAGTCTTATAACGAACTCAGGCTTCTTACGTGAACTCTTAATGGGAAAATCACGCAGGCGATCCCTTCCCAGCCCTTCCAATAATCTAAATTCTAGAATAGACAATCGCTCCCACACCATCTCCCGTATTCCATCATTCTGTGCAAACTTGGATCATCTAGCAACGAATGTTCAGACTTCCAGTGAGATCTGGAGGAATGCTGGTCGTCGGTGATTTCAGGCAAGGACCTATAACCAATCTGAATAATGGAGTGTCCGGAGCGACCTTCCTTCTACATATATAGCGATTTCCATGTTATTGCCGTACTAACCGCAGCCTGTTTGTTTCTCCGGATCCGGATCATGTTCAGAGCGTCGGAAGGGGTTTATCTTAGTGCCCCACTGACACATAGACACCGCCATCCAGTGACCAGTGACATGCAATTGATATTTTTGTATAGAACTCTCCACCGAATCGCGGATTGACACCAAAGCCACCATCTCTAGCCCCTTTGTCTGGTTCGAAGAAGGTGGTCTGCAAAATGTCCCTAATAGTGAATATATATGGCTTGTTGGCAAAGGCCCAGGTGCACCCTGGAATGTAGCGCCATTAGAAGAAGAAAAAGTGAGAAAGGGCGCAAAAGTAACACCTGCATATTCAAAAACCCTGCGCCCTGTCTATTCTATCGTCGGTACAAGCTCATTTACTTACTTACTTACTCGTCAGGCCGTCGATCCATGAAGGGTCCTAGGTTAATGCATTGCTGCCTGGGAACACTACTTCCAGTCATCGAGACCAAGCTGTCTTGCATACCCGATTACTTGGTATCTATACTGGGGATATGGTCTTCCTCTCCTTCTCGAACCAGGAGGCTCGGACTTGAACACCCTCTTAGCTGGACCATTGGTGTCCTTGCGCTCGATGTGGCCGAGCTAGTGCAGTCGACAGATTTTTGCCTTCCGGGCTACATCCACATCAGCTCATTTACTGCTACGTTACACAACTATTGAAGCAAAACGACGGCACAGTATTCATGAGCTAACATGGTTTCCAAGCTTCGCCTTCCTTATCGTCAGAGAATAGGCTGGGGCAATAGATGCATCTAACCTCTGGCTGCTTACATCTGTCAAGGACTGAATCTGAACTAGTGTGATTGAACACATCTCACAATCGCGCACCGTCCAACGTAGCGAGATCCGTCTTGCCGTTGATGACCCTAAGAAAGGGTAACATTTCTTTAAACGTGGCCCTACTTCTTGTCGTGTGAACGACACAAGGTCTGACCCAGACATCAACGACTTCAAGGCTGACTGGCTCCTTGACCCGATCTCGAAAGCAGATACAAGACTGATTCTCTGATGAGTCTGTTTGATCTATGCAAGGAGCAACAAAGGTAGAACTCGGTGTGTACACATTTCAAGAGAACGGTCTGTCAGTTCAGTCCGCACAAAATTCCCTTATTCCTGGAAAATAGAGCCACCGCCACTATCGCCCATTGTCTCAGTTACGGTCCAGATCACTCAATTTCCCTTTAAACACGCTCGATATCTCCAATCTCCCATCTCCAACGATGAATGCCTCAAATGGAAATTCCCCCCAAAAAAAAATTGCCCGCCCGACTTGAGATGAAAATCAAAATTCTCGACAAGTTCATGATAGTCAACAATGCTTACAGCATCCAATCACCAGCAGTCCGTGTCGCTCGCTCCGAGCATCCATCAACACTGTGCACATATTTCACGGCACTCCATCAAACTACAATCAAACAAAATGAAGTCATTAAGGAACGACCTACAATATCTCTTCCACTTTAAAGATACATTTTACATTTCATTCAGACGACGAGAGTGATGACGACGACAACGTCACAACAAACGAGAGAATGGGAACGAGAAACGTTCGGGCAGAACGGCACGGAATTTATGCCCCAGTAGCTTGGTCATTAATCTCCATGAATCTCTGGCGTTGATCTTCTGCCCCCGCTCCGCGCACAGAAACCTTCAATTTCTCAGTAATTGCACATCACACTGGCCGAAAATGTACAACAATTGAAACATTTAATTAATACCAACCCTAACTGGGCACAGTCTGCTCCGCAGTCGACGCCCACCCACCCACAGACGCGGCGCTCCCTCCTTCCAGACGACTGACTCGCCGTCACAATAACGATCAGGAGAATAATGGCTTACCATGTAATTACTGTCTATCTGTAAAAATGAATAGAATGCTTAATCGCTTAGAAATCAGAGGACACCAATAATAAATTACTGCTGGTGTTGGCTTTCATTGGAGCCCCAGACGGCACCCGCATCACCATCGCGCCCGGCACAGCCGTAATCCTTTCCGGAGCGTCCTCGCTCGGTGTCCGTCTCTCGGCGGTGAACTCAGGGATTCCAACTTTGAAGCAACCTTAACGAAAGTGTTAATTAGACAATTCTTCGTTTGGGTTATCTGCTCAATCTGTTTTTCTGGAAAAACTTTTCCCCCGCCAGAGTCTCACGCTGTCGCTCACGATTTCGAAAAGTTACTCCTTCTGCTCGCTGCGGAGGCAGACCCTTCCCGGTGCGTTCGGTTGCCTCCACCGTCTGCCACGGGGTGTGTGTATACCTGTTAGGGGCGGGGAAGGAATGGACGGATGGAGTTTCTTAAGGATCTTGTATATTTTTTCTCTTTTGTTTCCCTGCCCTAATCGGGCGAATGAATGTGTCAAGCTGATCTCTCGGCCCGATGGAAGCACAGCAAATTCCCCCCCGAAATCCGATCCAAATCAGGAAACATCCAAGTCGGGTGGGGGTTCGGCGAGAGAGGAGGTAATTTACCCGTGATAAGAACTTTTCATCCCGAGAGAGATTGGGGAATTGCAGCGTTTCCGAATAAAATATTCTCACAATCAATTGAATTGGAATTCTTATCAGTGAGTCGCAAGTCGCAAGCCACTGTCTGGTGGGGTGGGCGGTTGTGTGCGAGAGTGAACTTTTTTCCGTTTGCCTTCGCTCCATCTTCGGTGTATCACTTTATTTTATGACTCCGCTTCCGATGACAGAGGGGGCGAGGTGAGTTAATTTAAGTAATTGCGATTGTTCGAATTTTATTGAGGCATTTGCCGGAGACGGCGCTCGGGCGGAGCGATGTGCGCTGATGGTCTCAATGGAGTGCTTGGGCTTCTGCATTTGACTGAAGCGATTGAAATGACACGGGAATTTGTGAGTAGTGCGAGGCAATTGATTGGACGACGTTTGGTGGGATGGCGATAAAATCGTTTTACCCACTTAGCAGGTGGCGCCTGGAATTGGGTGGAGACGCTTGTTAGAGGGTTGTTGAGCGGGTGATTTGCCATGGAGGACTTTAAAGAAAATGCGCTCGATAAAAAATAAATGTTTGCAGAGCGAATCCAATTGAATGCAGTGCTGGAGGCAAGCGCACGGGAAACGTCGTCTTCAATCAAGGAGGTGCTCTATCACTTTTGTCTCTTCTCCTTTTTACTGAAAAGCATGACGAAGTCTTACTTATAAGCAGATCATTTCCCTCTACAGCCAGGGTGTCCAACTTGCACACAACACTGGCATATCTGCAGAAACAGCCCTCACTTCCCTCATAGGGACCATTGAAGAATTCACCCTCGCAGCATTTCTTGACAACGAATGTGCCTTTAACAACTGTGAACTTAATTTTTTTGTCTGGTTCACGGTTAACGATTTTTCGATGGAAGAGTCGCTATCAGCTCCTGACCAGCGGAGTAACTCCGTCTAATTTTGAAGATGCTACAGAGGAACCCCACAAGGTGGATGCAAATCAGTTCAATGTTTCTCGATATTTGGAACGTTTTCATGTGGCATCTTCGTAGTTTGCCGTCACAGGTCTTCATAACAAAAACCTTCTCACTTGGTGTAGCTTATTGAGGCATTGCCTGCCGCTGCCCGTACATTTTTTCTTTCGTTTCCAGCACTTAGCTTGAACTTTCATCCCATGTTTCATTAATAGTTTCTCGGTCAGGGTACAGATTCCAGATTTTGTTAAGGTGGTGATACACCCCGCAGTGGCCAGTGAGAAAGCTCGTTACCAATTGCATGATTTCCTTGTCGACCCTCATTGGTCTGTGTTCTTGTCTTTGGTCTTGATTAGTGTTTCGTGATGGCCTGTGGCGTTGTAAGTTCTTGCGTCGACCACAACCTCCACGTCATAGGTTCGATCTCTGCTCTATACGAATTGCGCGACCCAACTCTTTCGTGCCACTGACAATGTTCAAAGAGTACTTTTGTCTAGAAGCAGCTTCTCAAACTTGGCCGTTCGGAGGTATAAAACTGTCTGTCCTTTACCCCTTGTGATAGTACAATAGCACACACAACACTTGGCTGGATGACGCATTTAGTCGAGTGCCTGCCCATGGTTATAGGGGTCCCAGGTTAGATTCCCACTGAATGCAGGGGTTAATATGATTCTATCCGGTTACACCCAACTCTTTTTTTACACGGTTTCTTTTTACACGGATTTGAATTTACACGGTTGAAAAAAAATAATTTTTTTGTAAATATTTTTAATCTATTACGGTTTGAAAATCACTGTCTTGTCTTGTTTGGCACTTGGCACTTGCCGGTTCATTGGAGGGCGAATAAAAAGGCCTGGATGACAGCAGGTATATTCACGGAATGGTTTGAAGAATGCTTTGTTCCTGAAGTTAAAATATGTATGGAACAGAAATGTCTTGATTTTAAAGTGCTTTTGCTCATAGATAATGCGCCAAGTCATCCCGTTTTAGAGCATCCAAATGTTCAAGTAATATTTTTGCCACCTAATACTACTTTCTTGATTCAACCATTAGATCAGGGTATAATTGCTACATTTAAGCTTTATTATATTCAACGAGCATTCCAACATATTTAAGATGCAGTAGAGCAGGACAACCTTACGATCGTTGATGCATGGAAAAAATATTCTTTTTTGGATTGCATTACATATGCTTCAATGGCCAAAGAAAAATTAAGGGTATCAACATTAAATTCCTGCTGGAAAGCACTTTGGCCAGAATGCGTCAAGAGTGGTACCTCAGTGCCGCAAGCATCGATGGAGACTTCTGAAATTATAGCCTTGGCACACGAAATCGGAGGAGAAGGATTTGAGGACCTACAAATTGAAGATGTCGACCAATTAATGATAGATAAACCTCTAGATGATGATTGTCTGATTCAATTAATAACAGATGACGGAAAAACTGAGAACCATGTTAGCGATTACGACGAAGAGACCGAAATATGCCAACTAACTGCTAGTTTAATAGATGACGGTCTATCATTTGGTAAAAGTATGGTGAATCATTTCTTAAAAAATGATCCTTATATGCAACGTGCCCTGAAATTCGAACGAGATATTAATAATTGTATTGCTGGGTATAAAGACTTGTATAAAGAATTTAAAAAACCAAAAGTTCAACTTTCTATAAAAGATTTTTTAATAAAAAAATCGACGGCGCAAGACCTTTCGGAAAGTAGTCCGACAGTTCAAAACTCTATTACCGGACGAAAGTCACCATTGGATAATTTGATGGAAATCTCCAGTGATGATACCGATTTTAGTCCAGTTCGTCGCAAACAATTGCGCTTGTTATCAAGTAGCGACGAATAATTATGTAGCTATGTAAATATATTTTCTTTATTTCTATTCTAATTTTTTTGTTCTTAATTCTGGATTAACATATTTCTTTTGTTTTTTTTGCTTGCTTTACCAATTTTTCATCTGTATGAATTATATATTTTAAGTTTTAATGTATGTACAATAAAATGCCACATTCGCATACAATTTTTTTTACACGGTTTTTCGAAGTAAATATAGTTTTTTATTTCAACTTACACGGTTTTCAGATGACATGGAACGTATCCCCCACTTTACTATAGAAAACGCCTTTTTTTACACGGTTTTTTTTTACACGGATTTCTGAGGAACGTATCTACAGTGTAAAAAAAGAGTTGGGTGTATTATAATCTGCTGTTGGAATCTGAGTGTGACAATGGAGCAACAATGGTCTAAGTATGCTGGCAGCCTAGTAATCTAACCTTAGGACTTAGTCGGCTCTCTGGGTTTATTACCCGGTCTGGGAATAAATGTATCCCCAGTTAGAGCCGGCACCAGTAGTAAAGTTGACAATTGTAGTAGATGGATGTCAGTTGATTTTGCATATTATAGGTCTCCTTCGTATAACGCAGTCAAGAAAATTGTGCGTTATGATTCGCATTATAGAAGACTTAACATTCATATTCAATCTTAGGGCTATGTATGTTCCAATAAGCTTTACCAAAATAGAATAGGTACTAAATTACAGATTTATGTACATTTCAACTCAAAATCCAAACATCCATAATTTATTTAAAATAATTAAAAAAATAATCGAAAAGCATGCACTGTTTTTTGTTAAATCGATGTTATATCAGGAACGTTATACGAGGGAGACCTGTACTTTTCTTCTAACCATTTGATACATGTTTTCAAGCAATCATTTGGTCCTTTGAAATTGCTGACAACTCCGTCTTCACTTTCCTCTTCGTTGATGTCGATCATTGCCTTTCTTTCAAATTGTTGTATAAAGTAGTAAAATTATTAATTTCATTTGTTTTTTTGAGGAATCAATAAACTTCTAGTGATGATTCGTGTCTTAACAAAGGAGCCTGGGAAATTTACTCAAAACAACATTGTGGGTGGTGGCCGCAACCTCGACGTCTTAGGTTCGATTGGTCTGGTCTGGTCAGAGCGACAAAAATAATTTTCACTATCGCACCTCTTTTCATGTCACTGACAATGCTCAAGCATTACCTGTCTAGAAAAAACTTCTCAAACGTGACCGTTCGGAGTCCGCATAAAATTGTAGGTCCCTTCCGTCCGTGAGAGAACAATAGCACGCACAACACGAGTGGCTGCTTTAAGCTAGGCATTGGCCCTACACGGGCTGTAGCCCCACCAGTATTATATTGTTAAGTGTGACTTCCCGGTCCGTCATGTAGGTAGTTTTTTTTCAGGGGGTAGGTCCATTGCACCACTTAGGTACTTTATGTTGATAAGAGTGGCCTTGATTGTGACAGTCAACCAGTTTTGTCTACGAATTTTACCAGTGCGTTGACCGGTATTTTGCTTATCTTGTTTAGAATAGGCTTTCATAGGTGTGGCAAGAGCGTAGCAGTCACAGAGGATGTGTTGGATGCTTTCCTCCTCATCTTCGTCTAGGCAGCTTCAAGTCATTAGAAAACAGACCTAGTCTTTTTGCGTGGGGACCTTATGGCAATGTCCGGTAATTATTCCCACTTCAGTACTAATTTTTGATCTCTGATGAGGCCAGCTTTCTTTTGAAGTTCGACAAGCTATATCTGTTAACCAGCTGGCATATATTTTCTGTACGTAGAGGTTAGTGAGATGTAATTTGAAATCAGTTTTATCGGTATCTATTAGAGATGGGTCAGCTCAACTTAATAAATCGAGTCAACCCTAGTTACGTCTAAACCGAGTTGAACGGAGTTAGTGTATCAAAAATGGATCAAATAAATGAACATTTAACATCAAATCTGCGGTTTATGGACTCAGGTTGGCCATCTCCAAATTTAACATCATAATTGCACTCGGTGTGGTGTGAATACACAGTACGCTTTGGTTGGTTAAGACAAAGAGACCGAGTTGCACCGACTTCTGTTTCTTATGCGATGCGTAGGGACGGGGCCATTTGTGATGTGGTCCGCTGTCTACCAGTCTCCCTGGTATTTTCTAGTTTTTTTTCTTTTCTATGATATCTCAAACAGTGTCTCCCACAGTGGCACCATTAAATATGAGTCCCGTAGCTTGACTGCACGAGCAAGACTCAAAGAGTACCTTTAAAATTTGACATTTTTATCAAAAACCTTTATTGGAGTTATTTATATTTTTAACCACTTCTGGAACCTATAAATAATTGAACGTGTGGTAACACTGATTTCAAACCAATTGAATTGATGTATTTATTCCGATAGTGTTCCAAGCTAAATCGAGTTTGAATTGAGTGTCTGTTACAGAGTTACAGGAATACACCTACTTGGAATTGGGTGAAACAGAGTTGGTCAACACGAGTCGCAACTCGGTTCGCTTCAATTCCAACTCGGGTCAACTCAAGTTAAGAAAGTTTCGAGGTGGCACATCTCTAGTACCTATGTCACAAGAGATTCCATCATCTGGCGATCTGGTGGCTCGCATTTCTTTAAAAACTGCTCACAGTTTACTTGATTGTAAGCTAGTAATATAATATAGTAAAATAATATAGATGGCGCTACGGCCCGTATAGGGCCAGGGCCTAACTTTCGCAACAACCTATCGCGCTGTGCGTGCTATAGTGGCACCTACAGATGTATGCCGACTCCGAATGGCCAAGTTTGAGAAGCCTTTTCTAGACAGAAGAACTCTTTGAGCATTGTCAGTGACTCGAAAGAGGTGGGGCCGTGAAAATGTGTGTGGTAGTTCAGACCAGGAATCGACCCGAGACGTAGAGGTTCAATTGCATAGAGGTCGACGCACATACCCACAAGGCCACAGGCCACCAAGTAAGCCAGTAAGCTAGTTTAAATTATTAATGATATCAAGAATAGCTTCGATGCGAGTATCGTTTATAAAGCAAGAGAGCTTTGTGGACCAGAGGTGTCCTTAAAAACAGTTCAGAGCAAGCTTGGAATGTGAGTATTGGTGTCTAGAGCTTCGTCTTTCGTCTGTAGAAGCAGAACATTTCACCAATTCTGCATGTACCCAGGTAGTAAAAATAGGGTAACAAGCCACAACATGACACCGAATACAAATGTGGTTGCATAACAACGTTCAGAAAAAAATAAAAAAAAGTGAAGTGCACTGTTTTCCACCGTCTGCTTACTAATCTGTGGGCAGATGTAGAATTCTGTGTCAAGCCACAAGCTTTATTAACGAACTTCTTCCATAACAGCGGCTCTAAGTCGAACTTGATGCACCCACTGGTGTGCGATCAGTGTTCCTTGCATTATTCTATTGCATCGTAGGCTGGCATCCATAGAACCTACAAATGAGTAAAAGATTGAATTGTCACACGACATTATTCAGCGCCTACCAATTTGGCAGCTAACTTCAGACTTTTACCCTTGAAATCTTCAACCTTGCAATTCATGCCAAATTGTTCTGAAAACGTTCACTCTGCTCTAGCCTCACACGACATGTGTAATTTGTACATCGAGTTCCGGTCTTCACAATCCTCCTCCCCCCAACAGGCACTCTTGGTGTCGCTTCAAACCTCCTCACAGCTGATGGTCACCTGAAGGTTGATGCATTCCCATGCACCGCGTTTAAAGTTCCTAAAATGCCCCACACTCAAGATCCCCCTCCAGGTTTTAACCCGCTCATTTCGCAAAACTGCTCACACTCCTTTCGTGTGCAACAATTCAAACGCGCATAATTTCACTGCCAACGTCTTGAAGGTCAATAGCGCGACACCGACAGCCTCCTGCCACGCACTTGACGTCACAACTCAAGAGACCAGTCCTTGTAGTCTGCAGTGCGTTGCAACACATAGCAGCTCCTTCAAGCACCACCACCCGCTTCCGGCTTCGCGAGTTCAAGAGCCGGAAGTTCGCCATAAACTCGTTCAAACTGAAATGCCAAGGAAAGTGCGTAAAACCCAGCCAAGCGGGAATGTTCGGAAATAAAGAGCCGTCGCAGTGGCTGACGCCATGGCTCACTCTCGTCAATCCGTTCTCGCACTCTCTCGAGCAGATCACATTCAAAACAATCCGCCCCCCAACCACGCGCTGCATGACAACAAACTGCCACTTGACTCATAATCTCCGCCCGAACAACCATCGATGTACAATTTACACATCTAAGCGCTTTAACTGTCGGCTTTCTTTATGTTATTGCAGCCTTGACACACGCATAAAAGCTAGAATGCGAAGCTCCGTGTCAAGCGAGCCAAATACCTCATTCCGTCGTAAAATGAGGTAGGGATTGAGCGAATCATTACCGCCGCCCTCTGGCCGGCCAATTTGGCAGGTAGCTGCCCGGCGAGGACGACGAAAGGCGCACATTAAACGAACGGCAAGAAAAAAAAAGGAGAACAGGGCGCATTCCCTGCCCCGACTCATAACCAGAGCGATTACAAAATTCCTAAGCGCACCGCTCTCCGTCCATCGCTGGAGTGCTGCCACCGCCAGCAGCCGCCCACCAAAGTCCCATCAAATCAAAGGCGAATTCATCTCGAGCACAGAATCTCTGCTGGCTAATTCACAGTTAGGAGCAATCCCAATTGATGTGACCCAGACTTGCCTCTCGCATCCATCGAGCCGCCGAAGTCGACTGCCACCGTCAGATGCCTTCGACTGGCTTGACAGCTGAAAGTCGGGCGAAAGCTGCGCCAAAGCTTTCCCGAGGGGAGAGCGAGAGAGACTGGATCATGCGCACTGCGTGATGTTGCCACCGCCGCGAGCATCCTTTCGCAACATGCCGCCGCATCGTCGGCAGAGCGAGAATTCCCACACGTCTGCTGGTCACTCTTATCTCGACTGGCTCCTGGTGGCGGCATCGGGCGAATGTTGCTGTGCTCAACTGAAGGCCTCCGAATCCGAGTCGGCGGATGCAAGTAACCATCGCCACCAACACCGACGAACGTGTGTTCCCAGGAACTGCTGCTGCTACTGCTGCTGGCAAGTGGTCTCATCTCGCAGTGTTCTGCTGTTCCTCCCCCCATCTGGTCTGGCGGTGGTTGGAGTGTGCGTTGGCATTCAGCGAAAAGCCGTGCTCGGTTCCAGCTGTCAGTTCGTAATTGGCTATCTGTGCGTTCGGTTGTCGTAGGCGCCATACGGTATACATTGTCGTCGGCGTCGTCGTCGTTGTTCTTCCTTTACCCGGCATCGTCGTCGTCGTTGTTGTTATCGTGTCGAGTGTTCTTGGGGAGCTTCTCCGGCCAGCCTTCAGCCTCCAGTGTCGCATCTCGCACCCTCGGTACGACAGAGTGTCACATTCACTTATTGTTTTGGTGGTCGTTGTTTTCGGTGTACGGTACGGAAAGCCGCCCGTGCGTTGTCGGTCGTCCTGCACACGGACGTGTGACGATGATAATTGAACGTGTATGACACTTGTTCGCTTTGATTACTGTTACGTTCGCCTGTGTCCAGCCCTTGTGACATGCCATAAAAGCGTTGACGTCATCCACCCTCCGTCCCCGGTTCGCCGATCACAGCCCACAGCGGACACCGCTAATGGATATCTGCACAGGTGGGCAAACACGTTAAATAATTCAAAATGGTTAGTCGCATCGATTATTGACGGTTCTCCGGGTCTACGGTGCCATCGTCGTCGGTGCTTTTGTCAGCGCATCAGGAGTCGACCGATATATTGTACCTCCAGTGAACTGTGCCACCAGATGCTGTGGTGCATCCAGTCTCTGTGCGTTCGCGTGTGCTCCTGCGGTTCAATTGTTTCGGTGTTCTCTGCCCAACAAAGAAACACAAAGCAGAGTCCGTGTGTTGCGAATTAATTTATAGCTGTCCCCGTTACCGTCCCCTTTGCCGTGTGAAATAAGGATTAAGTCCACACTCGGTGGATGCGTGTGTGATCCAGTTTGATTGCATACAATTTTTGGAATACCTCCGCACGTCTCCAGAGTGTCGCCAGCCGTGATGGCATGCCCAGTGTGTGAGCGAGTGCATGTGTGCCAGTGAGTGCTCGGTTCGCAAGGATTAACTTCTATCATCAATTATAAGGGACTTCGGAGAGGAGTGCCCAAAGCTGCCCAGCTGACTGCTGCACACAGTGTCTAATTGTGGGTAAGTGTCTTTGCTGGTAATCCATCGGATGTGGGGCCGGCCTGATCGTCAGATGATAAAACGTTGCCCAAGGAGCGGAAGACGGACAAATGGGATGGCTCACAATTGTGATTCCATCGGATGATAGTGCGGGTCATGGTGGACGTTGACATATGTTTGTTTCGATTTTTTCTTGTGACGAATTTGTGTGCGGCTCCTGTTTTGGATTTGTTTCCGAGTTTGTCTTATCGTTGGGGGGTGCTGTGAAGATTTGTCGAGACGATTATTGCGGGGGAACAACTTTTACACGTTCTGTGATGTGGGCGGGGTGGTTGATATTTTTGGGTTTGGGCTCGCTTCGATGGGCAGGCTGGTATCGGACTCCTCATCGTTGTCAGCTGCAAAAGTTTCCACATGTGCCTTGTGGCACATCAGCGGCAGGCTGCTTTTGTCGATCAAATCGTGGATTAGAGCGTGTGAGTGGCTTCAACTGTGGTACAAAGATTCTTGTCGAAATGGCACATGAGCTTACGGGAAGGGATGTCCGTGGCACATAGAGGAACGCATCTGCTTAGGCAGCCTGTTTACTTACTGCTCTAGAAATGAACTGAATACGTTGACGGTATGTGGTGGTCAGCGGTAAATGTAAACAGGGTCGTGATGTGCACAGTGATGGAAAACAAAAGTTCTGCCCATTTTGCCAGAAACAGTCAGACATTCGGGTCTGAGTAGCTGCCTCCAGTTTCGCAATTCAAGTCGTTTGATGTGACTAGCCTAATATGGCTATACAGGCCTAGAAGAATAGGTCTTGTCAGATGTCATCTATGAACAGAGGACAACATATCGCACGCAGGACTTTTCTCCACCAAGGACTTCTTCATTCGATTTCATAATGTTGGAAAGTCCTGTCCGGTTAGGAGACTTAGCGCGTTGTTCGGGTATTGTGTTTCCCAGATGCCCGATTGTCTCGTTAAGATGGGTGTTGATGTCTAGATGCTTTCTTAAGGGTATCACCGTGAATTGTTGCAAGAGGATGATGCGTGGTTCGTGGTAGTGCTGTGACAGACGGTACCTGCCGCCGTATGTTTCTTTAGAAAATCGCGAGCTTATTCTTGCTACTCTTAGAAATGGTGTCCTATATTGTTAAACCATAAGCATTGAATAATAAGCCGTACTTTGAGATCAACCATATCTGCTTCTGATAGAGCACCAGCTATGTCCCCTGGCTTAATAAATGCTGTCTATGCATCAAGGGATGGGTCCGATTGAAGCTTAGGTCGGTGTTCTTAACAAACCTCCACTGAACATGAACCGTGCCCTGTTTACACGAAATAATAAACTGGGGACAAAAACAAACCCACGCCAAAGCTAACATCAAAGCGTTTCTATTCACAAGACAAGACGTAAGCTTTGTTCAAAACTTGGACTAGAGATTTCATGGTTTCTTCTTCTTTGTATGGCGCTACAGTCCAAGGTGGACGTGGGTCTCAAACAACAAGCCTCTCCAACTAGCGCGATCTCTGACTAGCTGTCTTCAGTTTCGTACACCAAGTTGGTTGAGGTCCTTCTCCACTTGGGTGTGCCACCTTAAATGCGTTGTGTTGCGCTGCCTCACAGCTTCGGATGTAGTAAGCCCCTAGGTGTAGGAACCTACTGCCAGCCAGAGCGCGACAGGAGCAGAGTAGGTGATGAGTGTTTTCTTCCTCCTCTTCATCCATGCAGTTTATGCGGAAATCATTATGTAGGGCACCCATCCTGCGAGCATGAGTGCCATCCTGCGAGCAATGAATGGTTGCTGAGTCTAAGTAGACAGAATGACCGTTTTAGGTTAAGTGATGGCCAGATTTCTTTTGTGTTAAGGCAGGTGGTGCTTTCTGAGTCGAGACAATCGAATTCCTTTGATTCGAAGGATTTTCCTTTCGAAACGACCAAGCACCTCTCCGTCCTCATTTGACATTGTCCATGCTTCTGCGCCACTACAGCAGGACTGGGACTTTCAAGGTCTTAAATAGAGACAAGCACAAAGACACAGCTATTAGCAAGGTTTTATCTTCGCGGTGATGTCATTTTTGGTGTTAACTGCAGAGCCTAGATAGACAAGGTCTTTAATTACATCGAAGTTGTATCTGTCTTTTGTGACACTTTATCCAAGATGTCGGTGTTGATTTTTTGTAGACAGCATGCACTTTGTCTTAACTTCATTCAACGCAAGACCCAACTTATCCGATTCCCTCTCGTTGCTTACAAATGCCCCACTGACAGAACTTACATGCTACGGACACTTGAGATTATAGGTCTTAAGGAAGAAACATTCGTTACGCTGTTAAAATAACATATCTAGGACTAATTTTGACAGAGATATACAGAAACCCTTCCTTAAGCCCTCACCTCTTTATGAATTCGATAATACGGATATTTGACATAATCAAATAGTTCAGAAGACATGATCCCTTTTAAAACCTTCCGAAGTATCTCCAAAGTTCATGGAAGAAAACTACGACCCAAACAAAAGGAGCTCTAAAGCCCGAGAAACTTTTAAGGAAACCCTTCTATGAAAGTTGTCAAGTTTTCTAAAAGCAGCTCTTGTCTAAATGGGGTAAAGTAGAACCTTGTGACCCTAGGTTCCTTAATTCCAAATACCCAGCTTGCCATGTTCAAAAATACGTTCATCAGCATTGTCAACCTTTTCGATGAACACTTGAGGTTACCCTAGGCTGCAGTCTGCAATCTCTAGATTTCATGGAAATACCATAGTCGCTTGGCAAAGCGTCAAAGTTCCATCATCACAATCCCCAAACTATTGGCATAAGACTACGACCGCCTTGAAAGCCCTCCAAAGCCCAACTGAAGAAAACAGTCGTCTCATTTTGACACCGATTAACATTGAGATTAAAAAAAAAACCCTCAAACTGAAGTGCATTCACGCCGCGCCTCGTCGTACAGTCGAACTGTTTCAAAATTAATTGCTTGCCTCCCAGTCGCCTGGAAAGACGTACAATTTAAATTCTTGCGGTCTCGGTTGATGTTCACGGTTTCGGCTTCAGTTCATCATCCACCAATTGTAAATTTAATCTCTTTGTCAGCACGATACTCTCGGCGTTGTGGTTGGCGCGCAACACGCAGAAAGGAAACGAGAAAGTCGTAAACGGCCCCGGCTCGAGACGATTGAATTTTGAAGAGTCGTGCTTGCACACAAAAAACTCGCAAATCGTTTGAAGTATTGAATAATTCAATTTGTTTCTTGCCGATGACACTTGTGTTTGGTTTTAATTTCTGTTTCGGAGTGTGCTCGTCGGCGGTGGGAGGGCATTTGGGGTTTCAATTACTGCTCGCAGCAACGGCAAGGGGTTGGTTTTGAAGTGGATCGCAAATGGAGTTCGGGGGAATTCGAGAGTGTGTTTGACGCGTTGACACCGTGAGTGAGTCGATTTGAAGATTTGTACAAATTCGGGTGGATTTTAATCAGTAACTGGCGTAGAAGTAGCTGCTCGACATTGAGTTTCGCGCGTACTGCCGTGTTTCTCAACCTATCCCGGCGAGTTACAACAGCACGAAGATATCTAATCTCGGCAGCTTATTCTTTCTTCGCTCATAAACCAATTCCATTCATGACAAAAACTGAGTTGAAAACAGCTAACTTGGCTCTGACACCAAGCTTAGCCTTTCTGATTACAGATCTTCCAAGCAGTTTTTATTGATCCTACTTGTAGAGGAGGACTGTTTAAAACAGCTGTCATTACCTCTGCACATGATGTTTGTGGAGTGAGTGCAGCTTGAAGTGACGGCTGATGTTGAGAAGAGAACTGCGTGGCTTAAGTCACTCAGAGTTCAAGAGCCATCTGAGAGAAGAAGATGACCTACAGAGATTTGATTCTCTTGGTATCGCCGCATCTCGTGTCTGGTACACAGAGGCGCGAAGAACTCACAAATTGGCTGCGCGAACAGTAAGTGTTTTACGTGATCACCTGCCGTTAGGCTTATGTCACGAAAACATTTAACGCCTTCAGTGGGAATCTCAAGTTCCGAAGTTAGAAATAAGGTAATGGACCTATTTCTCCACCTTGGTAGGGTGGTGAGGCCCATCTAACACCTCTGATACTCTTTGGGTTGTAGCACCTGGTTGTAATATGTAACTCCACATAGACTTGGATCAATAACTTTCACGTCGGAGAGTCGCAAATGCTAATAGACTTAATAGACAAGATTAACTCCCAGACATGCAGGCATATCTCCACTTCTTAACCCGACTTTGAGTTTTAATCCACAGCCACCACGATTCTGACACTTGGGTCCCGACCTCAAGCGATCAGGATGAGACCTATGCGGGTCTCCCGTGACACCAGACTATAGCCTCTGGTCAAGCTACCAGTAAGATGCCATAACATCCCGGGACTGGCCGCCATTGTCATAAAGCCAAGACATATTGTGCAGTATCTTTAATAAGATAAGGCACTTACCATTTATTCCTTTGGTTGAGAGCTTGATACCATCATTTTGACAAGCAACGTTATTTCCTAAACCATTAGCTTTTAGCTCGGGATTTTAGTCGCTTTTTACGACAGGAATGCCTTACCTCGGGTATATTGTTCGACCCCTACCCGAAGGGGAGGCTGCGAGAACTACAAAAGAGCAGTCTTCGAAGTCTATACTATTCTTTAGGTCTCTTTCCGAGTAGATGGAAAACAGCGCTTGATATTTCTAAAGCATTTGACAGAGTTTGGCATCAAGGTGTTGATGAATCTCTGCTTCTATGGATCAGAAACTACCTTTCGAATCGTTCAATCCAAGTTGTTTTGGATGGGTTCAAGTCTGATATTCACAAAATAAATGCTGGTGCCCTCCAAGGCTCTGTTCTGTCTCCGACACTCTTTCTCATTTTTATAAATGATCTCCAGTCTGCCACTTCTAATCCGATCCACTCCTTCGCTGATGACAGCACCCTCAGCTTTTCATATTCGTTCCACAATTCACGACCCTGCACTTCGGACGTAATATTGGATCGGCAGCGTATGTCAAGCACGTTGAATTCTGATCTGGACAGCATAAATAACTGCATAATCAGCCATTATCCATGAATGGCGCTTGTATCGACGAAACCGGAAAACTTTCCATCCTTGGTATGTGCATCAACACAACACCTAGTTGGAACGATCATATATTCGAGGTCGGCAGAAACGCTGCGAAATGTTTAGGTTTCCTTAATCGATGCAAGAAATACTTCACCCCCTCTGATTTGGCTTTAATCTGTAAGGCGTATATTCGCCATAAGCTTGAGTATAACGCTCATATCTGGTCTGGTGCCCCCAAGACCACCCTGCACCTACTAGATAGAATCCAAAAGCGAGCGATAAAACTTATAGGAGACAACGATATCGCGGGTTCATTAGACTCGCTTGAACATCGACGTACCTTGTCTTCTTTGGTCGTGTTTTATCGTTATTTCAACAAACGATGCTCAAGTGAGCTGGCCACCTGCATTTCTCCTCTCCTTGAATTCACCCGCAGTACACGTCTCGCCAGGAATGCACATCAGTTTACCCTTAAGCCTGCTTTCGGACGCACAGTGAAATTTAGAAACTCGTTTTTAGCCGCATCACACGAATATGGCATGCTCCTCCCAGCTCAATATTCCCCATAGATTACAATCCGCAGATGTTTAAGACCAATGTCCACAGGTACCTCCTCTCTCTCTCCCTCTATACCTTCGGCCCGTGCTGTGTCTTGACCCCGGACAATTAGGGGTATTAATAACAAGTTAAGCACGCGCAAATTATAAAAAAAAAAAGTTCGGCGAGAAGCTGGAAAGCTACCATAGATCTGCAAAAAAAGTGTTCTTGCAAACTATTCGTCGACTCAGGGTAAGGATTCAAAACCATCGAAGGAGTCTAATCAAGAGATGGTGTGTTGCTTTCCAATGAGGGATATATTTTACGCAGATAAAGCGAGCACTTTTCGCAAATGCTCAATCCCGAACAGGGTTCTGAGGCTGGTGATCTTGAGTAAGGCGGCGTGTTGTCCAACGGTGGAGGAAGTCATTAGGGGATTGAATCTTTAAAAATGGGCACATCCGCCGATGTGGACAAGATACGGCCAGAAATGCTAAAGGCAGTGGGTAACGAGGGACTTTTATGTCTCTCATGTGTCATTAAAGTGGCACGAAAGCGCGGCGGGAAACCTAGCGATTGGCAAACAGGGGTGAGTTTTGATCATTTGAAAAAGAGGGACAAAGGAGATAACTCCATCTTCTGGAACATATCTCTTGTAAATCTCCCCGGTTAAGTCTACGCTAAGGTGTTACAGACGTTCTCTAGACCTGGATGGGGGGAGAGAGAGATTGAGGGTCCTCCTTTGAAGGTCATTCAGTCACTGTACACAAACTATAGCTGCCTTTCAGCCTTCAGGGTTCGTCATGTTACCTCTCCCTTTCATTATATATGGATATGTGAATTGTTCTTGTTATAGCATGACATGCAGGCTTCAAGTCGAAGATTTTTCAAGTCAGCCACCTCAGGCATTGAATCCGTAGAATTCTGGAATCGTCTCTTCCAAATGCCATAAAAACGCGCCGATATGTAACCTCCTTACACACTGCATAACCTCCACTAGAGACCAGCAAAAGGTGCAAAATCACTCTCTTCTGGGTTCAGCTACGTAGAGGGAAATGAAATTGTCAAAGAATGGGCAAGGAAGAAGCTTTCGGAAACGTCCCCACTGAAATGGTGGGCCTCTAATTATGCACCTGAAGTATATCTCCTGCCAACATTTCCTGTCCCTGGGAAACAGAAGGTGGACTAAGACTACCTTACTTACTTATTAGGCAGACGACGCATCAAGGGTCCGTTCCTAAACAATTGCTGCTTTCCATCGGTTACAGTCCTGAGCACGCTGCTTCCAGTCATCAAGACCAATCTCTCTTGCATCCGCGATGACATGGTCTCTATACCGGAAGCTTGGTTTTCCTCTCCTTCTCGAGCCAAGAGGCTCAGATTTTGCTGGTACGTTGTTGTCCATTCGCTTGATGTGGCCGAGCCAGTGTACTCGACGGATTTTTGTCTTCCGGACTATATCCACATCCTTGTACAGCTCGTACAGTTCGCGGTTGTGTCTTCTCCTCCATTCGCCGTCCTCGCAGACGAGACCATACACATATGAAATATCTGAAGAATCAGCTCTGCAGTTTTACTTAATGTCTAGCTTTCGGCTTCATATAGCAGGACTACCAGAATAAGGGTTTTATAGAGCATGACTTTGGTCCTTCGAGCCCGGTTGGTTTGACAAACCGAAGTAGCACCGGTTGCCAAGGGCGATTCTAAATCGGATCTCCACTACAATGTCATTCGTGGAGTTTAAGTTTGCCCCGAGGTAGACAAACTTCTTTACTACCTCGAAATTGTAGCTGTCGACTGTGGACTAAGAGATCTAAGTATAAACTCTCTAGGAAGACCTAGCCCTCCTAAATGAAAAGCAAGACTACCGGCCTCCTGGGATGAAATCGCTTTGAAATATCTGAAGTCCTGGCTGTAAGCATAGTCTCATAGGCATACGCAGTTACATTATGAATACAGTTCAACACACACTGTCGCAGTTGCCTCGACTCTCTTCTTCTTCTTGTGGCGGTACAGTCCGGGGTGAACCTGGGCCTCGGTCAACAATACTCTCCAGCTGGCACGTTCTTTAGCCAGCTGCCTCCAATTTTGCAGTTGGTTGAGGTCCTTCTCCACTTGAGTGCGACATCGGGTTCGTGGTCGTCCCTATTGCGTTGTCCCACTGGTTCGGAGTCGAAGACTCTTCGGGCTGGAGCAGTGTTGTCCATGCGCTCTACACGGCCTCTTAGGCGTTAAATCCGTAAACGCCTGACTAGACTCATGTCGCTGTACAGCCCATACAGTTCGTGGTTGAATCTCCTTCTCCAAGAACCTTCAACGCAAACAGAGCTAAAGATTGAACGCAGAACTTTTCTCTCGAAGAGACCAAGTGCGTCTTCATCCGCTCTTGTCCTAGTCTAAGCTCCCGCGCCATACAGCAGGATAGGGATGATCAAGGTCTTATATAACGTGAGCTTGGTCTTTCGAGAGAGGGCTCTACTACTCAATTGCCTCTTGAGCCCAAAGAAACAGCGGTTGGCAAGAGTTATTCTGTGTTTAATCTCGGTACTGATGTTGTTCGCACTATTTACTTGGGAGCCAAGGTAGACGAGGTCCTTTACTACCTCGAAGTTGTAGCTGCCTCGACTCTCTCTCTGCGGAAAATCCGTCTGCTCATTTCACTGTGACTGCTTGGTACTACCCAAAGAATGATTTGTTACGCTTTTCTAACTTTTTTTCCTTTTCTCAAGTCTTAGGTTATGGTTTCCGATGGTGTTCGTGGATACTGGTATTTACCTACGAAATCGATTTATCTTTACACTTTAGTCAGATTCGAAGTTGCCAAAAAGAGCAAAAACCTGGATAAAGACTGCTGAGTCGCACCAGAGGCAGCCCGTTGGCAGCATACGACGGCTTCGGATGTGGCACGTCAATTGCTTTAAGAGTATTTTCGAACACCCCTCAATAACTCCTGTATTTGTCATCCATGTTTAATCTCTTAACTTGAAAGCAAATGCCGGCCACACAGTAGTCCGCAAAGATTATTACTCAGAATTGTGCTGCAACAGAATATTTCGCCACTGAAAGAATGTAATGAACGTAATGATTCTTCGCAGAGGCAAAATATTAGTAGATTTTACTCTGGATGTTAAGATCATGTTTGTTCATCAGAGACAGCTCGTCTTCCGCTCCATAGAGCGTTATTCCTCCCCGTCCATCGATTTAGGCTCCAGAGTTCACGGCAATGGTTCATTCCTTCGGCCATTGCGGTTAGCGACTGGCGACGTTTCTGTGAGGTCCTGTATTCTTCGAGCAGGCAACGACCTTAACGTGGACATCATTTTACTCTATAAGGGCCTTTATAGTGCGGCCTAAGTTTACTTTTCAGTCCTTTTCAGGTCAGCCTCGTTGAGATCCACATCGAGGATGCCAGCACGTATCTTGGGTTTTGTCGATCGTCGGCCAACTCAAAACAAATATTTGTTTGACAGCACGTAATTTGTGATGAGTTACAATAGAACGTTCCCATCACCTATTTTGTTCGACTTTCGGATAAAAATGTCATTGTGAACTATAAAGTGAAATGGCAATGGATTGTCTTCGATTGAACCCAAATAGGTGATGGGAACGTTCGATTGTGTTACGTCATGGCACCCCATTATGGACACCGGCTTGATAGCAATGTCATAAATACGATTTAACTAGTTTCGCCTTCGTAGGAAGGACAGAGTGTGCTTTTCAAAGCTCTCGCTGAGGAGAGAGAGAGAGCTTCATTTCGAATCAGCCATCAGCTGCGCTTTTGGTTTTACCAAAGTCAAATATTAACCGATTCGTGACTGAAGATTTGCTGGTGCCTTAATTTTGGACTAACCAACAAGTAAAGCTGTTCTGTCGTTCCATCCAGGCATGCAAGCCCTGCGTTGACTCGCTGCACTATCAGCTTGGATTTTGGAGAAAACTGTTACAAAAGATTGTATTCCGGCAACAAGACAATGATTTCAAAGGCGTTTAAGTACAGAATTATCGTGGGGACATGTCGCTGCTTGTGACGTTGGCGTGTGTTAGAATTTAGTAAAATTTAAGGCACTATCCAAGGTGATCGTTTTCAAGATGCACTCCTTCTCCTTCATCGTCGCCGAATAAACGGTCAACTGGTCATTAAGAGTAGGGACATATGAATGTGAAGTAACACGTCGAATGCCGGAAGTCTCTCAAAACTTGATTGAGTAATGTGCATTACTCAGCGTGTTGTTGAGCTTCGATGGGAAGATGGCTTAGCACAATATTCGGTATACCATAGATTCCGACTGACTGTTTCTTCTTCAGCGAGTTAATGATACCCCGCAGATCTTCTTGAGAAATCAAGATGTGATGTACATCGTTGTCGATAGCACTATTTGCCATATTAACGTTACTCAATCTGGTGAAACCTTGCTTTTCAGATCTCCATTGACTTATCTCACTACGGAGGTTATTGTTGTTCAGCATGGCTTCGTTCTCCAGTTCGTGATTCGGCCTACGAACCACGTTAACCGTATACACTCGCTGAAGTACACCACCAATTGCTTTCACCTTCTCTTGGAATCCTCAATCACAAAGAAGTCATTGTCTATCGACGCCCCATCTGGATCTATGCCCACTGAGATTAGTGATTGTTCGTTGGCGCTTGTCCTTGGAAGTCTACCGGTCTGAATATCGTTTTGATTTCTCCTCCGAAATACTCTATTTACTTTTAAGAACATACTCGGGTTGTTAGATCGTACAGCCCGGATTTTATTGCCCCAGTGCAAGTTTACAACCATGCCTTAATTAATACGTATTAATTGTTGGAGGTTCTTGATCACCGACTTCAGCGTTCTGATTTCCACATTCTGCGGATCTGTAAAACGTCTGTGCCAGAGAGTCTACTTTTATGCGCGTGAAGTGCATAAATGGCAGCATTTCGATAGATGTCGCCGTCATCGACTGTACTACTTTTGGAATTGTCTTCCTCCATTGTACGTTAAATGACGTCGTCCATCTGTGTGAGGTATCTGTCAACCCCTTTGTTCGTCAAGTTTCTGCTTGTCGAAGGATTGATTCCACTTGTACCCCATTTCCTTCATCGTCGCCGAATAAACAGTAGACTGGTCATTTAGGGTAGGTCCATATGAATGTGAAGTAACATGTCGAATGATTCCCCAGGCTATGCCCGAAGTCCCTCAAAACATGTTACAATCGAGAGGTATTGTTGTTAAGTCAGCGTACGGTGATGCATTGACCATTTAACGCGCACAATGCGCCACACACTTCAACTTGCTTTATAACTTTCATGTCATCACAATGTCCAAAGGGCGGTTCGATTACTTTGGCTCTGCTATTCCACTTGATGGCATCCCTACATCATTTCAAAACATCTCTTCAAACTGTCACTCTTCTAAAAAAAATGCTCCGATTCCAATTTGAAGGAGAGCGCTTCCGTGTTGATTGCCGATGGTTCCCTGCCGACAAATCAACTGTCAAAAAAATCGAAAACTTCACCTCCTGACATGGCATGTCATGTCACGCTTCCACCTGACGGTTGCGTCTCAAAATTCCGAACAAGGGCGCCTTTCACAGCAAAAATCCGGAACCTTGACACACGGAATCCGAGCAGATCCGACCTCTTTCACACGCTTGTCCGGGACTTAATTGAAAATGCCCCAGTCTTCCACAGAGCGCTTTCCCTTTTGCGGGAATTTAGCTGGTTTTTTATTGGTCACCTTTGGCGATGCACGTGGGAAGCCATTCATCAACGGGAGAGAAACAACACTCACCTGTGGGGGAAGGTGTAACAAAAGAATCGCTTGGCACATTTGTGTCACTCAATGGACCTCTTCAGGGGTGAATTGTGTTCATTCTGTGTTTTTTTTTTAGGGTGACCCCTTTATGGTGGGGTTGTGATGCGGGGCGACATGGCCAAGGGATGAAAGCTGGAGTGACAAGGAGCAGGAGATTAGCACAGACGTCAACACGCTGCCTGAGATTGGTGTCGATTCGGCATCAGGCTGTTTTGGGATCAATCGCAGGATTGGGAATCCTTCAAGGAAGCCGTTCAAAAAGTTTGTTTCAGTCTTAATTGACTCATTCCTCGCAACCCCCTCGAGCAGAGAGGGAGTTTATCTCCAGCTATGGGATGGGGAAAAATGACAAAAGAATACAGCCCCAAGGATCCTTGCATTCGCCAGCATTTAAAACACAAAACAATGCGCCATTGAAGCAGTTTTAATGTCACCGCCGGCGTCGCCTGGGGAGCGAGTCCTGATTAGCTCCTCTGGCAACGAAAGCGCTCCTCTTCTACTCATTAAAGCGCACTCCCGCACATGTGCCCCGGGCGGGGAGGCCCCCGAGTGAGTGTGCACAGATCTGTGCGGATCCGAGTGGAAGATAGGGCGAAGAATTTTAATTGCTTAATTTTATTATAAACCTCTATCAATTCTATCTTCGTGTTGAAAGAACGAAACTTGCCTCCTGTCACAGTTCATCAGGCGCACACATTAGAGGGGGGGAGGGGGGAGGGAATACGCCCGCCCCAAGAACATATAAACACTTAAGGAAAATTGTATCCTAGTTGGTGGTGCGGAGTACTCTGCAGCAGTCCTCTCAGCTTGTCAGGCGCTTGAATGGGAGGACGGTGGGTGACTACTTCGCCTTCGGGGTGAATTTTAAGAGACACTCTGATTTTCCAACTGAAAGGAGTTGTGCGGTGAAGTTGTGCTGCTGCTGCTGATGCCGATGCCGAAGAAGGCCCAGCCGATGTGGTGTTCGCCTTCGTGTAAATGGCTCATTACTGCCATCGGCAGAAGGAACCCTTTTTCTTTAATTAACTGGCAAGGACGACAACGACAATGCCGACGTTGAGACTGAGTGAATGCGTGCTTGGGTGGGTTTGGGGTGTGTTTGTGTGAAAGTATGCCAGGAGCAGGCAAACAAACATGTGTACACAGATCCCTCAAGTGAACAAGAGCACTGACAGTTTGCCTGTGAAATAACTTAGACAGACCCTTGTCGTCTTGGACTGTTGGAGCACACAAAACTTACCACCCCCCAGCACATGTGTGAAAGTGTGGGCGGGAGTGTTGATGATGATGAACCCTCAATGGCCTGCAGGCAAAGGCAAAGGACAAACTTTGAATTAAATGCTGAGGTCAAGAATCTTCGAGGTTTTCGGGGTTTCTTGGCGATATCTTTGCCCTCACTCAATGCACCTCTGGCTAATGTCGAACTTTGCCTTGGTTTGTCTTCTTCCTCCTCTGTACACACACTCACACACGTGGTGGCAAAAAGACGTCGTACGAGAGTTTATTAAGTTTGAATTTTAATTGAATTCCTTAATTGCCTCCTTTCTTGGCGAATTAATAAGCAAGTAAAATACTAAATTGATTGCCTGACAACGACGACGATGGTTGAATGGTTGGATACGGGTGCATGTGTGAGAGGGAGATCAACCCCTTCTTGAAGAAACACAACACAGTTGTTGTGCCAATTATTATGGCTAAATGCGTTCAGCAAATTGCTCTTCAAAAACTCGAATATGACCACTTTATGTAAATTGTACGGCCATCTTCGCCTCTGGCCTTGTTGTGGTCCAGTGCTCCTCCGCAGTCCGAGCTATGCATGCGGTAAATACATATTTCTCCCCGTCCTCGCGCGGCGGTTGGAGTGTGGCAATAAATTAAGAGACACAAATTAAGGATTCACTTGGGTGGGCACATTTTTGAAAGGACTCGAGTGTATGCTCCGGTTGGGGACGGGGTGAGTGTCTTAAGCACAAACTGCTTCGTCCTCGTAAAGTTTTAATGAATGTTTTGAATAAACAATGATTTCAATTGGTTAGGCGTAATTTTTTCTCTGCTCTTTCTTTTGGGCACTTTTCAGTGGATTTATCACTGCTTGGCGGGGCTGTGATTTCTCACGACGGGGAACTTAATTAGGGGCTCTTCGAATGAAATTGGGTCTGGACTGTTATGATGTATTGCTTAGTCGGGGCTAGGTTGTCACATGTGGCCAATCGCATGGGAATTGGTTACAATTTGTGATTAGGCAGAATCTATGAATGAATTAACGAAATTCGAGACAGTGGGGCAAAGGCAACGGAGGACGTCCGGTGGTGCCTACGACTATGCGAAGAAGTATGACAATTAATTACTGTGGCGCTACATACTCTTCGGATATAGAAAGCAAAGGCTGCATCCAGCCAAGCATAAATTGGTGCGGGAACACGTTCGACTTTGTGTTCCAATTTTGGAGGACCTAATGTTGCCGATGAGTTTTATACGATATTCCCCCGAACGTTGTTGACGAAATCAATGAACACGCGACGTCATATTCCATTCCTTACCTGACAATCAAAAAGTGTCATCACATCCGTCAGTGGAGCATACAAGTATCGTCATATGATTTTTACTCTCTACGAGCACACCAAGCGTTGAACTGAATGATTCAATGCTTATAACTAGTTAAACGAACAGTGTTACTATATTAACTTACTGGCCCTCTACTGGTATTCTAAGCTTACTAGACCCCTTCTACGCAGGTTCTAAAGGATCTAAAGGGTATGTCTAAAGAGTGCTGCTTACCGGAGGAGACCCCCATCAGCTGGGTGTTTGTATCATCACATTTATGTCTTGTATCAGACTGTACTTGTCTAAATGGAGAAACGCTTCTGGGGGGACGAAGCCGTTATGACGACCCCTTTCGTGGTACATATTGTAGGTTGGGATAGTAAGCTCCGGAGGTCATGTTATTAACCGAGTTCATCGTTCTCGCAGTATGGCCTCGAATCAACTTCACCAGAAAATTGTCCACTCGTATCAGGTTGGCCCTGTTGTATAAGACCTCATTGGAGTAGAATTTTCTGTACTGGGACTCTGGTGTTCTGTAAAGGCGAAGGCCTAATCTGACCTTCACCCTCGCATCGAATTGGCTGGTGTAAAACAGTCTCTTTGTAAGAGCCTTGGCCTGAGCAGCATCTATATGGTTGTTAAAATATAAATACTGATCTAGCCAGATGCCCAGGATTTTGACTACAATGTTTTGCGCCGTTGGCTGCCCGTGCCGTCCAACTCTTTTTCGTATCGGCCGAGGCCTGATACAAAGAATGTCTTCCGACTTCTGAAAGTTCATGTTCAATTTCCAATCAACGCATTCTCTGATGATTGAATCGAAGTCACCCTGTACGAGCATGATGTTCTCGATCTGTACACGATCAACTTGATCGGTCGGGTTGCTACTTATTAAATAGTTAAGGTGAGCATTGTACACTGTGATCTTCATCTCATAAGTGTCAACGAAGAAAGCTTTTGAGCGAGTATGGTTGTTCACTAGTATGTCGTTGTCTATCGTTATAAGAAGATGTTAGACTCGTTAGTCTAAATAAATTTGATAGTCTTGACTTCCCCATTTTTGGAATTTTCGAAATGAAAACTAATTTTACCCATTTTTTTTGGTTTAGTATATGAATGGGTTGTTGGACTAGACTAGACTACTTCTTATAATCATTGATGGATATGGTAACATTTTGCCTTTACCTTTTGGAGAACGATCGGCATAATTCCATCTAGTGATGGGCAATTGCGAGTAAAACAATCAAATAATTCGATTGTTCCCACTATCGCTTCAAAAATTGAGCCGAGTCGATTGTTGATTTTCGATTCTTGTATGTCCGATGCCAATCATCAACGAATGTGTATATTCTTCAAGTCGAGGAGAGATTGGTAGATTGTGTGTATTCGCCGATTCTCGCAATTGCCCATGTCTTTTTTATTTCGTTTCACTACTACAATTTAAACTTTACATTTATGAGGGTCAGAGTACAATCTCCTCACTAATTGGTTGAGAAGGATGAAGAATACAGTCGAATCTCCAAACGTCAAGTACCCACGGGAACCAATATTTTTCAGAAATTTGATTTGATTTGTAGAAAATTCGATTTAAGGATGTTCCAATTACAGAGTTTTGGCTGTATTCCCATTCCCAATGTTCCTATTGTGGTAGGTAGTTTCTTATTGGAGTAACAGCCTTACGCTGATTTTTTTACATATGACATATGAATAAATCTAGGAATACATACATTTCTACAATGGGATATTAGTACACGGCATTCTCTTAGTCGTATTAGGTACTGAGAATAAATTGTAGAATTCGATTCGATTCAATTGCTTTCTGATGAGACCGAATAAATCGACAATCGAATTCAACTCTTAACAATTGCCAATTTATTCGGTTGTGAAATTCATTCGCTATCGCCCATCGCTAATTTCATCAACGCTTAGAAACATAAAGCATGACATGTGTTTATTGCCCTTTCCATACGTCCTTTAGAGAGTACTTTCCTTGCAACTTGTGGCCAGATCAATTTACGTATTGCGGACTGTCTTGAAAACTAGTTTCCAGTAGAAGTTTTGCCCTCTGTTCCCCACTTTTCGTATAGCTGTCAGCAGATTTTTTCGATATTGTATATGCATCAATGATCTAAATGATTGTCTCACAGAAATTTCTGAAGCTTTCTCCTTTTGATTTCTTTATCTGAATACATTATTATAGCAAGAGAATGTAACTTTGTTAGTGTCCGGTACGCTTACCTACAGACAAACGAGAACGAACTACGTGCTTGGCCCGAGGATTGGAAAGCTCATTGCTCCACCATGGTACTTCTTCTTAAAGTTCATGCTTATTATACAGCTTTATACTGGTTCTGTTGTTATATCTTTGGCTGTGGCTTCTACAACGTGTTCTTGTTCTAGAAAGTGGCCTGGACGTCTTCTGTAAAATAGCTAACGTCATTCAATGATTTCATGCTTTCTTGTGTCTTGTTCGATCATTTTTTCATCTGATTTGTGTTATCCTACATGCGTCTTGAAAGCCTAGTTCACGTAGAGGATTCCCGAAAATTTAGTTACATTTACCTTGTTAACTTGTGTTAATTTGACTCACCTGCAGTGAGAGATGAGTAGATTTGTGGCCGTATGTGGTTGAAGGTGGTTGTAAGGGATGAAGGTTATTGTGGTTATGGTTATCTTCCAAAAGCCTGTCCCATCTATTCAACATAAGATGGGCCATGTAGAGCAGTAGTATTGGCCGTAGTTATATCAGCCAAGAAACAGTGTGGAAAATCTATAATTAGGAAGGCTGGGCTTCCGATGACAAAGTCAAGTCTGCGGATTTCAACTAACTTTGTATATCAACTCTCACCTTTGATCATGTAGTTTTGCCAACGAACGAAAGACTAAGTTCGCGAACACATGCTAGCTGAGGTATCTTCGTGCGCTGGAGAAGCTACTCACTGTAATAGGGTTAGAAACACCGTAGTGTTCGAGGGACATGTTCAAAACTTCCAAGATGTGCTATTAATGCAAATCCATCAGGTAGGTCGCCGCTTAGCAGATCTAGGATGAGGTGTATGGTCCAAGTTCCCAGAACTCACCTGGGTGCGCTAAGCCATAGCTCCAAATGATTCGTGGTCGATGGCGAGGTCAGTGGAAAATGTGGATTTCTGATGATGTTGAGTATCGTTAGTCCAGAGAACTGCATATCTGCTCCAAGAACATTCAATCCAAAAATTATTTTATTCAAATTTCTGATGGACTTCACAAGAAACGTAGTTTCACGCAGACCATATCTCTGACAACATTTCACTCCCCTCCTCGTTGTTGAAAATCAAAAACCAATATACTTTCATCTCTTGGCATCATAGCAGTCACCACCTACCGCCTTCACCCATTCGAATAACTATTACAACTTTGACAGGTGGCGTTTTGACTCCTCACATAAACCGCTTATTTCAAATGCAGAATGGATAAGATAAACCGAAACCACTCGTCGATGTGTCAGACACAGTCAACATCAAAGTATCTCCGACTCTTCCCAGAAGTCTGTGACTTTGATGTGCGCACTGCCTTCAATCGGGGTTGCCTCTCAATTCAGGAAATTCTACTTTATCTCGAAACGATTTGAAAGGTACTTTTGAACGTCTGACTCAATCATGTTGGTATCTGATGGGAAATCGATTGGAGACATCCACACAATTGTATCAAAAAAAAAACAAAGAGGAATGCTTTTGATAACCTGCCGTGAGTCCTTGTTTTTTTGAGTGAAACAAGGTGTTTTTGAAATGAGGGGTGGGGGTGAGATGAAATGTTAATTTGGGCTGAGTGGAAACTGGTGCCGACGGGTATATTAAAAGTGCCCATTTGACACTTTGTCATTACTTTTGGAAAATGAGTCAAGTCTGGGCAAGAAAGCTGTCCCTCGACTTGTGTTGGATGATAACTACAGCCAATTTACCACAGATTTAACCATCCCTTCAGACACTGTGTAAGTTGTGAGTATTGCATTTTGCTGGAGCAAAGGCAGGTTCCAGGTGTTTATAATAATATTTGGAGTTGTGCAAGCTGTGTGCTTGGTGGCATAACTAGCCACTCCTATGCCCCTGTTCTGGTTGTGTTGGGTTCATAACTCATTTGTGATGCGAAAATTGTGGCATCCCTGATGACTTTTCTTGTGAGTAATTATACACACCACGGTAATTATTATTCTGGCAAAATGGTTAATGTCTGTCTTGCGCTCAAAAGGGCGCAAGAGAGACCGGGACGGACAGATTATGCAGACGGACAATTCCTTAGAATATTTCTACACGTCCTCACATTTTTGCACTCACCTTGCTCTTGAGGTGCAGTTGCGACTTGCCATACATCACAGAGGTGTGCCAGAACAGGGCTGTCAATTAACATTGGTAAGGGACTTAGCATCACATTTCCTTTTAGAGCTGTAGTCGGGCAGGTGCGCATTGCAACTGTTATGCAAAGGCATGCAATTCCTTGTAACTTTTTTAACCGGTGTCTGTTGTCTGTCTGAAGACGATAAGCGAGAGGTTTTAGGAACACTACGTCCTCCCAGATTGACCTCTGGGGCAGTCAATTGACGTCTTTATAAAAAAAAAGTCTGGCGGATCGGCGCTAAGTACCTAATACTCTCCGAAAAATCAAGTCTAGTTCATCGGAAATAACTCAACTTCAGCAATAATTTCCAGTCATTAAGTTGGACGCAGAATTGGAGAGTGCTATGGGAACAACTTTTATTTTACTGACCCCCTATCTGAAACCCAATCAATTATGACTTTGGGTTATTTTCTGAAACACGAAACACCACTCATGCCACTCCCCTCGAAACGCCCTTTACCCACTCCAAGTGCAGCAGTAAGCTCCCTCCCGAAGCTGAAAATTCAATTGACTTTCAGTATAATGACCCAGTCCGCACAAATGATTCCCCATTTGCAGTGGCACATCCCTTAAGTGCAAACTAATCCCGAACCAAAGAGAAATTCCATCAGCCTTTGACGCTCAAGTCACACCATCAGCTCCATTGACCACCAGTCCATCACGGGAAAGGGCATTAAAACCCTCAAAACTTTCCACAGACCAGAACGCAAAAATGGAAAAAAGACCCACACCCAGGCGCAGCCTTTGACCAGATGTGGACAGAAGTGCATTCCACAACATTAGGCACCACTTGTCCCCAGTGGACCGAGAGGAGCCTCTTAACCTTGTGTGTTGCGGTGCCCAAGTGGAATTGCATTCTGCCCCAGGATTTAGGTATCTTTCCTTAAAGGAGACATTTTTCAAGTGACACCCGTCCGTCGTGCACCCACTCGGAAATTCTAATAGAATATGAAAAATCTGTCCGAATAGACACACATACAGCTCCCCAGCATCCGAACGTGCGTCGTCGGTGACACGACGAAAATCCAACAAAAACTAGGTTAAATGTACATTACCTTCACCATGGCACACCGTATAATTCCTCTTTGAAATATGAAAACTACAAGGGTTTTATGTCACACACAAAAAGCACCAACAGCAGCAGCTCTCTTCCGACAGGCCGATGATGGCGGCGGTGGGTGGGCGAGAGTGAGCCGTGCCACTCGCCGTTGACAGGACACACTGCTGGAGCGGGTGCCACGGTGGAGTTCAGCCCCCAAGCTCGGGGTGTGGAGCGGCCCCAACAAAATACACGTAGCTGCAGAGCTAAGCAAAAATTGATTTTGTTTTCTAAGCATATTCTAATTTTCAAGGATTTTCCAGGGGCTCGTGAGTGGGTGGCGCTTAGCCCCCGAGAAAAAAAAGCGACATTGGCCCACAGAGAGCAGCATAAATGCAAACAAAAAAAAGCAGAAAAAGACCGAATGAATGAAATTTTCAGTTGGTTCCATTGATTCACTAATTCGTCGTCGTCGTCGTCGTCCGGAATAACACAGGAGCCCGGGATAGGACAACGGACGCGGGAGGATATCAAAATGAAAACGAAAACGCGGCTGAGGAGGGAGAACGAAGGTTGCCCTCGTAATTCGCGAAAATGGAGCGACAATTTCACTGGAACAATGCCCCGGATTGCGTTCCGCGCTGCCATTTAATTCTCAAATAATCATTTGCATCGCGTGAACGTATGTGTGTTGGTCGAATAGGGATCAAGAGCGGCCTGAGCGAGGACTAGAATTATGGCAAATATTTGCGCATTCGATTAGAATCCCTCTCTTCGGACGGTTTTTTTTGTGCGCACCATTCCGCCTGCGAACCCGCTTAAAAAAGGCAACGATTGTGTACAAATAAGTCTTGAGTCAATATTTGCTGGGGAAATATAATGGAGGAGACGATGCCCGGCGATGGACAGTGATCCCGGGGGCGGGCGTGGCGAGGGGGATTTGTCAAGGATGTCAAGCGGTGCGGTGACATTTGGCCGGTGGCTGAGGCACGCTGAGTGGATTACAAACGAAGTTCGAAAGTCAACGAAGGACTGTGGACTGGAGGGGGACCACATTTGGTTGTAACTTGGAACTGATTCCGCCAGTGGGTCAAGATGCGGGTTGGGATCTCTTGCGGTAGGCAGGCATTGCAACGAGCTGGGTAGGAGCAGATGGCACACATTGGCATCTGCATTTGCAACTGTCCCCACGCTTGCTGATTCTCCTACCATGGCGCCCATATAGAATTCAACATAACTTTGGTCGTGCTTACGATATGGAATCTAATCGAGAGGAAAAGTATTGTATTGTCCCAGTATTTAAACTTATGACTGGGAGACCATACATTCAAAGGTGTCATTTGAGACCATTCGAACCTTTAAGCTATTATTTTCGAATAGTTGCAAATTGTAGGAAACAAAGCAGCTTTGTGTGTTGACTGAAGGCACTAGAGTTACCTTGCTGGGGTCAAAAACCGTTCCAAGAGAAACGGGTTTACTTCACATGATTATCGCACATCTACGGTAATAATATCATCGTCATAGTCTCATTTAGGACTGGGCACTTTATTTGGGAAGGGAAAGCAAATGAGCTCTGTCAATTTTAAGCAAAGACGAGTATTTCAGTGTTCAGTGGATATACAGCCTTATGTCTTTCATTTAATCTGTCTTCGGACTAGTGTCCACCACGATATTTCCACAAAACTCAACACAGATGTATACATAACTTCTCTGATACTGAATCGATCGCTGGCATATGGTACGTTCACATTATATTAACGGGTTGTAAAACATTTCGAACGACCGGCTCGCTTGGAAGTTCAACTTCGTCAAATGTTTCCCTCGGTCGTACGGAAGGTAGTACAATGTGAACAGTAGTGGTACGAACATAGTACAAATTTTTATTCACGTTTTTGATTTTCAAGAGAGATCAGCAGCGGAATAATACAAATTATATTTTTGTTCTGGACAAAGTTTAGAGTCGTGTGCTTGTGTTTATTTAGGACATCATCATCACTAAGAGAAAAACATGCGCTCCGATGTTGATGCTGAAACTACGCTCAGAAGTGAAGTCGGTCAACCGCGTAGTACAATGTGAACTCAAGCCAGTTTTGGTCGTTCGCACATTTGGTCGTCGTACTAACCGGTAGTACAGATAAATATGTGTTTTACGTGATCTGCTGTTAGGCTTATATCACAAGGACATTTCATCTTTAGACCATTTTACGACGCAAGACCAGACAACTTTAGTAGAAATCTTAAGTACCAAGCTTAGAAAAAAGCTTATGGACCTATTGCTCCACCTTAGTAGGGCGACGAGGCCCATCTAACACCTCTGCTATGCTTTGGTCGTAGCATCTGTTTGTAATATATAACTCCACATAGATTTGGATCAATACCTTTCACGTCGAAGAGTGGCAAATGCCCATCGCCTTAATAGAAAAGATTAACTCGTAGACATGTAGATATATCTTTTCTCTGCGACTTTAGTTTTAAGCCACAGCCACCACGATGCTGCCACTTGGGTCCCGACCTCAAGCGATACGACCCCGCATATATCTCACGCCCATAAGCCTGATCTCCCGTGGCACCACACTATAGCCTCTATTCATGCTACCAGTAGGATGCCATAAAATTCCGGGACTGGCCGCCATTGCTAGAAACCCGAAGACTTATTGTGGGGCACCCTCCGTTTATTCCTTTGATTTGTATCGCCTTTTACGAAAAGTATGCTTTACCTCGGCGAAGGGGGAAATGCAGATCTAGTGAATATATTTCCTCGAATTCATCCAATTTACCAGTCACAGCATTTCCGACTATTACAATTGAAAATGGATACTTACTGCCGACACGAAATGGAGTCATAAATTGGGAACGAAACTTCTTCATGAAATTATAAAATTTGACACTAATTCTTAATTCAACTTAGATATGCACGAAGGAACCTTATGACACACGTAATCCGAAGGTTTAGTTTCGTAAACATTTGTTGAAAGAAGCATTTATTGAACGATTGCAGGCATTACCGACAACGTCTTACATCTATCCACGAAACATAGGAGAAATACCACAAACAATACCAAAAAGGGCATTTTCCCGGATGCATTGTTAGCTCTATAGTGGCCCGTGGAGTTGTGCATATGGGCGTCGACACCAACCTTGACGTCGTAGGCTCAATCCCTCATCTTTGCAAAAGATATAATCTTCACGGCCTCAACTCTTTCACTGACAATGCTCAAAGAAAAATCTTCTAAAAACTTGGCCGTTCGGAGTAGACATACAATTGTAGGTGTCTTCCTCTTGTGAGAGAACACTAGCACGCACAATACAGTGGTTGCTGAGAAGCTAGGCCCTGGCCCTCTATGGGCTGGAGCACCACCCATATTATTATCATTTTATCTGTTAGCGCTTGTACTGACTGATGTGGTTTGTGGGCTTCGTGGTCATTAATGCAATCATTCAACCAGAATTGCTGTACACAATTTTTCCTCCATATTTTGAATACAATCTTCAATATGGTCGAGTTACTGTGAACCGCATCAATGAGCAAGTCCGCGTCTTAATCGACGTGGGCACGCAAATTGTGTTCATTTTCTCGAATCGAAAAATCGCCAACATGTCCATGAAGCATTTTTCACGGAACATGAATTTTGATAACATAATTCAGTAACTGATTAGCCTTTTTGGTGTACGTCTTTACATGAGGAAATTTTGACGTCTGAGCATATATGACATCGTCACAAATGACTAATCAAGCCAATCACGTCAAAAATTAAACACTGAAAATGACGACTTGTGCCCAAAAAATCCATTGATCTCTTCAGCAGAGGTAAAACATGAAGTGTGCATGGAACAGCTGTTAGCATACGAAAAGTGCGAAGAAGGCTTAGTACGCTACTTAGCGCGACACAAGCCACTAGTTTCCGAAAAAAAATATTTCAACGAGGTTACAGTTCGCAAAAACACTTGGAAATAAACCTCTATCCTAGGGAAGGCGTCATGTGCGGCGTCAAAACAAAGCGAGAGCTTAGCTTAGCTCAGCTAAAACGGTCAAGCATGGTAGAGGGTGCACTATGGTGTGGGCTGTATTCTCGCAGATGGTGGCCCGTGGCGTTGTGGGTATGTGCGTCGACCCCAACCTCGACGTCGTAGGTTCGATTCCAGCTCTGAGCGACGCAAATAATTTTCACGACACCACCTCTTTCGTGTTACTGACAATGCTCAAAGAGTATTTCCTGTCTAGAAAAAAGCTTCTCAAATCTGGCTGTTCGGATTCGGCATAAAACTGTAGGTGCCTTCCACTCGTGTGAGAACAACAGCACGCACAACACGACTGGTTGCTGAGAAGCTAGGCCCTGGCCCTCTATGGGCTGTAGCGCCACCCATACTATTATTATTACTGTATTCTCGCAGCATTGTGTGGGTCCAATTGTCAAAATTGACCCCAGAATATAAACGGATATTGGAGAGCATAGGCAACCACTGCTAATGACAATTTGCAAACTGGTGTGGACTGTTATGCACGGTCTCAAGTAGAATTACAGGCTTGTAAAGAGCTGAATTACTAGAAAACAAATCAATTAAAGACCTGCACATAGTCCTGACTTGAATCCAACTGAGATAATTTGGATCGAAGAAAACTTGGAATTCCAAGAATATGAAGTACCTTTCGCAGTATACAAGTGAAGAATGGGATTCAGTTCCAACTTACATGTGCCAGATATTCCAGTCCACTGCTCCAACTAAATACTAAAAGTTGTGGAGCCTTATTCTAATTGTGTGTGTAACCACATGACAAATCTGACCAGTTTGACCAGTTTGACCAGTTGAATGGAGAATGTCTTTTGTGGAAATAGCAATTATTTGACGTGCACAATAAAACATTTTTTGACATTTATTGATTTCATCGAGTGTGCTAGTGTTTTATTGATTGGATTCGGGTCGGACCCTGCCGATGTAAGATCTTGCTAAGCCTATCATGAGAACTTGAATGTTCTATTGATGCTGCTAACTATGTCATTATATTTGTCTTTCCTACCAATACTCTAATTTCGGATCAAAATTAAAGTTTATGTATCTTCTCAACATGTTTCCATTAACGCCGAATCGCCCTTAGTAACTACTAACTATTGTATTTTAGTTCGAGAAAGATAATCCTAGTTGAGGATTGTTATGCTTTAACTTCGCACAATTCCCTTGTTTTTTTTGTGCTCTAGATTTAGCAGCTGTAGCGTCTTACTTACTTGTCAGGTGGTCGACCCATGGAGGATCTGAGCCTAGTCACATCGTTGACACGCTGTTCAATTCCAAGTAGTCTTGCTTCTGCGATTACTTGGTCCTTGTACTGGACAGTTAGTCTTCATGTCTTTCTTCAGAATCCTTTTCTCAGTTCACCGTAGCGAAAACAACCAAAAAACCAATCCCCAAGCTAGCGCTCGTAAGCCAATGCTCCATTTTAAAATAGCTTCCAATTCGTACCTTCCGGCCTGAGAAGGATAAGAAGACCCAATCCTCGATACTTCGAAGATCGAGTCACGGGAGGAAGACAGATGGTCATAGTGGAAAACATTTTTGAGAATCAACTTCGTTGGCTATCCATGCTGTGAAAAGTAGGTGTCATCAGGTGGAAATGGATCGTATCTCCACAAAATCGAGTCGATTGAAAAGATTTTAGTTTGTTCCTTCAGCCAAATTGAACGACATCCCTTTGATTGCCTGCTTTCTGTTTTTATAGACAAGTACGAATGTATGCCTGCATCCTCTTGTTCCCTTCAACCATCCATTACTGTGTCCTTCCGTCGAACATGAGAACATTGAAATCCGCCGAGATCTTCGACAAGAAGTCAAATTGGCTTGGTAAATTGAAAAAGGTACATGTACCAGTGCCGAGGCCAAAAACAAGGATCACAGGATACATCCTTTTGATGAACAACCCTCCGAGGACGAGCAACATTTCACGGAAATCCAACGCTCGTACGGTTCACCCAGTTGCGTCGTGTTGCGTTATAAATTCATCCCAAGAAGTGGCATGTGAACGGCAGTTCCTTCATTTCGCAGCGATGCCCCAGTGTCGCAGCATAGTTCACTCTCCCCGGTCGCACGTCCTCCAACGCGCGCGCCGTAGAAGTTTGACTTCCGAAGATGAAGGGAATTTTCTATTTCGATGATTGATGGTTAAGGATTTCGGAGCGGAGTCGAGGATACCAGTTCAAATGGAATTGCATGACAACCATATTCGGGAGAATGATTAATTGCCAAAGAGAATGTATGCTTGGCTGGTTGGATGGTTGGCTGCTTTATTTCTTGGAAGCTCAATTCGTCCCCCCTCCCGAGGGAGAGTGGGGCGGTGAGCCCCTCCTCTCTCCAAGCCTGTGATTGACGTCACATGGATCTGGTGTGACGGGGTGATGTTGTTCTTTGGCAAACTGGCAATTACTCAATTGAACTTGTGGTGCGCTCATAATTAAGCGGCCGGCAGCCGGGGGAGTTCATATCCGAAGTGATTATCGATTTGTATGCGAGAATATCCTTGTTATCTTATGCTCGCATAATTTCTTTAATTCACTGGGCGTGTGATTGGGGGGAGTTGTTGCCATGTTCAGAGCAGCATCCCTGGAGCTGAGGATGGGAAAGTGCGGCTTGGAATTCAATGACTGCCTGGAGGAGATGTCAGGCGGAGATACCTGTTTTTTTCCGTTTCGTTTAACGTTAATGTGACGGTTCAGGTGGATCAATTTGAGATTAGGATTTAGTCTTTGTGTTTTTTTTTTCGTATGAAACTTGCAGACTATTTGGGGCCAATGACTGACTTGCAGGTCACATTTCTTGGTGGAACTGTTGTCTATGACAGCTGATGTGACAGTTCTCGATTGCGTTGAGTTCAATGCGGCTATATGGTGTGGATAGATATTAGTGTTACTTCGTCCTGGCTAAAACAAGCAATGTGATATTAGGCACAGATTTTGTCATCTGTTCGGACAGTCAAACTTTGAGCGCTCATTCAACTCCAAGTACTCCCTTAATAGCCCCTATCTCTTAGTGAGATGTCAATGTATTATTATATCCTTCTTATGTGGGTTCCGTGGCACATTGATGTCGCAGAGACTCCCTAGAAAATATACAACTTCAACATTCTTGCTGGAATGCTTATCACTACAGCTACTCTACACAAGATTAAAACGCTTAACCATATCAAAATGTAAATGGTTCACCGGTACTGGATGCCTCATTAGAAAACAATCATGTCCTACCCTTGATCAAAAACCTTTACCTGACTTGATGAAGGACGTTCACTGTGCCATTGGTATACACGCCTCCAGACTAGGCATTCACTATAACTACTTCTGCAGAAGCTGCAGAGATGAAGAGGAGGAGGAGACCATTGACCTCCTTCCCTGTAACTGCAATGACATCTCCTCTCCTAGAATCAGCCCCCTTACTTTAACAACTTGACAGAGCTTAAAAATATCAGCATCAGTCATCTATTCATTAGAAGGTCCAATTGGTTTGTGGATTAGGATCAACTTGATCCTAGTGACTAACATCATTGTAGGCTCTACAGTCCGGTGTGAACCTGAGCCTCAATCTTTAGCTGAATTCTCTCTGTTTCGTGTGCCACGTTTCGTTGTGGTCTTCCTCTACTGCACCGTTCTTCGGGGCAGATTAGACGACTTACCGGGTCGGAGCATTGGCTTCCATTCGCTCTGCATGACCCAGACATCTCAATCGCTGGATCTTCACTCTTCTGGCTAAGTTTATGACGCTGAGAACCTCGTACTGCACGCTGTTGTACCACCTCATCCACTTACCTAATATACAGACGGTACAAAAAATCAGACGCAGAATTTTGCTCTTTATACAACCAGGAGCATCTTCCTGCGCTTTTGGCAAAGTCCATGACTATGTGTCATGGCAGGACTGGGACGATTAAAAGGTCTTGTAGAGTCTTACTTTAGTTGATCCCGCAAAGGTAAAATTCTCAAACTGTTCACATTTTTTCGAAACTCAAGCTAATGTCATTGTTTAATTATGAACTTCATTCAGTCAGACGTGCAACACGAGCGCTTAAAAGTCAACGACTCATTACCGAAGTATAGTCTGATGCACTTCCATTACGGGAAGTACACGCCACAGTGGTCTGATTTTCGAAATCATACGCCACAGCCACCAGGGCAGCTACATAATTCTGAAAGACGAGAGCATGCCGGTTGACTCGAATATCAGTTCAAGACATTCTGCTCAGAGTCGCCTTGAAAATCCTGTCCAAGCTACAGTCTAAAGCCATTCCACACCGCATTAGTCGCCAAATAATAATGCTACTTCAAATCCTGGAAAATCGACTATAATCCAAAAGCGTTTCAAATCGAAACGCACGACATTCTCATTCTGTCTTAAAGACGTACACATAAGACAGCATTCGCCGCAAGAAGCCATTCGATGCGGAAGCCGAGTTTGGGATCCCTTTGCAAGAAGCAATGTCACACACCACTTTGGCAACATTTAACCATCGCCTGCTACAATTTTGAGGAAGCGAAGAAGTTTATTGGCCTCGGGGCCAACATGAAATCCACAAAGGCATCCTATTGAAGATCCCTTGTTAACAGCACCTGCTTCGATCCGTCGAATCCGGTCATAACGCCCGACTTGAAGGACAAAAAAATGCTCTATAAAACCCTTATATTACCAGTCCTGCCGTGTTGGTTCATGGTGTCTTCAAAACAAAAATTGTACGCCGGTTATACAGTCCAATCCGGAAAGAAGTCGATTTTATTATAAGACACAACCGCAATTTTTCGAGCTGCACCAAGACGTGGATGGTGTTCCAAAAGGTAAGAATCCGACTCTATTGCCGACTCCACTTCGAGTACTGTGTAGCAGAAGAGGAAGGCCGAACGTCCGGCATACAAACGAAGTCACAGCGGACGGCTTGAGCTTGATGACTATAAGCAGCGTACACAGGACCATCAACGAAGAAAGGCAGCTATAGGCCAGACTTAGCATAAGTCAGTAGTTGTATAGTTTGAGTAATTGAAGGTCCGGATAGGCAGATAATATCGGAGCATTTATCTCGAGTTATACTGTATATATTAGGTCATCATATTGATGTTACATCAGGCTTCATCAGAGATCATGTTTGTTCCCATGCCGCCTTCAATACGCAGTCAATCCCATCAGAAATTGTTTTTTTAACTTCAGCCATCGTCCCCCTCGTCAAGTCTTATTCGATTTCTTTACTGTGATTTCTCATTGAAAGCCAAATCTGCAAATCCCTTTGACTCCCGTCAATCCTTCGGTGGAATCCCCTTGAATCCCACACAAAGGTCATTAACCAGCTCGAGCAGTAATTAAGATCGCTCCCTCCATCCGAAGCACTGAGCACTCCCCCGAGGGCTGTCATCAGAAGAATCATTCGGGCATTAAACCTGTTTTCACCTCATTTAAGGGCGTTCCGTCTTGCAAAGGCAATATTAAAGACCCGCCCAGCATCGTAGTCCCTCTCCCCCCTTCCCTCTGACTCTGACTCACGGTGCTATCTGCGAGCAGGTATGCGGATGCGAGACCCCAAACATCCGGCCACAGCGCTCGCTGTTCATCAGCATTTTATCTCATTTGCGATACTAATTTATGCAAGAACACTGGATCCTGTCAGATGCACACCCACACGTGCAGGGGGTGCCCATTGTGTGTACCCGAAAAGTCGGTATTGAAAGTAGTCGCTCTCGCTGGAACTTGATAGAGCCAATATGCATGCAAATGATTTAAGCTGCGAGAGCGACAGAGCCGAGCGAGCTCCTGAATCGCACATTCGAAGTCACTATCGCAGGATGCATAGCATTCAGTCGGTCCCATTGGAGTGGCGATACCCCGTTTCGGCACACACACGAATGTAGGGATCACAAAATCCAGAGGAAAACATTTACAGGCAATGGCAGCGAATAGCCGGCGGCTGATGGCTGGCGGAGGAGCCAGGAAGGCATAGCAATTAGCTTTATTACAATTCCGCTCCTCGTTGGCTTCGTCTCGTTGATGATGTCTTCGGTCTGGTCTAAGCCGGCACGGATGAGGGGCTGGAGGCTGAACGCCGGGAATAGCTGCATGTCTGGCAGCCAGGATAGCTGGCGAATTCCATTAAGAACAGATGAATACACTCGGCTAGGACACCATTAAATGGAAATTAACCGAGTGTCCTCGTGTGCGGGTATGCATGCGGAGGCGCGTAGCAGGCCTCTCAGAGCCACTGTGGTCCGCTTTGTTTCGTAATTGAGATGAAATCCCCAAAAAAGGGATATTCCCAATTCGATGTCAGGCAATCGGGCATGGTCGCCGCAAAGCATTGCTCGAATAATTGCGGTCAAGTTGTCGTATCACACAAGGTCCCATCTCTCTCCCAGTCTCTCACGTTCGTTCGGCCTCTTGTCTGTTGTGTGCGATGCGAAATACCGGGCTTACTGGCGGCGGTACTTGGGTGTGCTTGCTGGCCCGGCCCGCCAGCGGGACGACAGATGAGAATTAATTTTGGTGCTGTGTACTTCTGAAATGCTAATAGATACAATTTCGGATAAACAAATGCAAGACCGACATCACTGGCGGCGGGAGGTGGACGCTGGAAATATATCGTGTGTTACAGCACACAGGGGTTGGGGTGGATATCGCGGTAATTGAATCTGTCAAAGTGGGAATTCCACTTGGGCATTATCGTTGGCATCATCGGCCCGTGGCGGTGATGACATGCCGCACGGGGGAGTCGGTGGTAATAGGAATCACGTCCCTCTCAGTGGGTTTTATTGGATTCGATTCGGCGGTTCAAAGGGGGACAGTCGATGCTGTGCCTCGTCGCTGCACAAGTGGGCGCTGGCAATGTGGATCAATGATGCAGGAAGGGGACTCGTGTTTCGTTTAGATTTGTGTGCTGCAGGCGAACAGTCAGCGCAGGATGCATGAGATTTTGTTGTCTTTGAATGGAACTATGGGTGAATGAGGACATGCCAAAATCAAGTGTCATGTGAGCCGGTAAATTGCGTTGCACTCGAATCTCTGTTGCGCTGACAATAGTCTGTCTTAAAGCCAGCGATTTGGGGGACAAACCGAGGGCCAAACCTGTAGAAAGTGCGGAAGATGTTATGCATTTTTTTGTTCCACAATAATTCAGGATTCCGCAACGGAAACTGGTGAACCAACGTGATGTATGGCACTTGTGGGCCGTATTTGCTGTCTGATTAAGGCATATAAGGTACGCAATTACTGACAAGACGAAACGCACCCAACGAATAGGGTTGGCTGAACATTCTTTCGCCGTTGATTGATATTAATTTAATTTATAATTAATAATTAAACAAATGTTCATGCCAGAAACGAGAGCAAAGGTGTATTGTATTACGAAGTGAGCGTTAAGATACAAATGTCTCAATAGGGAACATTGTTTGTGAACGAGCCCTTTTTTTTTTTTGATATGACATCTGTGAAAAATATTTAGTATACATCAAGCCATTGAACAGACAAAATCATATTTTTTTCATCGTGTTAAAAATGTCGAATTTTGTACCAGAAAGTGATGATTTGCGGAAAGCATTCATTATTTGTTGTTTTCATTTGAAGAAAAGTGCTGCAGAGTTGCACCGAATGCTGGTGATCATGCTCTATCAGAAGCAACATGCAAAGGATGGTTTAAACGGTTCAGAAATAATGATTTTGATGTGAAATGAAGAACGTGGAAGACCACAAAAAAAAATTTTAAGACGCCGAATTGCAAACGATATTGGATGGAGATGACACTTTGAGTCAAAATCAAGTGGCAGGAATGTTAAATGTTGCACAACAAACAATTTCTGACCGTTAAAAACTTTGGGAAAGATCCAAAAGGGTGGAAAATGGGTGCCAGGAAAAGAGTCCTAAACGGAAACAACAAACCGAAACATCGACTGCAAAACCAGATCGATTCGGCAAGAGACAATACTGTGTGGTTGGTGGGACCAGAAAGGTGTGGTGTACCACGAGCTCCTAAAACCTGGCGAAATCGTCAATACTGATCGCTACCGACAACAAATGATCAGTTTGAACCATGCATTGATCGAGAAACGACCAGAATTGGCCAGAAGACACGGCAAGGTAGTTTTGCTCCATGACAATGCACCTGCACACAAAGCAAAACCGGTTCAGGATACAATCAAAACACTTGGCTGGGAGCAGCTATCCCACCCGCCGAGTTCACCAGACTTGGCACCTTCCAACTACCAATTGTTTTCATCGATGGGACACGCATTGGCTGAGCAGCACTTCGATTCCTACGAAGAAGTTGAAAATTGGGTGTCTGATTGGTGTGCTTTAAAAGACGAACAATTTTGTTGGCGTGGAATTCACAAATTGCCAGAAAGGTGGTCAAAATGTGTAGAAAACAATGGCCAATGCTTTGAATAAAATGTTTTTACTTTCCCATTAATAATTAGTGTATTATTTTCAAAAAATCATTTCATACCGGCATACCTGGTAAGGTATACAATTATTGACAAGATAAAACGCACCCAACGGACTGTGTTGGCTGGACCGTCTTTCGCCGTTGATTGGTATTAACTTAATATATAATTAATAATTAAATAAATGTTCATACCAGAAACGAGAGCAAAGGTGTATTGTTCATATAGAAAAGTTGACACTTCTAGTGATCCAAAATTAACACAAAAAGAGAATCTATCTAAATCCACCTTTGAGTGCTGTGAAACGGTTTGAATATTAAAAACTTGAAATTTGCAGCAGCTCGTGTTAAATTTTTAAAATAGAGCTAGATCATTTTCAAATGCCTTCTGAGACAAGTCATCCTTCCGGTTGACGGTCTGAAGGTAAGACATGCCCGTCTTCAAGACAAGGGTTTTGCATGGGACTGTCATATTTTGAAAATGTCAAGCTTCCATTTTGACGAATACGAAATGAGTCTTCCGACATTACAATGACTCCGAAGTATTCAAGCAAAAAAGTCAAAAGTAGTTTCAGGTCAAAACAGTTAAAGTCATGTCGCCTTTAGGGCGTTATTAAAAACATATGGGTTTGTCCGACGGCACATTATAAAGTATAATCGTTTTGAATATTATCAACACTTGCAAGTGTTTTTTTTCAATTTACTTGTTTTTTGTTGCTTGTGTTGGTTAATGTCTTGACATTATTTTGTATGGACCAAATGCCATGAATTACATTAAGAACAAAATTAACTGAGTAATAAGCCTTTAGTTGCGAATCTTTACCGAGCTAAGTACTGTGTTCTCAAAAAAAAAAGACTGGTGGGCTCTATTGTGATGATCAACTGGTGCGGAGTTCAAGACGAAGTCAAAAATAGTACTAAACTATCACGTACGTGGTGGCCCGTGGCGTTGTGGGTATGTGCGTCGACCCCAACCTCGACGTCTTAGGTTCGGATTCCTGCTCTGTGCGGCGAAAACAATTTTCACGACCCCACCTCTTTAAAGTCGCTGACAATGCTAATTGAGTATTTCCTGTCTAAAGAAAGCTTCTCAAACTTGGCCGTTCGGATTCGGCATAAAACTGTAGGTCCCTTCCACTCGTGAGAGAACAATAGCACGTACAACACGAGTGGTTGCTGAGAAGCTAGGCCCTGGCCTCATACGGGCTGTAGCGCCACCCATATTATTATATTATTATATCACGTACGTTGTGGCCAATTCGTGAATTGTGAGTGAGGTAATGACACATGATAAATTTTGTGTTTCACTGTTCTATTTAAATTACTCTTATGACCAAATCTAATTAAATTCTAACATGTAATAACTGCAGCCATCATTAATTTGGAAGATTCGGAATGTGGCTGCCGAATTCAATGGAAGCAAGCCACATTTTGGGACACCATCGACACCATAACCTTGTTTGTAAGAATATCTTAGATCCATGAAGAAGAGCACAAGTTTTCTTTTGTCTGTGGTTATCCCAAATTCCATATATCCCGTAGAAGATTCCAAAAGTACTTTGAGGACTTGAGTACGTCTGCCAGTTGCTGTATGTGGGTAGTACCTAATGGCAACACATACAAAATTGGTTCTGCCAAGGACAGAAAACCTAAATGTCCCTCAAGGTATGATTCAAGATTCAATTGCTAGATTAAACGCGGACATGTGTTCGAAGAAGAAAATGCTCACATGCTCAATCCTGACAAAACCAAAGTCATTCCGTTTTCAGAACACCAACCAAAAATACTCAACTTCTTTTTTTTTCCTACACAAACCGTCAAAATTACCGCACTGGCAGACCTAAGACAATGGACTGTTGCGTCGTAACTTTTATCCGACAGGGCCCAAGTGAAATCGAAATTCAACGATTGACTTTAAAAAAATATATACAATAACCTAGTGTTGTACATATGTTTACCAAGATTCTATTTACCCACCTGTGCATTGTGGTGCAAGTATCATGGCATTCGCACGAGTAGAACAGTGTATAAGCGTTTGATAAAAATTGGCAGCACGTATTTATATATAGACTTCACTAAAGCGACCTAGCGCCCTGATATAGGAACTGCCTGGAGACCTGTGCATTTACCCTACTTTGTCCTCATTCGCTCTTTAAACATTTTGGTTGCCTGCGTGCCAGAAAAGGTAAAAACTCGGCTCTCCTGTTCCACTTCCAACGCTCTGTATCAAAGGCTTTGTTTTTCGTGCAGACAACTCTAACATTTTGTGGAGTATTATTTCTGTTGGCGTCTCTCATTCATATGCAGTTAAGGAACTATTCGGTCGGAATAAACCACATCCTTTGCATGCATCATCACTCCCATATCATCAACTGCGGTTAATTTACGGCAATGCTCCAAAACAAAAAAAAAAACGAGCACGTCCGATAAAAAAAAATGTGGTTCCTTTCTGCGGGACGTAGAAAAACCTCAGACTACCCATTGAGAGACCATAACATGTGTCTGACTGCTGTGCTGTTGTGCGAAAACCCGACTAGCAGTGGGCAGATACGTCGCAGAGCATCACATCCGTTCTTGAGACAAAAATAAAAGTCACCAGCAGGACATGACGTGCACCCTCAATCAATCCACTGGAGCACAAGATTCAATCTCGTCGACAGTCCGCAGCCCTCCGAGCCCCTGCGACCGCATCTTGGTCAAAGCCACCGAGAAAGCTGCTCCAAAACTGCACCAATAACCATTTATCCTCTGATTTGCTTTTCCATTTGAGTAAAAGCGAACTGACTCCGACCCCATTTCAGTTGGCATCTCGCTGCCCACATAACTCAAGTCAAAGAGGGCACCCCTCACTGATTCAGCTGATTCGTCACATCGCCAAGCCGAAGTTCATTCATAAATTTCTCCCATAAAAATTCAACGAGCTTTCCAATCGCTTACACTTCGCCCCCATCATCGACACCGCCGCTGGTGCCACTTAATTTCGGGCACGTCACTCACACCAGACCAGTCATAAACTGAAACTTCCATCGCCCAGCAATTGACCCGTGACTAGTTGGCTCGCGATCCCGACCGATGGCCGTAAATAATTGCACGCCGTCCGATTGGCGCGGCTGACTTTCGCCGCATCCCGCCGTCGCCGCGCCATTGAAGGTGCATTCGAATTTCCACGCAATAATGATAATTTTATTAGACCAGAAAATTAAAGTTTCAACTCGCGCTCAAAGCGCATAAAAATCCCCCCACGGCGACGGGGATGAGGATACGTTTTAAGTGAGCTCCCCTCCGGCGCGGATTGGGCGCCGACAACGATGCCGGATAGTCACAATTTGCAGTTTCACTCGCTTTTATGGGGAGAATCGTCCTGTCAGGCGGTTGCCGGTCGGATGGCGGATGGCTTTTCAGCGGTGAACTGCAGCTGCGGCTGCAGCGACTGAGCGGAGAGACAGCGTAAAATTTAATCAAAATTGTTAACGAGAAAAGTTTAATTTTTCTTCTCTGATTATTACTTGTCTTTCGCGCGTTTCGTCCTTGGCTGTCCTTGTCTCGCCGCGTGCCCGTTCCACATCGCATCGTGCTCGTCGTGATGCACTTTGTTGCGCGCATCCTTGTGCAGTGCAATGCGTTGCTGGCGTCCCTTTGCAGACGTTTGGCATTTCTTGACGTTTGCCATTTCATTTCATTGAGACTAATGAGGAGTTCCTTTGATATGCGAATTCAGTCAACGGCAAAGCAGCAGCGCAGCCCTTACGCTGTGCTCCTATGGAAATGAACGTCACAATGTCTGGTGCCTGCTGGTGAGGTTGCTGGCAAGGGTGAGCACGTGAGCTATGCTAAATGCTTTGCAGTTGCCGTTCATCGGTTTGACAGGGATGCATAATTAAGGTGACATGACGGAGGTCATGTGGCGATGCTCAAAGGCGACCGGAGTTGAATACGAATGCTTTCGTTACATTTTTGATTAGTGCGTGAATGTCGAACGCGTTTGGTGTTTTGTTTCGACTTGCTCTTGGCTTGCTTGGATGCGGTGACAGTTCAGAAATGAAATTCTGTGTCAATAGACCGTTTGACGGGGAAGCTCTTACTTTGATAGCTGAAATCTGGGATGATTTTATTTCATTTACTTAGATTAAATTGCGAGTAGAGGGAGGAAATTCTTTGCCCATGCCCAGATCGAGACAAGGTAGCGAATACTGGCTTCGTTCAGTTTCGTTAAATTCGTTTTCTCTTGTTTTCTTAAGTGCGAGTTAACTGAAAATGTCAGCTTACATGTGCAGAGGTCCTCAGATGCAATTGGGAGCACTTTAAGATCCTTCACTTTTTACAGAAGCTTCTGACGCATTTTTGTTCGATGTCGATGTACGATAACACTCAATCCGGCAAGCTTACAACAAATGATTGCTAAAGAATTGACATGCTTTTTTTTACATAATTAACATATTCAATGTCATGTTCAATAATATGATGTGACAAGTCATACAGTGGTGGACATTTAATTAGGCACACTCCGAAGCAATTGATTAGAGCTCCACCATGCTCTACAGTCTTTAAAGTATAGGCTTACATACGTTTATACTATTCGACGGTTTTTGGTATGCTCCTTGGACGATGAATGAAATTTCAGAAACCGATTGAAAAGACGAATCCTTTTTTTTAGAAAAATATCCATTGAGTTCCGCTTGGAGCAGTGAGAGATATCAATTGGGGTATTATTTGAGCGCCAAGTTAAAGGAGCTCTGGCAATGGTTCAAAGCAACTACAGTAAAACTTCGATAACTCCAACTATCACCTCCCACAAAAAAAAATTCGAGTTATCAAGACTTCAAGTAAAATACTGTTACATTTTACAAAAACTGTGTGTACGTATTCACAATTACTTTTTCCAATAGGGTTCGATCACTAGATTGTGACGACATGAAACCCACTTGTTCAAAAATTCTATTCACTGGTTGATTTACTTGTGCTGCACAATTACGACTTAAACTACACTTTTATCACCACAATTACTTGATTACACTTTTCTTTACTGCCTTTTAGGCTCACACTTATTACACTTTGATCACTTGTATACCAAATTCAAAACTAATCTGTTCTGTCTCAGCTGCCGTTCCGATACTATGTACAGGGGCCCTTTTACTCTATAGACTTTGGTGGTGGTGGTTTGTGTTGAGAGTTATTTAGCGACGGATTATAGCTACTACTGCGAATGGTTTTCGAATTTTTTCCCCAGATGCCGCTTGTCACAATACAAATTTGTTATTATTATTTAAAATAATAAAAAATAAAAGTCTTAGTTAACGAATCCCTTAAGGGGAATTATAAAACATTCGACTGGAGAAAAAGAACAAGACAATCAATCAAGAACGAACTTTATTCTGTCACTAGTTGTACAATAATGAATTCAATTCTAACTTTAAAGTAAAATAACTTCATGCCCACCTTCGCTGGGCAGCCTACGTGTGCAAGGACAACTGTGGCAGCATTTTCTGGCCTGGGTACGCTTCTAAGATGGATCATGTTGGCTCGCACATGCAGTATATTGCCCGCACGATTAGTTGGAAGGTTCAAGGTGACACCTCTAAAAACACAAATTTGAGTTCGTATCAATCAATACCACACTACAGGGTAAAATGTTTTCTTACTGTTATTTAACACACATAACCAAATCAAGCTCAAAGTTGTTCTGATCCATTATACAATTTGCAAAAACACGCAGTATTTATTTTTGGCCAGACCACTATGTACCTTCCGAATTCTAAGTATAAAATGTGACGCCAAATAATATCGAGAAAAATTATAATTTTGCTCAATTCTATAAATCTCTAAGTTAAGGTTTTTGAATATGCAATAACAGAATTTCATTGAATTGGATCAACAACTTGGAGGAACGCATCCAAAAAATTTGAACAGTCTAAAGGAACCATCAAGTAAGGTGTCTCTGATTAGCTTGCCAGCTGAATTCCTGATCGTTTTTGCTCTCTTTAAAATCGGTGTGTGTGAACGTCGGATAAATGATTTGTTCGGTTTTACAGTTTAGCTAAAATTTGTAGTCTAATTTAATACTCAGTTCTGCACATCATTTTGTTTCGCTCCAGTTTCCCCTTTAGTGCTGAACTTAAGTTTAGGGACTACATTAATTTTGTCTCTCTAGTTTTATGAGTTAGCCAAAAACAGAACGTTTTTACAACTACCAATTTTAAATATTCATGCTAGGAATTTTTTTACGTAACATGGTGGTAACCTTAATTAAATGGCAAGCACTGTATCTGCTTCGAGTCAATGAACGTCTTTCCTCGTCCGCATCACTGACAGCTGTCATCCTTGTTTGACATCACAATCTGTTCATAGACTCATCCTGAAACAAATCGGGATGATCTTTGTTTTGTCAATTGTCAGTTGTCAACTAACAGAAGGGTGCAACATGGTACTGTTTCACTTACAGTATTTTGTTCGAACGGAGACGAGAACAACCAAACACTGTAAGATATCTGCAATTCAAGTAAACAGTCCAGCCTTCCATGTTTTAACTTCTGTTTGTTTTTGTCTGAGGCTACAATCCTCATGCAACTTGGCCTCAACAAACGTCCTCTGTTAGCACTATCTCCAGCTAGCTGCCTTCGGTTCCACAAATCAAGTTTGCTAATCGCCTCTAAACTTTTGTGTGCTACCATAGACGCCAGCCTACTCTGCAGTTTTGTCCCACTGACTGGACGTCCAGGACTTACCGTACCAGAGCAATGTTTTCCACTCGCTGAGTGTTGTCGTTTTACTATCCGTGTAGTTCGTGGCTCAATCTTCTGATCCACGTGAGATCCCAATCTTCGGATCCGCGTAACCCAGACTTTCAAAAGAGTCTGCTTCTTGCGTTGGTCTGTGAGTTTTGCACGATGCTGTGACGAAGAATTATTCCTTGATAGTTACTGCAGTCAGCGATGTCTTCATTCCTCTAAATGGGCCAACGATAGGACTCCCCTCTTCGAGTATGGTTTCTCAGATGAGATGGTATTTGTGGTGAAATTTACTTTTTCAACATCTGGCGTCATTTCGTGTCCTCAACAGAAGGACGAATTAGGCTCCATCCGCAGCTCCCTCTATTCCCCGAAGCACTTATCACATGCATTAAACGCTTTCTTCTGTGTTAACTTAAGCTTAGCGTGTGGTATATTTGAGCATCCATGAACGATCGGCTTGTGAAATTTAAGACCGTGCCGTCGTCAATGAGTGCAATTAGCTGCTTGTGGCATTTGGAGCATCTATCAAAGGAAATAGTCCATCTCCCGCCAGATCTGTCATGAAACCACAAACGCCCATAGCCCAGCATCAAGCAACGTGTCCCATCAAGCCGCACCAAATGAAGGCAACGTAAATGGAACACCTGCAAGCATTAAACTGGCCTGTTCTGCACCGAGCACACCTCACCCTCCGGAAATTTGAATTGTAAAACCGTTGGTCAGATCTAAGCAATCACTCATCTGGCTGCTCCCAAATGCTCAATCTCAATTGCTCTCCACGTGGAAAGGGACATCGCATTTAATTCGCACACAAATTCATGTGCCGGTACATGGTCTATGAAATTAATCCCAAAAACGAGACACTCTCGCATCTGTCCCGATGAAAGGCTGGCAATCGCCTGTTTCAGTCCACGGCACAGTGCAGATGGTCGGCTGGATAGTTTCACTAGGCAGGAGATGAAATGTGCCCAAGTCGAGCAGGGTGTCTGTGCACCGACAAGCAACAGTCCAACAGTCGAACAGTCTACCCAACAACGGCCGACCCCTTCCTTGGCAGCAGTCCTGCGACATTACACAAGACTCCGACAAAGGACTCGTAAATAGCCATTGAGTCGAGGATTAACTTTGTGGTGCAGAGGAATTAATGTGGTGTAAATTTGGTCCTTTTCCCCGGGCGCACGCACACACCCACAAACGCGTACATCCGCAGAGCACAGCCATCGAGGCCACGCATCGCCACCCTTTTATCTCGGCGGAGTTCGTGCTAGACGACGCCATAAATGACGATCATGGGGACCATAAAGGGGACTTTGTCTCTGCGCTTTATCTTGGTCTTCCGTTCGGTCTGCCATGCGCCTCGAATTATTACGTAACGGCTTGCTGCCACCTTGAATGTGGTGACGTCGCCTGTCAAAGGATTTTTTTTCGTTCGTTCCTTGCTCGTACTCGTGCTTCGATTACATCGACACGAGCGTGATGCCGCGCCGATGGGGGGAATGACAGAACTGGAACGGAATTATTTCGGGAGAATGTCCATCGATTGTAGTGTCATGGTCTACTTCCACTGATGTCCTTCAAGGACGCCATCCCCCCGTCTCCCATCCACACACACACTCTCGCGTAACAAAATGTAGTCGCTCCCTTTTTTTGGGAAAGATTAGACAGTCGTTGGAGAGCTGACGTCGTCTCCTATCTGGATTGTGTTGAGTTCGTTTTTTTTTGTATTATTTTTCAAGAAACCCATTTCCCGATGGTCGTGGAGGATTTTATTTAGCTGCCTTCACCGGTTCGTCCTTCGCGACCGGGGTCGGGGATAATTTTGCGGGAGATTTACCCATGAAAAGTGGAAAATAATTGGGTAAGACCGGCCAAGTGGGACTGGCTCAGTGGCCGTGCCGGGAGGGCGGACATTTAGTGGATTTTTAAGGATTCTGGTAGTTGTCTGTTTTGTTTTTTCCACTTATTCGTTATCTTTCGCTTCGTAGTTTGGTGCGGCATTTGGTTGAAATGGCACGATGGCTGAAAATGCATGTGATGGTGGCTAATGGGGTGGATTTTTTGATAATAACCGGAAGAGGCTTTTTAAAGGCATCGATTAGGCGGTCATTTTCGAAAGAACTGCGGCTTAAGTTAAATCATTCCTTTCAATCTCATTCATCAATCCATCAAATCCATCAATCCATCAATCCATCGATCCATCAAACCATCAATCCATCAATCCATCAATGCATCAATCCATCAATCCATCAATCCATCAATCCATCAATCCATCAATCCATCAATCCATCAATCCATCAATCCATCAATCCATCAATCCATCAATCCATCAATCCATCAATCCATCAATCCATCAATCCATCAATCCATCAATCCATCAATCCATCAATCCATCAATCCATCAATCCATCAATCCATCAATCCATCAATCCATCAATCCATCAATCCATCAATCCATCAATCCATCAATCCATCAATCCATCAATCCATCAATACATCAATCCATCAATCCATCAATCCATCAATCCATGAATCCATCAATCCATGAATCCATCAATCCATCAATCCATCAATCCATCAATCCATCAATCCATCAATCCATCAATCCATCAATCCATCAATCCATCAATCCATCAATCCATCAATCCATCAATCCATCAATCCATCAATCCATCAATCCATCAATCCATCAATCCATCAATCCATCAATTCATCGATCCATTAATCCATCAATCCATCAATCCATCTGTGACAACTTTTGAACCTCGATGGCGTTGGTTTCCCATTCCATTTGAATTTCCGTTTCCGGCAGGTTTTTGTTCCCGTTCGCGGTCGAAAAGCGCCAATATCAGTCCACAGAGAATCGCTCAGATACCCCATTAACCTCGACCTCATCGCATCGTGCTGCGTTCAGCACAAACGGCTCGAACTTCCTGCCGGCCCTGGGCATCCGCCTCGCGTCGTCTCACTCCAGATGGCCGGATGGAGGCCGATGACTGGCTTTTATTTAAATTCCTCTTCCGCGATTTTGGGAAATTTAATAAACTTAATAAAAACCCATTTGTTTATTGTTTTTAATTTAAGGGCAGAGCCAAACGCGAGGAAGGAAGCTACTAGCATTATCTTCTGGTGGATCTACGCTCTTGTTGCTGCCACGATTGTCGGGTAAGTACACACACAAGTACAAATCCACTCAAACGCCAGCCAAAGCACATATTTGCATCGCTCGCCGGGCGGAGCCTGGGATGCCTCGGCGCTCGGCCCGGACTCGGTCGACAGGAAGAAATGATTGTTTTTGAAATTGCGCCAAACGTTTACTGCCGGACGACTTATTAAATGCGGAAGGGATGGGCCGGGCTGGGCTTCGCGGCACCGAATCTCTCTCCATCTCGAATCTCTCTCAACCTCCCCCGGTGCACGGGAACGTACGATGTTGTGAATAAAAGCAGAGGGCACGTTTTTCTGAATTAGTAGCGAGGAGAACATTTCGCTAATTAAACCGTTAGAGAGGAGCAACGAGCATTCTCGCTGTGAACTGGGCCCGTGCGTCGCGTCCTCGCTCGCCGGGGGGGGAGGACATAAAATATTGATTTTAATTGTGATGATTAGCAGATTCTGCTGTGCGCGGCAATGATTGCTTACATGACGCCCAATGGGCCATAAAATATGTATTAAGATCAGCCGATGAGACCCATCGGAGGGTGGTGGGTTCAGACTACGAGCGGTGCCGACACTGCAGCGGGTGGTGACCGAGACAGCGTCGCGAGGGTCCCTCGAATTGGGTTAATGGAATTCGCCATTAATTTGCATTACATCATTCAATGGAAGGGCGGCGCGGTGAACGTGAGCGTCGCGTGGCGGCTGTGGGGGGCATGGTGACGGTCTATCGCCTTGATCTGATTTACCCAATCAACTCATCGTAAATTTCAATAACTCCTTCGAGGGCGTCATAATCGAACCCGATTACAACGGGATGTTGCAGCCGATCATGTGGAAAGTCATGCCGGCGCGGCGAGGCGGTGGCGACGGAGATGGAGGCGAGTTGTGATTTAAAAACAATTTACGACGGGATGGGGCGGATTTGAGCGAGGACGATGCTCAATTATCGACGACATGGCCGAGGATGGGTGACGGCATCGTCAAAGGATATCCTTTGCGGATGGCTCCACGACGGGGATTATGCAATCGTTTATGGGATTTGCCGACTCTCAAGGACGATGTGTAGACCTAATTGCTGATGAGCCGGAATCTCCGCTCGCAGCTAATGCGTAAGCCGTTCGTTTCGCTTGTTTTATTTGCATATTATTTGATGAGGCTTATGGCTGCTGGCGGGTGGGTTGCTGGCTGTGGCTTAAAGCGCGATTTGATTCGCATTAAATCGGTGGAAGTGAGCGTTGAGCTTCAGGTAATGCCTAGATTTGGGCGATGGAGTGTATCGCGGAGACAGATCAAATCCTGATTTATTGTTCCAACGAATTGCCGCAGGAGGCTGTGGGAGGAGAAGGGAACAAACGCGAAATTGAACGAGAAATTGAACAGTTTGTTGATGGGAACGGAGTTGTCGATGTGGAGGGCTCGGCGGCGGTATTTTTGGTAGAAGGTCGAGTTGTAAGCGTCTGTTGTTGTCAGTAAGTACAAGGAATGGCACATCACATAACAATTTCAATGGATGGGATTTTCACTGTGGCAACGTAACGTCGTCCTGTCGATCGTTGGCGGTACACAATCGTGCCAATTATGCTGATGCCTCAAAATCCGCACGAAACAGTGACTTTCTGATGTTGCATTGCAACTTTCTAGTACTCGTGTGCTGTTATATTCTTTTTGTCTCCTTTTTCTGCAATATTGCTCGTTGAGGTACTCCATAGTTTTGCAGCTAAGATCTGACCACGAAGGACGTCGACCATGGAATGGGCCCATGTTTGACACAAGTCTTCGACTTTGTTCGATGCTACGTCTATGTGCTATTAGTAACAATGATTTGATGATACAAGGTCCCTCTTATTCGTCTTTTACTGTGCCATCTTTCCTCTCCGTATCTTGGTACTGGTGTTATTATCCCTTTTTAAGACAGAGCTAACGCAAACGAAGTCCTTGACTGCCCTATATGACACTGTGTCCGAGACGTGGATGTTGTGCACCCATCAGTGATGACAGCATGTTTTTATAGCTTGACTCATTCTAGCGGCTACCGCTTCAATTCCATCAAACGTCTCATTGACGGCTCGCTGTGTTAGTGCAATCACGTCACAATATCATTCGCGAAAGCAAGCAGCTGAATGGACTTTGGTAAGATCGTGTCGTTAGTGTTGGCGTCTGAGTTTCGCACGATCTTCTTAAGTATGATATTGAAGAAGTCACATCACACCGTCTCGCCTTGCTTAAACCCTCTTTTGACATTGAAGATCTCGGTGAGTTCGTTACCGACGAGTTTGACAGGAAGGCCAAGACTAGACACTGCATAGCTGGTCTCTATGTTCGGCCTTGAAATCGAAATGTAAGTGGCGGGTGCCAATCTGCATCTCGTCGATGGTGGACTTCCCGGGTCTGAAACCGCAATGAAATTGACCTATCAGGTTGTTGACAAATGGTTTCAGGCGCTCACAAAAAACAGGGATGGGGGAGGCGTTGTTTAAGAGGCTTATCCGTCTATAGTTGGGGCAGTCAAAGGGCTCTCTTATCTTGTGAACCGGACAAACGACGCTGAGATTCCACTCATCGGGCATGCGTTCCTCCGACCATCAGCGGGTGCATGGGCCAACCAGATCATCCCCAGCTGCTTTAAAAAGTTCCGTCCGCTCTATCAGCTCTGTTCGACATTAGTCCAGATACAGCTATCTCGTCGGCGGGACAGAATTCTTGCCAATCATCGTCCAAATCAAGTGGAACATTTTGCCTGACAGCGTGCCGTTTTAACAGACTGCAGAATTAAAGAAAAAGATTTTTATACATTTCAGCATCGACTCCATTCTTCAGTCCGAGGTCTTAACATTGCTTTGCTTTGGTTTAGCTTTGACTTCTGTAGTGTACTCACACCGAGCTTATTCTTGTATTTAAGGCTGTAAAAATAGTTTCGTGTGCAATGTTTAGCGCCTGTGTAATCGATACAGTGCTTGGATGATAGTCACGCTCCAAGATTTGGGTGCATTTCAGCTTCATTCGCAATGTCATCGATCAGCTATTCTTCCGGCAAGAAATGTCCTCTTGGTGGGTAGTGTTACTATTCAAAAAATGTCAACAATGCCCGTCCTAGCTGAAGACCAACGTAATATCTAAAAAGGAACTGCACCACATTCTGACAGCAGGTCGAAATCGATTCCCCGTAGAATGTCATGTTCAACTCGAAAACGCCCTCAAATAGTTGAGTACTTGAGCTGACTGATAAGCGTCATGTATTGTAGGTGCCGGAACACGGTGGCATACCAACATTTGTCACTAGATTAGGTTCACCTTCTATACTGCCGTTCAGCGAACGAGTAATACACCAGCTTAAGCACTTCTACGTTTTTGTAACTCTTAAGATACGTCATTGCGAAGATGGTGCAGGACGTTGATGTGCTCACGACAAAGAAAGTTCTCGTCGATGGTAATTCCTACGAATGGAGTGCGAATGTGCATCGCCTTTGTTTTGGTAGCATTTATGACTAGACCATTTATGACACACCGAATACAAGTTTCGGTGTTTCACCACGACTGCTATGTCGTCGGCATACGCATAAGCAGTAGAGTTTTTCAATAACTTCAGTAGCTCGTTCGTGAAAAGAATGAATAAAATGGGGCTTAAATTTGAGCAATTTTCAATTATCAGCCACCTTGACCTGGAGAGTTCTGTCACTTAACTTTTCAGCCAGTTTGCCAGGACTCCTTTCAAACCTTCGCTGGAGACACTTTCTACCAGCTTCTCATGTGTCAAAGTCTCGGATGCTTTGCTGAAATCGATAAATAGCACAATTACGTGATCATTCTTTTTAAGCCTGCATTGACGACATTTGAAAACTCCACCAGCAGTGATTGGCTCTTGTCTTTTTGGAAACCGTACTGATTAGGGTGAAGTAGTTCGTGTTTCAACAGAAAACAATTGACACGATTAGAAAGTACTCCTTCCAAGCATTTTTCGACAGCGGGAAGGATTGCAATTGGCGTGTAGTTCCCTGTTTCGCTTTTTATCCCTCCCTTGTATATTGGGCGAATTATCGAGCTTTCAATCAGCCTTGGCACAGGAGTGCATACGTTTCCATCAAATTCGAACCGCCATTTTGGAGTTACAGCTCCACAAACGTCGATTTCAAGCGCAGTGGAATGGCAGTGTAGACATCAACCAAAACATAACCACTTCTAGCCACCCATGAATTTATTTTCGATTCCAATGTCCTTTCCTCATGAATCTGCATCAAGCAACATCTGCTTACAGAATAACACGCACTCGGTGCTCAAGGCCCGTCCTCAGCATCTTCGAAAATGTGCACAGTTCTGATCTTATTAACGTGCCTCCTACTCATGTTCCAGTCACATTTCAAATGATACATTCAAAACAGCTCCCATCCATGCCCCTCCTAGAGGAGGGGATAACTTCAATTGCGATTAGCAGCTAATTATCGCGACAATTTCTCTTACACGTGTCTCCTCGAAAGCTCTTCTACTCACGCCGCGAAAAGTGTAACACACGGCAACCACATCAAGTGGCACACGCAAAGGTGTGTGCTCCGGTGCACCGTTGCGTCAGGACATTTCCACAGTTTAAGCCCCGAACGAACATCCATTCGCACCTCGTACGTGTCGCCAGGTGCTGGCACAAATGCGAATACCTTTCTGGGTTAAGTTGAAGTTGAAAAGAAGCGGAAAAACTGAGAGCGCTTTGCGAGGGCTTCAGCGTCTCTCGGTCTCAGAAGAGTACACACCGCAGGATCAACCATGTCAAACCTCAGATTTCCTTCCATCTAAAGTGCACAGCTACACTTGTGCATCCGTTGCTGAGTCAAAACAAAGAGACCATGAGTGGGGTGGGTGTGGGGGTGGTGTGCACCCTCCTTGGGGTTATCCGGTTTTCTTCTTGTGGGGGCGTTTACTTTGGTGCGGTTTATCAATTTTTCTTTTCTCTTGATCCCTCAACCTTGTAAATGCACGGCACGGATGTGTGTCGGTTCTCATAGGAACTGCTGCCATTCTGGCACTTGCATGCTCTACATACGCCCGACCGATTCCACCCTCTGGTGGCGGTGCTATAAACTCGGCGAGAAGCCGCAAAGCAAGACGGCGCAGCAGAGGCGACGCAGCGCGACGAGGCAGCCGAATGGATGTGAGAAAAAGAAGAAATCCTGAAGATACTTTACACGGATCCGCAGTTGCTACTTCATTGTCCCCGTCGTCGTCGTCGTCGTCATCGTCGTCTATTTACTTGATGGCACTACTAAACCCACATCGTATCCTGTTCTACTCCATTTTATGCAGAACAGTTCTACGGGGAATTTTCGCAGCACCCCCGGCCCACCCACAGGATGTCGAGTGCCATTCTGTTGAACTCAGCCGCACCGGGGAGCGAGCGCCATCCAAGAGTTTGGTTATTTATAGGACTGGGAATAAAATTCCGCAAGTGTAGGACATTTGAGTTAAGGATATTGCCTTTGTAAGACAACTGCCAGCCGGTTGTAGTGGGCTGCTGGGGGCCGGGCGCTAGCTGGCGAAATGTGTGCCGCACACACAGACACACGGGGAAGGCAAGCAAAAAACGAGAGGCAGAGCGAGTCACACGCTGATTTATGAGTTAGCTTACCGTTCAACCCCCGAGCTCGCTCGCTCCGAGGACATTCGCCGAGTATTAAATTAATCGTACTTATTTTCGCATTTGAAGAGATCCCCTCTTCAGTCAACAACGGTATTTGCTTTCCCTTTCATTTTCGGCCGCACGTGGGGGAGTGGGGGTGGTTTGTCGTTTTTGTTGCCGTTTTTGTAGTCGTCACCGCCGCCGTCAACGTTGTCGTCGCTGTCGTCCCTGTCATCTGGGGCCGTCTTCAGCGCCATGAGTGAGTTGTAAATGGCGTCTCGTTTTCTATAATTACTCCAAGATTTGGAATTTAATTTGACGTGTGTTTCGTGTGCGGCGGCAGCGAAAGGGATAAGCCTCGAAAGCCAGTGAATCCTTTTTTGGCTTCCATCAGATTTCCACCGGAGTGAATGTAGAGCACGGCCTATGACAGGCTCCGTTGTATCATCCCGAGCCGAATTCAGTTTTTCCCCTTCATTTGGCGGGCCGTGGGACGGGGGGAATAATTTTTGAAGCAATTAACATGAAACGACACCCGTACACACTCGTACGTGGGATATAATGAAGCTCGACGCCCTGCCACGGGATCTCATCAAGACAGGCGACTGCCTGCCTGTCAGCAGAAGTGTGGAGCTGGAGCTGGGGTCGGGCGATGAAAGTGTAACCTGATAATGCCCCTTTTAATGGCGGGACCGGTGAAAAATTTAGGGGCTTATGCAAAAAAGCGCTGTAAATTGGGGTTAGCGTGCGCTGCGAAACTACGACGAATTTTCATGGCGGAATAATTTATCTAATTTTTTTCGTTGGTTTTTTTTCTGCTTTTTTTTCAAGTGCACTTGATTAATTCAAGTCCTTACGGGGGTGCGCGGCCGCAGCAGAGATGCGCGAGGAAATGAGTCGTTTTGCATTTTAACGCGACGAGCGTTGTTTTTATGGAAATGTCCTTTTTCGAGGGATTTAGGGGGTGCGCGAGTGGCCGTGGGAAGAGTTTATGTTGTGCGGTGGGGAGGGAGGTTCGGTTGTAGGCTGAGATATGAATTGATGGCCTAGTCGGGGATGTGGATGGCATGTGATGAACTGGTATCCATTTTATGGGGTTAACCCATTTCGCTGCTGGGCACGTGATGTTTTCAAGATCAGATTGGGGGACGGAAGATTTTCGGGATTTTGAAATTAGGTTGACATGACTTCTTTGTGCTCGTGGAAGCTTATAAACAAAGTACTAATTGTAGGGGCTCACAGCAACATGACACTAGATACCAGTCGGAGGCACTTGAGATATGAACCGTACCCCCAACTCAATTAGCGCCTCTGAGTCCAATCTGGCAAGTCCACCACAAATATTCACTTCTCCTCTAAAAGACTCGACCGACACCCACCACATACTTGTCGATTTCAAGGCCGGAAATAACAGCGTGCATAGAGACAAGCTGGTGGCCCGTGGCGTTGTGGGTATGTGCGTCGACCCCAAACCTTGACGTCGTAGGTTCGATTCCTGCTCTGTGCGACGAAAACAATTTTCATGACCCCACCTCTTTCGAGTCACTGACAATGCTCAAAGAGTATTTCCTGTCTAGAAAAAGCTTCTCAAACTTGGCCGTTCGGAGTCGGCATAAAACTGTAGGTCCCTTCCACTCGTGAGAGAACAATAGCACGCACAACACGAGTGGTTGCTGAGAAGCTAGGCCGTGGCCCCCTACCGGCTGTAGCGCCACCCATATTGTATTATTATTATTATAGAGACAAGCTATACAGCGCTACGTCTACTTTTAACATTCTTGCCAAACTCAGGTTCAGGTTTTGCAGGCGGACGATGGAGAACTCTTACTTCTCCATAAATGTCGGAGATGAACTCACCGAGAGGTTTTAGACAGGGCGACACGCTGTTATGATGGGATTTCTTCGTACTTGAGAAGATCGTGCGAAATTCAAACGCAAAAACCCGAGTCCAGATCTTCCAAAAGTCCATTCAACTGCTTGCTTACGCGGATGACAATTAAGGCGTTTGCTGGCATTGAAGCGGAAACGGCTAAAATGGGTCTAACGATAAACCACGCAAAACAGAGTACATGCTGTCATTACGAAAGGACGCACAACATCGACATCTCGAACATAGCTTCATATTGGGCAGCAGAAACTTTGAGGTAGTCAAGGATTTCGTCTACCTCGGCTCCGGAGTAAATAGGGACAACAACACCAGTACCGAAATCAAGAGCAGAATTACTCTTGCCAATCGCTGCTTTTTTGGGCTCAAGAGGCAACTGAGTAACAGAGCCATCTCTCGAAACACCAAATTGTCTTTGTATAAAACTCTGATCATCATAGTCCTGCTCTATGACGCAGAGACATGGACGCTCTTGAAAGCGGATGAAGAAGTCCTTGGTCTCTTCGAGAGAAAAGTTCTGCGTAGGATCTTTGGCCTTGTTTGCGTTAATGCCGTCTGGAGGCCGAACCACGAAGTGTACCGGCTGTATAGTGGCATGCACCTAGCTAAGCGTCTTCGGATCCAACGCTTATGATGGCTAGGTCATGTATATCTGACGGACACTACAACTCCGGCCAAAAGAGTCCTCGCACGTGATGGCGCACACAAGTGGAAAAGAACCTCAACCAACTTGGTGTGCGCAGTATGAGGTACAGCTCGGACTGTGCCGCCAAAGAAGAAGTCCAACCTGAACCAGCACCATAATTCGATTTCAGCCTTCATATCACGTTTAGGTTGGTGGGATGATATAATGTTTAAAGGCTGACCAGATAGCTAGTCTCCTTTCTTGGCGATCGTTCAGCTCTCTGTCATCTAAAATTTTAACTCTGTATCGATTGTAAGGTCGATTGTCATCTTTGCTTCTGTGTGGAGGGAATTCGTCGAACAGTCCGAAATTTTGAGCGCAAGTACACTTTTCCTAAGTTCACCAATCAGATTGAATTTGAGCCTACCTTTTGTAAGAATGGAAGCAAATTTTAGCATAGACCATGCGAATCAGTTGTTCGGATGGAGGTAGACATTTTGGACGAAAAAATCCAACCAACCAACAGGGTGGCTCTTAGTGCGGAGAATAGATTTCACAAGTGTTCGCTCAAGCATCCACCAAGTTGTCTGTTGGCAGGCTAATGTGGAAAGCGAAACCGTTGCCGGCACTGGGCCTAAGAATAGTATGATGTGGCCAGAGTTCATCACCATCGATATATCCAAGCTGTGGTTCCAATAAGACGGAATGGTCTAGTATGCCATAAAAGTGACGCATCTCTCGAAGTCACGAAGAAGAAATATTGTGACTAGCTTCATCAATTACTCTTCGCGTCGCAGTTATGCTATATCCTGGGAGCTCATAAAGTCCTCAGTGAATGCTACATGCCAACTACTTTGGACGTGCTTGAGGTCAACATACGAAAGGCTTTCGCATGTTGAAAATAACGACACGTAACTAAATTGGATCAAATCATCAAAAATTGGATCGACCCGTCATGCAGAGGCGGCCACTATTCCACACATATGATCATGAACGTAGTTTCAAAATAAAGCTACAAGAAATTGTGTACCTCACAACTTACCTCCCTTGGTTTATTTCAATTTGTGTTCCTCCTTCTGAAAAGCCGGCGCATTTTTCTTCTTTTATCTTCGTAGAGCTCATAAACTGCTCTTAGCTTCCGACGCGGCGCTGCGTCGCGTTGTATGCTTTGTGCATCTTGCCCAGCCAGTCGTTGGATCTCGTGGAACGATCTTGATATCGAATTCACCGCTTGCCTTTCCTAGAAAATAGTAGATTTTTGCTGTGGTCATCCTCGTTCTCTGTGGGAGTGTTTGAGGAAATCAGGCTACTGTTGCCTTGAGGTCATCTAAGACTTAAAATTTCAGAACAAACCTTACCTTCGCTCTCTACGATAATCATTGCGGTAAATGTCGCTTCTCCTTTTGACCGGCTCATCCTACCTGGCAGACGTATCTCTTCCACGCATGTATCTCTTCAACGAAGCTGTGAACCACACCTCGTTTCCCTTACCCATGCACCAAGTCAGCTTTTCGAACGACACACAGCTCTCATGGGGCATTTGAGCAATTTTTTTCGCAGAGAATGCGAATCGAAAATTCTCAGTAAATTACATCACAATTCCATGGCGCCTCTGGCCGTGATTACTTCCTTCTTGCGCCTAAGAGTTCGTTCCTTCCGCCCCTCTCAAGCTGAGATGCAAATAGCTGTGCTCGCTTGTGGAATTTCTTTCCTTCAACATTTCCTGTTTATTCTCTTGTGAATTCTCCCTCCAATGTCTGATATCAGTGCCTTCAGTGGAAATCTGCTTCGCCTGCTCCGCCATTGTCTGGCAGCCGTTCATCCATCTCCAGCGTCGTTCAGCATCTGATTTCATTTGAAATGAAATTAAGTCGATTGTTCTTTTGGAGAGGAACAAGATTCGACTCCTTCCAGAGATGCTCGAATTGACTACGTTCGAAGATGAAGTCACTGATTCACCGAACTTGGGATAGTACTTAATAAGGTAGGAATAGGAGATTTTTTTCACAAACGAATTGACATTGGCCGTCTGAGCACACGGGAGATTGACAGGACCAACTCAGTGGAAGACTCTCCAAGGATATGTGGTTGCATCGCAGCTCAGATATGAAAGTGGCAGGCTTAATATAAGAAACATGCAACCGACGAGGAAGTCTCAGAGAGACCCACAACGCAATAAATGGGCGGCGCAAACAGAGTATTGGTCCAGTTGACGGAAGGAGAGGAAAATCTCTCACCTCGACGATATCGACTTGTCTTTGCTGACTGATGATGCTGAATACAACTTGTATTAAAAGCAGGATCCGCTTTTAAAAAAACAAAATTTGGCCGGAAGCGTTAGGAAAGTTTAATAAGCGCTTCGAAATTGTGGGGGTAATCTTGCTACGGGCAGCACTTCCAATAGCGGACCAGAAGGGAATAATATTAAACCAAGATCAATCCAGTCGCAGAAGTCAGCATAGCTTTCAAACAAATAAAGCCCAATGCTCATTTAATCTACCAGCAGACCTTGTAGGAAGCACGAGATGACAAAGGCAGTAGTGAGCAAATGGTTGGAAACATGGGCTAACTTGGTATGGGTCGTATTCGGCCCGTAGCAAGTTCATCTACAACCTCTTTGCCATTTATGCTTTTATGACCTGGGATCCAGAATAGAGTGATCGAATTCTTTCGTCTCATGAAAGGAACTATACTATATATGCTAAACAGCAACCTGAGCCGATCTGGTAATGTCAGTTCCTTCCCTAAAGGTTTTTGACTCTGAAACAGTGAGACGACGTGAAAGAGGATGCCCTCACCTAAGGTGGCTGACCGAAATGTAGAGGGACTTCAACCAACTTAAATGGAAGTATCTTGCCAGAGATCGCGATCGAAATGGAAGTATCTTGCCAGAGATCGCGCTTGATGGTTGAGATCCAGGGTGGAAGGCTATGGTGGACGGCTTATAGCGCCAAATAATGAAGAAAACCAAGAAGGTGCCAGCCACAAAAAGGCAATCCTACCTCCTACAAGGTCTATAGAAGCAGAAAATGAAAAGGGTTTTCCAATAAGGGCTTGAAAACCTTTTTTTTTAAATAAGCGTATGTTGCTTCAAATGGTCCGTCGGCTCCAATTCCAGAGTCACCTTGATCTTGTATGAGTGTTGTAAGGCTGTCTGCGATGCCAAATTCTTGAGAATTCCGTGGAATTCACTGATTTGGATCGTGCAGTTTGGTCATTAGTGAAAAAGTGCGTTCGCAAGTTAAATTCAAAGTTTCCACGTCCCTATTCGAAGCCAATTACATTTTGTCTCCATTTTGCTTGTCTTTAATAATACAGCCCATAGAGGGCCACGGCCTAGCTTCCCAGCAACCACTCGTGTTGTGCGTGCTATTGTTTTCTCACGAGTGGAAAGGACCTACAGTTTTATGCCGACTCCGAGCGGCCAAGTTTGAGAAGCTTTTTCTGGACAGATGTACTCTTTGAGTACTGTCAGCGACTCGAAAGAGGTGGGGTCGTGAAAATTATTTTTGCCGCACAGAGCATTAATCGAATTTACGACGACGAGGTTGGGGTCGACGTGCATACCCACAACGCCACGGGCCAGTAATAAGGAAAATCAATCAAAGTCATGCTCCATTTTTTAAATTGACTTTTATTTTTTTGGCTTTTTATTCAACAAATTCTTTTTCCTTATTATGTGCTCCGACGTTCATCGGAATTTTGATACAAGTTGTCAGACTTTGACCAGAATACCAAAACCTCACAATTTGAGACTCCTCACGCTCTTGTCAGGTAGTTGTGACACATGACACGTCAGATAGGTATGCCAGAATATGGGTGTTAAATTAACTTAAGCAATCGATTAAACATAGGTAAGTTACACAGTCTGGCCATCATAATCAGCTCGTTCAGTTTCGCTTAAGTTCGTCCATTTGAACAACTTTCATTCGTGGATTCGAAATAAATCGTGTTTCACGAACGTTATTGGTGCATTGACAATCTTTAGAAAAAATAAGCGCTTTCGTTCAGTTTCGTTAAATTTCCTTTACTGAGTACCATGCATGCTGTTTATTCATTAATAGAGTTTAGAAATTATACAGATCACTTAAGCGCTTCTCATACTTAAATGCTTGCACTCGACATAAGTCCTATCGGCACAACTTACTAATTTATCAGGACATCGATCTGTAGAGGGTCCCATACTGTTCCACACGCCTTCCACCCCGCTGCACGCAGTCTTCAAGACCAGAGCTGTTTGTCAGTTATTTCGACGTTTCCTGCTATGCCCGATCACCATTAACTTATGAAGCCATTGGAACCTGCACACAAGCATCACATGAATCAGCTCTTTCACCAATCGACAGACACTGCATTCAATCAGCATCGAACTGAAAATCACAACATTCCCGCCATCCACACACACACTCAGCGGTTCAACGACCGCTGAAGGACACTAAAGGGCGAAGTGCCGAAGCACTACCACCGCCATCCTCAGACCACTCGAGAGAGAGAAATGCAATAAAAATGAACCCCAAGCGATATGTGCAACATTTATCGGATACCACTTCATAAAACACCAATTAATATAAATTTCACGAAATAAATACTACTCACTACTCACAGATGCATGTATAAATTGTTCGGCGTTCGGTTTTTATTTTTTTGTCTTGTTTTTGTTTCCCGACTGCAGCTGCACCACTTCATGGTTTTCATTCCGCACGGGATCCGCTGCGTATGGAACGAGTGTGCAGGGAGTGTGCAGGACCTCCCAACTATCGGCTATGCATTCTAATTTGATTTCTGTTGGATGTCCGGCCACCCGTTTGCCTACCACGAAGGTGGGGCGAGGTTTAATCGCATGAATACACGCGATTCGCTGCAACTATGCGCCGAATTTTGCCATGAAAAGTGAAAAAAAGCGGAACGAACAAGCACCACCCCGGGGATCGGTGAAACATTGAAACTACGAGTATTTGCGTGCTTAATTACTTATGAACTCTGCGAAGGGCCTGAAGGCACAAACACCCACCCACCCATCCGATCAGATGCATATCCTGGAACATGCACACACAGTAACAGTGATCCGGATCCTTGGATGCTAACGTGCTAATATTTTGCCAGCGTTCGACCTTGTGTGTGCGCAAACAGGATTCGGCTATGTGCACTGTGCACACATTTACGACGGGACCCCACATGCATTCGGCATGTTTCATCCGCTGTGTGCTCTTTGGGGGGGTTTTTTTTTGCCCCTTTGTCTTTCTGAGACGTGCCACATCAACCCGGTTATGGTGTTCATTTCCTTTTAAGAACACACCTCGCCCCGCCCGGTTAGGGTTTGATGGAGCACACTCGCGCGCACACACACAGTGTGTGCATTTTGGTAGCCTCGAGCCGGAAGGAGGGTAAGCAAAGAAGAGAGGGTAAACGGAGCCAAGAAGACATCGTCACCGCCGCCTTTCGTTTACAATTGAATATCATTTCTGTACGAAATGACATTTTGTCGCCTGAGTCACACATCCAGCAGGCTAGGCGGGCCGGGCCGTCATCGAGCGGGCCATATGTGTGCGCTCTGCAGCACCGAGTCCTGGCGCTTCGGCATGGAAGTGTTGTCATACGATGGCAAATATTTGCTCTTAATATGAAGGATGTTTCATAAGACGACATATGTATGCGATGACGATGGAGTCGGGCGCTAGAGCGAGTGCCATGCTGATAAAAAGGAATCCGATGTGGATATTCTGCTTTGGGTGCGACACGAGTGCAGAGTGAATGACAGACGGAGAGCGCTTTGTAAGTTGTCGTCGTTGCTCGGGCTCGTTGTGCTGGATTTCATTGCGGAGTGGGCACGACGCGACTGTGTGCCGATGTGCTGCTCTTTTCACCTTACAGTCAGAATCAGTGTCTCGTTGCCGTTTTGTGAAAACATGAAGATTGAATCAGTTTCGCTTCTTTTATTTACATTTTCGCCCACTCGATTGAATGGAGCCAATGTACTCGTTCATGCGGTTGTCTCTTTTGGGAGATGGGCGTCAAGGCAGAAGAACTGTGTTCAATTGATCGAGGGGACAGCTGGAGGCGTCGAATTGACAGACGACAAGTGCAGAGTTACTTAGCTTCTGACTCGGGGATATGCAGCAGATGTTCGACGAGGAACATGGAATGTGACAGCCCTTAGTTTTGAGTTAAGAGGAATGCTATTGTGCTTGCTAGTGAGATGAGTGCGTCTTGACAGGACTAATGCACCGTAGAAAACATGTTTTGATCGTGAGAATGCTTTCGTATTTCAGGAATCATCCAGCAGAAGTTACGTACACGCCACCGTGACTCAATCGGAAAATTAATGATTTTTTGAGAGAAGTGGTTAAGTATACGCCACAGTGATGCAAAATGCATACCACCTGAGTTTTTGATCGACTGATCTTGTGTCCTTCGTGTGTGATGATTTAATTTGCATCGAAGTAGCTTATGGCATCAAACTCGGACTTGTGCGAGTGGATCGCTGTTCACTGTTTGGTGTAAGAGTTCAAGTGTTCCAAGCTGCACTCCATCACACAGAGGCAGCAGATTCTGCCATAATCTTAGTCAGGGAATATGTACGTTTGTATCCCTTGATGAACGGACATCATGATAAAGGATGATCAACGATCGATTTTCGACGACCTCTCCCGTGCGAAATTCATTAAAACTCATTAAAACCGCATGATCCACTGAGTCGTTGGGGGGCGCAGCACGAGATATCGCGAAACTACTTAGTCCTTCACTATCGACTCAAATTCATCACGAGTTATGCTTAACCGAAACCGAACCGAAGTACTTCACAGTATCCAGGTAGATACTTCTGGCTCCAACGTCTAACCGAAGCCATTCCCAATATTGTGGGTTTCAAATCCTGTCTTTTTTTATGTCGGATATCACACAGTAACCTTTCACTGAGGCATGAATTTGCGTATGATAGATGCATTGGACTGGGCATCCAGGACAGAGGAAGACGAGCTCACATTTTATATGACCTTGATCATACCTGTCCTGGTCCATGGCGCGGAAGCCTGGACGCTCTTGGTCTCTTCGAGAGAAAAGTTTTGCGTTCAAATTTTGGGCCTGTTTGCGTTCAAGGTTTCTGGAGAAAAAAAATTCAACCACGAACTGTACGGGCTGTACAGCGACATGAGCCTATTTAGGCGACTACGGATTTAACGCCTAAAATGGCCAGGCAATGTTGAGCGCATGAATGCATGCTCCAGCCCGAAGAGTCTTCGACTCCGAACCAGTGGGACAACGCAATAGAAGACGACCACGAAGCCGATGGCGCACACAATGGAGAAGGACCTCAACCTACTTGGAGTAAGAAATTGCAGAGGTTTGTTGGCTGAGGCCAAGGTTCACTCCAGACTGTAGCGCCATAAAAAGAAGAAGAAGATGCAATGCCAGTTTTGCATGATTGTCTTCTGATGAATATCAGCTGACTCCTCGTATATGCTGCATCAGATAAAGCTACTATCATGTGACGCAGCTTTTCTGCGACCACCGCGTTCGATTCGGCAGCTTAGTGTTTTTACGTTATATTTTTGACAGCTAACGCATAAATCATGACATCTGCAAGTGTCTAACGTACTCAGTTAGCACTGTCATATCTGCATAGAGAGACCTCAATACGAACAAAGTTTACAAATTGTTTAATTTCGTCATCAAAATTAGTTTTTCTGTGAATAAAAGGTTTATCGTCCACTTCGACTGACCAAACAATTCCATCCATAGCGATCGAATTTCGCACTAAGCTACCTACCGGTGCGTGTAGAGCACATGTTCAAAGACCTTTAATTGTCCATTCGTTACGGTTGCCAATGTCCGCCTTAGGAAAACCAGACCAAGATTATTGTTTCTCAGCAAGATAGTAGCTTTTGCGTTGAGGCTCTTTATTGGTTGTATGAGTATAATGTAAGCATAACAAATATAAGGACTACCGCTAATGTTGTGCGTGATATTGCTCTTTCTCGAGTGAAAAGGGCCTACAATTCTATGCCGACGCCGAGCGGCCAATTTTGAGAAGCTTTTTCTAGACAGGAAATACTCTATGAGCATTGCCAGAGACTCGAATCAGGTGGGGCCGTGAAAATTATTTTTGTCGCACAGATCAGGAATCGAACCTACGAAGTCGAGGTGGTGGTCTACGCACATACCCACAACGTACATGTACAGGTTTGAGAAGTTTTTTTTTCAGACAGAAGAGACATCTCGGGCATAACAAGATCCACCAAAAAGAAGTCTTCTTGGTGTGCTTTACATTCTGATTTAATCATTGTCAGGTATTTCTTCAAAAATATTCGTGAACGTTCTGTCACTGACTTTTTCATAATTTTACTACAGCTATTTTTATATTTTTTGCTTACGCATTGCATGATATCGTGGTTTCCGTGTCGACAGTCAAACAATACACCTCTGCAGTCGGTACCTTGAACAGTTCTACTTCTTTGACTTAAAAGCATTTTTTCGCTGTAACTCAAATTATTGCAGAACTTCAATAAGGGACAACAGGAGGCGATATCACAACATATATCTCTTAAGTCAGTAACATTCAATCGGAAGCCAGTTTGAGCTGTTGCAACAACCCGCAGGTTAGGTTATACGGTCTTAAACCAAAAGTCGGTGACAAAATCTTCATTAAACTCGCGACTTTATTATCAAGTCATATTCATGCAAGAACACTTATAACATTTATTAATTCATAAGCAGAATTACAAATTACAAAATAAGTTGAGTGTGAGGTCGATGTGGATGGTGGAGTCGTCCGAACTGCAATGCTCTCCTTCGTTGTCGTCGTCGCTTTATATCAAGTCCCAGATCCGCAACGTATGGATAGCTGATCACCCGCCATACTTTACAGGCGAACGCGACCACCGAACCTGCCACAAAAAGACCAGCTGTCAGAAATAATGCCCGCATACTGGTTTGCTTACTCCTTACATTCCATCGGTTCTTATAGCGCAGTGACTATAAATTCATTGAGTCACCCACGACGTTTCTGCTCTATAGTAAAGAAACGCAGTCGATCGCCGCAGTGGCGATGCATTAACCCAAGTGTCGGTGTTCGTCCTAAATGAGCAAACGACGATCAACTCGATCGATAGCTCCCGTGTCGGTGTATGTCGTAATAAATAAACATCTCATTTTAATAAATTCAGTGAAGCACCTTCAATGGACTCATTTTTTCTTCATGTTGTTAACGGGGGCTTAACAGATGAGTTTTGTTCATAAAAAAAATATATGCTCTATTATTTAGTATTACAGAAAATTATTGCTAACCGATGGAAGAAGCGTTCTTATTTTGAAAAAAAATTGTTTTATGGCTAAATTGGATGATGTATTTGTACTAAACACTCAAATGCCACTCACCTGCAATTGAATTAAATACATTATTTTTCACGCATAAATGTAACCACATATTCAGTCTTTATCCAAATTGAAAATGTATTTGAAAAGAGTGTGCAGAAAATTACAAATTTTTTTCATTCAACATCACTGAATGGGCGTTAGAGAATAAATACAAAGCATTCGTTTCATTCGGTGCTCTCAGTGCACTCAGACTATAATTGAATACAAGTTCCGAATGTATAGTGTTTTGTTTCGAGTGCCTGAAATACAAACGAAAAACAAAATAATAGATTAAATAGTATGTATGCTTGTTGTCTATGATATTGCACTCATATTGGGAGTAATGGTATTCGTAAAATTGAAATTAATCGATTAAATAGAAGTACAAATCGGTCATAGAGATCAAACGAATAGATCGCACTCTAACCAGCCAAAGTTAACTTTTTACAGGAAAGGCTTCTTCTTTTATTTTTGTTTAAGCTCTGAAACTTGTAAATGTAGCATACGATGGATTTCCTTTTACTATGTTTTATTACGAAAACAGTGAGCAGCAGAAAGACGCACAATCGAATAAACTATCGAACTTCATCTTTAACTAATTTTTGACACTCAAATGTTGCTTATGATAATTTGGCGATAAGTACGCGATATGTACTCACTTAGATCTCTAGCACCTATTATCAAATCCAGGCAATGAACAAATCCCTTTCACTTCAGTAACAATTGTCGGAGACAGGAGAGTATGGCTGTCTAGCGCCCCTCTGCTCCTAATACATCCACCAGACACCTCCGTCTGCTCTCTGCCTGCAATTTTCTCACGACATCCATTATCTCCGAAAGGGTACCGACTCAAAAAATCTGATATTCATTTGAAGCAGATAAACTCGCAGACACCCTACTCCACCTGTCGAGCCGAAGTTGGCAATCAAATAAAATAACCTGTCATCTCTCGATTCGAAAAAGGAGACATCCCGCGTGTTGACAACTGCCCCCACCAGACGCAAATCACTGTCTCTGCGTCGGCAATCGCCACCACCCGCCGGTTTCACTCGCATCGCCCCCGTTGGACGTAAACTCGGGATCAGAAGGGACGAGTGATTTGCATGTCTCCGAATCACAAGAAAGGTCACTGCGCCCGAGAGTGAAAATAATCCACACAAATTCAAAGCTGACCCGGCGAGTCTGTTCGGCCCCATCGTCTCACAGACGGGAGGGACGGGCAAATCCCTTCATTGTTTAAAAATCTATGCCATCCGATGAATTATTGTTTACAAAGGACTAAAGGATCGTCGGATGGTTCCTTGAACGCCATCATCTGTTGAAACATCGCCCGCCATGAGGTGCTGCCGCAGGACGAGTGTGTCCCCATCCCGCGCTCTATTCTTATTTATTCACATCCCATCGTCCCCCTTTACGCACTCGTATATGCAAATAAACGGCAAATAAACGTCCTGCTGCCGGAGTGTCCCCTTTCGCCGTTGAAGGGGAAGGACACCAAGCACTTTTATTGCACGACTGACGACACACCACGGACCGAAAGGACGTAAACGTGATTTATCCCATTATCTATAATTTTTTATCCTTTTTTCGTCGTTTTTTTTGCCCCGCTTCCTTCTTTTGTTTACATATCTGATCTGGGTGACCGAGTGGCCAAAGGAGCAGGCCCACACACACATGTGGAAGGTAGGTGTTGACCGCACAACGACTGCGGCGACAGCGTATCAATGGCACTCGCGTGGAAGTCCGCCCAATAACCGTTTCGCTCCTTTGCGGGAATTAACATAATAATTCCACGCAGTTGGCCCGGATGGTGGGCCAACTTGTCGCATGCATACGATTACGGGCGCTCGTCATGAATATCCGGCGAAGTTTGATGTCGGCGGCGAGGCGCGCGACGCCTGACGGGGCCATGTTTACACAGCGATATGATAGCGAATTAAGATATGTATATGAGTGAGGGGCGGCATAACGCGCCCGAGCGCCCGCAGGAGAGTGTCAAAAATGAAGAGACAACCGAAGTGTTTGATGGGCCACACCACATCGCGGTGGGGGCAGCGAAGGACGTACGAGAAGAGTCCTTTTCGGGTGATGTCGGGGATGTGGCTCGCGCCGTTTTTGCGGATGTGTTGATTATTTTGCCTTGATGAGGGTGGAAGTTAAATATTTGACTTGCAATCGAATGGGCAAAGTAATGTGGTGGCAAGGAATTTGGCCCCACATCCCTCGGTTGTGTGTGCGGGGAATGTGGCCAAGCACGAAATTGGCCTGATTACATTTCAATCATTGGCGATCAACGGATAATTAATTTGATTGATATTTGAGTTTGTGCGTTCTTTTCTCGTGTGTCACTGGGCAAGGGTGGCGACCGAGGCTCGGGGGCATATGGCACGTAACTGGGCTCGTAATGAATTTGAGGGATTTTCGGGTTCATCGGTTTTCTGCAGTTCTTTGAAGGACCGGGGGAATGATGAGGGAGCTGTTGCCACCATAAAAGGGAACCATTTGGAATTTCTCTCTTTTTTTCAGTCGTAGCTTTGGATAGGTGGTTGAGCAATACAGTGAAGTAACGTACTCGTGAAGTTTGAACAATAGTCAGTCTGCATTGTCAGTGAATACAACTGTCCATGACTGCTGAAATCATAGCGACATAGATCAGGTGACGGCAGTTAATAAAACGTCCAACAATGTTTTCCGTCTGCCTTCCAGCATCACCTGGCTGAAACGTAATATGGTCCGAAGCGATAACAGACCATCAGAAATGACATCCAAGCTGTAGTCAAGATTCTAGATTCAGTCACTATTTGCCCCAAAGACTTCTTTAATCCGCTGAATGCCTCTCAATGAGATTGCCGAAGATACACAAATTTACCTCACCTTGAGATTTAGATCCTAGCGTCATTAGGTGAAATTGAGAATCCGAAGACACCCGTCAGGGGTAGCATCAGCTCCAAATTGCATTCGAAGGGAGCCCAAACTTGATCAATATTCAACTCATCAATACTCTTCACATATGCAAGTCCGGCCATTTCTGTATCATATCACACACTCTTCTCGATCAGAGCGAAAGGACACGGACAAATTGTTCTGCTGTATCATTTAACTACATTTGAATAGATTCAAAGGGAGAGCAATAAGTCCCAACCTTTTGTGTCAACTTTTCAAGGACATTGGTCCACAGTTGCATAAAATATTATGCTGAATTCTGAATGAATGTACAGGGTGTGCGCTAATTGTGCTACAATAGGATTCTCAAATGCGTAGTTTTTTTGTAATCAGTTTATTTAATTTTTTTTTTATTGGATACAGAATTCCATTTTTTTGTGATTGCTAATTGTTTTTAAATATGGTAGATCGTAAATGACTTCCATGCACATGCACTCAGATGCTACACTGCATAAGAAAATTGTTCATTACGCCCTGAAGAATTGAAGTGGGGATGGCCTCAATTATTGTTGTAATACATTGCTTCACAACAGAAAGGGAAAGTCCCCAATAGACCAGATCTTCACACCACGGCAGATCCAGGAAAGACCCACTCTCACCATCTGTTCGTCGATTTCAAGGTCGCATATGACAGCGGGCATAGAGACGAGTTATACAGCGCCATGTCTACCTTTCACATTCCTTCCAAACTCGACAGGTTGTACAGGGTGACGATGGAGAATTCTCGGTCCATCAAGGTTTGTAATGAGCTCACCGCGACGTTCAGTGTTAAAAAAGATCTTAGACAAGGCGACGTGTTATTTCCTTAGCGTTCTGGAGAACATCATGCAAAACTCACACGCCAACACTAGAGACACGATCTTCCAGAAGTCCGTACAGTTGTTAGCATATGCCGCTGACATTAACTTGATTGGCAGAACTCAGTGAGGCATTTGCTAACATTGAAACGGAAGCGGCTAAAATGGGTCTGGCTGTGAATGGGGGCAAGACGAAGTATATGCTGTCTCGACGTTTTGGACTGAGCTTCACAATGGGCAGCAGAAACCTTGAGGTAATCAAGGAGTTCGTCTACCTCGGCTCTGTGGTAACTATTGACAATAACACCAGTACCGAGATCAAGCGCAGAATTACTCCTGCAAACCGCTTCTTCTTTGGGCTCAAGATGCAATTGCGTAATACAGCCCTTTCTCGAAGGCACAAGTTGACTCTATATAAGACACTGATAATCCCAGTCCTGCTATACAGAGGCAGAGGCATGGACAATCTCGAAACAGGATGAAGAAGCTCTTGGCCATTTTGAGAGAAAAGTTCGATCTTTGGTCCTGTTTGTGTTGACGGGTTCTGGAGGATAAGATTCAACCACGAACTGTACGGGTGTACAGCGACATGTGCCCACTCAGTCGTCTACGGATCCAATGCTTACGGTTGGGCCAGAATGTATGGACAACTCAGCTCCGGCCCGAAGAATCTTCGAATCCGAACCTGTGGGGCAACGCAACACAGGACGCCCGCGTTTAACGTTGCGCACTCAAGTGAAGAAGGACCCAAGCCCACTTGGTGTGCGAAACTGAAAGGCAGAGATCGCTCTAGTTGGAGAGGTTTGTTGGTTGAGGCCGAGTGAGGTTTGTTGGCTTAACGCCATACAAGGATTGCTTCAATTCTCAAATTTCTTGGTTTCGTTTTGTACACATCTTGCTTGACAAAAACCACATAAGAAGTAATCTGGTGCAGTCAGGTCAGGTGATCTTGGCGCCCAGGGGAAAGTGAAGTTTCTGCAAATTAACTTGTATGGGCATTTTCGTTAGAGCTCCGACATAACCGGTCTGGCTATGAGTGCAATTGCTCCATCTTGCTGGAACGAAATGCTGTTCAAACGTATCCTTCTTCGGCGCAGTTCTGTTTAAAAAAAACCCGTACTGATAATTAATATTACACCATCTTCTTCAAAGAAGTCCCAAAATGTACCAGCCACTCGTTCTGGATACAGTTCCGCCCCATGGAGTATTTCCGGATTAGATTCACTCCAAGTACCACAATGTTGCTTGTCTATATCTATCTCTAAATAAACATTTTATCAAGCTGGTGTCTTCTTCGGTTTGAGAAGCTTTTTCTAGACAGAAGTACATTTTGAGGATTGTCAGTGACTCTAAAGAAGTGAACATTTTTTTCGTACAGACCAGGGAACAACGTCGAGGTAGTGTGGCCACGAGCCGCCAACAAACCAGCTGTAGAACTCAATAAAGCTGTCCTAAGGTTGGTACGTGGTAACAGTCCAACTGTTGGGAAATGCAAATGACGTCGACATCGCCGCGCGTTCCCAACGTTCCGTTGTGGAAGTACTTACGGCAACTGAAGATGAGGCGAAACGAGCTGGTCTTGAGTTCAATGAGGACAAGAGAAAATATATGCTGTCGACAAGGAAACGTTCCGTCACAGACTACCTAGGCCAAAATGTTACAATCGACAGTTATAATTTGGAGGTAGTAACATAGTTTGTCTTCCTCGGGGCAAACGTAAACCCCACTAACGACATCACAGTGGAGATCCGATGAAGAACCACCCCTGGCAACCACCAAGTCCACCAAGTGACCAGAGTCATGCTCTACACGACTCTTATTTTGCCAGTTCTGCTTTATGGAGCTAAGAGCTAGACGATGAGCAAGACGGCAGAGCTGATTCTTGGTGCCTTCGAAGGAAATATTCTACGTCGGATATTTGGTCCCGTCTGCGAGGAAGGCGAATGGAGGTGAAGACACAATCGTGAACTGAACACAGGATGTGGATGTACTCCGGCCGGCAAGGATCCGTCTATTAAACTGGCTTGGCCACATCGAGCGAATGGACACCAATGCTCCACCTAAGAGGGTCTTCAAATCCGAGCCTCCTGGTTAGCGAAGGTGAGAAAGACCGAAACTCCAGTACGGAGACCAGGTCATCGCGGATGTTAGACAGCTTGGTCTTGATGACTGGGAGCAGTGCGCCCAGGACTGTCAGCGATGGAAGGCAGCAATTGCTCAGGCTCGGACACTTCATGGGTCGCCGTCCTGACAAGTAAGTAAGTAAAGTTGCTATGTGGAGCACTAACCGGTCGCGACGCATATAACTACCAGCTCCACAAAATGGGTCTTGCCAGGCAACACATTATAATCGACTGGTCAGCCTTTCCACAGAAAGACTCAAAATAATAAATCGAAAGACGAATAAATTAAGTCATAGAACATAAGTCAAACAAATTATCCTCAAGCATTCCGTTTGCTTGTAAGGATAACATCACTATGGCGTATACTTAACAATATTCGCCATTAAACGTGCCCTTTCGTATCACCCTTGGCCTTTCCCGCGATCCTCATGATCATGGGATGTCGCTCTATCTGCTCCCTGCGCACCGAGAACGACATCAAGGACAAAAGAAACATTTGCGCAAACAGACAGACAATTCGTGGAAAATGCTGTGGAATTTTTCCTCACCAAACCCTGAAATATGTCTCAACTCTGAACAAAGTGCCAGAGGTTAACCGCTGACGAATCCTGGAAATCAAACAAAGCGCCGTATTGCATCCACCGCCTGTGTTATTCATTGCCTGGCGAACACACACACGCACACAACGTGTACACCCTCCGAACACAATGACTGCGGGTGGTGAAGTCAGGGGTTAGTTGGTGGGCGGGATGTCAGCAACCCACTCATCCATCAGCTATCAGTCACCAGCTCCGCCCGGCTCACTGATACGTGTAGCCTTGTTTATGTTGCAGCGGTTTAGACAAACTTCTCGAAGAAACAACTAAAATTAAGTGGAAAGACATCTTAACCACAGTAGTGCTCAAAGAGAATTCCGCTCCGGCACACCACCGCCAGCCATCGGCACCGCCACCACCAGCTCGCACAACAGTTGAAGGGTGCGCCCGCGCCGCCGCCCGGTCTGATGATGGAGCGAAACTTTTAATGTTTATTCCTTGGCTTGTTAAGTGAGTAAGACGACGACGAGGCGAAGACGGCGAACGAAAGGGGACTGCAACCAGCAGGACTCTGTTGCTTGCCTCTCAAGCGAAAGATTCAAAACTTCTTACAAACTGTAATAATAAAGTTTATTAGAAAACGCTCTTGCGAAAGGGGGCGGCACCGTCGGTGGTTGCCTGGATTTGTGTGTGGCAATTTGTTGAACACAGCAACAGTGGGCGGACGAGAGGGAGGGTGTGTTGTTCTCGGAGGAACAGCATTATTGGCATGGTTGTAATTGCGCGCCTCAGGTAGGGAGCAGACGAAGGCTGGGTGCATTAATTGACTACACTGCATTCTCGAAAGATTGCTCTTGTGTGGGCAAAGAATCAAGGCCTTCCGCACTACGTCCCCGAGTCGACGGATTGCGTCATGTGAGCTGATGTCTCTGCGCTCAGCGTTTCTTAATTATTTTTTGGCAAGGATTCCCTGAAATCGAATCGTCGTCGTCGTCGTCGTAGTCGTCGTGCGCGTTCGAGTTCATTGTTTTTCGGTTGCTCCTTTTTTTGCTTTTTCCTCTTTTTTTCCTTGTTTGGGTGTTGCTGGGGAAACTTTTAAATTGGAAAAGTTTTCGTTAACAATTTCGATTGTAATAAGTGGTTGAAGTGATTCCAGTTAATGGCTGTTCATCTCTGATAGGAGACTCGATTGTAATGAGGGTCGGGCGGGCGGCGAACAAACATTCAATTGGCAAATGGGTGATGTGGGTCATTAGTTCGTGACTTGACTTGTGTTGCGTGATGTGATGTGAGTCTACCTTGGGGGTTTTATACAGTTCCTCGGTAGATTGGAGACTTGGCAGTTGGCAGTGATGGGGATTGCTTGCAAAAGGGAATGTGATTAACCGGCGAATTGATTGGTTGATCTCAGCTGAGCTTACGTGGTATCGATTGCGTCGGCGTTGCCGGGAGATATGACTTCCCGGAGTGACTATCGTTTCACCCAAGTCCTACTTTCAGATCCGGACTTCAGTTTTTGATTCTGTGCTTCGGTGGACGATTCATTTTGCTGAACTGGAGTCACTAATTGAGTTCAGTGAAATGAAGTGAAATGGATTATTGTCCCATTATCATCACTCGCATAACATTTTAAACCGCCTGACATGGCTATTCATCAGACATTGCGATCCTCTGCGCAAGGTTAATATTCTTGCTGATGCTAGAATATTGAGCTGGAACACACCATTTATTGTGTTCTCCTTACAGGGTGTCTGATCTGAACATAGGCCAGGGATTTTAAAAATACCTAAGAAGAAGGTTAATTGGGCTCCACACGATCACTACACAGTGATCAAAAAAAAGCATAGCGGATTGCCTACTAGTGGTGCGGGTCTGAATTGAAACAAATTGGGAGTGAATACATAACATAACCTCCGGATGGTGATTTCCTGTATATTATTCTTATATTCAAAAAAGAATCTGGATAGCAGATAATAATTTCCTTAAAATCTCATAACACATAAGTATATTGAGAAGGGTTTGCACGAGTGAAATTTAAATACATCGTGCCAATATGGAGTAAGTAAGTGGACAAAGAATTACAGTGAATTCCATGGCAAATGCATAGATAAAACGATCAAGACGACTGCAAACGAGCTAAGGGTTTGATTGTTTGTTTTGTCCTTCATAGACTCGTGTCAGTCAGAACGCATGTTTAAATTTGTTTAATATGCGTAGGAACTAAAGATGTGACGGATATCCGGCAAGACTTCGGTATCCGGCCTATTCAGGTTCTTTTTTAATATCGGACGAGAGCCCAAACAGTTTTGTGTACCTAGGCGAATACCGGATAGCCGTTTTTTCAGTAAAAAGAGCAAGAAAAGTATGATTTTATTTAACAATTTAACATATGTCTAATAAATAGGTGTTTCTTCTAGCAATTTAATATTAGAGATTTATGAAAACCAAATTATGATGAATAAAAATTAGTTTTCTTGTGCGTTCAAGGGTAATCATTCATTACGTTTGTTTTCGTATACGAACCCTGCTTCAGAAAAGGAACTCTGTATACACTGCTACATGGAAATGAAAAATGAGTTTTAACAAATCCGAACAAAATATGGTACTGTCGTCCATTCAATGAACATCAAGCCAAAAGATCACTATTCCTTTTAAGCCTAAATGTTTTGCGGTACAACTCAAGCTCGTTGGCGGTATGACATTTTTCAGAAAATTCAATCGGACTTCCGCAACCTTTATAAAGGAAGGATTAAAAAAAAAAACACATAAAATTCAGAAAAATGCATGAAATCTTTATGTTAATCGATAAGGTGGTTCATATAATTTAATGTTTGAAGATTATGTCATGCAAATGTTGAGCTTGCCTGCGCCTCAAATGGTCCATCCATTTAGTCCAATTTTGGCATACTCTTTCCAACATTTCGGCCGGTATCTCACGAATAAATGCTTCAATGTTGTCTTCCAATGCGACAATTGAAGCGGGCTTGTCTGTCTAGACATGAGCTTTAACATAGCCCCACAAAAAATAGTCTAAAGGCGTTAAATCGCACGAACTAGGGTGCCAATTGACCGGTCCCGAACGTAAAATAAAATGTTCACCGAACTCGCCTCTCAATAAGACCATTGTTGCGCGTGCTGTGTGGCATATGGCTTTGTCTTGTTGAAACCACATGTTATGCAAGTCAAGCTCTTGCATTTTGGGCAACCAAAAGTTGGATATCATCTTACGGTAGCGCTCACCATTCACAGTTACGTTGCGACTAGCATCATCTTTGAAGAAGTGAGCTCCAATAAAGCCATAAACCGCACCAAACTGTGCCTTTTTCTGAATACATTGGTAGCTTTTGCAATGCTTCTGGCTGATATTCACTCCAAGATCGACAATTCTGCTTATTTACGTACCCATTGAGCCAAAATGAACATACGTGGCAGCGAAATTTTTTTTTTGTTGATATATTTTTAAAATTCGTTACAACACGTGCCGAGTGTAGCTTGTTAACACATAGAAATTAAATCAACAGCGATTCGTTTATTTTAGTCTTACAATCTTTGCTTTCGTCCGTGGTGGATCTCGGCATCAGCCAACATGCCTCTGAGCTGGTAGTTGGTTGAGTTCATTTTCCAATTGTGCGGTTGGTTAGGCATTGAATTCGTAGACGACTGGCTAGATTCAAGTTGCTGTACGGCCGTTTAGTTTATGTGTTTAATCTTCTACAAAACACGACACAACACTTATGGTAGAACTTTTCCGGCACTTTGTCAAGGTATTCGCGCTATAGACCAAGACAGGGATGTCCTTGATTTTATTGAGTCCAGAGAAACATCGATTCTGCGTTTAATCTTGGTATTGATGATGTTTGCACTGTGCCTCGAAGTTATACCTGCCTGACCAAGTCGCCGATGTTGTGAGTTCTTTCCCTATGGCAACCACCACTAAGCCCATCCTGTGTGCCTCCGTTTCAATATTAGTAAACGCTTCACTGGCTACTACCTGTGTTCAATATCGTCCTCGCAATTGTACCGGAAATTATATTGCTTTTCCTAGGAGTGCTGCTGAGACTACGGGCTTTGTGTTCAGTAAAAGAACTGTCGCAAGATGAAGCATCAAACAAGAGTGATTTAATATGGCAATATGCCACACTTTCGTACTGGGTGACCTTGCAGTGTGCTGGCTCACGCAGGAAAAGCTGAGGATGGCATCGTACTAGGTATGTGTGTTTAGGGTGAACGTGCAGAAACTTTTTTTTAAAGCAAATTGAAGTGTGATGTGAGCTTAAGTTAAACGCAAAATATGGCGACTTTGAAAAGCTGTCGTCACACCTTACCTTACTTACAACATGACTACACTCAATTTCAAAGATTTTTTTCTCGATATGAGAGGTGCTTAAATCAATACCACAAATTTGGTCAATATTTGTTCCATAGCTTCTGACAGAGAGACAAATAAAATTGCAAAAAACTTATAAAACCGTCTTCTTGTATTCCAGATTCTTCAATCAATTGGAGTATTTTGGTTAAACTTGACGAAATCTGACTTTAATCACACCAGACGGTGTTTTCCCACCAAGGAACTGAGGTATTCTGATATTTCTGTTGTCGTTTTCGATCGGACTCCACACGAAATTTACCTTTTTTGCATACCGTCTACGTGGCAACCCCTACTAGCCTTCCCTACCCATTTAGGTCATGTCCACATCATGCATGACATGCGAAGGTTTCGATTTTCGAACAATTCGTACCAAATTCAGA